>CM069860.1:12551634-13151634 GCA_036172795.1 Pelodytes ibericus | reverse complement strand
TTTGTGAGAGGCACAGACCAGGCTGCAGCAGAAATTCCCCCTCTGCAATGAGGTAAAGCAGCATGGAGGGGGGACATATTAAGAAATGTGCTGGCTTGTGTGTATATGACTGTCTCTCTGTGTGTACATGACTGCTGACTGTGTGGGCGATTGATGTGCCGTTGTCTGGGAGAAAACCATATTTAACTGCACTTTTTCCCCCATTTAAGTTTTTTTGTAAGAGTCCCTGTCTACTTAAAGGAACCTCAATGAAATTTCAATTCAGTTAAGCTGAGGTAATATCTGGTAATAGTAATAAAATGCGAGTGCTGAACACTGTTTCTATAGAGAATACTTTTTAGAGCGCTTTGATCTACCTCACTAATCTATCAAAAGGAAATTGGACTTTACTTCCCCTTTGTTGCCATGGAAATCGATCTTAGACATTCTTTATGTAGTTCAATACTTTTGTAATGTATAGGAAACCTAGACACTGTATTTTATATAACGGGGAATGAAAAGCAGATACGCAGACATGTAAACTGATACTGTGAAGGGCCTGGAAGATTTAATCCATCTACTTTGGAGTACCTTAGCCGGTTTCACCTAGTGCTGATTTTATAATGATATCAATGTAGTCAATCCCCTTCTAATCAGTTTCCATCCCCAGCTGCTGACTTGCTTTGTCTCTAGTTACCTGACACTCAAGTTTCTATGACTGTACTCTATATAGAAGTGCCATTTAGAGTGGGTACATTGTGCACTAGATAAATCCATGTTAAAATGGAATAAGGCAGGCTAGTATTATACTGATACAGAATTTCTACTGCTATCATCTATGGACTCGGATAACACTTTTTTAAAATGACATTTCTTTTAAAAAACAATTACATTTTTCCAAATCATGCATTTTGCAGTTCGGTATACTTAAAATAATAGTTCACCTATTTTCTCAGTAATCTTTTATTCTTGTATCATTTTATAGTGCTATAGTGTTATTTTAGAATCTAGATTTCCATCCAGCTGCAGGATTTCATTATTAGACAGGAGGTTTATATCCCAAAAAAAAGTTTCCTAGACTATCTTTGAAAATAACATATTTTTCTGGTAATGGCAGCCCCAAGCATGAAAGATACATACATTATAAAATAACAACACATTACAATAAAATTGTGCATTTAAAACTGGAATCCTTGGTAAATTAAACTTTAATAACATCTTATCACTATAATACAAGTGAGAAAAGGTGAACTACTCATTCAAGAAACCTATGCAGTTGATTTATAGATTAAAATTAGGAAAATGTATGAATAATGATGCAGTCCAGAGATAAGGACCTCTACAAGAAGTGTTAAAACAATATATATTTTTTTTTTATTAAAGATTGCTATTTGGCAACAATACGAACTGTATGGAGCAAAGAAGGTTTAATAAGGCACTTAATTTGTATTCTTTCATTAAAGAATTTATTTATAAATCATCTACACTTGATTTAATCTTTTAATTAAACATAAGGTAAATTTTTGCTAAAGTTGTCCTATAATAAAACTCAGTTATCAGGTTCCTGTCTGGCAGACACTAGAGAAAGGAAACATCCTAGTGCTGGTTTTCTTCCCTGATTAATCAGTGATATCTTTTAAAGAACTAATGATAGAAAGATCATTTAAAAAGTGAATAAGTCAAGAAAACAGGACAGTTCATTTGTACTTTTTAACATTTTGGCACATCTCTCACTTGGTGCATATATGACATCTAATTTTAGTTTTTAAAATAAGACTTACCTTGGATAATCAGTGATAATTCAAGAATTTCAGTTGGAAAACTTTGATTTTATGTACTGGGGTACTTGCCACATTTAGAAGGTCAACCCAGAGTTACTTTTAAGACACTTTTTTAATAGCAATTTTCATAAATGCCTCCCCCTTCCCCTACTGATACTTCGGCTCTCCAGGCAGCACTATCAGAAAATGATTTGGAAATAAAGCAGCAAGCAATGGAGGTTAGGTTTCACTTTTTAATTCCTTTATTATTCTTACATTGGAGGCTGATGATTTGGCCCTGACTATTCAGTTAAGAGGTTTTCAGTTGTATACAGAACTCCAGTACTGTCCCACTTCCAGAAGCAATTTTTAGAAGACATCAAGCCTTCTTCGTTGGAGCACAGGTAATCTTCTCACCTGTTTGCATGCATAAAAGAGGGTACAGACTTTTGTCTGCATATCAAGGATTTCCTGCTACCAAGCAACAGGCTATTTCTAAGGACATGGAGAGCTAATGGCATCAGCAGATGGAGTTACCTGTGTTTAAACAGTTTTGGGCCTCCATCACATGCGAAGTCTCCCCACACCTATCACCTTTATTGTCATACCTATGCTAACTAAAGGAATCTGCAAAATCTGATATTTTAGTGGAAGAGAGTGGCGAGATCCTCTGCTGCGCCTGCGTGGTTCCTGTGACTTGGGGAGCAGGGGAATTGAGTACTTCCCAACATTTTAAATGGCACGAGTGAGGGAATGGATAGGGGTATGGCTACACTGTACAGCAATGCAGGTCATTTTGAAGTGAGTGCATGACTTATTGATAGCTATGTTAGTGGATTAGTCATTTCAAACAAGATTTGCAATTCTAGGGCAAAGTTCTCAAAATGGATCAGCAGGAAACACCTCATTGGTTTCCTTGGAGACTGCTCCACTTTGATAACTCTGTCACAGAACTGATCTTCATAATCCCATTGTATCTTATTATGGTACACATTAAAACATAACACGGGAGAGAGAAGAGGCGTTACCCATGTGTGATCCTGCCATAGGTTAGCCAGGAAAACGTATTTACATATCATGCCATAAGATGATGTCATAAATGGGTGACAACTAAGACACTTTTCAAACACATTGTACCTTGTAACAAGCCCACGATCTACGTATAGATCACTTAGACACATGCTGTATCTTCATTGTAAGCACTAGTTAGATTTATTGTACACTAATGTCTATTAACTGGAATCGTTGTTTCTATTCTTCTCCCTGTATTGTACATCCGGTTCCCGGTTACACTTCTTGCCTGTATTCAGGAGATGACTCAATAGATTGTGTATAGTATAGATTGGGTGCTTTGTGGCTGAACAAACAGTTAATTTATCACGAGTGAATCTCCACCCTGTACTCTGCAAGTCTCTGTTGGCTTTTCCAGATTCTGATCCTGGGCTGCAGTTATAGAGTGATGGAGAGAGATGGTGGAAGGTTTAGAAGACTCCTGCTCCGAATCTCTGCCAGGTAAGTGGGAGCAACGCTCAATTCAACCTGTGTTAACACTTTCACTCCCGGTTGGAGGAATATGGGGGGTTTCAATGTATTATCAGTGGCAATGAAAGAGAATTGGAGTCTGTTTAAGGGAACAGATTAATAACGAGGAGTGACTTTCTGGCAAATGATATGGTTTGAGCATGCAACGTACAGCCTGGCAGTATGTAGGATGTTTATATGTACAGAGTACGCTCTGTGTATTGGTAAAAGTTTTGGTTTGCTTTATACATTCTCACCCTACCCAGAGGGTGGCAGAGATTTCAAGTGTAATTCATTTCTGCTCGTTTATTCCATAGATGTGCTGCACCAGTGGACTAGTGCTCGTTACACAAACTCACAACTTGTGCTAGGATAGCAGCAATATTTCTGTTGCTCACTTCTATACACTCCCTTATGCAGTGAGTTACTCTGTACTTGCAGCCTGCGATGTATGTTATCCTGTGACCAGCTTAGCACACTTTATTTGCACCTAGGTGAGAGGATGTTGCCTCTCTGAGATGGTTCAGGTGTTTATTGAAATGAGGATTAATAAGACTTGTAACAGATTGAACATTTAGAAGCATTGTGTACAGCATTGTGTACCCACTAGATATTTGGCAGGAGTTACGTATCCTACAGAGAATGTGAAGTGGCAAATAAAGGCCAAATCATACAGCAACTAAGATGTATTAGCCAACCTGTGGCTTTTAGAAGCCAAGGGATGTTACAGACAGGCATATATAGTGAAATTTAATTTGAAGGGTGTTAGGCATGCCAGACCCACAATTTTTTTTTTTTTTTTTTACTGGACATACTAATTCTAAATTTTGCAAGGCAGTAAATATTTTAGGGTTACCCAATATCGTCTGATCTGGTCTACAAATTTGGCTACTCAATATTGCTGATTTCGGCCCTAAATTGTCAATTTCGCCATGAATATCAGTCACATTTGGCTCAAATGGCCTAGGTAATCCTATGGATTACCCCTACTCATAAAGGGCAGAAAGCTGGAGGATTGATTATAAAAGTGATGAAGAATAAAACAACTATTGTTTGAAATATAAAAATAATAATGAGGATTTGGGCTGCCGAAATGTCATAATGAAAATCGGTCACATTGACCAATTTTCGTTCTGGTTCAGGATCAGATTGGTGATTTTTGAGTAGCCTTAAGTTAAGGGCCATTCGGATCACTGATGTGATCCAAAGGGGTCCGAAACTCAGAGCTCCAATTTTTGTTTTGAAAATCTGAGCAACCGGAGTAGACCTTTATATACAGTATTTAGTGGCTACCATAGGAGCACCAATATAAGCAATATCAGGCACCCAGTTAAAGAACTGCAATGTATTGTAATTAGAAAACATATTAAAAGCTTTATCTTTCAAATAGTCAAGGCTTGACCGATCCCAAGAGCCAGAAGGCCATGGTTCTTATATTTATCCATTTTCCTGGATCCTATTAAAATAACAAGACTGGCTTGTGAATTGGTCACTTTTGGCACTTAAAGTCTACAAATATTTCTGAAGCCCTGAAAAAGTATTAATCTTCGTACCTACTGTCCGGCAGACTAGGACACATGCCAGAAGCCACTAAAATCTCAATACTGGTTCCCAATTCATAAGATTTTACAAAAATAAACAAACTTGTATAGATTGGCTTCTTTCCTGGCTCCATAAATAATCAAGTATATGTCTCTCTAGATACTAAATTCTGCAATTGTTTGTCAGATGGTGCTGTTAAAGGGACTGTATCAGCTAAACATTGTTTTTGCCGTGCATGTAGAGCATAAAATGATTGCAAATTATCTATACATTGTGTTAGCAAACGTGCAAGAAAAATGCATGAATTAGGAAAAAAAATGTGTTTTAAATGTGTCTGTGGAGTCTCCTGTTTATGACATCACCTGTGGCACGGTATGCAAATTACCCATTGAAAAGCAGTTAATTTGCATATCAAGCCACAGGTGATGTCATAAGCTGGAGACTCCACAGACACATTTAAAATGTATTTTTCTCATAATTCATCCATTTACATGCAATTTTGACAACACAATGTACAGATCATTTTCAGTCACAGTACAACAGTGTTCACATGATACAGTCCCTTTAATAAACCTATGCAGAGCCAACAAGTAGAACAGAATCTGACTGTCATACCTCATGGACAAATCCCTTCACACACAAGCTTGTGCTCAGACTGGGGTGGTCTCCTCGGCTCACAGCACCGTGGGACGGCAGGAACTGGACTTTCCCCAGCAACATCTGGGCCGGACGATGCTCTGTTTCCAAAAGATGTGTGGGGGGACCTCATAATATAACCTCTTTCAAGCTTCACGTAAGAGACTAAATGCAAGAAAGCAATCAGTACACATACATGCACACATTCCCTCTGTCTTTATACTGAATGGCTTGAACATCTCCGTAGGCCTCTGCTGCTCTTATTAGGCCTACAACTCTCATCACTCATAGACAATGAGAATTGGAATCTCCAGTAACTAGTGTATTCTCTAGATTGTAAGCTTGCGAGCAGGTTTCTCTACCCCATGTACCAGTCTGTTTCTAGTGTGTCTTACTTAGTACGTAGTTCCCTCCTCTATGCTCTATACCTAGCGCTACGGAAATTGTTGGCGCTTTCACACACAACAGTTTCCAAGCAGTTAGTATTCTGTTGCAGGGTTACCAGTACACAAAGGAAAATATAGAAATATGTCCATTGCAAAGCCAAATTGGGGTAAAGTATATTTTGAATTATTATACTTTGTGTAGCACTGTCCAATTACGTGTAAGCTACTTGTCTCCTGCCAGATCTGTGGCTACATAGCGAGTTTTCATGCGTCAGTCCTCTTGCTGTGGAGCAGACGGTCCAAGTCCTGTACTACTAGTCCATGAGAGATGCAAAGCAGATCTGCAAGAGTTAACATCCACAAAGACCGTTTATACAAGTCCTGAATTGGGACAGCATTTTATGCAAGTTAAAACAAAAACAAAAAAATGATCATCTGCTTCCCTGGGCTCCTTACAATCAGTCTATTCTTCTATAAATTTAAAAACCAATGTTTATTTTTCTGATCTGCCTCTTAAACAACCAAAGTCTGGAAATTGTAGGCGATTCTATCACTGCAATGCCAGAACTCTGGTCCCAAGCACTGGATGTATTAAAGACAAACTTTTCTAGACCACCCATCTTAAAAGGGATTGTATCACCAACATATTGTCTTTACTATGAATGTAGAGAATAAAAAATGATCTGTACATTGTGTTGGCAAAATTGCAGGCGACTGGATGAATTAGGAGAAAACTACATGTTAAATGTGTCTGTGGAGTCTCCTGTTTATGACATCACCTGTGGCTTGATATGCAAATGAACTGCTTTTCAATGGGAAATGTGTAATTTGCATATTAAGCCACAGGTATCCGCCAGATCCGCCTTTTACCCAGTCCCCACAGGTGATGTCATAAACTGGAGACTCCAGACACATTTAATACACATCTTTCTCCTATTTCATGCATTTGCTGGCAGGTTTCACAACACAATATATAGATCATTTTCACTAATTTTGTATTTTCTACATTCACAGTAAAAACTTATTTTAGGTGATAGTAAATCACCAGAACTGTAAACATCAACTGTTTTTAATAAATCAGTTATGGGTGATTTGCAGAAAGACCATAAGTAAGAAGTAGATTTTTGAAATGCTATTACTACTCACATTACACCTTCCTAGACCCAGGGATGGCTAACTTCGGCACTGCAGATATTTTAGTAACCACATAGCCCATGATGCTTAAAGCTGGTTGAACATCATGGGATATGTAGTTCTCTAAGATGTTATAGGGTGAGTAAGGGATCCTAGACCAACCTCACATATCCACTAGGTATATATGTAACATCAGGTATGGGAGCTAACAAACATGACCTTCCTGTAATAGCATAGCCCAGGGGCTAGATTAGTGGGTAGCTCCCATGAAAGATGTGTGCTTATAAAAAAAAAAAAAAAACCTCCACTTTGTGGCCATAATAATGCACACCGATCCTCTTTCGAACCCCACCCCCGAGCAGTGAGGACTGACCACGTGATGATACAGCAGCCAATAGGAACGCTCTCCTGGGAAACTTGGCAGTTGGTATTTGGAAGCCGCACGCGCCTCCCACGACTCTTCCAATGATAGCCCGACTCCTCCCCCGGATCCCCTGTGAGGAGCGGCGAGTGAAAGGCGGTAAGATACCGGGTCTTCCTTTTGTCATTAGGAAACAGTCCCTGGCAGTTGAATGGGTTAGGAGGCGCAGGGCACGGGAGTGTGACGTCGAACATGAATGTACAAAAAAAATAAAATAAGTCCGCGTGTGAAGTAACGGTTGTAGCGCGCGCCCCGATGTCAGTTACAGTGAAAGCCCGCCCTTTTTTTCTGAAGTGTTTCCTGAAGCGTACAGGGAGATGCAACACCGTTAATCCCTTCAGCTAGGCCGTGCTGGACCTTTTCCAAATACACACCCTTACAAGCTACCAACCTTTCAAATGGCCAAAGAGGGACCCCTTTCATTTGGGGGAGTGGCCATAGGCAGGATAACAATTTATGGAACCGGTAAGTCATTAAGAAGAGGTAAAGAAATAGAATAAATAATTTTACAGACACCAATTAATATTTAAAAAACAAAATACTGCAGTTTAACCCCTTAGTGACAGGACTGTTTTGACATTTTTGTCCCCTTCCTGACAATGGTTGTTTTAACATTTCTGTGGTGTTTGTGGTTAGCAGCAATGTTCCTTTTTTCATCTTTTAATGTACCAATGCATGTTCATGTGCTGTTTTTATTGCCATAAAACATGTTTTATTAATGTACACCATTATTTGCATCAAAACACAAAATATGAAGAATGTAAACACATTTTGTAGCATTTACATGAAACGTTTGTATACGTCTACAAACGCAAATAAAAAACCTGCTAAACAGATTCTAATCTTTTCTTGTGTTTAGAAATAGCCCATGTTTACATGTTTTTCTTGTTGTAGGACAATAACTCAAAGTAGTGTTTTTTTTCTAACCTTTTTCTCCTACAGGGACCTTTTAACCTTAATCATCACCCTAACTGCTAACCCTAACCATAAATCTTAAATTGAATTCAGTGTAATGTTGCTGACAGGCTCTAGAGGCAGTCTAGCAACTGCAAAGCGTGAAGAAAGTGATCTTAGAACTTGCCGGCTACAGGGCAGCACCATATTGGAGGGGGTGTGTGTTGATCGCTGCCTATGCGGGATTCACCGCAGATCATACTGAGAAATAGAAAAGGGCCTTCCACAAACTGTTCCCACACAGTTGGAAGCATAGCATTGGCCAAAATGTCTTGCTATGCTGAATCATTAAGATTTTCCTTCACTGGAAGTAAGGGGCCTAGCCCAACCCCTGAAACACAGCCCCATACCATTATCCTTCCTCCGCCAAACTTTACAGTTAGCACAATGCAGCCAGGCAGGCATCGTTCTCCTGGCATCCGCCAAGCCCAGACTTGCCCACAGAACATGTTTCCACTGCTCCAGAGTCCAGTGGCGGTGTGCTTTACACCACTTGATCCATCGCGTGGGATTGTACATGGTGATGTGAGGCTTGCATGCAACTGCTTAGCCATGGAAACCCATTCAATGAAGCGAAACACAGAATTCAACATGACACAAATAAAAAGAGCTCATGAAAGGATTCAGCGTAACAATACTTTACATTGCATGTGAGGTCTCTGGTTCCATTATCTGAGCTACATTTTTTATTAATGCTTAGCAAGCCCGTATTGTTTTTGCTAATTAAAGGGACTGGATCACCCAAACATTGTTTTACTGTGCATGTGTAGCATACAGTGGGATTGAACATTTTCCATACATTGTGTTGGCAAAATTGCAAGCAAATAGAAAAATGTATTTTAAATGTCTGTGGAGTCTCCCGTTTATGACATCACCCGTGGCTTGATATGCAAATTACACATTTCCATTAAAAAGCAGTTCATTTGCAAATGGGAAATGTGTAATATGTATTTCAAGCCACAGGTGATGTCATAAACAGGAGACACCATTGTTCTCCTAATTTAGGCATTTGCCTGCAGTTTTGCCAACACAATTAATAAAACATGTTCAATCATTATTTAACTTCTATGAGTGCTAGTTAGCACCTGCAGTTAGGATAGATCTTTTCTCCTGTACTTAATTCCAATTCAAGGTACATGTCAATATGTTGCTTCCCATCTATAAATAAGGGTCATGGAAAATACATCTAGAACTAAAAAGACGGATTGTGGACACCTCTAAAAATTGACAGCGCTGACTGTACAGAGAGTAGACATTTATTTTCAGCTGAATCTTTTGATCTGGAGAATACGGCATTTGTCTGTGAATATTTCCTCAAGCAATAGTTTTATCATGTGCCGTGCAGCACAGATAAAAAGATAGACAGGGATTCATTGGAAACCAAAGGGAATACAAAATGATCTGATCTCTTGATCAAACGCCACATATTGCAGGGCAAATAGCACATACACATTATTACATAGGTTCTGGAATTTTTATTTTTAAATACTCAGACCCTGTCCAGAATATTTTTTCTTTAACCCCTTCCCACTTGTAGGATGTTCTATGCCATCCCACTTTTTAGTGCATAGACGGCATAGAAAGTCCTGCATTTAACAGCTCCTCGCAATGAGCTGTGCTGCGGATCCTGGGGCCAGGCGCACAGACGCCATTTTGGTGCTTTGGTCGTTATGGTGTCTGCTGTATATAACATCACCTTATGGTTTGTTATATAAATGACACATTTTATCATTGAAAGCAGTTCATTTGAATATCAAGCCACAAGAGATGTCATCAACAGGACACAGCAGACACATTTTAAACTTATTTTTCTGTGAATTCATGATTTTGCATCTGCAATGTATAGATCATTTACTATCTACATTCACAGTATAAATAATGTATAGATGACAGCGTCTAATTAACCATGCCAAATGTTTCTGTGAGTGAGATTGCAATAAAGTGACACAGGATGGAGACCATGGTAATTTAAATGCCTTTGTTGCAGTAGCAACAGAAAAGATGTCCTAGACATAACAATGTTGCTTTCATGTGTTTATTTACTTATTAAAATATTCAGTTAATGTTTTATCCAGGTGTACACAGATATGTGTTTTGCATACTTGTCTTTTTTTTGTTATTATCAGTCTTCTACATCTAGATAAAAGATAATTTGGCCGAACATGCTGCAGGATGGAGTAATGAGATCTCGGTTTCCAGTTTCTTCCTTCCATGGATGCCTGTCATGCAAACCACAGAGACTGCAGAGTTATGACTTTCTTCTACTTTGTGGCTTGAGGCTAGATTTCAGCTGCCACCCCTGATGATTGGCCATTGGGCCAGTGTTTTACTAACCAGTGCTGGCTAATTAAAGAAAGGTTAAACCCTAAAATTAGTTTTAAACGGGCAGAACGTCATGTCTGCCTGATTTAAACTGGCTATTGAAATGGTTCTCGAAGAGTTTGCGCATCATTCAAATGTTAGTTTTTGCAAAAGAAAAGTAAAAGTGATTTTCTGTGATAGCGGAGATGTTAATGGGCATTTTGGGAACACTACATTCTTGGGTGCAATGAGAGAAAAAAACTCCAGCTGATTTCCCCCCGATGTTTCTCCTAATTCCAGCTGCTGAGTGGAGGTGGTGCCTTTAGTCCTGGGATCAAGTCTTGCTGTTTGCTGCTACCAACTATTGTGAGAACCCAGACATGTAAGTGATGCACAAATTATATTTTACATTATATTCTATGTGTTGTTGTAATCAATATGTTCAGTGTCAGTTTACTAATAGCCCTTTTGAAAAAAAAAAAAAAACATAAAAACAAGTCTGTTCACTTCATCACAAGTTACTATTACAGTGAGCCTTGTGTAAGGAAAAGTGGCATGTTCTTCCAAAAATACATGCCATTTTCTGGCATACCCAGAAGCACAGAGGGTGATCAGGTTGCCGATTGTCACTCACTATTCCTACAGTCACTGACACTCCATTTCATGTTCAATGATAATAATAATAGTTGGGTGCTCACTAGCTCCCCTCCAGCAATTACAAATAAAAACAGTGCAGTAACAGTGAGAGGAAAACCTTTAGTTTTCGATGTGTTCTCAAACAGCCACAATTGACAACTTTGTCATACGCCGAAGATGATCAGGCAAAGAAGCGTGTGCCCCATGCTTATACTTCAAGCGGTCAAAATAATTGTAACAATGCTTTTTTTCCCAGCAGTAGCGAGGTCAGATTTGGTAAAATTCTACAACAAACCATCTTTCATGGACTTAATGATGCTTTTGTTTTTATCTTGTTTGCTGTTGCTAACGGATCTACACAATAAAGAAAGAATTGCAGGAAATTGAGATGGAAAGTTCAAACTTAGGGCCAAAGTAGCAGAGCTGGAAAAAGTCACACATTGGAGAACTTTTCCAGCTTGGCCACATTGGCCTAAAGTTTGAAATTCACATCTCAATTCCCTGCAATTTTCTCTTTAGTGAGTAGACTTTTTTTATTTTTGTATTTATAATTCTTTATTAGTTATTTAAAAAAACGTACAACATGAAGACATACATCACAACACATACGGTTCAAGAGATCTCTAAAATCAAAGTTGTCCAGCCTTCATTCCATAAAACAGTCACTATTACTTTCCAGCATATAGAGAAGGCCGGGTAATAACATTTTCAGGGAGGCTTAGGGGGAGGATACCATCCTGCCCTCAACGCGCTGGGACTGTGTCTCTCCATTTCTAATATTCAGTTCCCAGGATGACCAAACCTGCTCATACAAGGCACTGTTCACTCCATAGAAAACCTTCTCCGCACCCACTTGGAATTCTATCTGAGCAGCAATTTCTCCCCAGGGCGGGACAGTTTTTTTCCATGCCCTCGCTATGCATAGTTTAGTTGCTAAAAAACATTTATCAATAAGTATTTTTGATGTTTTTTTAATTCAGGAAACCCGACATGAAACAAGAAGGATTGGGCTGTCAAGGGTGGATCTCTGCCTGCTACTACTCGTATAATATCTGCCATTCGGTTTTTAATAGGGGATAGGAGTGTGCAGTGCCACCAGACTTGTGCTTGTGATCCTATTTCTAAGTGGCACCGCCAGCATATATTGTTGCCATTTGTATTATATTTATCCAATCGAGCAGGGACAATATACCACCGGTACAATAATTTACAATACTGTTCTTGCAATTTAATACAGTGGACTGCTTTCCTAGTCGTCTGCCATGCTGAACACCAGATTTGATTAGGGTATATTATTTCTAAATCCCTTTCCCACATCTTTATAGGGTTAGTGATAATGTCACTTTGTGGCTTTCATCCTGCATTTAGTTTGAAACCAATGAGGAGCTTTGTGTGGGTCAGCTCATTAACTCCGTGTATCTTCAAAATATCATGGTTATAAGATTATCATTGGCAGAAAGTAATAAGACAAATAAGTGGTTATGTACAAGGTCATCTCCTGTTTGAACTAGGGATTACTTTTGGGCTTGACAAATTCCAGGAGCCAGCACTCCTAAAACCCTTACTGTCTCTTAACATTCCTCTTGGCTCCTAACATAACCAGGCGTGCCCCTGAATTAGTCTGTTTGGCTCCTAAATTCTACAAATATGTTTCAAGCCCTGGGTTATGTATAATGAACAATTCTGTGAAAAGTGGAAAAATCTGTAGGAATGGGCTGTTGGATTCCATGGTAACCATTCTATTTTTATTTATTTATTAGGTCATAGAACTGTACATTATCAAATTGACATTTCACATATCATGAAAATAATAAGTAAGCATAACAGTTGTTACAGTCTATTAAAGTTCCAATATTTTTCATTTTGTAACTCTATAGAAAGAAAATGCAAGTAACATATCATATTCTTCACATTTAACCCCTAATGGATCCAAGCTTGTAACGTATATTGGTTTTGCTCTTAGTACAGTACTGTGGAGCAGATTAACTCATAAGATAATCAATACACAGTGCTACAAAAAAAAGTTACATTACAATATTCACCATAGCAGTAAAAAAACATCTAACCAATGTCTGATCTAAGACTGAATTAGGACACTAGTAAACGTAAGCTAATTCACAAGTACACACTCAGATAATATACTGACATTTATCAATCTGGGAGGAAAAAAACATAATTTGCTTGAGAACACTAATAACTTCACACCTAATGTTAAATCCAAGTAAAAAAACAGCATTCTTTTTCTTACTAGACAGAGAAAGTACTGGTCACAATCTAGTGGGAATTCTCGGCAGTGCTAATTCATTTTGCATGTCAGCACTACAATCTCAAATTGTGCAAACAAAAGTATTCTTTTTTTTTTTTTTTAATCTTCATTCCCCTTGACGGGTTGTACTGCATGTTATCCACAAGATGGCAGCAGAAGAACACTCACATCCCTGTAAAATAATTTCTCTAATTCTGTACATATTTTTTTAAGTGTCCATCCATCATACACACAGTGGGAGAGTTTTGTTACTTGGAATGCAGTAGAGCTTTAAATAGTAACATAATAGTTGAGGTTGGAAATGGGAAATCAGGTTCAGCTTTTCACAATTTGTGTTATTGCTGCTGTTTATTAATAAAGAAGGCACAAAGAGAAAAACATAACCCACTATAGAATCTTAAAAAAGCCTGTAATTCTTTTTAAAGTTTTTACTTAAATAGAGAGGAAAATGCATGTCAATCACATTATTATAAGATGATATATATATATATATATATATATATATATATATATATATATATATATTGGGTGGCATACAGAACACTTCAGATAAAATGGTCAGGCAAACAAATGTTCTATGTATATATTAATAGATGCCTATAGTTTTGCACCCTGGATTCAACATGTTAGACTTTTAAGGAAATCTCCTTTTGTATACATTAACATACACAGGGATAGATTCACTCTTGGTGTTATTTTCGCATTACAACATCTTTATATTATAATAATAACCAGATTTTATATAGCATCTCTCTCCCAGAGGCACTCAGAGCGCCATCGGAATTAACTGAAACGGCATCTGAATAATATATGTTATATTATTACCCAATTGATGGTATTCATTATACAGCACCTACAATATATTTATTTCTTTATCGAAGTGCAGTAATATTGTAAACATAGTGGTTATTAGCTAGGAACTATTTTACCTCAGAAAAACAGGGCATTGCAAATAATTTTTCCTTCTAGGATATACATAGTTGCATATCAATGTCAATCAGCCATAACTTTGGCAGAAGTGTGCCTGCGCGAGGGACACACACCACCTCACGCCCCCTCCTGATCAGCTGCAGTGACAGGTAAGTATAAGCGTCTTGATGATTATTGTCAGCAAGCAATTGGTAAAACTTAGTTACATGCTACGCTAGTAAGTGGGAGACACAGAGGGGGACAACCGGGAGCCTAAGGTGCCGATCACAACTCCCATCAAGAAGTCCCCCTCTGTCCCCCGTGTGTGTGTCTTCCACGTACTAGCGTAGCATGTAACTGATGTAAGTTTTACCAATTGCTTGCTACGCTAGTAAATGAAAATAATCACGAAGACGCTTATACTTACCTGTCACCGCAGGTGATCCGAAGGGGGCTCGAGGTGGTGTGTGTCCCTCGCGCAGGCGCACTTCTGCCAAAGTTACGGCTGATTGACAGCCGTAACTGTGCGCGCATGCGCTGTGGTGCGCAATGAGGAAATTCTACTGCACCTGCGCAGTAGAATTTGCTCGAGGAATTTGATAGAACACCGGGCTGAACAAATATGTGTCCTAGAAACATGGCCGATGTTTGCACCAATGGATTATGCAAGCTTGTCACATAAGTGTAGAATAAAAAGACTGCATAAACTTAGGTTAAGAAGGATGCACCCAGTAAATTGAAAATTGGGAAAGGCTGGTAGATCCAAATGTAATTAAAGGAGCAGGATTTTTTTTTTAGTGCTGGTATTAGTAAAGCAGATCTTTATCTGGCTCTGCACCATTTCATGTAGAAAAGGCATCCAGATTTGTTTATACTCTTAAAGGGACTGTATCACCTAAACATTGTTTATACTTAGAATTTAGAGATGAAAAACATAGAAAAATTCTCTATATATCGAGTTAACAGAATTGCAGCATTGCTTTAAAGATAAATGTGATTTTAAAGGGACACATTTTTATTTTTTTAACTCTCGCTTTCTTAAAATTAGCAAGGGTTAAAAAAAAAGTGTCCTTCTCCAAAGTAAACCCGACGTGTATCTTTAGAGATACATGCATGTTTAATCTTATATTAGAAGCAAAATTGAAGAAAAGGTTACTGTCCCACCACTGATTGTGGTGTTGTAATTCATTTGTATATCAGGCCCAAGGTGATGCCATAAACATGAGACACCAGAGGCTCATTAACCCCTTCCCGACGCTAGGACGTACTATGCCATCCTGATTATAGAGTACCTAAAAGATGCTAGGACGGCATAGTACGTCCAGCGTTAAACACCCCATGAGCTGTACTCTGATCCCACTGCAGGGACTTGCAGCGGGATCCTACTTTGAGTGACCTAAGTCTGACAGGGAAAATGTTGCCGGTGCTCAAAGTGGACTGAAAAAGGATCCAACTTCACACAGGTCAGCTGCCTACTGCTTCTCCATAACGATTTAGGTTTTGGCTGTAGTAAGCCACTTATGCTTTGGTTGCTGTGAAAGTACTAACTGTCTGTGTGGTTTTCCCATAATCACTGCTAATGGCTTTTTCCACATATTGTACTGTGCCACAAAAGGAGAGTATCCACCTTTCCAGGTTAAGTCCGAGTTTTCTGATCTATATGGGATGTTGAAAGCAGTTGTGTTTCCTGCAGTTCCTGTTTGTGAAGGAAGATGGATATCTTAGATTTGCATCTCATCCATGGAACAGTTTTGGATGTTGTGTCGAGCTCTTGAGACAGAGAGATACTGGTTCTAATAAATAAATAACAAAGGTTAACAATCTGTGCTGTCAGCAGCCAATCAGAAACAGGGATGTCTTGACTTTAGCTGAAAAGCTGCACTGGGCAGTGGAAAGAAAGTATTAGAAGTTCCTGAGTCAAAATGGCAAGACGTCTAGGTTAGTTGGAATTGGAAATCTTTTATATCATTACAATTAGAAAAGCAGCTTAACGTTACAAGGCATAGTTCGTTTGAATGCAATATAACTGTTCCATTGAAATGCAGATTTCTAAATTATACAGTAAAAGTCCATGTATATTTATGTTCCAAACTCCACCTTTCACTCTACACTCTTTCCATGTAGAGGCTTCCTCTCCTCGCTGTGACAGTGGAAGTGTTTTGTGTTGGGATGCTCCATTCATATTTCATGGTTTCCCTACAGCGCAGCTGTTTACTGAGCTCAGTGGCGGCTTTGATGAAAATTGGCAGAGACAGGGTAAATCTAGGCTTCCAAAGCTGGGAGTATGCGTGTGGGTTAATGCAGTGTATACTGTGCTTGTGAAACCCTGTACTGTGTACGTCCTGGTTTTTGCTCAGTGTGCCATATACAGTGATTGTTGGGATGCAGAATATAATGTCTATTTGGGAGGTTTTCATATAGTTCCATATGTAGTTAGTCTGCCTTTTCATTGCCTTCTGTGTGCAAGCAAACATTACAATTTCCTAGTTTGTTTTGCTTGTGCAATGTACATTGTATTTAACCCCTTCCCGACCTTCGCAGGGTTTTCCTGTCAAGGCCACTGCTCTGATCGCGACTATGACGGGATAATGTGTCCTCCTTTTTAAGATCACAGCACGCTTTATGCACACCGCTTCCCTCCATTTTGCAGGTCCAGGAATCTTTCTTCGCAAACAGTCAGAGGTCTGGCAGTCATGTGATCAGTGTTATAAATCAATCACAGCTCATATGTGATATCAAATCGTGAGGTACAGAGAATGACAGTTCAGTGATACCATTTTTTTTTTTTTTTTTAAACTTTAACCCTTGCTGAATACAGTAGCCAACGTACTTGCTAATTATATGCTTATTTTATGTCCCCAATTTGTTTTTGTGTCATTTTTAAAGTTGTAGTATTTCATTTCATTTAAGCCTTGCAGCCCCATGCTACTGATCTGATCGCTTTGACAGCACATTGTGCTGCTCCGATTTTTTTTCTTTCTCTTTGCTGGTGCTGGGTATTGTGACGAAACTAAGCATGTGCTCCATGTGAATATTGGCAATCCCATTTTTTTCAGCCATAACGACCAGACAGAGATTTGAAATTCTCCTTTGATTCCTCCATTTCAATGACAATACTCCGTGCCCCTCATATGACAGGCTGTACAAGCTGAGGCCTCCTGTAACTCCTTTCAGAAATACATGTGCCTGACCAAAAATAGATGAATCACTTATATGATTTGAGGGCTGATTGTTTTTCAAGTTTTATATATATATAAAACCAAGGGCGGGTGCACTCATCCAAACGATGATACAATGTGCTCGGGTGCCTTGTGGCTCTAAACATATAGAAAAAAAACACGCACTCACGGGGCTTCAATATAAATCCAATAGTCGAAACCTTTATATCATACAAAAAATTGATATTTGTAGATCCAGTCGACGTTTTGGTCCGCACCGCGGAACTTTATCCAAGTCTTGATAAAGGTCCGCGGTGCGGACCGAAACGTCGACTGGATCTACAAATATCAATTTTGTGTATGATATAAAGGTTTCGACTATTGGATTTATATTGAAGCCCTATGAGTGCGTGTTTTTTTCGTACGATCTTGGATATTGAGATATATATATATATATATATATATATATATATATATAATTATACAGTCAAAAAGATCAAGATACAGTATAAAGTTATATGCATGCGAGAGTAGAGCAAGCAGCAAGAATCTCTACCCCATGGAAACCCTTGCTTCTGAGACTGTCAGAAAAAAAAAACCCAGTTCAGCAGCTGGTTTACCCAAGGTAAAGGTGTTGGGGAAACATCCTGTTTACAGCAGGGTAGATTACTGGCCTTCAGGTACAGCGACAGTAAGGCCATAACCTGTGCACTATCCACCAATGCACAACGCTGCGTATGAAGCCTGCCATCAAAAATTTCAAACAAACATCCCGCAAAAGAGGCTTCAGCAGTGAGTCTTGCTACCACTGCCCTTCTTTGCCAGGCCTGTGTGTAGACTGCCACTAACGCACACAACTGCCATAATGAGAAAGTAATAGTTGTCGTTTGCACAGTAGCACTGTCCCTTGCCCCCCGGCATGGCGTGATATCGCCCGCTTTCATATGCCAGACTGTTTCTGGCCCATGAGCCAGAAAAGGTTGATCTGAAGGGTGGTAGATTCATGGAACAGTCGTCCAGCAAAAGTGGTAGAGGTGAAGGAGTGTAATCATCCAGGGATAAGCATAAGGTTATCCTGAGCATCAGATAAGGCAGGATGAGCCATTCCTCTCATCTCACAACAGATTATATGCTTAAAAGACAAATGTAAGCAAAAATAAATCTCATGTTTAATTGAAAGATTGCATCAAATTTAGAGCCATTCCTCTCATCTCACAACAGATTATATGCTTAAAAGACAAATGTAAGCAAAAATAAATCTCATGTTTAATTGAAAGATTGCTTCAAATTTAGACATTTTTAACCCACTCAAAGTGGCCTCATCTGAGAGGTGGGATCTACAGTGCAGCTTATTGTGGAGGGCTGCGAGGAACTGTTAAAAAAAGAGGATGCTCTGTGCCTTGTTAAGGGCGTATGAGCACTGTATTTTAGGACCCCAAAGAATGCAGATATGCAGGAAGGGGTTAAATAGAAATGGTTTATTGAAAGAACAAAAATAAAGTACCATAAAGGTTCCTGTTTGCTATTGTAGCTTGTACAATCTTAAGGTGTCAGTTTGTTTGGTTTTCCCTTCATTTTGGAAGATCTGACCAAAGATTCAGGACAACATTTCTGCCAAGAGGACTTGATAAAATACTTTAAATAAAAATATTTTATTGAAAATAAAAGTAAACTGTGTACATTTGTTACAGTCTTTCTGTTAGTTGTTTTTTTTTTTTTTTTGTTTTTTTTTTACACTTACCATTTCCCTGTAAAATATAAATATATACTCATCTTATTTACTTGCAAGTGCCCCACCTTGTGCTTGCTCATGGACTGGTAAAATAGCAGTGGTCAACAGATCTGCATACTCCTGTACTCTATTGCGAATGCAAGGATGAAGCATTGACTGGAAATAGAATACCTATGTAAATGACTGTATCATGCGAAGACATGGCTGTATTAAGAATAACTGGAGCTTTAATTTAAACACTTGCAGTGCAGTAGCACCTGCTGTACTGTTATGTTCCTGCTGGTGTTGTCTCTTTGACTAACGCAAACATGTATATTAATAACGTGGGAGATGTAACATAATGCTTGCTGAATGTTTTTGCTCTGGTTAATGTCATGTTGCATCTTATTTCTCTGACAAATACCCAATTTATCATGTCCTTAGCTTTTAATTCCTACTACATGTCCATAGGTAACATCCTGTGGCATTAATAGCAAACGTTGACCAACTCTTACCAAATACCATTAGTGTGCTTAGAAGAACTTTATGTGAGCGGTGTGCGTTTAGAGTTGTTTCTTGTAGATACCTGTGCCTATGTCTAGTCGAATTTCAGGAGTCAAGTTGTCAGGGTTTGTACAGCGCCAACAATTAATGTAGCGCTTGTTACAGAGCACAGAAGGGAATGTCATACTACGTTAGACGAACAGAGACTGACTAATACATAGAATGTGTCGGCAGATAAGAACCATTCGGCCCATCTAGTTCTGCCTAATTTAAAATAAATAAAGATATATGGATAATTTTGTTAGTTCCTCGTCTTCTCTTATATCTGGGATGGCCTGATACCTATCCCATGCATGCTTAAACTCCTTTATTGTACTAACCTCTACCACTTCCGCTGGAAGACTATTCCATGCATCCACTACCCTCTCAGTACTGTAATACTTTCATTAGTCCCTGGCCTTATCTTATATCTAGGATAGCCTTATACCTATCCCATGCATGCTTAAACGCCTTCATTGTATTAACCTCTACCTCTTCTACTGGAAGGCTATTCCTTACATCCACCACCCTCTCAGAAAAGTAAAACTTCCTAATATTACTTTTAAAGCTTCTCCTAATTTAAGACTTTGCCCTTTTGTTGTGGTAGTTCTTTTAAATATACTCTCCTGCCTTGCGGTGTTAATTCACTTTATGTATTTAAATGTTTTTATCATATCCCCTCTGTCATGTCTTCCAAGCTATACATGTTAAGATTCTTTAACTGTTAATGGTAAGTTTTTATCATGTTTTTATCATGTTTGTTTATCATGTAGTTTTGATTCATGAATCAATTTCAATATCTGTCTGGAGATACGGTCTCCAGCACTGCGTACAATACTCCAAGTGAGGTCTCACCAGAGCTCTGTACAATGACATGAGCACTTCCTTCTTTCTTCTGCTATTACCTCTCCTCATTCAACCATTCATTCTGCTAGCATTTCCATTTGGCTCTTCCCTCCAGGAACATCAACCCTGTTGCAAATATTTGTGGCATCAGCAAAAAGACATATCTTACCATTAAGACCTTCTGCAATATTGCATGTAAAAATATTGAATGAATCTCCACTGCTAACCTTGCTCCGAATAAACTCCATCCACTCAACCCTCTTTTGTCTGTCACTCAGACACTGCCTAATCCATTCAATAAAATAAAAATAAAAATTTGAAGAATGCAGTTTATTGATATGCCTTTTATGTGGGGCTGTGTCCAAAGCCATAGTTTATCTAATTTTTAGTATGTCTACTGCACCAACCCCACTTAGCTTGCGTGCAGGGCTCTCTACTTCAAGTAACAGTCTAGAGCAGTGTTTCTCAAACCTGTCCTCAGGACCCCCCCAACGGTCCAGGATTTAGGGATTACCCAGTTGTATTTAATTAAGATTATGTAGAACACCTAGTATGGTTGCTTAATGGTTAGGGAACCACACCAGGTGTACATATTCTTAATTAAACACAACTGGGTAATTTAATCCCTAAATCCTGGACCGTTGTGGTGGGGGGGGGGGGCTTGTCTAGAGCAGGGCTTGACAAATTTAATTTGATTCTAGGAGCCAGCAAAAATTTTTAGGAGCCAGACAATCACGCAATTCATAAACACACACACACACACACACACACACACACACACACACACAACCCACTTCACATACACACACCAACCCACTTCACATACACACACCAACCCACTTCACATATATACACACACACACCAACACCAACCCACTTCACATATACACACACACACACACACACACCCACCAACCCTCTTCACATACACACACCAACCCACTTCACATATACACACACACACACCAACCCACTTCACATACACACACACACACACCAACCCACTTCACAAATACACACACACACACCAACCCACTTCACATATACACCCCTCCCACTTCGCATATACACCCCCCCACTTCACATATACACACACACACACACACACACACACACACACACACACCTACTTCACATACACCTCACACATACATACAGTCCCCCACCCCCCCCTTTCTTAACTTGTGAGTGCTGTGTGTTGTCCATTGACAGCCCAGCACTCAGCCGAAAGAGCAATGAAGATCGGCTGCAGCACGAATGTTCCCCCTCCCTGCTGCCTTACCTTATTGCAGGGAAGGGGGAACATTCGTGCTGCAGCCGATCCTCATTACTCTTTCGGCTGAGTGCTGGGTCGTCAAGTGACGACACCCAGCACTCACACACGCGTTGCGTGAGGGGGCGGAGCTTGCTGTCTGTGCAATCCGCAGACTTCCTCCCTCGCGCTGCAAAAACCCCCAAAAGAAATTAATGGCAGTGGCAAGGGGAACATGAGGGTAACGGCACCCGGGCGCCAGGCCTAATTTTCAGGTCGTCATGCCCGTGGTTTGTCGAGCCCTGGTCTAGAAAGAGTGGGGGGTACAGGAGACGCGTAAGGTGAGTGAACAGTCCAAAGGGGAAGGTGGTGGTCTCTAGGTGATACGACGAGGTTAATGTTTTCTAGTTTGATGAGTAGTAAGTTCCTTATTTGTAGTAGTATTTGAGGACAGTGAGAGTTAGGTGGGTTTATCCTGAGGTTAAATAATGTGTGTTCTAGTGGGATGAATAATAATTTTCCTAATTTATGACTGTTCTAGTGGAATGCATAGTAAGCTTCCTTTTAAAGAGGTGAGTGCTGAGGAGCTATTTGAAGATTGAGAATGATGAAGAGAGATGGGTGTTTTACAGAAGGGAGTTCAAGAGAAATAATCTTATTCCTGGTGGAATAAAAATGACTAAATATGTAAACATGGAGGCTGCATGTAAGTGAGGAAGAGAAGTATCTCAGCCCCGTATCTCAGGCCCTGCATGCTTTCTGTACTAGAAGACCAAGACTTCAGTAATGAAGTGTGGAAGGAAATTGTGGCATGGTTGCTTGTAGTGTACAGCAGGCAGAGTTTGGGTAGTGCATGTTTTTAAAAATGCAATACTACGATAGGAGAACGGTGGGGTTTAAATGGCACCATCAGGCAGAATCTGAGTCCCATGATGGTTCTCTTCAGTACATTAACCAGGTGTAAGAATGGATATGTTTTTTAACTTTTTTCTCTCAAGTGAAAGCCTAGATTGACCTAGATGTGTTGCATCTTTTGGATGAACAGTTTGCATCAAAACACATCTACTTTATGTATTAATTGGTGATTCATAGAATCACTCAGCTTTGTGCACAAAAAACCACAGTAAATGATGTACCTCCCAGAAGTAAAAGAGATCTGAATCTTACCGGGTTGCTGTATACAAGTGATGACTAACCATGGACATTCCAGCTATATCAACCTGGCTAGTTGAGAAACACTGCAGAGGATACATTTATCCTATTTTTCTCCTTTTTTATGCACTTGCATGCAGTTTTACCAATACAATATATAGACTATATTTTTTAAATTTTTCCCCCCCTCTACAGTTGCAGCATAAACAAGGTTTAGTGACATCTATTTAAAGTGTCCTTTTAAACTTATAATTTATTTATATTTTCCCCAGACTGGAGTGGTCCTTTTAAGTCTATGCTAAAAGAGTAACCTTCTTTTAAAGGGACAGTCTAGTCCCCAAACGCACTTTTTTCCAGTGTGATTTGGTGCAGGCATTCTGCATAAATCACTTTTTTAATATTTGGCTCAAGCCCTCCCCCAGGGATTACACTGCATGTATACTACAGGGGCTGCAGCACTGATTACATAGATGCTGAGCATATAAAGTTTTGCTCCATTTAGTCACTTCTTGTGCTGCTGGAATAGAATACATTGTACAGTCCTGGTTTCTTGCAAACTGCTGTAATTTCACAATTTCATCTAGCTGTAAGTATTTTACATTTTAATCATGTAAAACATGCATTTTAAAGTACTTTGAAAGCACATGGACATGCATTAACATTTGGAATATGCATTTTGGGCACCAGGCAGTCCCTTTGATGTTATATCCGGTGGAATAAAAAAAAACCACTTCACACAGACCGAATCTACACAGATTCTACAACATCATCATGTAAGGGCAACAGAATTGGGGACACATACCCACTTTCAGATTTGGTGGCAAATCCCCATTTTTAAAACTGTGGAAAGATATTGTTTCCACAATGATATGATTGAAACCTCAAGCGTCCTTTGCAAGTTTGAGCGGTGGCTCAATCAATATACACCAATCTGGCCTAAAATGGATTTAAGGTAGCAGTATCCATGAATTTGGGTACGAATCAGCTGTTTGGACCGTTCATAAACCGAAGCGTTGGATGCATTCGGATTGGGACATTTTTGATCACCCCCCAAAATGCTCCCAAGTTTCGGTAAAATAGGCAGAATTTACATACTTCAAATCTCCTGACGTTAGCTGGAGAATTCAACTTTAAAGCGCTCTAAAGTACACTATAAAAGATTATAAAGTATTTTTTTTCACATGGACATACATTCATATGTGCCAAAATATTTCTTAAAAAATTTCCATTGATACGACATTTGGTTGGTGATATGTATAGAATTTATGGCCATGCTTAAAAAACCTAAATTATTCAACATGACACTTGACAACATGACATTTTGTTTTTTCCCAACACTGGAAATAAAAGGGTACCACGAACTGTGGAATTGTGTGAGGTGTAGATTTACCTGAATAACAACATGGACACAAATAGATAAGTTCATAACAAAAACATTTATTTTCTAATTGGTTTCAGTAAAAATGTAAATTTAAATTTCTGTATTTTTATTATTTATAAAAAGCCCAAGGGGGTGGTGCAGAGTTTGTCAGTGGAGGAGTACAACCGGGTGATAGTAGCCAAGGCACTTCCCATTCCTAACAAGATGCCACAGGATGATTTACTCCTCCGCATCTGAGGAGGATGATATACTTCTGATCTTCCTTCTCACCAGAGTGACCTTCAACCACCTGCGCCAATGGAGGGGTGTTAGTTGTGGAAATTGCCGCAGGAGCAGAGGTAGACCCAATATAACCTTGGAAGTAAGCACGCTGCATTTCCAATTTAGCTTATTTGTATCGCAAAAGTCGGCTGCGGTGTTTAGCTCTAGCCTCACACTCCTGTTTGTATATCATTCTCATCCACGCCTGCTCAGCAACTAGCGCACCTAAGTGACTAGCCATCTCTCCATCATCTGGGCATGGAGCTGTTCTTGGTTGCTCACCACCATGGTCAGTGGCTGATCCATGTGTGCCACATCTCGCTGGGTGCAATCTGACCATAGATCACATCATCAAATGCTGTCATTGGAGGATCGTCAGCAGATTGTGGAGCTCCTGATGTGCTTTGCTGATAAAGACCTCTGGAATCACAATCTAACTTAGTCTCTGCAGTTATCATAGTTATTCACAGAATCTGTTAGCCGTTCCAAAACACAATTCCATTCTGAACTCATTGCACACTAATCCTGTGATTGAACTGATGAGGGGTTACACACTCCTATCACTGTAATCTCTGCAGCCTGTGACCAAGGCTCCTAAAAACCCTACTGCTTGTTATTAACTTTTTAAATGGTCTACTGTTTGTATAACTGTATGGAAGTTCCATTTTACTGGGGTTTTATTTCTGATCAGTCCCACTAACACTTTACCTACTTGACCAGATCTACCGTAGGTCCCTTCTCTATAAGGCACCAGATTAAGGAAGACAGGTGAACAGCATTAAACAGTATGTCCTTAGTGGTACATAGAAAGTTCCTATCCAGATTATTTCCTATCACATTATTGCAGCTTTATTAATATGACCTTTGATTAAGGTCCTCTACACAATTGTGTTAATGCAAAATACAGATGATTTTTTAACTGTACCTAAAACTCTCTGTAGCTGACCCGTCGCCTATATTTTTCTCTATTTTTGACCATTACCAGTGTAATGTAAGGGGTAAAAACGACTATATTAATGCATTACACAAGGGCGGTTGTGGACATGGGAAGATCACAGGTACTGAGTCTGTAGATTGTAGCCAACCCACACATGAAGTGCTGTTCTCTGTGTAATAATATTTCTATTTACAATGTGAGCTGTACTCTAATTCCAGTGACATTTTGCACTAAGCAGTGATAACCTAAAATATAATATTTTGTGTGCTCTCTTACAGTAAATGCAATGTTTAGGATCACTGCTGAAACAACGAAATAATCTTTTTAATTATGGCAAAGTCTCCCTCATTTTCTAAAAGCAGTGCTTCAGCCTTCAAGCTGTGATCACTGTACAAAAGAATCTGTTTATTGATTTCTTGTGAGGGCTAAAATCCTTTCAGTATTGCATCCTATCTTCTTTAAGTGACAGTAGCTTGTACAACTGACTGGAAGTCTTGCATCCTCAAGGATTAGTGGACTAAGAGATCATAGTGATATATTTCATAGATTGAAACCAGTGCTAACATCCATATCATTATTATTATGGCATCAGATGATGCTGTCCTCACAAGCTGACATTTAAACATCCAATCCTTGCATGGGTTATGCTACTTATTTAAAGAAAGACTGTCACCTAAACTTTGTTCATACTGAAAAATATTAAGAATTATATACAATGTGTTAGCAGAATTGCATAAAATAAGAGAACAGTGTTTGCTGACAAGTCTACTAAATACAGAGAGAACTTCAGGGAATTGAGATGGGAATTTCAAACTTTAAGCCATAGTAGCCAAATTGGAAAAACTCTCCAGTGCAGCTGAATGGGAGAACCTTTCCAGCTCCGCTACTTTGGCCTTACTTCTGAAATTCCCATCTCAATTCCCTGTAGTTCTCTTTATTGAGTAGACCTGTTGACAATGTTTATGTAATGTTTCCTGTTTAAATCACCACCTGTGACTTGTGACATGCAAACTCAATTTCCTAGTGAAAAATAGTTAATTTACATGTGAAGCCAGGTGATGTCATAAACCAGAGACACCACAGACATATTTAATACATTACATTTTCCTTAATTTGTGCATTTGCTTGTAATTCTGCTAATACAATGTATAGATCAATTTTGACCATTTTTAATCTCTACAGTCACATTGTAAACAGAGTACCTTTTTAAATATACATTTGTCATACAAATGTGACCATGATAAGCTAGGTGGGCATTTACACTAAAGTGTTTAAATATGGATCTAGTAGCTTGATTGTCTTTACTGGGCGTCAGAGCCTGTGCAAGGATTTTTGTCTACAAAGGCGAAGGTACATTTTGGTATGCTCCCTGCCCCTACCACCCCAATACTCTCAATAAATAAAAATATACACATAAAATGAAAGTATATATATAAAAAAAAAAAAAAATATTATATAAGTAAAGTATCTTTACCCGATTTCAATGTCCACCTGGCCAGGTCACTTGGACAAAAATAGATAGATAGAAGACCAGACACCGCTCACAGGATTAAACGGAGAATTTTCCCCAGCACCCAGATTTGCACTTGCATAACTTGCCCTAGCACCCAGATATTCCCTCAGGACTTGTTCCAGCAGCCAGATTTGGCCAGCACAGTGCAGCTACCTATATTGAATAACCCCAAACAAAAACATCCTTGTTGAATACCCCCATGCTAAAAACATCCGTCTTGTCTACCCCTATATTGAATACCCCCATATTGAATATCCCCATACTAAAACCATCCCTATTGAATACTCCCTTACTAAAAACATTCCTATTGAATACCTCCATATTGAATAAAGGTATCACCTGGTAGTGTAAATCAGCACTCCCTTGCGGCCGATGCAAATATAGTAAGAAAACCCCCCCCTCTTTTTGGCACACTAAGGCGGCTGCCTGGGCACCCTTACGTTCTTACCAGCTCTGCTGTGCCTATAATAAGAACCACAAGGGTGTATTTCCTGCTTTCATCATGGATTTAGATCCTAAAAACTATAGTCCTTGACTCATTTTTAATTCACTATGTATAGAAGAGAACTCCCCACAAAACAAATCGAACAAACATGTAGCCGAGGTCCTCCTCTATCACTCAAGTCATTTAGTCGTCGTTGTTGTTTTTTTTTTTTTTGGAGATAACAGTTTTGTTATTTTTTGAGGTCTGAGATGACAACGTAGGTTCCTGTCCTAGTGGAGAATTTATCTCTGCCCGTAACAATGTTCAAGCTTGCCCAGATGATGTTCCTTCTGTAACGTCGGCAAATGAAATAAAGAATAGGACACCGAGCCACTTGACCCTCATTTTGAGATTGGTTAATCTCTTAACCCTTTGCTGCTCAGAGGCCATACTGCAGTGCTGTGCGTTTTGGGTTGGTTACTGCAGAAATATGAAGATAGACTATAGCGACTGAAGGGTGGAAAACAAATGGGAAAAGAGGTCAATAAACAGGAGGAAGCATGTCTTGTGTGACATCGACTGCAATTTGCAATCTAAAATATTGGGCATAGAACAAACGATAGTGTTAGGGAGAGGTGGGGGAGTAAAGTCAGAGATTTGAAGGAGCAGAGAAGGAAAAAAGGGGGGGGGGGAACGGGAGAAGGGATTTGAAAAGAGAAGGAGGGGCAAGGATGGAAAGAGAGAGAGAGAGACAAGCGAAAAGGCGAAGATTTTCTATAAAAGAAGGGGGAACCTTGCACTCGATGACTGACAGAGAGGTGATCTAGGAGCTCCTCTCTCATTAAACATTCCTGGGAGAATCAGACAGATTGAGAAGCAGGAGGACACGGCTGCTGGAATCACACTGCGGGGAACCATACTGATGCTTCTATGGTATCCTTTTGAGAGAGCATTAGGACATGGATGGAGACACAGGGAGGGAGGGAGACGTATTGAGTGTACTGTGTGTTTGTATGTATTGGGTGGAAGAGGCTGCAGTCCCTTTGCACTGATGACCGATACAGGTAGAGGTGATACACAGCGACCACAAACCCCCCTACTACCTTAATCAGCTTCTGATTACACCATGACCACTCCTTTGACTGCTCCTTTTTTTGTCCGTAACCCATTCACTGGAATGAGGTGTGAGTGCATCTCATAAATAGCAGACTTATGCCCCTTACTCCCTTCTGTGTTAACCCATTAGATGATGACAGGGCCTGTAGGTGCAGCCCAAAACTCCTCTCCCTCCAACAATTAATTGCCAAATATTCTCTCTTCTAACCTCCTTTCTACCCATTTATTTCAATGAGCTCCGTAATGGGAAATGATCTTGCCACCCAACTCTGCATTACCCCTCCACCCCCATTTAAACAGATTACTCATAGACTTCACCATCTGCCAAAACTGTCTGCAGATATGTTTGGGGACTAGACATCATAATATGCAATACATTTCCAAACAGTTGGAGTGTTTGTCCCCCATTTTGCAGAAGCCTGCACTCTTCCCTAGAATACTCCGAATCCCAGCGGAAGTGACCTCCATGCAAGAGTGCAGACTTTTCCTGGAGCTATAGAGTCCTTTGCGCCAGCTGGGTGATATAATGCCATGGTTAATATTCAGAGAGTGTCTATATGACCTCATGGCTATTAAATATGTCCCTACCATTCCACTGAGCTTTTTCTATTTAAAATAAAGGTCTAGGTGTCTTGATGCCTTTGAATGTTGGTGGTGTGCACTGCTAATAGTGTGCATTAGAATGGGGCAAGAGCTATATGTCCATGCCATGTGAGAGGGACGTGTCCCTGTGTATTAGTAGGAGGTGAGAAGGACGTGTCTTGGTGTCTGTGTATTAGGAGGAGGTGAGAGGGACGTGTCTGTATATTAGGAGGAGGTGAGAGGG
Organism: Pelodytes ibericus; assembly: GCA_036172795.1. Taxonomy (NCBI): domain Eukaryota; kingdom Metazoa; phylum Chordata; class Amphibia; order Anura; family Pelodytidae; genus Pelodytes; species Pelodytes ibericus. Next base: position 13,122,069 of record CM069860.1, on the reverse strand, counting down.
AAGTGTCTGTGTATTAGGAGGATGTGAGAGGGACATGTCTGTGTATTAGGAGGAGGTGAGAGGGAAGTGTCTGTGTATTAGGAGGAGGTGAGAGGGATGTGTCTGTGTATTAGGAGTAGGTGAGAGGGAAGTGTCTGTGTATTAGGAGTAAGTGAGAGGGATGTGTCTGTGTATTAGGAGTAAGTGAGAGGGATGTGTCTGTGTATTAGGAGTAGGTGAGAGGGAAGTGTCTGTGTATTAGGAGGATGTGAGAGGGAAGTGTCTGTGTATTAGGAGGATGTGAGAGGGACATGTCTGTGTATTAGGAGTAGGTGAGAGGGAAGTGTCTGTGTATTAGGAGGATGTGAGAGGGAAGTGTCTATGTATTAGGAGGAGGTGAGAGAGATGTGTCTGTGTATTAGGAGGATGTGAGAGGGACATGTTTGTGTATAAGCAGGAGGTGAGAGGGATGTGTCTTGGTGTCTGTGTACTAGGAGGAGGTCAGAGGTATGTGTCTTAGTGTCTGTGTACTAGGAGGAAGTGAGAGTGACGTGTTTGTGTAATAGGAGGAGGTGAGAGGGATGTGTCTTTGTGTCTGTATTAGGAGGAGGTCAGAGGGATGTGTCTTGGTGTCTGTATTAGGAGGAGGGGAGAGGGATGTGTCTTAGTGGCTGTGTACTAGGAGGAGGTGAGAGGGACGTGTTTGTGTAATAGGAGGAGGTGAGAGGGACGTGTTTGTGTAATAAGAGGAGGTGAGAGGGATGTGTCTTGGTGTCTGTGTATTAGGAGGAGGTGAGAGGGACGTGTTTGTGTACTAGGAGGAGGTCAGAGGGATGTGTCTTAGTGTCTGTGTACTAGGAGGAGGTGAGAGGGACGTGTTTGTGTAATAGGAGGAGGTGAGAGGGATGTGTCTTGGTGTCTGTGTATTAGGAGGAGGTGAGAGGGACGTGTTTGTGTACTAGGAGGAGGTCAGAGGGATGTGTCTTGGTGTCTGTGTACTAGGAGGAGGTGAGAGGGACGTGTTTGTGTAGTAGGAGGAGGTGAGAGGGATGTGTCTTGGTGTCTGTGTACTAGGAGGAGGTGAGGGGAACCTATCCTGATATAAAAACATCTCCTAACATTTTACCATCATCAAATGGTTGTTTTAGAAAGCGTTGCTGTTACATTACTAAGAAATTTTAGGTGACTTAATGACCTGTTGAGTGCTTTTTATAAATAGTGATATAGGATAAAGTTATAGGCGCTAAAGTAGTTAAAAAAGACAAAAATTCAACAAAATATGCAGCAAACACTAGTGCAACTCCCCCAAGAGGACACAAAATAGTGATTAAAAGATAAAGTGTTGTGCAAAATATATCTAAGTAGTGGCTTTAGCTTAGATGAGGTGTATTCCAATATATATAAAAAAAGGAAATACAAAAGCAATGTGTAACACTGTTCAAAATGAATGAATGATGATTGTATGACCCCCAATGGATCCAAACTCACATGGGATAAAGCCCAAATTACCGGCTCTAGGTATTAAACGTGTTGGAGACTCAAATCCCTATTATCCACAGTCATACTTCACCATATCGCTATTCGTATCTACCATTTATCTCCCTTCTACATCTCTGAATCTACTCCATCTTCTATTGGCAAGTGAATTGTGGTCCCGTTAGTTGATATCCTACATCAAACTGTGGATAGTAGGGATTTGAGTCTCCAACATGTTTAACACCTAGAGCCGGTAATTTAAGCTATTTATAAATAGCTCCGCAAATATCCTAAGTTAGACCATAGTAAGCAATATGTTAAAAATAAGTGCTCAGCAAACTGTTGGAAAGGTAGAAAGTGGTACAATGACAGAGTTCTTATATATAAGGCGATTCACCTTTTTATACAGCCTGACAATATCAAGTCGCTTCCCTTGCATCTGCACATCAAAACTATTTTGGCCTAGCATTTTATCTTTTCTTTATTATTTTTAAGCGTAACCACATTAGGTACGGGCTCATATAGTGTCACTGTTGGCATGTGCTGCACATACATAGCCCACAACATTTTAAATGCGTCTGTGGAGCCTCCTGTTTATGACATCACCTGTGGCCTGGTTTTCAAATAGGAAGTGTGTAATTAAAATTTCAAGCCACAGGTGATGTCATAAACAGGAGACTCCACAGACACACTTAAAACATATTTTTCTCCTAATTGAGGAATTTTCCAACATGTATAGATCATTTTCAGTCATTTTGTAATCTCTACATCCACAGTAAGACAATGGTTAGGTGATACAGTCTCTTTAAGGTGAAGATATGAGCCTGGTAACTGGTTCCTTGTCTGAAGGGCAGACTGAGCATGTGCTGCAAGCATCGTATTCCTTACACCTCTGTAATCACTGCTCTTTTCCTGCTTCATATTCTTTGCAACTTCTCGCTTGTGTCAATAACACAAGTGTTAAAAGACCTTTGTGTGCATGTTTACAATTCTACATTTGATATTTCACTGTGTACCATAGAGAACATTTTTTTTAAAGAATGTCTATCTGGACAACCCTACCCCAAGCTTCCAGTTTTTAAGGGTTCCTGGAAGTAGGGCTGGTTACATCCCGGAAACAAGTTGTGCAATATAATGATCTATAGTTGTACCCCAGTTTGTCTGGCCGGATGCCAGGGTCTGTATTTGCTTGTTCAGCCCAATCTTAAACTATAGATGACAATGTGAAAACAGACTGCCCTGTAGAAAGCCCATTCTCTACTAACTCATAAGTTGATTTTTTAAACATTTTTTTCTTGAGACCAAGTAAAATGTATACATTTTGGAAATATTTTCAGTATACTCAGTATTTATATTTCTTGGCTTTTTAAGAAATATATTTATTTTATCAACATTTTCCCTTGGTCCCTCACGTCTCTAGGTGGCGATAATAATATAATCTAAAAATTTTACACATTCCTAACTACTGAACTATGGAACAGATTGAGTGTCAAACGCACCCCTCCCAATAATATCCTCTTCCAAGTAAATGTCTGCAATTTGTATTGAGCTGTACAGTCTTGGGCTTTGGATCAGACCCTACTTTTCTTTGAATCAAGAATGTCTAATTTGTTGCTTCCCCTATTATTTGTGACTGCTCTTTACAAATAAAACAATAGCCATGAATAGAATCAATATCTTTTTATAACTAATGCTATTTGAGAACCTGTTTACATATGGAAAATTCTAGTTGGCAGTTGTGACAATTTGAGTAAGTTCATCGATGATATGTGTCTGATTGTATTAGAATGGTTCGTGTTAGAAACCAGGCTATGGGGATTAAGTAGTGAGAGGTTATTAAGGGTTTCACAAGTGAAACATTATCATTCATTAGCTACAATAATAAAAGGCATATGGACGCCACCATCCCACACCTGCTGCAGCATTTCATACTGTCTAATACACTTAAGACGTCTGTTCAACTATTGCAGTGTTGCCCATCTTCATAATGTTGGGGGGTAATATATGCTGAAAGACGAGCTGTGGTGGTGACTGGTGGATGCTGCAAATGTAATTATATAGTGCAATTTAACCTTTGGATTTCTTAGGCCATAAAAAGACTTGAGGGCCACATCTGGCCTTCACACTGTACCATTAATTTGAAAATATACAATACTTTGCTCCCATGATTGTGTCAGGAACATCGTTCAGAACAAGAGCTTTTTCCTTTGGGGGATTATTAAACACGGAGTGTGTCTTTATGGCTGTCACCATATATTATATCTCCTTACTAGAAGGTCCATGTTGCTTAGTTTGGATATCTATATAACTACCCTACTGAAGGAGGAGGGAGATAATTGGTGAATGAAACAAACTTTCACTCCTTTACATAGTGAAGTCATTCAGAAATGTAAGGTTTTCTTGCAGAATCTTGAAGTAAAATGTTTAGATTTCGCAATTGACAGGTTACACAGGATAACTGGTTTATATAAGTGTGTGTGTGTGTGTGTATAGTTACTTATAGTGCATCATGTTGTCAGTGTCTTAGTGGATTAAAAATATATGTTGATGCTGGTGGCCTGTATGCATTTAGTTAGAGATATAATACAGTACATATGTAAAATTCCCTGACAAAAGCTCCTGCTAAGCTACTTTCCAATGTTTCACGGACCTCGATTGTTTTATGTAGTTTGTATTCATGGTTTTCTACATTATATCTGTCTGTCCAAGCATCATGATGTCAGACACCATGCAGCATTTAAATTGTTACCCCTTCCCTTAGGTTTGGCTGAGCCCTTCATTGGCTGAGCCCTCCCTTGGCTTCTGCCATTGGCTTAAACGGGAACGCATGCCATCGCCAAACATGCTTTCATTTAAAATTTAATATGAAAACATATGATATTTTTAGTGTAAGTTGCCTAAGGTGGCAATTCTGACCCGGTAACAACACGAGATGGGAAAAGATGAAATAGACAACCTGCAATATCTCATTTGAGTTCTTTTTTTTTATTGTTTTGAGTGGAATTACATTTTCCAAGCTTGTTTTATTCTCTTTAACTGTAGCCGCAGTGTTGGGTCAGTCTTTTCACCCTGTAATAATGTCTGCCTGATTCAGAGCTTAGTGAAAACCGCTGCTCTATTTGGCCCTCAGGGGATGCTGGGTGTGTTGGCCCCACACCTGCCCGAGCTCTGTGGGCAGAGTGACGGGTCCTCGCCACACGGCTCCCAAAGGCAGCAACATGTCCTCCTTCGGGAAGCTAACCGAGTACTTCAGTCTGAGGAAGTCACGGGAGGATATACGTCCAGGACGCAGTACTGGAAGGAGGAGTGGGAGCTATTGTTGCACAGTCACACAGTCCAGGTATCCCATGAGATTGAGGGGTGCTTCCTTGAACAAGTGCTCTTTTTATAATGTGACTGTGCATTGCTTTACAATTCTAATAATATAATGCACAAAGTAAGAGAAAGTAGAACCTCACCATGCAGGATGATATGAAATAAACAAATTAGCAGATGGTGCCACAAAGTTTTAAATTGTAGCCAACCGTGACAAATTTAAATCGCCCTTTTCTCTTAATCGAGATACATGCGATTGCATTGCTGTTAACACAACAGTACATCCCAGTAATGTTATAAACATTGTTTAGGCGATTTTAATGTTTTTATTTTTTCCATCTTCAGTTTATTTTTGTATTGGTATTATGTGTTAATGGGGGGCATGCTGGTTTGTGATTTTGGTGTTATCCAAAAGCCAATAAAGCTTAAGGGGCAATAGGGTTATCTGAGAGTCAGGACTCACTGATTATGTTCTTAAATTTAGCTGCACGGTTAAACAAAAAACAAACCTTTCCCATTTTTCAAAAATAAAAAAAATAATAGATCTTGCTGCTAAGTTATTTTTAAAGAGCTTGTTCGACTGAGGAGCCAGGCATCTGCAAGGATAAATATTACCATATTGTGATCCTTTGATAAGGAGGAAACGTCTGTGTTAAATAGCCTGCAATGTGTTTACTCCGTCCAAACCCACTGTATAGAAGACTGTGTCATGTTACAATGTGCCAGCGTACTGTCACAGCAAACCTCAGTCTGCTCATCAAGAGAGTCCACCAGATGCATTCAGATGATTAAATACATTATCATCAATTAAAGGTCCATATTGCAGAAAAGAGGCCTGGTATCTCACTCAAATAATATGTTTAACCAGGGTAGCCAAAAATCAAATGCATACATGGAGGATTTAAGGTTATAAAGAAATCTGTTATGGGAAGAGAGTTTTGTCCTTTTTCTACATCTGCAGTAAGGGGGGAGGTCACGATAGTCGCAATGGCCGGCAGCCCAGAAAGAAGCGGGCCAATACCTAATTGATCATGTCTAAGCTGAAAATGAGCGAACGGTTTGTCCCAGCGTCCCTGTGCCTTAATCTATATTCTCAGCAAGAGATGTGCAAAACTGCTTAGTTTTCAGATGTTTCCAAATTTACACGAAGCTCGTATACAAGATTTCCTTTCTATGTAAAATAATAATAATAATAGATATATATTGATGGAGATTTTGTCAAATTCTCCTTGTTTCACAATAAAGACATCATCTTAACAAACTTGCTAAAATGCTATACACTCGACAAATGGCTTATTGTGAAATATATATATAAAAAAATATTTTTCTGCAAATCATTTATGGTCATGTTTTGAAGAGACAGTAAATATGTATACAAAACTAGCCACAAAATGTACATTTATTGGTAACATGTACCTGGTTTGTGTATTAAACTGTGTCTGGATCTATGGTATTCTGGCAGCTTGGGGATTCGGAGCAATTCTTAAAAAGTTGCTAAAAAGCAAAATATCTCTTAAAAAAATTAATATTTCATTCAAACTGATATAAATGAGCCAAGGGACCGAATGTGGCATCCGAATTGCATTGCTGACACAGGCTGTTTCAGTGCAATTCGGAAGATGCCCAGCAGTGAACTGTGAGGCTTTTAAAATACAGCAGATTCTGCGGTGGCGACAGCCTCAATCACACATGTGCACAGTTCACTGTCTGGCATCTTCCGAATTTCAATGCCCACAATGGTCAGCAATTAAAATCAGATGTAACATTAATAGATTCCCTAGTGGGGAATCCATTTAGTATAACTTAAGTAATTGATTTAAGGAATTTAGTAACTTTTTAAATTCCAGTTTTATAACACTGGTGTTAGTCAGGTTAGTTTTTGCTACTTTAATATATTGTCTGGATTATATTAACTGTGCTGAATTCAGTGTATTTAAGTGGAATATGTACATGTTTTGTTGCTGACGTTAGAAAGTAGATGTCTTTACATCAATATGTTTTTATAAGCATTTCATAAGATGTTAATCAGTGGTACCATTAATGTGTTCCTCTCTCCTAGGTCCCTGGATCGAAAGCTGCAGAGACCAGTTTTAGGGAAATCTCTGACTCTCCCCAGCATCCCTCAGTCTCCAGTGCTCACTAGAGTGCCGCAGCTCCAAGAGGGACTTCCTCGACTTCCTCAAATATGTTCCTCCTCCTCAGACAACTTACGATCTTGCAAGCTGCCCCCTGTTGGTATGTTTCTTGACAACAATAATAATACTGTTATAGGTTTATGTTTATCGTAGATACCCCCACCACTTCAAATGCAGTCTGTCTTCATTATTATACTGTATGTTTTGTTTGTGCATAGCCATGTTTAACATTACTTTTATGTACTTGCAGTGAAGATATCAATGTGTGTGCAGCAGTGAGTCACTGTTTGTATGTGCCACTCATGCAGAGGGGCAGAGACTCAGTATTTTTGGTTTTGTTTGATTTCTGCAGTGGACTCGTTTCACGCAGGAGAGCGGCTACCAGCTGCAGGTGGCTTGGCGATCAGACTGATCTCCTCCCCAGAAGAACCTCGACTCGCCCACCAGCGGTCTTTTCACATGCGGAAAAGCATCTCTGTGGACAACCACCTCAGTTCCTGTCACTACCCTTTGCACCCACCAGACCCACAGGGCCAGAGAGTCAAGAGCAAGCTCAGGAGGCAGTTTGTAAGTAGACACCCCCCATGTTTTTTTGTTTTAACTGTGCAGTGTTACTGTTACAAATACAATCTCTGTCCAACATTTCATGTGAAGTGCACTTTACGGGTGAGGGGAGCTTGAAGTATACTGGCCCATATTATTGCCATACACTCTAGAAAACAGAATGTACGTGTTTAACTCTTCTGGTGCTTTTATCCATGAAGAGGATAATAATAGCACACATTACATGGGTAGTGGTGGATGGCATAGTAATAGTCAAATTTTCTGTTCTATGGACCATTGTTAGGATCTTTAAATTTTAATGCTGTTCCCTTGTGTAGAGTTTTCTATAAGTAACATGAGATGGATATGGATACATCCCTGTCACTGTTCTTGTGCCTCATTACCAGATCTGGGGGTGTAATGAAGGGATCAAATTACTTCTCACGGAAATCAGAAACCGCAATGCAACTTAGATGTTTCAAAATCCCCATCGGTCTGAGCAGTGTTTTAGATGAGATATATTTCATCTCCATCTGTGAGCATCCAAATATTCCCTGTAGGTCCAGTTCATCTCTGGTACCCATGGTTGGCTCTTCACTGGAAAGCAGTTATCACGCTTGGAAATCTTTTTGAGTTGCGATTAGGATGATTGAGTAGGACAGATAAAAGAAGGACTCCTCAAGCCTTTTCTAAAACAGGAGATCTGGGCCCCCCCCCCCCCCCCCCTTTCCAGCTGACAGACCTTGACATTTTTCATTGGGTAACTTAATGATCCCATTTGCAACAAAACATTCTGATGGAAACCTTCTTTTGGTATATCTCGCAAGGACTGATCACCACCAGGTTATTTTTGTTTTTGCAAAGAGGTAGCTGCATTAAGATTTGCAAACATCAGATTTTGCCCACTGTCCGGCTTTTTACTTGATAGCTGGGCAGAAATTTAGCTCTGAAGTATTTTTTATGTTGGCACAGATCTTAACTGCACCATAAGAACTGCAAGGATTTCGCTTCTAAGACTGAGGGGGAACATGTTTAGAAAAGGGCTCCTATGTTTTGGGGTAAGATTAATTGCAGTAATTGCTTTTTTGTTACTGCATTTAGATTTTACTGCGTTTATTCACACTTTTCCTCCAATCAGTCTCTTCAATCATCTTTACGTATGCTTCTATCTGGAAGATAAAAACTCAAAAGTAAGGTCCGTTTCTACAACTGAATCAAGAACCTCTACTAAGGTGTATATTGCTATTTCAAGGGGACACAATAGGACTGAATGTTTATTATAAAAACAGAGAAACTGAAGGTTTCTTTTGATTTTTTCCACTTTAAGAACCTTTCCCCAGAATTGCTCTTGATACATAATAAGCGTCAATGTAGATGAACATATGCCTCCTGATATGTAAACAACATTATTTTCAAAATGGATGCGTCGCACAAGTTATGCATGTTATATGTTAATGAGAGTAGACAATGCGATTTGGTGATAATAATATTTTAGTTCAGTTAATTGGGATCATATTCAGCGGCTGCTAACGTGTACTTGCCTCTGTAAAAAGTGTAATTACTTAATGTTTAGTTTGTTACTTTGTTAATATATCTGCCCTAATATGAGCTTTTACTCTCTGCATGTGTATGCAAGGGGAACCCATCTCCCCCCCCCCCCCCCCCCCATAATTGAGACCTACAAAAAAGAGAGGAGAGAGAAAAATAAATGTCTGGCTGTAGGAAGATATAGCTATAGATCTGAAATGTAGTCAGCATTAAATTGTCTTATATGTACAGTGAATATGCCTTTCAATTGCAATGTATGTTGCTTATAGATTGAACTGTACAATACTAATGATTTACCCCTACAATTGAACGTTTATTGCCACTTTTCAGGTGATGTGGAAAAAAATAACAGCGTTAATTCTCTACATACTCTTTGCTGAGTATCTGTATGGGGTTGCACATAGATTTCAACCCTGCAACATGTGACTTTTATAAAATGAGTTTATTACTTTGTGCTTTCCTTCTATATATCTAGAGATAGTGAGGTGGATTCATGGAGTCGTCTTCTAGCAGGAGTGGGTGATGCATGAAAGGGGAGAATGAACACAATTAACAAAATGTTAAGTTGACCTGTTTGATCAATTCATTGTGCTAGAGAATATATTGTAAGCTTCAGTCTTCTTCTGGTATGTTGACTGCATGGAGGGAATCATCCAATGGATTACACTGTTTTCCTGGTATGGTGGGTTACAGTCCCCAATTCAGTTTGCTAGTAATTTGGATAACAGTGCGTATAATTACATATTTAGCTTTATATGATGGACATACTTACAAGACCATCATAATCTTAAACTAAGTTAGCTGAACACAGTCTTGTCTAGCGAATTAAGATACATAGGGCTTGACAAATCCCCAGGATCCAATGGCCAACGCATACTACTGGTGACCCAACACTAAATTGGCTCCAGTTTTTCCCTGATAATTCTTCCTATCGCCTAAAAATTGCAGATAAAGTGTAATCATTACAGCAACAGTCATGCCCATCACTCTAAGCCCTCCTTACTGGTTGTCATGGAATTTAGAGGTTATTTTCTATGCAAAAAAACCCCAGAAGTATCAAATGGCAGTGACTGTAAATTGTTTTAATGTAAAAATCGGATACTATTTATATTTAGCACATGTAGAACATGCAGAATATAAGCTTGGTGGAATTATCCCTTTAGAGCTACATGTATCTTGTCTATCGATCAGTGCTTCACAGCTATCAAGACATTTTCCATCTCATTTTCTGTGCTGTAGGGAATGCTATGAATTTGTATTGTTGTTAAAGGGATCTTGTATATTGCTTCTGATGAGATCTCTTTTTTACTTTAGAGAGACAGACCTATAATGTATGTTAGAGGTAATGAGAATGCTTCAGCTTGTCTATTACGCAAGAAGAGACCTATTTTATCCCTGTATTAGACCTGGAGAGACTGGAGCTGTGTTCTGTATTAGAGTTTCTATATTAGGCCTCTATCTGTGTACAGGAGGAGGTATCTTTTGTGAAGTATTTTATTTCCTTCACAAACCAACAGCTGTTTCCCATGGCAACGCTCTGCAATAGTAAATAGACTATTTCATATATAGCTGCACCTGAATGCAGTACACCCAGAGGCTTGGCCAAACCACCCAATCCATCATCTGATTTTACCAACCCACTAGTATTCACCAGGATAGCCAGATGGACCTGCAGAGTGATGACCGATAAAACAATGCAGATCAAACCGATATGCAGACCAAACGTTTATATGTTACAGGCACTTGTACAGAGGCAGTGATTGAGCTGATGACGAAATACCCTGCCTGGAGCATTAAGTGCACAGATGTTTTTATGACCTATATTACACCCCTGCATTTAAAGTCTTATTAATTGTAAATGCCACTGCTGCTAATGGTAATTACACAACTAAATATAGACTGATCAGCTAGCAATAAAGATATGGCGATGGGGGATATGGAGGCTGTAGTCCTCCTTTTTCCCCTCGTTTGGCAGCGTGAGTGTTGCTGGCTCTGTGAAAATGTGCATCATTTCTCATGATATTGTGTAATCTTAATAAGTAGAAACTACTTCAAAATGGCAGTATTTGTTGTGAAATATTTACACTGATCTTAAACTCTCTGAGTGTTTTGTGCATGCACTGTTCATGACATTAAAGAACAACAGGAAAAAATTAAGTTCTGTTTAACAACAAGTGTAGGCATTTTATATAGCACCACCAAGAGGCAGACATTTTGTTTAGAATCTTTGGTCAGATATTTTTTCATCTGACCCAAGATTCTAAACAACATGTCTTCCCCCCGAGAGAACAATATGGAGTAAAGAAGGCTCAAAAACACGTATTTTGTATTCTTTCATTAAATAATTTCTTCATAAACCATTTACACTTGATACAATCTTTTAACTAAACATAAGGTAATTTATTTCTACCGTTGTCCTTTAAATGAGTAGTTGTTGGTTAAGAGAAGCAGTCACTCACTACTTACAGTCTGAAAGATGGAGGATACCAGCAAAAATGAAATCTATATAATGTGGATCTATTACCTTTTACGATTTGGAAGAATCTTGGTGGAAAGTAGATGGGCAGGTAAACAAATTATATGAGGTGGTAAAATGTTTTTAGTTTAGTGACCTATAGATTTACATTCGTTCTCTATACCTTTTTATTTGCTATCCAATACTTCTGAAATAAAACCACGATGTTATTCACAAGATCTTTCCTTCCAGTTTCCACTAGATGGCAGTCTGTTCCCACTTACTTCACATTTATTAATTTGACGTACTCTAATAACCTAGTTACCATACAAAAAGACTGTAGACATAGTATGTATCATGGTTAAATGCTTTCCCTGTGAGAGGTTTGCTCCAGTGATCTGGAAATGTAATATGTATGGAGTCTGGGCTATGCTGTTTTAGACTTTCATTAATGATGCATATTGCTCACTGCAAGAATAATTATTGCAATATGTTTCCTATTTTAAGTCCACATAATTTAAATATGTTAGTTTGTAGTTTTCTTGTTTATTCCCTTAATTTTATTTTCCTTTGTAAGAAATTATATTCTCCAACTAGTTCAAAGAACAGTTTTGTAGATATGGGAAAGTAATCAATTTGAATACTGGCACATATTGATAGGGATCAGTGAACTGAACCCCACATCATCGTTTGAAGCATGTCAGCCTATGTCTGTTCAGCTGTTGATTAATTTCTACTCCCATAGTCCTCTGTTCCATTAATAAACTACAGTTGTTTCTCTGGGATAGCTATAACTCTCCAGCTGTTGATCAGCTGCATCCCATGGGCCTTTGTAATACAGAATCCCTTGACAATGTAATATGCTCTAATTCCTGTGACCTTTTGCTAGACGCTCTGGGTAATGCCCCTTTTGCTCAGCATTTTGCCCATTATTTTCAATGGTGGAATTCTTGGACACATGCACTTCTAAGTGTACAGCTGTATGCTCAGATTTTTCAAAGTAGGTTTGTGAGGTGGAGCATGGTCTTGTCTTCTATGCTCAACTATACTAGAACTCTAATTAAATATGCAGCATAACTATCCTACTAAATCCAGTATGCTCCAAAAAATAACAATAAAAATTCATCCTTTAACTTATAGATTGAAAGATACAGCTCACCGGGGCTGGAAACTTGTCTTTCCTGTCACCTGCCTGTGCTCCGTTTGATGTTCAACAGCAGCTGCTGTTAATAGCTCTTAGTCCTTATAAATAGGAATACTACCAGTAAGTAGGGTGATTTGTAGCCCCATCCTTTTGCATCCGGGGCAACACAAGCCCAAAATACCCTCTGCCAAGTTTTGCTCTTACTGGAAAATTATTTATGCAGCCAGAGTATGGTTTCAACACTATAAGCTCTTTGGAGTCACCCAGAGGTGACGGTGTAAAGGAGAGGTGAATATCAGTGACTCCATGCATTAGGCAACACTCTCTCTATGAGCTTTGCTTCAGGGAGTCCCCACATCTAAACTTTGTAGAGGGAATTCCCCTTATCTGTAAACCCTGCTGAAAAGTGTGCTACTAAAATTCCGAGCCTATGGTCTGTATATGTATTGGGTAAAACTCCTAGCCTATTACAGCTTTAGAAATCCTCTATGGCTGAAAAATTAGAAAAGGTTCCCTGCTTAGTCATACTTGTACATCCAATGACTATTACCTCTGTCTCTCACTCCCTGTCTGTCATCAGCTGGGGATTGTGAATTATTTCTGTCCCAGCATATCTTTCTATAAATACCCAGATAAAAGGCCAGTTACAGCAAGATAAATAACTTCATTCAACAAATAAAGGGATGAGTAGATTAGAAGCTGGATGAACTGTGATGGCACAAGCTGTATCTGTCTGAGAGGATGAGCTGCCTATTATAACTGTTTATAGTGCTAGGGCATGTGACTTCTACTTATATCTGCCACTAGATGGCAGGATATCCATGTCCAGGCTCCAGCACCCTATAAACATGTTTGAGAGCGTTTTTTTTTTTTTTTTTTTTTTTTTTTAAATTAGAAAATTCAATGCGTGTCTCAATCCAAAATCTGTCCATTCGAGACCTCTTTTCCTTCATTCCCACCAGGGAGTCACAGGTGTCAGAAGGTCTGCTTTGTGCCTTTGAGATCCTGGCACTCCCTGGCCTTCTGTTTAGGGTTTTCCCTTCAGGGGAGGGTGCCACCAAATAGGATTGTCTTCTTCAGATGCAGTCCTGTGATATTTCCAAGTAAAGAGAGCAGAGGTGAAACAAGAAGTTTTTCCCTCCCCAGGATATATGTATAAGAACTTCTGCGCTCTGCCGACTGCTTTATGACCTGGCATTCTGTTCTCTGACAGAGCTAAAACACTCCCATATGACCAGTTCTAGGTGCTCAGCAGAACCTTTTTGCCTCTGTCCAGAGGATCATTTGCTTTCCCCTGTCACAGGTCCTATGGGAAATGGGTTACCTGCATTCATATAGGGGAAATGCATTGGCACGTCAAGGAGTTATCACAGACTCTAGCCTCAATGTGCCTTATATCTTAGGATAAATTACCATGTATTGGCCAATCTCCTGATATCACTGCAATAAAAAATTTCGATAATGTTTCTCCCACTAATATATATGTGTCAAAGTAGATAACAACTACGACTGTAGTAGTCAGAAACTTTATTATGGATTTTTATTTTCCCCTGCACCCCACAAGTATGTTGGTTAGTGGAAATATCCCTGTGCATGGACATCTCAGAATTTAGAGCATCTGGAGAGCTTTCTCTCATGGAAGTGGAAGATATTTCAATTTCATTGAACACCCACATCTCCCACAATGCATTGCACTCAAATGGTTAAGGCATTGTCTGGGAGGCCTCTGAGAATTTGGTCAGGGTTAGTGACAAAACCCCCCTCTTTTACCCCACACTCTTGCCAAGGCTGTCTGCATGTGCTAATTCTCCTTGCAGCTCTCTAAAGCTACAGGTTTTAGAGATGTATTTATATGAGTAGCAGCTGCTGGTGGTTTTATATTCCGAGCCTCTCTCCCTTTCCCTTATTCAAAAGGGTCTCATTGATTCCCCCACTGTAGGAAATGGTTATCAACACTGTAATCACAGCTCTCCCTCTCTTTCCTCCTCCCCAAACCAAAGTTTATCCATCACCGAGTTGCCTCATCCATTGTCTGTCACGGCCTATTTTCCTGGATGTTCCCTTCCTTCCAGGCCTCCTAAGTTTACCAGTCCTATTAGCCAAGAAGAAACTGTTTTTCCGAAGACACATTGCAGTCACCTACACCACCCAGCCGGCCCAGCTCACTACCAGCTACAAAGCCTGAGATAATGCCTGTTTCCTGACTTTTGTAAACATGATAACCTTATACCTCTTGCAAATGTAAGTGAATCCCTTGACTGCATTAGCACCTAACATGTTTCCTGGGAGACTAGCACATAGATCCCCTCGCCTTTTCCTTAAAGAAGTATTTTCTCACGTTCCCCTCTGAAATCCCCCTTCTTGCCCTAGCAGTTCAGAGCATGACCAAATGCTATAGTGCAGTGTTCTCACACTGCATTCCTAAAGAGATTAGCTGTGCACATTGTAAAGATATCCCTGCTTCAGCACAGGTGGAACTATCACAATGACCAGGCCAGAGACTGCAACGCCTGTGTGAAAAAAATGTTTGTATAGACATTGTGAGAGTACAAAGTTCTGTACCAGAAAAAAAAAGGTATTTGAAATAAAAGCACAAGTCTTATATGTGCCCTCTTGATTAATACTTTGCCCGTCTTCCTGTTTAATAAGAAATTGGAAGAACAGACGTTTTTCTGAAGATCATAATAATGGATTATAGAACAGAAGTTAACAACTTAAAAGTCTAATTAAGGAAAAATTGCAGGGAATTGAGATGGGAATTTCAAACTTTAGGCCAATGTAGCGGAGTTGGAAAATTTCCAGTTTTTCCAATTTGACCTCTTTGGCCCTAACTGGCCTAAAGTTTGAAATCCCTGTCTCAATTCCCTGCAATTCTTTCTTTATTTAGTAGACCCTTTACTTTTTTTTTAATGAGCCAGGAAATGTGTGCATCATTAATTTTTTTATTTAGTAATAAGGTACTATTGCATTTTGCAAGGTTGCACAATAGTATAGCAACCCAAAACAGGCATAACAGTTAGGAGCTAGCAAAAACATTTTTTGGAGCCATGGCTAGGGTTGGGGTCAAAAGGAAAAAGTATAGAAAACAACACTACTTTGAGTTATTGCCCTATAATTTGCAAAAAAACAACAAAATGGTCTATTTTTTCCCCCTCATATTTTATGATGTTTTTATGTAAACATTTTTGTTGTAGTATGTGATATGATAAAAATAAAGAAAGCCTTTTTATGGCGTTAAAAATAATTGAAAATTGTTTCATACTTACCGTAATTTTCTTTTCCTGGATATTATCCATGGCAGCAGTTACGTATGGGTTAGCTCCACCCTCAAGGTAGGTAGGACAGAAACAAACTTATAAGAGAGCCCCCGCCCCCTGTCGCCTCAGTCTAGTAACCAGCTCCTCAAAACCAAGAAACAACAAGGGAGGGAACTGACTGCTGCCATGGATAATATCCAGGAAAAGAAAATTACGGTAAGTATGAAACAATTTTCAATTTTCCTGGCTAACCATGGCAGCAGTTACGTATGGGACATACCCAAGCCAAAAACAGATAGGGATGGGAGAACACACAACCAAAAAACACAGACACAGAAGAAAATGCTGCAAAAATGAAAAAGGTTTAATTAGAGGAGACAGAGGCCAAGACAGCGTGAGAGAAGGAGGATTCATCAGCCCGGCGGACATCCAGACGGTAATGTCGGAAAAAGGTGGAACCGGATGACCAGTTCCCAGCTCCGCAAACAGTAGCCATTGAAGAACCAGCCTCAGCCGCCCATGAAGAGGAAACGGCCCTAGTGGAGTGAGCCTTGAGACCTGGGGGAATTGGAACACCACTGGAGCTGTAGCACTTGGATATAGCAGCCACAATCCAACGGCGTAGGGTGGAGACAGAGGCCGCCTCACCACGTCGAGAGCCCAGAGGAAGGATGAAGAGCCTGGAAGACTTCCTCAGGGAAGAAGAGGCGGTAATATAGAGGTGCAGGCAGCGCACCACATCCAAGGTATGCCAGCGGGATTCCTCAGGTGACGAGGGGTTCGGAAAAAACACTGGAAGAACAGTCTCTTGATTAAGGTGGAAGGCTGAAACCACCTAAGGTAGGAATTCCGGGACAGGTCGAAGGAGGGCATGATCCGGAGAGAAGACCGTGTACGGAGGGTCAACGGAAAAAGCCTGAAGTTCGGAACAGCGTTTAGCCGAAGTCACTGCCAGCAGTAAAAGGGTCTTCAGGGTCACCAACCACAGGGAGGCATCCTGCATGGGTTCAAAAGGAGGTCCAGACAAGGCACGAAGCACCAGAGGAAGGCTCCAAGGGGTCGTGAAGGAACGGGCCGGGGGACGGAGTTTGAGAACCGCCTTGAAGAAACGAATCACCAAAGGATCCAACGCCCAACGAACTGATGTGAGTGCAGACAGGGCAGAGACATGAACCCGGAGGGAGTTCAGACCCAAACCCCGATCCAGGCCAGCTTGGAGAAAAGCCAGAACATCAGGCAGGGAAGGTGACAGTGGATCCAAATCTCTACCCTCAGACCAAACCAGGAAGGCAGACCAAATACGATGGTATGTGGACGAGGTGTTAGGCTTCCGAGCCTTCAGTAGGGTAGAGACGACACCTTCCGACAGACCATGGGACCGCAGTGACTGCCGCTCAATCGCCAGGCCGCTAGTTGAAGAGAGCGGGGGCAAGGATGTAACACCGGGCCTTGAGACAGGAGGTCCAGGCGAGGTGGGAGAAGCCAAGGGTCCTGGACGGACAGCCTGTTCGCCAGCGGAAACCAAGGCCTCCTGGGCCACCAAGGAAGGATGGCCATCACTTCTGCTTTCTCCAAACGTAATTTCCCCAGGAGTCTCGGAATGAGAGGGAGAGGAGGAAAGACATATAGGAACTCCTTGGGCCATAGGAGAGAGAGAGCGTCCACGCCCTCCGACATGGGGTGAGGAGCCCTGGAAAAAAAAGCGAGGAAGCTGAGTGTTCGTGGGAGAGGCCATCAGGTCCAAGGCCGGACGACCCCACAGTAGACATAGATGATCGAACACCTGGGATGAAAGTCTCCAGTCCGTTGTATTGAGAGTGGTGCGGCTCAGGAAGTCTGCCATCGTGTTTTCTGGACCCGGAAGGTAAACTGCTGACAGGTGTTCGATTGATTCCTGAGCCCAGACAGCAATCGGCTCGAACTCTCGGCTGAGAGAAAGGCTCCTGGTACCTCCTTGATGGTTGATGTAGGCAACCGCACACTTGTTGTCTGTCTGGATCCTCACCCAATGATCCCGAATGGTTCGATGAAAAGCCAACAAGGCCCTGTAAATTGCCCTCAGTTCCAGGACGTTTGCGTGAAGACCACTCTCCGCAGGGGACCATTCTCCTTGGGCGTAGTGACCGTCCAGATGGGCTCCCCAACCATGAGCGCTTGCATCCGTCGTGACAACTTTGTAAGTGATGTCCGTCAGCGGAAAACCTCTCCTGAGGTGACGGAACTCCAACCACCAGGCCAGATGATGAGAAGTCATCTCCGGTAAATACAATTTTTCGTCCAAGAAGGACCTGGGAACTGGGAGATGGGGTAGCAGTAGGGACTGAAGAAACCGGGTGTGCCATTGAGCCCAACGAACTAGGCCGATAGTGGAGACCAGGATCCCTAGAAGGGACATAAGCTTTCTGATGGGGAGCCAACCGGGAAGGACGACATTCTGGATAGCCAAAATCAGACGAGACTGACGGTCCGATGACAGGGAAACAGTAGCCGTGAGGGTGTTGAAGCACGCCCCCAAAAAGACCAGGGTTTGGGACGGAAGGAGTTGGCTCTTCGTGAAGTTGATTATCCAACCAGCTTCTTGCAGAAAAATCAACGCCTCGTCCCGCTGAGAAGTGACAAGGTCTCGAGAAGGAGCCACGATGAGAATGTCGTCTAGGTAGTGAAAAATTGTTAGGCCCCTCTTGCGAAGTTCTGCAACACACACCACCAGAACCTTGGAAAAGGTACGAGGAGCCGTACTGAGGCCGAATGGGAGGGCCCGAAACTGGAAGTGATCCTCCCCAATGGCGAAGCGTAGAAATCTCTGGTGCCGAATCCTGATGGGAACGTGAAAATAGGCATCTTGGAGATCGATGGAGACCATCCAATCGCCCGGGGAGATAAAAGGAACAATCGACCGGAGGGACTCCATCCTGAACTTTCTGACCATCATGGAACGGTTCAAAGCAGACAGGTCGAGGACCGGTCTTAGGTCTCCTGATGCTTTGGCGACAAAAAACAGGGGGGAGTAGTTTCCCTGGAAGCGCTCGAGCCCAGGCACAGGAATAATAACTTCGTCTCGGAGGAGGGACCGTAGAAATTTTCGTAGGATATCCTTCCGTTGGGGGTCCGTAGGAAGTTTTGTACGGACAAAAAGAGGAGGTGGAGGGGACCGAAACTCCAGGCTGTAACCGTCTTGAACAATGGTCCGGACCCAGGAATCCGTGGAAAAACTTGCCCAGACCACCGAAAAGGCCAGAAGACGAGCACCGACCGGAGGGGCCCGGACAGGAAGGCCGTCATGACTGGTACTTCCCGCGAAAGGAAGAGGCCGGGCGGGAGCGGGAACCGCCCCTCCATGCTGATGAGCGAGCCACCTCTCTGCCAGGACGGTATTGTCTGGAATCCCGAAAGGAGGAACGAAAATTCCGACGATCGTTCCAAACGGCTTTGGGAAGACGTCTGCGTTCTTGTGGCAAAAAAACCTTTTCTCCTTCGGCGGCCTTACGGATGGCATCATCCAAAACCTTGCCAAACAACAACTTGCCCTCAAACGGAATGGAGACCAGAGAGTTCTTAGAGGAGTTGTCGGCATGCCAATGTTTCAACCATAAAGCACGTCTGGCCGAAACCGACAAGCCCATGCACCTGGCCGCGAGCTTCAAAACATCCGAAGATGATTCAATAAAAAACTCAGTCGCCAGATTGATGTTGGAGAAAGATTCCAGAAGCCGTTCTCTGGGAACCCCACTTTCAATGTCATCCTTTAGGTCGAGGATCCAACACTTCAGGGCACGAGAGACAGATGTCATGGCAACCGTAGGTTGGCAGATAGCACCGGCCGCAACATAGGCTCTTGACAAGGAGGCCTCTATTCGTCGTTCCATGGGGTCATGTAAAAGTGCCGGACCATCCAGGGGTAGGGACGAACGCCGGACCACACGAATGACAGGGGCATCCACCACAGGAGGAGAAGACCAGGAAGAGGCATCTTCATCTTCATGAGGCATCTTCATCAGCCACGGGATACAATCTAGAGATCCTCCTGCCGGAAGAAACTTTACGATCAGGGTTCTTCCATTCGGTAGAAATCAATTCCTCAATGGAGCTATGAACCGGAAAGGACGGCCTTTTCTTATGTAGACTGGTGAAGTATTTATCCGCCGTACCCACCTCGGGAAGAGACTCAGTAATAGTATTCTTAACAGCACCGATAAGGTGGTCAATAAGGGCAGGGTCCAGAAGAACGCCTGAATCAACGTCTTCCTCAGCCGAAGAGCAATGCCCAAAATCCAAAGGATCTTCAGAGTCGGGCCGATCAGCAAACAAACACTCCTCAGTAAGTGGTGTATGCTGGACAGGGGCCAGATTACCCAAATGTTCCTTCAGGCTCTTTTCAACTGCCTGATTAACTAGGTGTATCAGATCCGGAGAGGGATCAGGGGGGCCGGCAGCTTGAGTCAAGCAGTCCCCACAAAGGCGTTTGCCCTCTAAAGGAGTAGCGTCACATGCAAAACAGCGAGGGCGCTTCTCTGTTTTCTTCCTGGGATGATCGGATTCCGGTCTGGGGCTGGAAAAAACACCAGGGTGAGTAGGCGAAAAACACTCTTTAAAATGAAAAAAATAAAAATAAAAATAGAAATAAAAAACTCACCTAGAGTGACGAGAACGAGACCTCTTGGATGAGGAGGACATATTAAATGCAAAAATATAAAGGGCAGGCTGAGAAAGAAAAAATACATAAGTACCCAAAAGAGAAACATATTAAAAGTAAGGAAAAACAACTCACAGAATACAAAGGAAATACCTGAGGCTGGAGTAAGGCAGGCACAGGGAACAAAGGTCCTGGGAAAATGTTCTGAGTGAACCCAGAAAGGATAGGGCTGAAGCAGAAGCCCTTAAATAGTACAAAAAACTCCCTAAATTAAGAGGTGGAACGCATATGCGTTCCACCTGTCTAGAAAGGGAAAGAAAACATGATTAGGAATGCATATGCCGAAAAACGGCACTGAAAACGAGGCGTGGAACGCATATGCGTTCCAAACGCCGAAAAACGGCACTGAAAACGAGGCGTGGAACGCATATGCGTTCCAAACGCCGAAAAACGGCACTGAAAACGAGGCGTGGAACGCAAATGCGTTCCAACGCCGAAAAACGGCACTGAAAACGAGGCCTGGAACGCAAATGCGTTCCAGTGCCCGAAAACAGAAGAAAAAAGGCACAAAAAAGGTAGGGCTGGAACGCAGAAGCGCCCCAGAGTACAACAGAGAGGCACGGGGGGAAAAACAGCCATGCCCAAGTGTAAAAAATGTAAAGGAAGGGAGAAAAATCTCCCATACATACCATATGAAGAACAGCAGGAATGGAGACCTCTGCTAATATCCCATACATCTCCAGTACCACTTGCAGTAAGCTTACGGAGGAACAGGGTCCAAACTTCAAATCCAAATCATCTCCAGTACCATTCAGATGTAAGGGTGCGGAGGAATAAATATCCCAGGGAACCTTGAAATGACAGGAACCGGGCTTCGGAAGGAAAGAGGCTGAACTTCCCGGAAGGTGAGTAAAAAAGTGTAAAATAGAAAAAAATAATAAAAATCTCAGGCCCAAAGGGCCCCGTCCTAATACCAATGAGGACAGAAAAAAGACTGAGGAGACAGGGGGCGGGGGCTCTCTTATAAGTTTGTTTCTGTCCTACCTACCTTGAGGGTGGAGCTAACCCATACGTAACTGCTGCCATGGTTAGCCAGGAAAGTATATTACACATGTGGATACCGAAAATGAGAGTGAGGAAAATTACAGCTAAACTCAAACACTGCAGAAGTGTAAAATCCTCAAGAGGTTACATTGTCTGTTCTCATATGAGGAATGCCTTAGAATCTTATGCCCTTGTGGAGGACTGAGCAAGAAAAGCAGTTTTGGAAATGCCATTAGGGATTTTATAAAGTGGTACATTTCTCTTGTGTATAACCTGATGTTTATCATGTATAGGTGCATTGGCTTGATCCTAGAGCAGGGCTCGACAAACCCTGCGCCCGGGTATCGTGAGCCCCGCATGGTGCCTTGGCAGTAGGATAGGTTTTTCTCTTCTCTTTTATCTAGCGGTGCGCGAGGGAGCAGAGTGAGTGCACCGGCTGCACAGACTTCCTGCTCCGCCCCCTCGCGCACCGATATAGTTCTGATCACCGGGGAGCTCGGCAGGAAAGCAAAGCTGCTCTCTGCCACTGGGCTGGAATTCGCCACCCCCCCCCCACCCCCCCCCCCACGCATTGATGTGTTATAGCAGGGCGAGGGGACATTGATATGTGAGCTTTTTTTTCCCCTTTAAAAAAATCCCTGCTGCCTTGTGTGTGTGTGTGTGTGTGTGTGTGTGTGTGTGTGTGTGTGTATATATATATATATATATATATATATATGTGTGTGTGTGTATATATGTGTGTGACTGTGTGTGTGTGTGTGTGTGTGTGTGTGTATATATATATATATATATATATATATATATATATATATATATAAATATATATATATATATATATATATATATATATATAAATATATATATGTGTCTGACAAAAAAAATAAATAAAAACCTGCTGCCTTGTATGTGTTTGTATATATGTGTGTGACTGGATGTGTTTGTGTGTATATATGTGTCTGACTGGTTGTGTATGTGTGTGTGTATATATATATGTGTCTAGATGTGTTTGTGTGTATATATGTGTCTGGATGTGTTTGTGTGTGTGTGTATATGTGTCTGACTGGATGTGTTTGTGTGTATATGTGTCTGACTGGATGTGTTTGTGTGTATATGTGTCTAACTGGATGTGTTTGTGTGTTTGTGTGTGTGTGTGTATATGTGTCTGACTGGATGTTTTTGTGTGTGTGTATGTGTGTATATATGTGTCTGACTGGATGTGTTTGTGTGTGTGTGTATATGTGTATGACTGGATGTGTTTGTGTGTGTGTGTATATGTGTCTGACTAGATGTGTTTGTGTGTATATGTGTCTGACTAGATGTGTTTGTGTGTATATGTGTCTGACTGGATGTGTTTGTGTGTATATGTGTCTGACTGGATGTGTTTGTGTGTATATATGTGCCTGACTGGATGTGTCTGTGTGTGTATATATGTGCCTGACTGGATGTGTGTGTGTGTGTATATATGTGCCTGACTGGATGTGTGTGTGTGTGTGTGTGTGTGTATATATGTACCTGACTGGATGTGTGTGTGTGTGTGTGTGTGTGTATATATGTGCCTGACTGGATGTGTGTGTGTGTGTGTGTGTATATGTGCCTGACTGGATGTGTGTGTGTGTGTGTATATATGTGCCTGACTGGATGTGTGTGTATATATGTGTCTGACTAAAAAAAAAAAAAAAACCTGCTGCCTTGTATGTGGATGTGTGTATGTATATGTATTAAAACAAGGTGTAGCGGGTTACCCTGGTACTCCAAATTAGAATAAATTATCCTTTATTCTGTATGTATATGTGATGGACTATGTGTGTGTGTATATATGTGACTGATTGACTTTGTGTGTCTGTCTGTGACTGCGTGTGTTTATGTGCTGTTGTCTGGCTCCTAGATATTTTAGCTGGCTCCTAAAACTCGGATACATTTGTCAAGCCCTGTCCTAGAGAATGTGTGTTTTCTAAGATGCCAACTTTCAGCTATTGCAGTTAGGGTGTGCTCTTTAGGAATGCAGCTTTCGGCAATGTTTCTCTCTCTAAATGAACTAACAGGTGTAAAATGGTGGGATATAACCTTTATAGCAGCTGGAATACCACCGGTTGACCGGTCAGTGCCTAGATTTGTTGATGTTTGATCCAAAGTCCCTGTTGCTTCCTTTTCAAACTATATCTAGCTCCCAGTACCAAGCAACGAGCAAACGTATAAAGAAAACTGCTGTTTTTATTTTTACCCACTTGGGGGCAGTATTTGCATGTCTTATGTTGACACTATGTGAATATTGACTTTTTCCTAGTCTGACCTGTGTAGCATGTTTACTCAGTTTAGTCTCATATAGCAGATAAGCAGCATTCATTGTGTGACTATCTGTATATTCATGGAATAAATGTACACTGGAGTAGCTGCAAATCAGCAGTGGGAAGGGGACAAATTTTGCATGTTTAATGCAATAGATGTCTTCAAAAATAAAAAATAAACTGTTTATTTCACCTGTGCTTTTATCCTGCTCCATAGGATCATGCTGATGTGAATCCTCCAAATATCTGAATGGAGTCTATATAAGTGGGATCATTTTTTATTGTTTGTGATTGTCTTTGTTTCCTTAGGGTTAAGCTTATTGGACCTTCCTATATCTAGATATTGTTTACTTCCTTCCAATATTTGTTTTGTGACCCACGTGTTAAGGCCTTAATTAGACCCCAGAACTAACCGTTTAACGTTTCCCTAGAATATGGTTGCTACCGATTGTGAATGTGTGTGTGTACTGATTGTCGTCATGTGAAAGTCCTTAACCAACGAGTTATTCACAAACATGCCAAAGACCAACTTTGGGTTTAGTGATTAAACACTTTTACGCACATTGGGAATTTTATTTGTTTAATTGGGAGCAAACTTATTAATTAATAGGTGCACCTGTTCCTGAGCATCTTTACTTGTTCGAACAAAAGAGGAAGATGGATAAATAACATGCAGGGGAGAGGGTTTTCATTTTTGGATGAACAATTTTGGAACATGACTGTAGAATTTGGAGAGTTCCCAGATATGACCAAACTTAACTTTTGGAACTTGAATGGATGGGCAACATACAGGAGGGACTCACGGACCCAGTAGTTAGATGGCCAACTTCAAATATGTTCATTTTATTCATGGATAAATAATGGATGAAGAGCTAAGAAAGTAAAACACATGGCACCGTGATTAAGGCTATGGCTTATAACAAACCTCTTTAATATACATGTTTTTGTGCTGGAGTGCTAAGTAGAGTTATCTTATTAACCCTTTGAGTTCAGTAAGCTTATCAGAGTGTTGGAGGTCAGCAATGGACAGTTTTCGCTGTGATTAGAACGTGAGATCGTGCACTTTGCAGACAGAGTTGGTTAAAAAGTATGATGAACATACAAGATTTGTGGGGAAGTGTTGTTAAAACTGGGCACGCAGATTCAGGCAAGTGTAGATGATGTCATTCCAATTTCCCAGGGGGGGGGGCGGCGAAGATAGGCCTAATCGCCATGACAATATCCCATAGTTTCCTCGTCACAACAGGGCATACCAAAGGCATCGTTTCACCCATTCCCGGGCAACAGATGTTTCACACGTGCTAAGTAGCAAAGTCAACAAAGATTCCAGAAATAGAGTTGTGTAGCTGTGTGTGAGCTCACTGGACCCCCTCCCACAACACTCTTGTTCAAATCTATTGGCCACATGGATCAGATAGCCGCAGGGGTGACATCATTGTGTCTCTGGCCAATGTAGGCTTTTCAAGTTCTCGCTGTGAATACCAGGGTACGGCGTGTCCATTTCCGACGGCTGCCCTCTGCCTTTTCACCTTCTCCTTTTCCCCCGGGAACACGTTAATGATCAAAGCCTTTGAAGATCACGTCACTTTACGGGACTGTAACGATATTGAGACATTGTACGTAAACGAATTTGTGAACCATAAAATAATGAGACTAAAATGGACCATAATGTGCAGTTAATAATTGACATAATGAACACGAAAAGGAACAGATTACAGGAAAAGACGGAGAGATGAAGAAAAAATAGCATTCTATCCTACTCTATATTACTAACAATGAACATATGGAAGAGCTTGTCAGTTCATCACAAAGGGAAACACAAATATAATGTAGTACACAAAGCTCCAAGTGACAATAAGCATTGTGTAGAATGAGCATGCATGATTTAAACAGGGACTAAACTCTTCACAGCAATTTTGAATCCAACAGTAGTACATTTCAGTCTGATTAAAATGGCTTTTGAGCGATGCACCTGCGGTATACCATTCAAAATATATGGCTATTTGTTTATCGAGCGTCTTTGAAACTTCCAGGCTGCCATGTCCCAATGCTTGATGGGCACTACTGATGCTCCCCGTGCCCCCTCTCAACTCCACAATTTGTTGTGTGCCATGCAGTTGACACACACACACACACACACACACACACACACACACACACACACACACACACACACACACACATATATATATATATATATATATATATATATATATATATATATATAAATTATGTGTTTTAGGGTTCAGTCCCTCTTCAAAAGATTTGCAAAAGTTAAACCATGAAAACCATCATGCTGACTGAGGAATTTTAAAGTCAACATTGTTTACTAATGTCCTGTGGAGATTCTGAATATAAAAATGTGAAATATTGAAGGCAACTCGTACTTAAGTTGTTTCCATTTTATATTCTTTGCTTCTGGTCACAGATAAAATACTGAACCCATTTTCCAGTCTACACAAAAGCTCCTATTTATATGTTTTTCATGATCAGTCCTGTAAAAAATACTGCTATGATTTACCAGCCATTATACAAAGTTGCTGGTGTGAAAGAGAAATGTCACCTGGTGTCTATAGAATGAAAGAGGGACAAAACTCCCCAAAAAGTCACACGCAGAATGAACATTGTTCAATGTCCATTTTAATTAAGCAGGGGGGGCCTCCTACTATTAAAGCCTTTTTTTAATCTCCCATAGGTGTATCGCAGTCAAGCTAAATTGGTACAGGATTTTTGCTTGAGTTGCCAAAATATTATTTGTGATCACATGATTTCCCCGCCAGTCTGCCAGAAACACATGCACCTTCTGTAACAAATTTGGGAGGGCGTCAGTGAGTTCATTCTTCCGCCTGGCCATGTGGCAGGACGTTCTCACTTCATAAACAATCTGCATTTACTTAATTCTGAGCAATATTGCACCCTCATTTTCTTGAAAATGGAAGAATCTATGTTATTTTCCTTTCCGCAAACATACTGGTGTTTTGTTGCCTCCATGCCAAACAGAAGCATAGTGTTTATTCCCAAGACCCTGGCACTCCCCACTCACCATCCCATAAAAATAGAGCTGGGAACACAATATGCTACTAGATGCCACAGCATCTGCTTAATTACCGGAGCTTAGCAACGATTTTAATGCTTGCATTTCACATAGAAGATTGGAAACAATAGTCCACTCGTGGGTTCTAGTCCGTGTTCGAAAAACGCGATTTCTTCCTTTTGGAAATGTGATGGCAATATCAGTCCCATCTGACATTTAGACTCCTAGGGAGCTGTGTCAATACACTGGCATCAGTGTTTAGACCTTTTTGGGAACGAGCCGCAGGGCCCAGGAAACCCAGCATAGTTTACCAGTAATTGTCACTTGTGGGTCACATACAATTTGTCTGACATTATAGTCCTTGAAAGGTCAGAATATCATTGGTCGTAATATTACACTTGTGCAGAATCTCGGGGCGTCACCTCCATGCTTAATCTTTCTTGATTATTGTTATATTATTATTCCGTGGGGGGGGGGGGGGGGGGGTAGTGAATTCTAGGTTTTATGCCTACCATGCATTTCAGCCTCTAATCCCATGGATTAAACTTGTGGTTTTGTCAACAGAATTTAGAAACCATTGACAACAACTTGTGCAACTTGAAAGATTGCATCAAGTGTAGACACTTTAAATAGAAATGCATAATACAAATAAACTAGCTTATGGCGTCCTCTTTGCTCCATATAGCCTTATCAGGGTAGACATGGTGTTTAGAATCATGGGTCAGATCTCCTTTAATCTGACCTAACATGAAGGAAGATCTGACACAAGATCACGTCCCCCCTATCAAGCAAAGGGAATCCATAATGTACTTTAGTTGTATTCTTTCATTAAAGTATTTCTTTTTCAAATTTCTACATTTCATGCAAACTTTATATTTAAAGTACAACTAAAGTGTTTTAACCCTTTGCTTTTTAGATGAAAGCAAGTCTTAAAAAATTGCTGTCCCCTTCTCCGTGTGCACAGTCATTCCGAGTAGGTCTGCTCATGCAGAGAGACCCTCGTTTTTATATGGAACAACAGTGTGGACCTAATTGTCCTAAGTTGTCCTTTTTTTTTTTTTTTTTTATTCTTTTTATTTAAAGATTGCAAGGATAACAGATATCACTTATATCAAATACGAGATACAAAAACCATAGATCAGCATCATAAAGAGTTATCAGTAATGAAATGTATCACCTTTTATATTTCTAAGTTGTCCTTTTAATGGGGAAGCTCACTCCTCGGGATATAACCTTGAACCTGGAAAACCAGTATGCAGCATCTTTGCTGATTGCTTATTTTATGGTATAATTATGAAGAAGCATGCTTTATTTTTGTTTATTTTTATTTCATTCCTTCTTCTCTGGCAATTCCTCCTGCAGCTCATCCTCCCACTCACTCATTATTTTAAGTTTCCCTCAATGTGATGCGAGAAGCCTATAAATATAAGACCCCTTATGGCTTATGTGGCAGCACTGATGAGCAGATTTGTATCAGTTTGAGCAGATTTCTCTTTTAACTTGAAATATCACCCTCACTTATAGTCCAGCACAGCTTGATTACTGCTGCTCTCAAGCACCCCGCTCTCTTTTTGGCTGTAGGCCATGGTTTCTCATCTACCACTCAATACACCTACTCCATAAACCAAGTCTTTGAAATGTATAGAACTAATGCCTTCCTGTTAATGAGGATTTCTGTTTTAGCGAGACCCCTTTCTACATCTTAAAACAAATAGGCTTAATTATTTGCTCTGTATTTGTTTGGACAAACATTTACCTAGCGAGCAGCAAATGTTCAAAACCATAGCACTCCAAATTATTCTAAAAACAAAGTAGCCAGAAATAAGCCACGACCGAAATCACTTGCATTAGTATAGTTTTTTTTAATTTAAATCTTTGCTTGCCCTTTAATCAAGCAATTGGTTGCAAGAAATGAGTTGGTTCTTTGGTCGTTGACCATCTTTTCTTCAACCTTCCCATCCACCAAATTCACCCTTCTGATTTGCCAATCAACCACTTTTATTGTTGTGTGTCCCGGAAGCTTAGTGAATTGTTTTAATAGAACCGATAAAGGGTTAATCTTCCTTTCACCAACCAAACGCCTGCTGGTCTTTTTCCTTCCCTCCACATTATTTTCCCACGACCCACTCTTCTCCACTTGCCCACTCCTCCTTTCTGGAGCTTATGCAATGTATCTTGACACTTTGCAGTTTCGTCATACTTGCGTGTCTTGTGCGTGACGCACGAGAGCAAGCGTGTGTGTTTCTATGGTCGGTAGGGTTTTGGATTTTTGTGTCTCAGGAGAGTAATAGAAAGTACATTTTGCAGTTCGCTCCAATCCTGCCCCTGCCAATGAGATGAGACACTATTTGAACATGATCCGTGTTTGTGGACTAGGCGAGTATTTGTGTTGTAAGTATCATGGCAACAAGCAGCTATCACATGTATAAACCAGAGGATCATTTTCCTCAACCTTCTGCTCCCTGGAAGTGACCAAGCAGCAACATTTAATGGTACAGAGTACAACTGATGGAATGTTAGACTAAAGCGCCATGTAACCTTGATTCATCCAATCAGATGTCCGGTATTCAAATAATCAAACATATTATTAGATGTAATTAACTAATAATTAAACAATCTATACGTGTCAGTGCTATTCAATTTCTGAGGTCAAACAATCAATGCAAACATTTTATTTGTAATAACCTTTTTTCATTGAATGTATCTGTTTGTACCAAGTGTAATATTTCCAGGTTTTAGCATCTCCATCCAGTAGTGTAAAATGTCACTACATATGAATTGACATAAACAATCCAATGGCATACACATGTCACTGCGGGGGGAATGCACAATGTGTTTATGTGCTCTCTGGCTGGAAGTAAGTGTATTTCTTTGCCATGGATAATGGCATTCTTACAGCGATTTGAAAAGAATGCATGTTGGCAAATTTTGTATATATTATCAATGTGAAAATTCATAATAAACCACGCCAGTTGTTGCTTAGTATCCCATTATATGCAGCCAAGTTGATGAGTTGTTTTATAAATGTGGATACGCAAACACAGGTGCAATTATTCCTACGTTTACCAAAACTTCCACAAAAGATTATTTCTAGTGATTATTTTGTTGGACCCTAAAAAAAAAACACGAGTGAAAACTTCTGTGCCAGAGTAGCATCCACAGGCCTCTCGGTAACCGGTGTTGCAAAGTAAAAGGTACCACTAGGTGCCACTGAACTCTTTGTCAAAAAGACGTTGCTGAAGCAGCTTAGGGGTTAACAGGTCAGGATGGGATTGACAACAGTGCTGGAGGGGGTTTGTAACTGAGCCCCCTATGAAAAACGTGCAGCGAATTCCTGCAGGGTGGGATCATGGGAGGGAATTAGAGAGCTGTGAGATCAGGCTGGTGGAGGATGTTGTCTCTTTCCCCCCTTTATCCCCTCTAAATTTCACCCCCTCCCTCCTCGGTTTTTCAACAGTTGTTTTTTCCACGCATTCCAGTGTTAAACAGACGATCAGGTTTCTTAGTGATAAAGTAATGGCACTGAGTAAGCAATGTGTCTCTCTTCCCACCGTACACCAATACCAGTGCACGCCGTGCGGGCTTATTTGTGTGTATCAGACTCTATTTATGTGGCGCAGTCTCAGGGACACAGTGTCTATCAAACCTGTACACCATCTTTATACAATAATCTCATGCAGTTCTTCCAAGTTGTGTGCTTGTGTCTAGACTAGTGCTGCAAGGATTAGCATAACAAAAACTGGAACTTAGCTAATTAAACTAATCAAGTTACTTTAAAAGGTTCTGTTGTCTTTTTTTATTCTCTATTATCAATGGTACATGATATCTGTTAGTAGCAGAAACATGGGGGGACATGTACAAACACTCCTGCACTGCAAAGCATCAGGAGTTTTATTTTTAAAAAGCACATTCGCCATTTTATATATGTAACGGCGATTTTTATAACTCCTGACACCTTGCAGTGAGAGAAAGAGGGACCTCTGTCGAACTCTTCCCCTGACACAGTGCCTGATTTTTTTTATATACATGTGCTGCGCCGGCACTATAAGTGCCAACACAACCTAGATCTATGCATTCGGTGTAGATAATGGAGTCTGCTTTATACATTGGTGTTTGGCGCAATCTGCTTGTGCGCTGTGTTTATACATGTTCAACCCTTAGTGTTTTGCTAGGAATAAATGGCAACACAGAAATCAATACACAATGTAGTTGTGCATGTTTAAATACATACATGTAGGCTACACATTTAAACATGCATGTCTCATATGTACATCCACAAACCGACACATGCACACAAGCCAACGATAGCACATATATATGGTCTCTTTGCGCTTGCTATATTAGTACATAATCAGCCCAGCACACTTCCTGGCTCGCATGGAGTGTTTGCTGTCCATGGTACTGACAACATCCTCACCTGGGCACTGACCGCCGCCATGTTTTTTCAGCTCCTCCGCACCAAAAAAGGAGAAACAAATATGTGATTTTAAAAATAATAATAATCTTATGTTTCAGTGTATGTAAGAGAATAGAAAGTAGCAAATTTAAAATGTACAATAACATACAGTGTGTTTTCTAAAATTTCACTTGCAAGCATATATGAAATTCTGGGATATAGGAGATATAACAGGGTAGGTTGTTACCAGTGTTTTTTAATTTTGAGTTATTCTTTTAATGGGCTCTTCACTTCCTAATATCCTTATAGGCCTATGTGTATAACTGATGTTCAACGCTGTCACATTTTTGACAAAGAACCTAGATCTCATATAACATAATCTTGAGCTAACATTTGACTGGGCACAGACTGGCTAAAAATCTCTCTGTCTTTGTATCTCTATCTCTGCCTATGTCCTGGTTTATTTAGTGCATGAACAGGGCAAATCATGACTGTATGCATGGTGTGTGGGCTTGCTTGGTGTGGATTACCGTGTTACTTGGGAGAAGAGAAAAGGGTAGACCATTGTAGATATAATGGGCTGCTCTCATACAATGTACCATTGTAAGGAACATGAAAGTAGCTTGCTGCTTAACACCGCTGAAGTTCGTAACAAACAGTGGTGTGCAACCAGGAGGTTACACATGCTCTAGAAAGAAATGTTGAGTGATATAGATTACATCGCCCTTTTTTTCCCCATCCAGTGATTAACAGTGTAATTATCAAGCATGGTGCTGGAAGATCAGGAAACTGACTGACAGACATGATCTACACACTCATATGTCATCGTCTATCAGCAGCATGGAGGTGACTCTTTAAATCAGGACTTAGTGTGTGGCAGTAAGAAAATCCCTGCAAAGATGGGAATCATTGCTAAGAAGCTGGTATACACACAAAAGCCACATACATCTATTTACAGAACAGTGATTAGAGCTGCTTTAGACAGACGTGTGAAACACTTATTTGAATCACAGACAGTATGTAAGATTTTGGTCAAATGAAACTAAAAGGGCTTTGCTTGGAAAAAATGAGCACACTGGAGATTCAAGTTACTGGTGTGAAAACTGATAGTGTATTGACTTCACCAAGGCAGTGCTTGAAAACGTACTGAATCTAGAAAACGAACATATTTCTTTTGGCTAATAACTTTTTTTGACGTTTATTTAGCACCACATGTCTGTACCTTTTTTCCTGGATACCAGATAATTCCTTTTTACGCTTAAACAGGTTTTTGAAATCTTTGTCTAACCAACATATACCAACTAGGAATAAGGGTCCATCAAAGCCTACCCTTCTACACACACACACACACACACACACACACACACACACAAAGGTTTACTGCCCAATGCTATTGAGTAAATATGACATATAAATCATTCAAACCCAGCATTTATACATTAAATTCTTAAGTTTTTTGGTATGTAAAATTCATAGTGAATGGGGTCAGTGGAGTTATCATTAACTTCAATGTAAGCATACATTTCAGGGAAAGCTTAGTTTACCCGTACTATGTCCTAACCAAAACTGGAAAATACATACTCATCCAAGGTGTGGCTCATGGGTCAAATGGGGTTCATTTGACAGCAAGACAGACTGCAATGTCAGAATAATCCAGAGTCCGCAGATGCCACTTATGATTAAGAGTTCTTAGAACTTGCAGTGTGTTGGGTGCTGTGAGATTTATGCACTTTTTAAGGCAGTAGCCTGGTCATGATTTATACCATTTGACAGCAAGGTGAGGCCCACCTGACTTAACTTATCATTCACTCTATAATTGCATGGTTTTGTTTGAATACATTTAATTCAAACTGTTCTTGAACTGCCGTTGTAATACTGCTGAACAACCAAACATTTTTCTATGGCTAACAAGTTATTCTTCACCATTACTGTGAATATTTTTTTAATACCGTATTTGCTCGATTATAAGACCAGGTTTTTTTCAGAAAAAAAAATCTGAAAGCTACCCCTCGTCTTATAATCGAGGTCTTCTTATAATCTGACCTCAAATTGAGGTCAGATTATAAGACATGGATCCAGGTCCCCAGCAGAGCTGGATCCCCCTCTCTAGCAGCAGGGGATGTCTGCGCAACGAGCGCAGACTCCCCTGCTTCCGCCCGGCACGACCGCCGGGGCCTCTGTGAAGAAGCCGGGAACTTCCTCTTTCGTCACAGAAGTCCCGGCGAGCGTGCCGGGCGGCAGCAGGGGAGGTCTGCGCTCATCGCGCAGACTTCCTCTGCTGCCCCACTAGGCACCAGGGACAATCGGGCAGCTGGGGGATGTCTGCACGATACGTGCAGATATCCTCCATGCTGCCCGACACGGCAGACTATTATGACGGACAGCTGTCCGTCATAATAGACTGCCGTGTCGGGCAGCATGGAGGATGTCTGCAAGTATCGTGCAGACATCCCCCGGCTGCCCCCACTAGCCACCAGGGATCAAGGTAAGGGTAAGGGAGGGAGGGGGGGCAGAGAGACAGGGGGAGGGAGGGGGGCAGAGAGACGGGGGGGGGGGGGGTGTGAGAAGGAGTGGATCTCTTGTCAGGCAGTATCCGTACTGTATGATCTAGTATCCCTGGAAAGAGTGAGAAGGAGTGGATTTCTTGTCAGGCAGTATCTGTACCGTGTGATCTAGTCTCCATGGAAAGTAGAAGAAGGAGTGGATCTCTCGTCAGGCAGTATCAGTACCGTGTGATCTAGTCTCCATGGAAAGAGGGAGTGTGACTCTCATCAGGCATTATCTGTACGGTGTGATCTAGTCTCTCTGGAAAGAGTGAGAAGGAGTGTAACTCTCTTGTCAGACAGTATCTGTACCATGTGATCTAGCATCCTTGGAATGAGCGAGGAGGAGTAGATCTCTCTTCAGGTAGTATCTGTACCGTGGGATCTAGTCTCCATGGAAAGAGCAAGAAGGAGTTGAGCTCTCTTCAGACAATATCTGTACCATGGGATCTAGTCTCCCTGGAAAGAACGAGGAGGAGTGGAACTCTCTTGTCAGGCAGTATCTGTACCGTGTGATCTAGTCTCCATGGAAAGAGCAAGGAGGAGTGCAGCTCTCTTCAGACAGTGTCTATACCGTGTGATCTAGTCCCCCTGGAAAAGCGAGGAGGAGTGGATCTAGTCAGGCAGTATCTGTACCGTGTGATCTAGTCTCCATGGAAAGAGCGAGGAGTACATCAAGAACAGTGGGAACAAAGAAGTCTTTCTATCAGTCCTACCTCATGATATGGCTACTGCAGATGGGTATTTATCACTAAAGATCTGAAGACTCATGGTTTCCTAGACTGGCTTACTTCACGCCAGCTGATTGGCATTGGCACAGATGGTGCTGCCAACACGACTGAAGCTGAAAATTGACTGGTGCAGAAAATACGCCAAAACCTCGCTCCCGTAATCGGCATTCACTGTTACAGATTACATTTTAAGCGTATCAAGCTCACTTAAACCAGCAAAAGTTATTGATGACCACAACTCTGTTTTAAAGGAACTGTACCAGTTTTACCAGTACCTGCCCAAGAGAATAGAAACAACTGAAGCAGGCGGCTGAGAATCTTCAAAATAAAACCCAAACATTTCACTACCTGCGTAACATAAGATTTGTAGCCAGCAGAGTCGGTGCTCTCTGCAGTTGTCAAAGCCTGGAAAGGTGTGACAGTCCACCTTGACATGGACCATCACTGAACGAGTATGATGCTGCGAAGGCTGTGGACCATTGGTACATTGTATATGATCACAAAAAGCCAAGCGAAAAACACTAATATATTAGAACAGTTGGTGTATTAATTATCTGCCTTGGTTCAAGTGTTCTTTACATGGCAATTTAACATTCTGTTGTTTTTGTTATTGAAAATAAAGCTTTGTTTTTTTAAAATCCTGGCTGCTAACTTTTTTAGACATTCAAAACAAATTTGTCAAGCTCTGGTTTAAAGGGACATGTTTCAGCTGTGGTTTATGAAGAGGAGGCACATTTCAGATGTGTATATACAGAGCTCTGAGTGCAAGGGGTTTGATTTCAGGTGTGTACACAGTACTAGGTACAGACAGGGCATCTTTCATCTGTAAACACAGTTCTGTGTGTAGAAAGGGCATGGTTCAGGTGTCTGTACAGGTCTCGGAGTATAAGGGTTGGTAGATTCAGGTGTATATGCAGTACTGTGTGTGTGGCATTGGTATAATTTATGTACATTTGCAAGTCGGCTTGAGTTGCTTATTCTTGGGTGCATTTCAACAAGTCCCTGCATTTCTGGTTTATTTCACAGTTGTTAGTAATTCTGAGTAATTTTCCCAGAGGAGCTATTCTAGTTACGGAACAGATAATTTTATAGCTCGGTGTGTGTGGCTGCTGAACACCCCACACATAATCTGAACATAAAAGCCAATCACTCTCCCTTGGTGCTCAGTAGCTTAACTGGAGCCGTGCTGGACAAACAGACTTTATTTTTGGGAATTACATAGAAATTAATATATACAAATTAGAAACAAACAATGGTTGGTTATGATTCCTTTATATGAGCTTTTCTGTTTCACAAGTATGCCAAAAGATTAGGAATTATAATAATGTTAATTTGTTGAAACTGCAGAGATAGGCTGTATTTTAATGGGACTGAAGTAGTCACTATCTTTATTCCATAGCATAAAACTATTTATAACCTCTTCTATAATACCTTTGGGGGATATTGTTTGTCATTGTGCATTCTTCTGTTTAAGTAGCTTTATGAAGAGGGCAGGTAATTCCGTCCCTTCTCAAAAATAAATAAGTATGTGTCTTAGCCTTTTGGACAGACACCCCATCCCTAATACAATGAACACCTCAGCTCAGTAAATCTATCATGGAAGCTTGCATCCCTTTGGGACGGAGGAAAATGTTTATTATGACTGGGTGAGGGAGGTCTGAAAACATTCTTCAAGGGACCTCCCAAAAAACAAGGTCCAGTAACATATTCCACTAAGCTCATACAGTGCGTCTGTTTGATGTACACACGGTGCAGGGCTCCCCTTATACTAGCATTGCGTAAAGATTCACTTAAACAGAGATCTGCCCTTTACATTTACTTGTTCAGCTAGTCATACGGTGCATCTGATGTACACAGTTAAAGGGTTCGTGAGAAAATCAGATCTCGAATCGGCACGATAATCGTCCATTGTGGCCCATTTTCGTGCCGACATTTTGGAAGCCAAAATTCTTTTCGAAATAGTACGATATCCATAGACTTCTATGGGGAGGACTTTATCTTTTTCAGGGCAGTTTCGGGTGGACTTCGGCTATTATGTAAATATCTGACGTCCTCCCATAAGAGTCAATAGGAAACCAAATGTGGCAGAAAGCTGACCTGAAATAGTCTGATATTGACGATTTAGTGCCAAAATCGACCATATTGGGTATCTGAACTGCAGATTTTAGACTAGGGCATATTGAGTAAACCCTGTAGTAGTTTAGGCTGAAAAAAGACTTGTGTCCATCAACCCTTTTCCCATTCCTTGTTTACCACTGATCCAAAAGCAGGCAAAAAGTTCCTTATTTCAAATTCTGCTTTCAGTGGGGGCAAAAAGTTGTTCTTGACTTCTTGGATCAACAAGAACTAAATAAATAGGAATGCCTATACTAACGTACATAGCCCTCTATGTTCTGGTTTATTAAAAAAAAGTATCCAGGCTCCTTTTAAAGACATTTAATCTATTTGCTAGCATCACCTCTTCAGACAGTGAATTCTGTACCTTTTTAATGTCCTTTCAGTAAAAATCCCTTCCACTTACCAGGTGATTTATTGTCCTTTTGTAGTGTTCTGCAAATGTACAGATCTTTAGAAAGCCCTCTTTATGAGCCTTTTTTAGCCCTTCTCTGCACTTTCTCAAGTTCCATGATGTATTTCTTTATATAAAAGGGACCCAGAATGAACTGGATATTCACAGTAGGGTTTTACCATGGACCTGTAAAGAGGGAGAATAATATTTTCCTCCTGTGAGTAAATACCCTTTTTTAAAACATTGCAATATCTGAATGGCCTTTGCAGCCTCCAGCTGGCACTGTGCACTGCTGTTAAATCTATTGTCTAAAAATTACTCCTAAATATTTTTTATTAGTAGATTTCCCCAAGGAAATACCGTTTTGCCCCTTCATTCCAGATGTTGCTTTGGTCCATCACAGAGTAATCGGGAGCCAGGGGCACATAGGCAGAGACCTGATCAGGGTATTTACAGACTGCGTGGGTCCCTGCCAAAATAGCACAAGACTTCCCAACGTCATGTGTGACATAGCTGAGGCATGCCCGAACACGGCACATTTTAGTAAAATATAGCTGTGCTCATTTTGAGTGTCAGTTACATTTTACATGTCAGACTGAAACCACTCACAGTGGCCTCATCTGACAGAAGGAATCCTGCTGCAAGTTCCTGCAGCGAGATCTGCAGCACAGATCATCGCAGTGAGCCGTGATGAGCGGCTAGAGTCAGGACATTCAACGTCATATGTCTATACCAGGCAACACAGATCTTTGCTCCCTTGCGATGCAGTGGGGAGGTCCTATCCAGCTGCTGTGGGCCCCTCTCTATTGCTGGCTCCGCTAGCAGTTAAAAAAAAAAAATATTATTACTTCCAGCATTCCACTATGTAGGTAAGAGGGAATGATGTAAAAGGCCCACTATACGCAAGAAAAAATTTCAGGAAATCGAGATTTGTTGGAAATCCTTAAATAAAAGGACTTGAAATTGCCAAACTGCAAAAATAGCTGTTTTTGACAGAAACTCTTTTTGTATAGTTTTGTCCAATTACAGTGGGTTTGCTGTACAGCAGCAAATAAAGCTTTCTATAAATACTCATGATTTTCATAACAAATAAGCACAGTCTTGTCCCACATCCCTTCTACCTCCTCGTCCATCCGCCTATATCTTTATCATGTGCTGACACTGGCTGCAGCGGGTGTTGCAGGTTTGGTGTTGAATTTCTCTGTTGCTGTGTTTTGGGCACTAAGGAAAATGAAACCTCAAATGTCTTACTCACTTCTTCAAGGTCTGAGTGTACATCCTCAGAACTGAGTCAGTATCCTCGCTGCAGGATCCATTACCAGACCAATGTGATACCGGCTGGCCTGCAATGACCCTTCCAATGAGTTTAAACAGTAACAGGGTCAGTTGCCGTGAGGTCGACGCTGAATTTATGGCAGCAGAATGTTTTCAAGGATTCTGTGAAGCAGGCTAGGAACACAACAAACATGTTTTTATTATTCTATGTTTGAAATAAGGCTGTAATACCCCAGCAGATTTGAAGTAGCAGGGAAATCATATTATCTGGTTAATACCGTTTGCTGTTAAATGGCATCTGCCATGTTGGGCAGATCAATATATAGTAATTCCTAACACTTTGTGTTTAATACATGCATGCTCTTGGCTTGCAGTCATAAATACCTAACGTGCCTGTGAGGCAGTTACATAATGCAGCAATTGCAGCACCACAGACTTGTGGATTCATGCACGCTTCAACCACTAGAGAGAGATCTAAATATCTACTGTTCGCTATACAAGCTGGATTTTCTTTTTATTACTTTTATGCTCTTCATGATGTAGATCCTGCCATCGCTGTGTGGATGACATGTCTGATTTTCGAGGGTCAAGCCTGCCATTCCCATTAAACTTTATGCACAGCAGAGTCAGATTCTGTGGGAGTTGAAGGGGTTCTGAGAATAGCAGCCAGTGTGGGTGACAGCAGACTGACTCACTGCTGATGCAAACCCTGGTATTAATTTAACCTCCCTAGCTCAGTATCGCACTGCTCCACTCTTATTGTAGCATGAGATATAGCAGTAATTTGTGCCAGATTGGGGAAATAATGTGCTTGCAGCTGCACACTGTCTATCTACTGATGTTAGATGTGTATTACTTTACTTTCAAACACTATCTTTTGATGATTGTCCCCTGGTAGATGTGGCTTTTTGGGGGGAATATATTATTTTGCAGTAATGAGCTCTGTGTACCGGATCAACCCATTGATTTGTATATCAATGCAGAAGACAGCACAGTGTAAGCTTGTCTGTCAGTATATGCAGATTACTGCCCTACACTGCACACAGTTTGCTATATGTCTGCTCCAAGAACCTCTAACTGCCCACCCCTGCCAAGCTTGTTATTTATGTGGTTTATGTATGTTTCTGTGTTAAGCACATTCTGAAGGCTATAGCTCCACTAGATGGGTTATTATTGAGCATGCTGGATGCTTCTCTTCACATCATTTTCATGAGTAATACTGACCTGTTATTAGCAGGTTGCAGAGCATGTAGGGCACATATTTTTAGCATTAGTGAGTTTTGCAGAGCATTGCACCAAACACTTTATTAACTGGTTTGCGTGCTGTGCCGTAACATTTTAAAAAGTGAGTAATGCCAAAATTCCAATACTAATAATACATTTACCCTGTCTTGCTGCCTTCCGCATGGTTATTTTTCTCTCTCTCTGTTGTATTCAGACGATGCCAAAGACATAGTCAGATAGAGAAGCAAAGCACTAGGACACACACTTCCTCCAGTGTCTGCTTGTGTAAGTGCGCCTTTCTCAGTCTCTGAGACAGAAAGCTGCTAGACTAATAGGGGTATTTTAAATAGCTTGTGTAAGACAATAAGAGTGAGTGCTTAAAATTAAAATGACACTTAGCTTACACAGGTTTTGCTGTTTTAGATTTATGTTGATCACCGTACTTAGAACAAAGCACAAAAAAACACTGTACTGCACATGGCCAAAATTCATGCTTTTATATATCCACTTCCTCCCTGTTTGTGACACTCACTTGGTTTAGAAACACACAACCGGGCTGTTGATGTGAAAGCGATAGGGTGAACTTTTTCATGGATGCCACAAAAAAGTGTGGACAGCAGGAGTATAGAGGAAAGGAAGATACTCTATTATATTATCTGCTTACATTTAAAATCAGAATATAGTGCCACCAATGTAAGGTTTCGCCGTGCAAGGTAGTCCCAACTGTCGGGTATACTTTCGATCGCATCTGTGCACAGGCTCCTCCCACTTCCGCTGACGGTGCACACTACGCATTTCACTCAAGCCTTGAGCTTCTTCATAGAAGCGACAGTTGGGACTACCTCAAACGGCGAAACCTTATATTGGTGTAAGCAGATGTTACAAATTTGTATCAGACAAATTCCCCTAAGAGGTTAAACGTCATTTACTAATCCGAGACTGAGCCCTACTGGTGATGGCTGCGATGGTGCACGAATCCATGGCTACCCCAGCGTATGATTCAATGTTCAAATCTATTGCGATGTTTGCTGGGTGGCAAGATATAACTTCACCTCCACTGTACTGCATTATGAATGGACCAGGGACCATTGCACAGAACTATATGAAACCTCCACCTCTCCCAGAAGGTTATAATCTAGACCAATCGGGAAGAGGGAGCTCAATGCAGTGGAATAAATAACATTATCTAAGTGACCTTCCTATTCTCTAAACTTTTGAAACGCCAGTTGTTATGCCCTGCAAATCCCATGAGGTTCAGCAATCAAATTTGTGAGATATAATAACGAGAACCTAGGTTGTCTGAACTTGGGCATCATTACCCTTATATCTTCCCCTATCAAAATGTATACAATTTGTACTGACCTGTTGTTGAGCATGACCGAATCTAACGTGATCCACAATATTACATACGTGCTAGCCATTGAGCAATGTGCGCTATGCATTGTGGAAGCATGCATACCAAGATGCACATGAGCAGGAATTAAACATTAGGTATGCATTTTGCTCTATACATTTTCCAGGGACTGTGCTAGCACAACACAGCTTACATTTTATTATTCACTTTTTAATGTGACCTTGGGGCAGGCATTTGGCTCCTTTTTTTAAAAAAAGGGGCCAACTGGTTATTTTCTGCAAGTTCCTCTTATATGAGGGAAACTGTAGAGGTTGAGCAATGCTGTAAATAAGCACAGGGCTTACATTCATGAATCTGATATACAATTACGGATCAAATAAGGCCTGGCGTTGGTTACTGAATGGGAACATGAACAGACAGCGTAGGCAAAGTAGTCTTTATGCCAAACAAACTGCTGCGGGGGGGGGGGGGGGGGGGGGGTTTGGGTTTCCCCTGTGAGTTGTATAGAATCAGCATTTTTTATGTCTAAGGAACACTTATATTACGGCTTCCTACATTCTGCATACAAATCGATGTACGCACGTTTTGCTCTTCTAAACTATTTTGTCAATATTTTATTGAGGGGCATCGGAGCTTCAAGGGTTTCCGCGAAGTAAAAACGAAATATAACTTATTCCTTTCTAGAGATATATTAATATGTCAGATGGACGTGGGTGTGGGATTGGATTTCCACCACAATACGGTTCACATTAACTCATTCTTTGTTAAAGCTGATCTGTCATTTGAAAAGCTTCTTTACATATTACACCAGGATTATCAACAGGTTAATATTAATGTCCGCTAAACAATCGCATGCAAATTTAGCTTAGCTGTCTTTTTTTATTTCTTTATTATTAGTGTTTCATAATTGTGAAACCCTCAAACTTAGAAGTACAAGCACATTTTCTATACCTGCTATGGTTCATTTAATTGTTTGTTAACATAGCTATGTGGATAGAAAGAAACGACTGTGATCTCTATCAGTATAAACGGAAGAAGCTTAGTAGTAAGGAAAGTCAGAGGAGGGCAACAAAGATTTCATGGTGTGGGGTCAACGTGGATCTGTGCATTTTGGCCACTAGTTTTCCGGTGTTTATTTTTTTACGGAGCATTTGTCAGTGGTTGAGAGATGATGGTGTAGGCCATCATATCATGTGTTCAGCTGTGTCGGGAGACAAATTATACTTCCATTTCTGATTACATGTTAGGAAAGGGTCAAGGACAATGACTTGCGGGTACAATAGAGGGTTGTTTAATATTCTTGATTTAGGTTCACAGTAATACGATGGGTTTTATGTTGCACAGCTCATTCTGGGACAAATTTCTGAAAGTGTTCTAAACTGCAGGAACATCCCATTGATTACCATGGTGATTGCTCCAGTTTTAGAACATTACCCCGGAATTGTTTTTTATATACATTTATGTAACAATGGTGAGCATTTTAAAAATCTCAGGATGTAAATAGAAGGTCAAAAGGAACTATGCTTTGTGGACAGAGATACCAAAGAACAGCTCATTTACAAATCGAACATTCACTTCTTCTGTCAATGAAAGGAATCAGCAGACAGGAACCAGTACATACGGTCCTTTTAGCTTTTCAGGTTCATGACTTGTTACTGCTCCAGAGGTACTGCATGGATTTCTCAGTTCACTGATGAGTGAGTTACAGATGCTCCTGCTGGTTGAGACAACGGTCATTCTGGTTCAGAAATGGACTGATCTCTCTGGAGGGAGCTGTGATCATTTATTAGATTGCTTTCAGACCTACATAGCTTGATTCATATCCTGATAATGTATTTAATCTTATAGGTGGAGCCTGTTCATAAATGCATATAACCACATTCATAGCACGGGTTGGTGTTGTGCTAATGCCAAGACTAGGGATTGTGCCTTTTCTTATTTCCCAGAAGTGTATAATAAATACCTATAGAAAAACAATGTAACTTCATTTACCGCAAGAAATCCATACACGGAAAAGTGTCTAAATTACTGATGGTCGCAAAGCATAGAAAACAAGACTATTTCTGTTCACCTTGAAAAGGTCTGACTACTTCTCTCCGCCATAGATCGAAAGCAAATGACCTTAGGGTATCTGTTAGAGAACAGCACTTTTCTGCAACTAGCCGTCACTAAAGATTGATCTCTTGACTTACTTTCATGCCCCAGGGCAAGAAGATTGTCTGTCAGAAAGTAGATTAACAAACAGGTTGAATGTGTGTAGTGTTTTTTCCCGCCTCTATGATGCTCTGGTTAAATGACAAGAAAGAAGAGCGTGTATCTTCTTTTTCCCCCCATTCCTATCCAAGGTAACCAGGGCATAACATGCGTAATATTAGAATGCAATGCTCTACTGACTTACGTTGTTCTAATTTGGAAGGGCAGCAAGCCATGGGACGGAGATCTCTTCTGTGAAGGGGGAGGTGAAAGAAAGCAAATAAAGCAAACTTCACTTCCCATTGATTAGCATTTGGCCCTGTCCCTTTCTCACTGTTGTAGAGTAAGTCTTTAGTTTATTGCCAGGCAACGAGTTTGTAAAGTAAAACAGTCAGTGTAAGAGAAAGCATGCACCCAGCACTCTCTGACTCTCACTGGCTGGTCCGCAGAAACTGGTTTCAGGATCCCACATTCCTCTGGGCAACCCTCCTTGGCAGAGGAGAAAGGGGCAAAGCAGTACAGAAAAGCAGGGTATCAGCAGAGGCAGAGAAGGTGCTGAGTAAGTTTTGGGTGCAAAGCCGACGAAAGAAAGAGGGCAGGTTAAAAAAAGGAAAAGGAGGAATACTGCACTGGCCAAACTCAGATGCTGCATTTAAGGTTTGCACCAACATCTTTTTTTCTTTCCCTGAACCCCACTTTTCCTGGGAGACCCCTAATGGTGGCATTGCTGTCTCCTTGGTGTGCTTATTATGTCCTGTGTATGTATAGTCTGGGTTTTGATGTAAAGGAGCAAGGAGTACAGAGTTAGCCAAAGTCCTTTTTTTTTTTAGGGACTTGGGAAGAAGTAACCTACATAGTTATTTAAAATTATTCAAAATTATTGGGCACCATCTCTTGCATAGAAGCCATGGGTACTTGG
Source organism: Pelodytes ibericus (assembly GCA_036172795.1). Lineage (NCBI taxonomy): Eukaryota > Metazoa > Chordata > Amphibia > Anura > Pelodytidae > Pelodytes > Pelodytes ibericus. The sequence goes on along the minus strand of CM069860.1, from coordinate 13,078,077 downwards.
CTCCTGGGGATTGTCATGTATTAATGTATAGCTTTGTTTTTTGTTCCAAATGGCTCCTGAATTTGTGCATTATGGAATACTGCATCCTTCTATGCCATTACTCCTCACAATGAGTTCTAGGCCTAGTTCATTGTTTTCTCCCGTCCCTTTGGAGTTATTGTAATACGTGTGTAAGCAGTTTCATACCTAGAGCAGAGTTGTGAATATATTTGAAAATCAGGTGTATTAAAGCCAAAAACACAAAAAGCATTTAGTGTCCAATTTGTAAAGTGAGCATCAATGGTTTAAAAATATATAATCTATATGGACAGTCTATTGGGAGGAAGGGAGGTGCATGCTGGTTATAATTTCTAAAATGCATTTAAAAAAAAAAACCCCCCACTGAACTATTTAGATTTTGACAAAACGAACGGAGATAACTTTTCTGATGGCAGGCGTGACCTAGAAGGGAGCTCCCCCTTTCCTTTTGTTGAATTTTCACTGTTTATTTATTCCTACTCAGTGTTGTACAACACCATGGAATATGTGCTAAAAAAATACATCAGTGGGTTTAAAAACGTGTTGTTGTTTTTTGTGTTTGCAGGAAGTGTGCACATTTCAGTGTGTTGAGTAAATAAGGTAGAAGCTGTAGCAGGTCAAGGGTTAAATATCATAATTAATTCTGCTTTCTGGAGGTTATTGAGACATGTTTTAAAGCTTGCACGTCAACACCACAGAAACTTCTTAAGCTTCTACTCCATAAAAAGCTAATTTTAACGTGCCTTTGTATTTATTAGCTCTATCTTAATGCAGGGCTTGACAAATCACAGGAGCCTAGTAGCAGGAGCTCCTGACTTCCCTACTGCTGGCTCCTAACTTTTTTGGACTGGTTTCTATAGAACGCTATGGAAGTACCACCTCACTGGCTTCTAATATGTACCTTGTTAGCCTTCTAAATTGGTCGGTTTGACTTTTAAGGTAACAATATCCTGTCTTAATTTACTGATCGATTTAATGGTAGAGAGGTGGAGAGCCTCGGGAGATCCCCCTCCTCCCCAAACACACACAGAGAGCTCCAGCCTCAGAAAGAGGTCAAAGGTTAAAGCTCCTGTCCACATGATTGCTAGTGTCAAACCACTCATACCAAACACTTAGTCATTTACTCACTGATCACTTTTTGTTCTGAGCCGAGGTGGGAAAAAGCCATTGATAATAAAGTGGTAACTAATGTCCAATTAGTTCCCCTTTTGTTTGACTGCAGCTAGTAATCTGTTGAATTTCCTGTAGCTCTGCAGGTGGACATGAAAGGCTGGAGGATTGAAATACTTTGAGGGTAGCGTATCTTTCCCAGGAGATTTCTATTCACAACACTGCCAAGGGTTACACAAACTGACCCGTGATCCTCTGGCCCACAGGGAATGTCATGCAAGACATTTTAAATCCTTGTATAAAATTATATCATTATTGCATTTCATGCAAATTTGAATTGAAAATAAAATGTAGACAGATGTGTATTAATGCACATTTTTACAGGTCAGCGATGTTTTGGAAGCTGATAATATTTTTTACATTTTAGGGTCCATTATTTTCCATTGTTCATGGGATGTACCCAGCCTAGATCCTCCTGCAATGAGAATTTTGTCCTAGATTTTTTTCCATCCGTGTCCAATGCATCTGCACAAAGTCTATTTCTGAATTTCTGCTTCTCATGTCCATTATCTCATGTAAAATAATAAATTGCTTCTTCACAGTGTCTATTCTAACACTGATAGTAAATCGGTTATCAGCAACTTAGACCAACAAAACCTCTGTTTCCATACACTGCTATAACAAGGTGCATATTATAGCAGGGAATCCAGATCCCCCCCTGGTAAAATCTTGTTGTAAAGACATTTGGCCTGTCTTGATTTAATTCTCCCCAATAGTTATGTTTTCCTGCTACTAATGACTAGTAAAAAAAAATCTGTCAAGTTGGTTAACCTGAATTTGGTGAGGTGGCACAGCTCAATTACAGTGTGATTAGCTGAGTCCATGGGGAACTACTGACCCCTTAAACACATGAGGAGCATTTGGGCCTCTGCCTGGTGGTTTGCAGGCGTTTTTAGCATTTTGGAAGCTGTTAAGTGAATTGTTCTGTCAGTAGGAATGTGAAATCACTGGAATTTCTTTTTTATCTTTATTAGAAACTATTTGTAAGGGATCTTTTCTTGTCTTACAGAGTCTGGGTTCAGCGGACCGAAAAGAATTTCAAACACCGAGGTAAGAGTTCCTTCTCTATGATACATCCACACCATGCAAAAATCAGCCACTTAGTGCTTTACATGGCAAACACACAAGGGAGGTATAAAGGCAGCTGTGACGCATTTATAGATCCTTGCATTATATTAATGCACTATTACACTTTCCACGTCTGTTCATGAGTAATTGTGTAATGGCTCACCTTAATTGGACTAGAGATATGGGGTTTAGAACAAAAACCTCTTGTGATGAATAAATGTATTGCATGTGTTGTAGTTTTCCTCAATTTGTTGATGCCGTTTTTCAGCTTGTAGGAAGGAAATGTATTTCTGGAATTGACTGTTTAATTCAAGACTAGTCAGTAAAATATATATGATCTTTAGTGTCGTGTAATAATGTAGCCTAGCACAGTGCAGTTTTTTTTTCCACAAGTGGGCCACAATTTCAGATATGTATTTCTTATGTGGGCTGCTGAACTTGTTAACCATACCAAATAAGTATTCTGTAACCCATTAAACAAAGAAGTCACAAAATAGTTTAAACTAACTTTATTTAAACAAAACCCCATCTTAACAATGATGGATGCTCACAGCCATTTGCGGAGTTGGCCAATACTTAAGCACTAGGGCAACCTTTGGCATTACAGATGTTGTGGACCACATCTCCCATAATGTTCTTACAGCCATAATGCTGGCAAAGCATCATGGGAGATGTAGTCCACAACATCTGGAGTGCTGAAGGCTGCCTACCTCTGCACTAGGGTGATGTGGAGTTTAGTATTTGTGAAGCCCCGACTTAAAGTGCAGCTCTAAAGCGAGCCATGCCTCTAACTCAGGCAGGCCCCATGTTGAATGCTCTTGATGTAGGTTTCTCATTGTTTCACAGATATTGTAAAAGCACATCAGCCAACAATTTTGAAAAGAAAGTACAATGCGGGGTACTTTTTAAATTGCACAGCATTTTCTTCCCCTAAATAACAGGTAATCACTGAAAAATCCTGGTTGCGCAACGTGTTCTCTCACTGTAAGCTCTCTAACTCTCCATTATAATGTAAAAGATCCAGTTAATATCCTGTTCACTGGTAGCAAAGTAAAAATTAGTGACTGCAGCAGAAATGATCCAAGAAAGACCTAGTCCAGTCTGGCCTTAGAAAGTACAAACTGCTTCCTTCTGTGCTCTCCGTGGCTCTTTAAATACATATGAATGCATCTTTGTAACAAACAGACCTGAGAGCACTGCAAGTTTTGGCTATGAATATTTACAATAGTAGTTATAAATAATTTTGTAACCATATTAATGTCTGATGCTAAGCTGTTGTGGGGAGCCATATATTGTACAGGTTAATACAGTTACTCACAGCTCCTGAGCAGAATAGACAACAATTGTTCAGTAAAAGTACCAGGCATTTAGATTATCATGTTCTAAAGCCCAGTTGTGCAAACGTTGCAAAAAAAAAAAAAAAAAAAAAAAGCCACAATGAGGACTATCCTTAGATTTGCAATATAGGCAGAACTGTCACCTCTAGGTTTTACGTCAGTCTTCCTAATTCACAGTCCGTATCTCACAGGCTTCAGTGACGTTTTCTATTTCTGGATCCAGTACCCTCAAGTCACATTGAGTTGAACAACGTAGAAATAAGGATTTTTACTGAATTGGTGGAGCGTTTAAAAAGAAAACCACCCATTTCTTACGTGGATGGTTTTGAAAATTTTTCTGAAAATGCTGCATTTATGTGCTTAATACATCTATATAAAGGGGCATCATGTCCTGTATGTGAATAGGGGAATGAACCACTACCTGCCTACTGAATCCATTCATTCATACTAGAGACTTGGATGTTATCACCTGCTTTGGTTATTATGTACCCTGCATGGTTTGGCACCACAGCTAGCCCTGTAGTGAATTGTTGATACCATCATGTCAGTGTATGCACTATTCCTTGTGGTAGCTGACTGGAAACCTATCTGTCTCACACTGGACAAGGTCTGGCGCTATTTCTGTGATCTTCACTATTGGGCTTCTTCAGCTTCCGTTTGCCATTGCTCTTGTTCTGCTCAGTTTGATATTCTGGATTTAATTGCCATGTTGCCTTTATACTATATATATATTTAAGGTTTTTCTGAGCCTCACAGCTTTCAGCCACTGTCCCATTCCCATCCTAAAGTAACTTCTTCTCTGCCTTTTATGTATCGTTCAATTATTAACTGCTTAGTATACTAGTTCTTCCCTTTTCATGGTTGATGTCTTTAGTACAAACGTAGTGCATGTTGCTTCTTCAATTCATCGTATCTAGTGCAGACTTAGAAGATCCTCTTTTGTACATAGTCACTTGATAAAGACCCAGTGCCACAACATCTATGTGGGACCTTTTTAAACCATCACTGCCTCTCAGCCTTTTATAGCAGGTGTTCAATTAAGTATTAATTCCTAAATGCCCCCTCTCATGGTACAGTGCATGATATTTAATCTCTTAAAGAGGTGGAATAAATTATTTATTTCAGTGTCCATCAGCGTCCAGTTCCCCCCTCCTTGTTTCCCCTTCACATTCCTGTCTAACCGCCTCCGATATGAGCTGAGTAATTCTCGCAAAGCATGGTTTCCTAGCAGCAGGGAAAGCAATTTCAGCTTTCTTGCCATCAATACAAGCAGTAAAAGAAGGGGAGGGAGCAGTGGGTTTGTGTTTATTGGTACATTCATCATTACACACATATCACATGGAGTAATATTTATATTCCTTCTGCCCTCGCAGAGCAAGACAGATATTTGGCACTCGGGACTATTTTTACATATTAGACTCGTCTTCAGCATAAATGTTACACAGTACCCAGGCACATTTGAGCAAAGTACATCTTGTGTAGATGGGGTACATTTTATTCTGATTGTGTTTTCATCCTTTTTGAATAAAATCACTTACAATACTGTAGGAATTATGCATTTTGTTGTTCACCTTTTCTATTTTTTCGTTGGACACGTTTTCTTAATTTCTCAATCTGAAATGTGACAAAGATTTACTCAAAAACAAATTTATATATATTTTTGAGATTTGAGAAAACCAGCTGTTTTAACTAGTTCTGTCTGATTAAAACTGGCTTTTGAATGGAGCTCTGGGCTTCTTTCAAAATATATTCTTTGTACAGTTAATAATTAAGTTGTGACTGTCTTTCTACGCTATCTATTTGTGTGGAGCAGATACACCTCACAACCAAAGAGATGACCATCTGGACCACAGCTGGAGCAGATGCTGCAAGCCACTCAGCATTGTGTTGTCACAGAACATTGTTCAAAAGCCCTTTAAACCTTATTAATAAGGAATTTGGGGAACGTTACTTCTCCTTAAAATATTTTATGGTTACTGAAACAAACTAGTTCTGATTATTATAATTATTTGTATCAGACAGCTAATTCAACAGCCCTGCAGCACAGAATGGTGCATATGGTTAAACATTTAAACAACATATACAAGTATATACTAACATACCAATGTTTACTTTATTGACCATAGAAAGGTAATACTATCAACACAATCTGTGCCTTAAAGACTCCATTTCCAGTATTAACCATACACCTGTCTGAATCATCAGCAGGGCATTGCATACTGGCATATTACGTTAAATCCCCCCACCTCTGGGAAAACTCCATATCCTATCAGCCCCAGTTAGACTCACCTACTATCTGAGCCTTTGTCTTGGCACCCACGTCCTGGTAATGGTTTGTATTCGGTGAGAGTCCCTGTGTATCCATGGTACTTTCCTGCAGATCATTTACTGCTCACTGAGCACATTGTTGGCTGTTGACAGCGCTTGTTTTATAACTCCCCCTATTTTATCAGATGCACATGTACAAAGTGCCTCCGTGATCTCCTGGGTGGAGGAGAGCACAGGTTGAATTAATGTGTTGTAACTATGGATTCTAACAAGGACCACAAGTAGAAAGTGGTAAATTGCGGTAGGCTGTGGTTTCTAATTTTTTTTTTTTTATAAAGTATTTTACATACAGTGAAGGATACAGTGAGATATCTGTCTTATTTTCAAGTATGTCCTGTGTCCACAAACATTAAATAACAAATACAAAATAATATTACAAATTATTTAACACTGAACAGGTAATACATATAATCAACCATGATTACAGGTGTGTCCTGGATTTGGTATAATGACAGAGATATCTTACTGGATTTCAGATTGGGGGAAGATTTGATGGTGTCTTTGAGGTTATTCTATAATTGCTGTGCTCTGTAGGAAAATGAGGACGGAGCCATTTCCTTTTTGTATAGTGGTATTCTAAATAAAGTGCTGGTACTGGATCGGAGGTGGGAAGAGCTGGGGAGATCATTCTACTCAGGTGAGAAGGAGAGAGAGGCGCATGATTGGAGCCAGGTTAGCAGATGATCGCCAATACCTGAATTGTTTAGTTTTTGCAATAGGATTCTATGGTCTACAGTGGCAAAGTCCTTGACAAAATCAAGGAAAATACACACAATCTCTTCGGCCGAGATTAGAGAGTCAGAGACCTGTTTCCCAGCACAGCAACTAGTGTTTGTATTGTGTTGATACAATGCCACCCAATGCCAGCCCTGTTTCTCTCCCCTAATCTGTGGTTTAACCACAGGAATGAGAGATTTATTCTGCCACGCCGACTGACTCCCTCAGACCTCCCTTCATCTTGGCTTCTATCACTGTTGTGTCCCAACAACCCCTGGTCTTGGCATTACTCGGTGGCCTTTTTAACCCTATAGCCCATGCTAAAACAGGCATGTCTGTGAGCACAATAAAAAGGCACAGTGTCCGAATGTTTGGACACCAGCTACACTAAACATTTAACTTGCTTTGAGAAAATAGAATGGTTTTGTGTGTAGAGAGTTTGTTTCATTAATAGGGTCATTGTGTATTATTTATTTACCGTAAGATACACAATGTTTACTGTAGGTTATAATATTTTGATTGCCTCCTGAATTCTTTCAACTATATATATAAAAAAACACACCCGTGTTGGAGAGACAGTGGCCATTTTTCCTGCCTTGGGTTTAATACAGAAACATTTTACTAATCCTCAGGATATACTAGCTTCTATGACCATTCCATTTCCCAGAATCCCAAGGTGCAGTGAGAGCTCCTGTATGTTGTGGAATTATTTGGTAAGGCAGCTTCTTGGAGCTGTCTGTGAATTTGCTCATAAGTGCTCTTTATCACTAATGTAAAAGAGAATAGAGACCTCTATTCATACACCCAGCCAAGAAAGAGGGCACTTCTCCTGCTGCTATTTACAACCACCCCGTATAGAACAGACATTATCCCCTGTTGAAGGACACAGGAGGTAGACCTGACCCCTAGGGCTGCATTTCTAGCCTGAACTGATGGAAAAATAATATGTTAATCACAGGGAAAATGGCTTATATTTTTTCTTCTTAAAAGGCCTTGGCATAGATTGGTGATAAATGTCAGGATTGAGGTGTTGGCACAGGAAAAAGGTCTCCGTAGTTGTAAACGTTGCTGATGCCAGACTTCTGACAAAAAAACTAGATTGGACCACATTGAAAAAGTGCTGTTCCCTCCAGTGATGCTCAGGGTTTTCTATTTTCAGCAAATCAGTCACCAAAATATAGTTTTTCTTGTTTTGATTTGACATGTATTTCTATGTATTTAAGCCTTCAGTAGAGTATTCACACTGTGGCAGGTCCTCTGCTTACACACATAGTCTGCTCTGTTGTGCAACTCTGGACTATATATTATGTACAAACTACAACACCCAAGTTTTCATCTTTCATTGAAAGCTGATCCTGGACAGTGTTACATCACATTCAGTATCCTAATGAATAGACATGCAATGGCTTTTTTTTAATATTAAATGGGTTTGTCCAACTCCAGAATTGGCATCTTGGTTAGACTTGGAGACCACACAAGAGAAAGGGAGGTTCAGGATACGGTTGCTCCCATGATGAAGACTTAGGGCATTCTCCACCTGCCGTGGCACTGTACCAGGCTCACATGGATGTCCTATATAGAAGTATCTTGAGGTCTACTTGAATCCAGCTGCAAGACACAAGCCCCATTTATGAATTCACTTCAAAATGCTCACCATCCACAGGATCCAAGATGCCCAGATAGATCAGCAACTATAAAGGTTTTATTAATAGACCTCAATCAATGGCATGTGATATATGTATATACATGTTTAAGATGTATTGTAATAATGCATGACACAGTATCTTTACTTTGATTCCAAGTGGAAAAACACCCATAGCGCCAGATAATAATCCAGAACAAATCTCTATGGCAGGATCTTTCCATATGTGCTGCAGTCTGACAATAGCTGGAGGCATGAGCTGGAAGCATAAGAAATACACCATCCCCACCGTCCCAGTCACCGGCGGCCCTTGCTCTTCTTCTCCTCCTATCTCTGTTTTCCTGTTTCGAGCCCAGGTTGTCATTTGGGTTTCTTGCTGCAATGGTTTCCATAGGAACTGTATAATTCTTACTGTCTCCTCTCTTAATTGTGATGACTGCGGTGTCATTAAACCTTTCTGTCTAACAAGCCAGATATTCCCTGTCATGTTGCTGGCTTGTGGAGTGGAGGATAGCAGCAACCCTGGTGTACGGATATATTTAAGCCCGGCAGTTATTTAAGGTTGAAAGTATTGCTCTGCGGCAGGGACTTTGCCTCTAGTGGGTTTTGCAGTATCGGGTGACTAATGTCAAGTTCCCTTATTCCAACCATGCGTCTTAGTCGCACACGATAAAAATCGACTTAATATTCAGCGCATCCAACTCTGTGGAGAGCAATTGGCTGCTAAGGGAATAGGGAAGCCGAGGTTTAATTATGAGCTAAAATCACTGTTAAACCGTTTGAAAGCCTGACTGGAAAGCATGGCCGATTACCATTTTGACACTTAAATAGCTAAAGATCCATAGTTGGTAAAAAAAACAACCCAAAAAAAAAAAAAAAACACATGTATTTGATATATTCTATATCGCAATGTTACATTCCTAGTCTTAGTGTATTGTTACTATTCGCTTTCGAAGGAAGTGGCATTTTGTCCCTTTTGTATTTGGAGAACAAGGAAATGGACCAATGATATATATTATTATTTTTTAGCAGGCAAGCTGGCTTTTGTTTGGGAGTCACCATAGTAATGATTTGAAAACCCAATTAAATGACAATTAACGTGGTTACTTGAAACGTGTCATTCTATCTTTGTAAATTGTACCGTATTGTCTGATTAGTGGACTGTGCCGTAACTTGAGAAGGATACAGCCAGGCCTTAGAAAAAGGAAGATTTAAAACATCTAGTTCAGATTGAGAACATTTCATATGCTCGGCGGAAGTTTGACTGGGGTGGCACACTGAATGGGAGAATTTTTCCAACTCCCCTACTTTGGCCTTAAGTTTCAAATTCCCGTGCAATTATCTCTTTATTGAGTAGACCCTATGTTACGTTTTTCTTTTTTGCATGCTTTTTATTTCTTGATTGTCCTACAGAGACACAATATTTCTAATTTCCCAAATTCCATGGCTGTAATCTTCTGACCCCACAATGTTTGGTGTGTCAGAGCATTACTATTCGTCTTATCTGATGCAGGCATACAGGGTGGTTTGGGGGGAGTCAGAACAACCCTTGCCCTGTGCTCTCTTTGCCCCGAGCTAAGACCGTTCTGTATAAAATTAGCTCACCAGAAAAAGAAGCCAAAATTAAAAGCATAAATATTTGTGAGCAGAGTCCTGAGCTGAAGCCCCAGCATTCTCCCAGCCAAACATTAGAGGTGTCACATGTGATTACAGCAGGACAGAGAGAGGCCTTTTCAGTCACAGACACTACTCCTTTAATGGCAGAAGACGCGGCAGGCGGCTGGGGACCCACAGCCGATCGAGCTCTCATCAATCAGCCTTCGCTCGGGCTCTGAAAGGGCCAGTTTGTTAAACAAACACACTTAGTGTAAAAAGTTTATTCCAGGTAATTAGGGCTTCACTGCAATGGAAACAAATTATTCTGGCTGCTGGTGCCAAGTCAAACAGGAGCAGGAGAGAGGCTGGGGAGAGCCGCATACAGAGTAAGGCAAAATTATTATCTGGCCAGAAGGAAAGGTGACAAGAGCGTCTGGAGATCTAGCTTTAAATATATCTTCATACAGATAATTCATCTGTGATGGGGAATGGTTATGTGCTGTACAGGGAAGCTTTAGATTGACAAACCGTAGGCAGCCAATGGGAGATTATGTAACTTGCTCATGTCCTATTGGCTACACAGATAGCGGGAAAAAAAAATTGTGATACATTGCAACTGTGTACCGGGGATCTTAATACGTACAAACCACACTAGGTATTTTTACAGTTAAATGTTCTCATTTTAAACAATGACATATAGATACCTATATTCTTATATTTACAATACATATCCATTCACGTTTTAGATATAATTTAATTGTGTTTATCATCAAGAAAATGCACATACTAATGTGGGTAAAATATTAGTAGCACTACATTGGACAACATCACACTGTTGTATACTGCTGTATTCAGCATATAACACAAACCACTGTAATGATTACAATTATTCACGTCATGTCCATGTTTGGTTTTGATGAGACTGTTTGATTGGATTGAGGCACCTGATCTTCATGACTTTTGACCATTCCTCAAGAGACAAATTATCCCACTCTATTGTCTTGGTTTTTATTGGATAATGGCTGTCTTTAGTTGTATTGAGGTCTGGAGATTGTAATTGGCCATCAGTGGCATTGATTTTGCGTCCACTTAGGAAAGCTTTGGAAACTTGAAGTCACTTGCTGGATTAGTATCGTGTTGGATTGTCCCTTTGTGACAAAGCTTTAATCTTGCATCTACATGGCTTGTCAGAGAGTACAAGATTCTGCCCTGCTGCATTTTTCTCAGTAATATATTAAAAAAAAAAAAATGAGGAAATAAATGGATATTAAAGATGACATTTTAAATAAAATACATTTAGTGGTTCCACAATGACGTCTTGAGAATTGGGCATCCCCAGCACTTGAGAGCCAAGCAAAAGTGCTTGTTTTTTAAAATATGTATACATGTACAGGTGCAAAGTATGCCAACACAACTCCAAAATGCACTTGTAGGGAGCAGTGGTGTATTTTGGTTTTGTGCTTCCCTAGGCCTGATAGGCCTAATAAAGTTTTTAACATTATATACAACTTTTTAAATATGTAATAAAAATGTTATTGTGCGCATTTCTTGTTTTTATTTCCTTCCTTTGCACCTAGATTGCACCTGGGGGACTTTCCCCAGCACCCAGACTGCACTTGCTAGACTTTGCCCAGCACCCAGACTGCACTTGCAGGACTTGCCCCAGCAGCCAGAATGCACTTGCAGGACTTGCCCCAGCACCCAGACTGCACTTGCAGGACTTGCCCCAGCACCCAGACTGCACTTGCAGGACTTGCCCCAGCACCCAGACTCCATTTGCAGGACTTACCCCAGCACCCAGATTGGACTTTTAACGGTGAGAGACGTTCAGCGAGGGTGGAATGCCGTCCACTGTGAAAGTGCTGTCTGGGTTGTTTGACCCATCTGGAGTCCACTGAAGTGCCGACTCTGGCATCTGTGAAGATGTTTAGGAGCAGCGTTTTTGCCACCACCCAGGGCCTTGTTGGCCTCGCTATAGATACAACGCTGGAAGGAAGTTATTGTTATATATTTGTGCGTAAAGTGATAGAGCAACTATAGCCCCAATGTATCCTGTTATGTCTGAAATGTAAAGTAAATAACCTGTACAAATAACACTGTCCTTACGCTATACATGTAAAAATGCCCAGCATGACAAAACGGACATATTCCGAAAATGGATCTGACACTAAAGGAGTTCGATAAAACCCAGTTCTCAATCTTCTAGGTAGAAAAGCAAAACTGTATAGGAGCAGCAAGACAAAATGTTGTAGGGTTACAGGTACAGCTGCATGTTCATCCCATCTTATTCCCCATGCACAAGTCTCTAGAGAAGTGTTATGAAATATTCCAATTACTGTGGCAGCTGTCTGAATTTCACATGGTACAGATCTGTTGTTTCGTAGTTCCTACTTGTACGGATAAGTCACTGTTACACTTTTTTTACATTTTTTTTTTAAACTTTAGGTTGTTAGGAATGTGACAGCGCTGAAGTGCCTGCTGACCTGTCTCCTCTAACTGTATCCAGCATCAACAACCCATTTAATCCTTACTTTTTTTTAAACTGCCCTATATTATTGGAATTATTTAAAATTCAGGATGAGCTTATGGCACCTTACATTGTCTCTTTTTTTTTTTTTTTAAATCATTTTTGCTTTTGACAGTCAGTCTCGGTATCTAAGTTTTGTAGCCAACTCACCAACTTCATCTTTTGAAACATCGATTTTATTTCTAGCCCATCTTAGATATGGTGACTGCAACTCTTTTTTTAAGCATGTATTTCCTTTTTTCCTTTTCTTGTGGTCTTGGTCAGGGGTGTCCAGTTAGATACCTAACTAACCATGGTTTTCTCACAGTCCCCAGCAGTTATAAGAAGTGGCTGGTTACATTCAAGAAGAATTACCGTAATACAGTTTTTGGCATCTGAATGTGGATCCCGTCCCTTGCTCTGTAATCTACAATTTAAATATAGAATAATGAAAGAAATGTTATGAAAAATGGCTCTTACAAACTTGGATGACAGTCAGACACTCATCATATTTTATTTTATTTTTATTTTGGGCAGGTAAAGAATTACATCTATAGATTTATATCTAAGGTGCTCAGAAATAATACGGCTTTGACATGTGCCAGTTCCCAGTTATAGGCCCGAATTAATTTTATGCCACTTATATAAAACTAAGCCAATGGTGTTATTTTCTTGGATAGTACTCTGTGCATTGTGGGATGTCTGCGTCATTGGTTCTGTGGCTGGAATAGGTTAATGGGATTTGTCCCATGACAGGTGCATATTTCCAGCCCTGTACCCTTTAAATACACAGGATCACACATTAGAACGATGATATTTACTGAAGAAGTACAAGAGGCCTCGCAATCTGCATGTAATATTGAGCGGAAAGCTTCCTATGCTAAGTGTGCTATTTTGATGAATAGCTCCTATTGACTAGTCACATGACTGCTATGGGTTCTGGGTAATGACATGCAAATGTTGAATTGGCACCAGTTTTGTTTTGTTGCTTTTGACGCATTACTGTCAGTATTATTTTGCTGCCGAGGTCCAGGTCTCTGTTTAGCGCACATTTGTTTCTTTAGGCTGCCGCCTGAGCTCCAGTGTCAGTCGGCAAACAGATTTTTTATTTATATCAAGTTTATTTAGGTTTGCGCAGCCCTGCCTCCCTCTTTTTTTGGCTCTTAAGTATGATTCTGCCACAAAAATGTGACTCAGAGATATTAAGGCATTCCCACTAAGTAGAAACTGGTAATTATTTTTTTAAGAGCCAGCTGTAGTTTGAGCAATAGGCTAAATCACTAAATGGGGTATTGGAAGAAACTGAGCAGAGTTTATATAGGGGGCTGTGTTTACCCAAACTGGCACTGGCTTATTCCTTTAGGGTGCCTGAGGTCAGGAGCCCCAGCTCTCGTTTCCAGGCTGGATATCGGGTATTCCCCTCGGTGTTTTGTGGTGAGGTGGGCTGTGTGTTTGTGTTTTGTGGCAAGCAGTACTGCGTGTGTTTTGTGGTGAGATTGCATGTGTGCAGTTATGAGGGGTTGGAAGGTGTAAATAGGATGGAATTCTCATAGATTCCATACGACCCCTCCTACATGGTAAATCCACAGTTGCCAAGGTATATACAAAAAAAGTCATAATAAATTTAAAAAAGCAGTAACCGCACAACATCAGCCATGATTAACCTTGGCACCCCAGCTACTCCCATGATGCTCAGCTAAGAAACCAAGTAGGGAATTGGGTTGCGGACTGAGGATCATCAAGACCATAGTCTAGAACAGCTGTAGTGCCAGAGGTTAGTCATGACAAACCTAGATACTCACAGTGCAGTGTCCATTCAGCAGCCTATAGAACATCCTATAGGAGCAGCATAGCAATGTATTTGGTCAGCAGACATAACAACCTGTACAGAATCCTAATCAAATCTACAACGTTTGACCTTCTGCGCTCACGTGTATTAGAGGGTTAAAAACCACCGTTTGACAAATAACTCAAGCTGTTGTTTCAAGTGTAGAAACCTTTCTGGGGAGCAACAAGCCACATAAGTGATACGGCAGATGGAAGGAGTGATATGAACATGGGACACTTCTATTTATCATTAGAAGGCTAGTAAAAACACAAACCTTTTATAAACGCATTATTTTCTCACATTTTAGTACCAATGATCACTTCAGGAGGTCCATAAAATACATGATTTCTTAAAATGTTCAACTATCCTTAATGACAATTGGCTCAGGAGCAAAATCGGTAACATAATAAGCCATGTACAGACACATGGTTGTGTGTAGAATAAGCATGGTTTGTAAACCCATTTCACCATAACTTTGCTTCTTCTCGTCAGTCGATTCCTATGGTGGCTTCGCTTCGTTTGAGTCCAAATAGTGCAAACCATGAAACTTTTAAGACAGCTTCACTAACTCCGGCAGGTGCTTTCACATAACATCCATTGTAGGTATATGTCCTTGACTTGTTTTTCTTGCTATTACTCTGGGTTTTTTTTTTTTGCATACTTTATTTTTTCTAATGTAGGGAGGTGATCTGGAGACATTATTACATGTCTCCAGATCACCTCCTACATAGGACGAATGTTTCACAGGCGCCAGTACAATTATATATATATATATATAAAGTGTGATATGTAGCTGCTCTATAACACTGTGAAACACTCTAATAGATAAAAGTGACAACATTTTGAGTTCTCCAATGTTGTCACTTTGACAGGGTTGGCAGATTTGCCATGTTTTCTGGAGGAATAGGACATGCTGCCTGCCAGCATATGGAGTTCGTATGTCCAGAGGGAAATCGATTAATCAAAGCTGAGATCTGTAGCACCACCTTGATTCATGAATCCATTTACTTCAGGACACACAATAATTCTGCATTCTCGCAGGTAACACGTGAAAGTCAGATTCATCCTGTAAAACATGGCTGATATATCAACTGATCCCTGAAAATAAGGATGTCTGGTGATGCTTTTGTTTCTAACTGCGTACATACAGCAGGACTGGACAAACCCAAAAAGCTAGGCAACCATTGTTATAGTTTGCCCCTAACTTTTTGAAAAACGTTCTTTTTTCGGTGTAATTAAATTCATTCTTCACTAGATTGGTCTGTCAGGCTTATACATACATTTAGCTATCCTTGTTTCACAGTCAGTGACTCATTGAGAGGCTCACAGTAGGGCACAGCTGTGCATTTTCTTCTTTGTGGTGGGTTTGGCTATCATACTCTACCCACTGGACAGCTCTACTTATTCCTGGACCAAGTGGGGACTAAATGGACTGGCTTCATGACCGCTATTTGACCAGGACTATTGAGAGAGCAGAGTATAGTTGCTTTGAAAAGCAGATGTACATTATCATGGAGTTACATTTGCATGGTAATGTGCCCAGCTCCAGTACAAATATCTAAGCTGTCTTGTTCCATTTCAGCAGCATGTCAGAATATAGAGTATATAGCACCCCATTTACCAAGACTTTTACTCCATACATCTCTTCACCAGCAGCTACCCTCTTTAACCCAATGATTGCTTGTTGTCTGTTCTTGTCCTAGTTGTTTCTGGTATTACTTTTACCCATACAGTGCATTGTGTGAAATCTGCTATATGAAGATATCACTGCTCCAATTCCAAGTTTCCATTATCAAACACCTGAGACACAAGCAGAATCTGGTACAATGTTTTAGTCTTTCTCTGGGAGTTGGTATATGTTTACTGTGTGTAAGAGGCTGCTGACTCCATCAGTAACAACCACTCATTGTGATCTCCCTGTTTCTGCTACTCAGCACCCGATGTTTTGATTCCTCATTTATAATATCTATCATGACATGTTCCAAAACATACAGTCTCCAGAAGCTGTTGCTGATGAGGCTGAAGGCTACTTGCTTGCACACCCATATAGATATTGTGCTCTGGTATCCAGAATCCAGCTTAAGATTGCAGCAGTGTTGTTTTTTTGTGGTGTCCTGTTCTTATGGGGGAAATAGGCTGGGAATATGAATGTGATGTACTTTGTTACTAATGTAACCTCTTAGTGACTGCACTTCTAGAACATTTTTGATTATTCTGGACAATGGCTGTTTTTACACTTCTGCAGTGTTTCTGTTTAGCTCTACTGTGAAGGTTGGTACAGGGATGGGAGAACAGTATGCAGGGGTATAACAGGAATATACAAGATCGATAGGAAGACGAGACTTACTCTAAATATAGTTGGTAGGTGTAGGTAACACAGCTTAGCAGACATTGGTATATGCAGGTAACACAGCTTAGCAGACCTTGGTATATGCAGGTGACACAGCTTAGCTGACCTTGATATATGCAGGTGACACAGCTTAGCAGACCTTGGTATATGCAGGTAACACAGCTTAGCAGACCTTGGTATATGCAGGTGACACAGCTTAGCTGACCTTGATATATGCAGGTGACACAGCTTAGCAGACCTTGGTATATGCAGGTAACACAGCTTAGCAGGCCTTGGTAAATGCAGGTAACACAGCTTGGCAGACCTTGGTATATGCAGGTAACACAGCATAGCAGACCTTGGTATATGCAGGGGGCACAGCTAAGCAGACCTTGGTATATGCAGGGGGCACAGCTAAGCAGACCTTGGTATATGCAGGTGACACAGCTTAGCAAACCTTGGTAAATGCAGGGGACACAGCCTAGCAGACCTTGGTATATGCAGGTGACACAGCTTAGCAGACCTTGGTATATGCAGGGGACACAGCTTAGCAGACCTTGGTATATGCAGAGGGCACAGCTAAGCAGACCTTGGTATATGCAGGTGACACAGCTTGGCAGACCTTGGTATATGCAGGTAACACAGCATAGCAGACCTTGGTATATGCAGGGGGCACAGCTAAGCAGACCTTGGTATATGCAGGTGACACAGCTTGGCAGACCTTGGTATATGCAGGTAACACAGCATAGCAGACCTTGGTATATGCAGGGGGCACAGCTAAGCAGATCTTGGTATATGCAGGTGACACAGCTTAGCAAACCTTGGTAAATGCAGGGGACACAGCCTAGCAGACCTTGGTATATGCAGGTGACACAGCTTAGCAGACCTTGGTATATGCAGGGGACACAGCTTAGCAGACCTTGGTATATGCAGGGGGCACAGCTTAGCAGACCTTGGTATATGCAGGGGGCACAGCTTAGCAGACCTTGGTATATGCAGGGGGCACAGCTAAGCAGACCTTGGTATATGCAGGTGACACAGCTTGGCAGACCTTGGTATATGCAGGTAACACAGCATAGCAGACCTTGGTATATGCAGGGGGCACAGCTAAGCAGACCTTGGTATATGCAGGTGACACAGCTTGGCAGACCTTGGTAAATGCAGGGGACACAGCCTAGCAGACCTTGGTATATGCAGGTGACACAGCTTAGCAGACCTTGGTATATGCAGGGGACACAGCTTAGCAGACCTTGGTATATGCAGAGGGCACAGCTAAGCAGACCTTGGTATATGCAGGTGACACAGCTTGGCAGACCTTGGTATATGCAGGTAACACAGCATAGCAGACCTTGGTATATGCAGGGGGCACAGCTAAGCAGACCTTGGTATATGCAGGTGACACAGCTTGGCAGACCTTGGTATATGCAGGTAACACAGCATAGCAGACCTTGGTATATGCAGGTAACACAGCATAGCAGACCTTGGTATATGCAGGGGGCACAGCTAAGCAGACCTTGGTATATGCAGGTGACACAGCTTAGCAAACCTTGGTATATGCAGGGGACACAGCTAAGCAGACCTTGATATATGCAGGTTACACAGCTTAGCAGACCTTGGTATATGCAGGGGACACAGCTTAGCAGACCTTGGTATATGCAGGGGACACAGCTAAGCAGACCTTGGTATATGCAGGTTACACAGCTTAGCAGACCTTGGTATATGCAGGGGACACAGCTTAGCAGACCTTGGTATATGCAGGGGACACAGCTTAGCAGACCTTGGTATATGCAGGGGACACAGCTTAGCAGACCTTGGTATATGCAGGGGGCACAGCTAAGCAGACCTTGGTATATGCAGGTGACAGCTTAGCAAACCTTGGTATATGCAGGGGACACAGCTTAGCAGACCTTGGTATATACAGGGGACACAGCTAAGCAGACCTTGATATATGCAGGTTACACAGCTTAGCAGGCCTTGGTAAATGCAGGTAACACAGCTTGGCAGACCTTGGTATATGCAGGTAACACAGCATAGCAGACCTTGGTATATGCAGGGGGCACAGCTAAGCAGACCTTGGTATATGCAGGGGGCACAGCTAAGCAGACCTTGGTATATGCAGGTGACACAGCTTAGCAAACCTTGGTAAATGCAGGGGACACAGCCTAGCAGACCTTGGTATATGCAGGTGACACAGCTTAGCAGACCTTGGTATATGCAGGGGACACAGCTTAGCAGACCTTGGTATATGCAGGGGGCACAGCTTAGCAGACCTTGGTATATGCAGGGGGCACAGCTTAGCAGACCTTGGTATATGCAGGGGGCACAGCTAAGCAGACCTTGGTATATGCAGGTGACACAGCTTGGCAGACCTTGGTATATGCAGGTAACACAGCATAGCAGACCTTGGTATATGCAGGGGGCACAGCTAAGCAGACCTTGGTATATGCAGGTGACACAGCTTGGCAGACCTTGGTATATGCAGGTAACACAGCATAGCAGACCTTGGTATATGCAGGGGGCACAGCTAAGCAGACCTTGGTATATGCAGGTGACACAGCTTAGCAAACCTTGGTATATGCAGGGGACACAGCTAAGCAGACCTTGATATATGCAGGTTACACAGCTTAGCAGACCTTGGTATATGCAGGGGACACAGCTAAGCAGACCTTGATATATGCAGGTTACACAGCTTAGCAGACCTTGGTATATGCAGGGGACACAGCTTAGCAGACCTTGGTATATACAGGGGACACAGCTAAGCAGACCTTGATATATGCAGGTTACACAGCTTAGCAGACCTTGGTATATGCAGGGGACACAGCTTAGCAGACCTTGGTATGTAGCAACAGTATCGTGGTAGCAGAATTGGTAGGCAGGAGAATAGTCAGGGGTCCAGGGTCAGGGTATCAAGCAAGAGGCAAAACGAGAGACAGTCCCAGATCAGGGCACCAGATAGGGATCAGAGTCAGGAGTAAGCCGAGGTCGATAACAAATAAGAATATCCAAAGAAGTAATAATGCTAGGAGGCTCACGGGGAGAATAACCAAGCACTGAATGAAAGTGCTTGGTGGTTTTAAACCTCCCAGGCGTTGCATGAGGGCGCTTGGCGTGATGTCATCGGAGGGTGTGTGTCCGAGCCGCTAGTTCAGAATGGCCAGATCTATGCCGAAGAAAGCTGAGGAGCGGGTATTCAGGTGAGTGGCTGCGGGGGAGATTGTAACATCTACCTTTCCTCTTTCTCATTTACTGTCCCTACACATATTATATACTGTTTGTCATGAAAATTCTTTGAAACATCTACAAACGCAAACCGACAACCTGCTAAAGAGTCATATATTTGTACTGAGTTTAGAAATAGCCCATGTTTACTGCTCATTATGGGGCAATAACTGAAAGTAGTATATCATGTTTTTCTTTCCATTTTCTCCTACATTGATGTTATAACCACAACCCTAGCTTTAAATCTAACATACGCCTAGCACTAACCCTTACCATAATGTTACTCTAACCCTAATTGACACCCCTGCTCTAGGTGCACACTAGCAACACTCCCCGATCAATTCCCAAGCGCTTTCCCACTACAAGGTAGCACCATATTGAAACAACATGCTGCCTGCAATTGCTCCATGTAGTAGTCTCATTGCTCCCTGGGGGCAAATTTGGGTGTTGCTGGATGCATCGATATTGATTTGCTTCCTATGCTCGTTTTCACACCAGGCATGTCAATTGTTGCGGAGGGGTTATAAAGATACTCCAGGCATGCGCCCCCCAAAAAATGCACGCTTAAAATCACAATTTAACATTTCGTAAAATTATGTAATGGCCATGCCAATGTATGGCAAAATTCCTGAGGAGAGAATCCTGCACCTCAGCATCTCCTGATCCAAAATAAGGATTTTTAGTTTGCAAGCTTTCAACGCCACAGGCACAGGTACATCCATTGCAAGTATCGTGGATGTGGCATTGAATGTGCTGCAGATATACATTCTGTACTAATTGATTATGTAAATCTCCATCAGATCAATGGGGGTTATGGAAAAAACCAGTGCACACAGAAATTATAATATATATATATATATATATATATATATATATATATTAGCCTGATTTATGTAAGGGGTTCGTTTTATAATTTTATAAAATCATATGTAATATATATATATATATAAAAAATTAACGGGAGCTAAAAATGGCAATAAAAGTGGCGACCTCCTTCACTAAATCCGTTTTGGCAGAGGTGCTATTTCCCTGCACAGGACCGTGTCTGAATGTATTAAAACATTTTTTAAAAAGGTGCAAAAAATTTACATAATAAATGGCGGTTGAATCTTTATTCTACATTCCATGTGCTGGACTTTTATACACAACCAATGTGTCATTCTGCATAACTGCCATGAACCGACTGTAGATGAAGGCAGGATCCATTTTAATGCGTGTCCTGATCTCTGGATGGTGTCTAGGACTCTTCTTCGCCGCATCTTCATCGCTGACAGTTCAGTGCGGCAGTTAGAACGATGAACTGTCAGCAATGAAGAAAAACACGGCCGCTTCGACGCGGCTATGTAAGAGTTCAGTGCTGAACGGTCAGCTCTTACAAATGTAAAAGTAAAAAGAAAATATCTCCCCCCCCCCCACTAATAAATGATTCCCCCCCCCCCCAATGTGCCCCCCAAACCTCAAAACTAAAATTAACCCCAAAACCCCAATACTAAAATTAACCCATAAACCCCAATACTAAACTTAACCCCCGAACCCTAATACTAAACCCCGAACCCTAATACTAAAATTAACCCCGAACCCTAAAAACAAATTCTAACCCCCTAAACCCTAATTCTAACCACCCTTACTAAAATAAACTAAAATTATTTATTTAGAAAGTGTTTTACCAGGAAGAATACATTGAGATTTCTCTCGTTTTCAAGTTATAGATAAAATACTAAAATAAACTCACCTTTAGCGATAAAATCTCCAGCGACGAGCTGTCGTGTGGTGAAGAGAGGGCGGTGAAGCGGTTGCAGCCGCGAAAAAGTGTCTTATCCCCTCTGGATGTACACACAACCATTGTGTATCTATTTACTTTGTAACATGTCTCTTTGACCCCTCATTATCCAACAGTGTCATTTTACAGCATTACCTGGGCCACTGTGTTCCTGTATATTGTTTAATGGACTGTTAACAGTCAAAGAGTCTTCTCTAAGGAGAGCTTAAACATTTCACTTTACTGATCTATACATTAGTATAGATACATTTTTAAATAAATCACACTCATTTATATCGTGACAGTTACATTATATATCAATTCAAATGGATGAAATTTGTGGTAAAGAGTAGTTCTGTTCTAGTAGCAAAATAAGCAGATATATTCCCTTCCAGAATGTGCTACTTTTAGACGGACACTTTTCCACCTCTGTCTCCGTCAATACTGCCCTGAGAGGATCCTTTAAACATGCACTATTTTCCTATTACACTGTAAAATAGGACCGCACTTCATGTCTTTGCTGCCCTTTCACAGTCCTACTTTGCAGCCAAGCTCACCTCTCCCTCTCTCAGCCCTATGCTTCTTTCAGGCTGTGTGGTCGGTATCAGGGGAGGTTCACATTGCTCCATAAAAATAATAAAATTCATCAAGCCTGCAGTTGCCAAGCCTGTGTAACCACATCTCGGCATGGCTTCCCCCGTCATCGTTGTCTGGGCTCCTTCAAGAAATCAGCTTTCCCAGGGCTGAGAAAAGACTGACTTTAAAACCTGGCGCAACTTGAATTGTTAATATATAAGGTTGTATTATGTTTGGGTGGTGTGTTAAAGAGCAGCAATGTAATGCTTTGAGAATCAGTATTCAGTACTGTGTACTTGTTAAATGTACAATTATTGGGTTATTTGATGCTCTGTTAATATTCTTGAAACATGATTCAATTGGAACCCATAAGGAAAGTTCTAACACCCAACCCGTCCTGTCCCCCCCAAAAAGGATTCAATTAACATTTCAAAATGTGTTTTCTTTCTGCAGAACTTCAAAGTTGGTTTTAAGTTAAGAATTTTTCCTTTAACCACTTAGTTATCAGAGTTCCTCTCATCAGCCAAAGTTAAAAGTGATTTCTAGAATCAAAAAGCAGACTTTCGTTAGTGACCCAGGTTGTTTTTTCACTTCTGCCGTTTTTGTTTTTAAGTGTGATTTTAATTTCCCCTCATTCAATGTACCCACACATTATATACTGTTTTTATCACCATAAGAAGGGCTTTCTTAAGATACCATTATTTTCATCATATCTTATATTTTTATAAATCATAAAATATGATGTAAAATTTAAAAAATTTGAAGGGTTTTGTTTCTCAACCTCTGGTGCTTGTACACTAATGGGTACCTCATAATGTCAATTTAACCTAATATGAGAACAATCGTATACCAGAAATATACAAGTTTAATTGGGCAGACTAGATGGACTGAATGGTTCTTATCTGCTGACACATTCCATGTTTCTATATAAACAAAGCGTGTGTTGGGTTATTTATTTAAAGATTTTCCTATTTATTTATTTTTTTGCCAAATAGTTTTTATTTTTCCAGTATATTATTTAAATTTTACCAGCAAATGTATGACAATTATAAGTTGGTTGTTCAGCTGAGAGTTCCACGATTAGCATTTGGTTATCTGTCTAACACATACATGTCTATTTTCCCATCTTTACCATAAGGATTGGTTTACTGTGTGCTTCCAAACGCTGCAGGACACAACCGAAGAAACCTCTCTCAACAGCTACTCTTGTTTCCTGAAACAACAAAACAAAACCAAGTGTTTTAAAAACAGTGCATGATATTGTTCTACAATCCACGGCCTCAGGCCTAGAATTTCTTAAGCCTCATGAGAAACACAATTACAGCAACAGCAATGTGTGGTGCCTTGTAAGATCTGAGCCTGCAGCCGGTGTGCTGGGCTCATCCTGCACTTACCTTATTGTCTTTTTAACACTTCTGGTTTTCACCAAACATTTACCTCCTCACCCCTTAGCATCATGTATTCTAGGATCAATTTGTATTGCTAAACAGGTGCAAGAGAATCTCATTAGCCTAATAAATGTGCACCTGCATCAAAACTGTTCTGTAACTCCTGCTTCATACATATTTGATTCACAGAGCCTTTGCATGTCACTAACTGTAAATTAGATCAACACATTCTTTTAAAGCACTGTTAGGACCTCCAGAGGGTGTGAACTTGAAAGGTGGTAAGTTGGCAACCAGAACATGTGGGTCTACATTGACACACAATGCCTCACACTGATTAACCAGCTGTACATAATATGGCTTGTAGGCTCTGTATTCCCTCTGGTGTTCTGGAGACAAAATGCAGGACAGCAGGTCTTCTACCTTTTTTGATTAGCACAGTGTTTACATACAATTTCGGTTTAGAATTATGGGAAGAGTGAGGCAGGTATTTGCAGTGTCTCACACCAATCATGTACCCACACGCTTCCTCATTAGTCATGGGCTCAGTGAATAAAGTCAGTGACTGAGCAGAGCGCAGTACAAATCCCTTTGCTGGTCTCCTAGTTGTATTTACAAAAGAGGTCTACTTTAAAGCAAATACCTATGGAGGAAAAAAAGGAGAATATGTTGTCCCCGTTCACCGACAGAAACCTCTGCAATGCAGACTGGAGAAATCAGAGTTAAATCATATATATATTTCTGCCTCTGCGTGTGCTTTTTTTTTTCAAGAGAAGTGCAGTAACTAAATCAGTGCTGTATTACAAAAATCTAGTATTTCTGCCTCTTGTGTTAATGAGAGGTATCTCTTCCTTTCTCCAATAAAACATGAGTGTTTTATCCCTTCTCTGTCTGTGTGTACCATTTCCCCTGCAGCTTCACTCATTCCTGTAGGTTTCATTCTCTCCTTCTCTTCCTTACTTTCTCCAGTTTTTTCTCGATCATTCTCCTCTGCTTCTCCCTTGGGAAATCTTTGTACTTCATTTAGATTCATATAATATTCTTTCAAGCTCCTTTCTTTCTTGGTCCTATGTGTTTCTCTCCTCTTTTTTTTAATGTCACTCCTCCCTCCTATCCATTGAATTTCCTCCAACCACTTGTGTCCTTGTCCATCCCATCTCTCAACATCAATGTAAGCTTGGTACTGCAGATGTTTAGGAAATACATATGACCTGATGCTCAGTGATGCTGACTGAGCAGAATAGGAAATATAGGTCCGTAGACATCTGCTTTGCCAAGGTTGACCATCATTGCCGCCTTCCTTAAAGTGAATCTGTCGCTCACAAATGGCTTCAATAACCAGACGAGCATCAGGTAGATATCAAATAATTAATATTTACATTGTGTTGAAGAAATCTCCAGCAAATGGATTGGTAAAGCGATTACGCTTAAAAATTATTATTAAAAACATTTCTAACACAGTTCTCCTCCACTACTTAAATTTACTGTGGAAATTGAAACATATAAAAGTTGTTTATACATTGAATTCAATAGAGCTTACATGTGCTTTATTTGGATATCGTTAATTCAGAGAGACAACCAAAGGTGTTGAAGTATAAAATACAGTTATACAACAAATAGAAGCGCCAGGCTTGTGGAGTCCCTGCTGCAAGGATCATACCTAGCCATCCTCCTCATGAGCATTGGTGCTGTCTGGTGCTATTTCTATTGCTTTTGCAGGTTTTGTTATGACTTCTGAAGTACAATATGATTGGATTAGAAAATTGGAATCCTATAGATGTTTGTGATATAATCACATATGGAGATGTTTGATTCCTTGTTTACAAGACACATACACATAATTTAGTATAGATCAACAATTACGTGAACACTACACTGCATTGTAATATACATTACATTTGAACTATTTTGAATGTCTGCCTGCGCTCCCGTTGTGCATAGCAGGGAGCAGAGAGAAAGCCGGGTTTACAGCCAGCCTCTGTCATCTTTTCATCAATTCCCATTTTCAATAAAGTAGTATGCCTTTATTCATACAGTAACCTGCAGGGCCAGCTGAAGACATTGTGCTGCCTAGGTCCAAGGACCAAATACTGAATCCATCCACAAACCCCCCCTCCCCCCCTAAAACTACACCTATCAACAACATGATAATTAAAACTAAAATGAAACAGTGCAAGTATATGAGTATATGAAATACCATTAATATGTGATGAGAAGTAAATGCATAAACGCTGTATGCAATGCCAATGAGCAGTAAATGCATAAACATTGTATATCATGCCGATGAGCAGTAAATGCATAAAAAAACTTGACTGGCAGAGCGCCTCACCCTGCTGCCTCGATTATAGCACCTTCTTACTGAGTGCTGGGGCATCATGTGAGACCCGCTGCTCAAATTTATAAGTGCTGTGCACGAGGGGCAGATCAAACAGTCTATGCCAGTGCCTCTGGCACAAACAGTATCGCCTTGCGCGGTGTTACCTACACATGGCGAAAAACCCGCCCACTTAAGGTGCTGCTTGGGTTAACTGACCTGCTGGGACCCATTGCAGGGCCAGCTCTCACACTTTGCAACATCCACTCCCTTACCTAGGTCCATACTGAAACCAACCATTTCATAGAAAGCTTGGTAAGTTAGCTTGATATGACTTGTTATTCCTAAAACCATGTTAGGATATTGTTACATGAAACAAATCCTTGAAACAGGTTCCTCAGTACAGATGTCTTACTGGTTGATGATTCCCAACCTCTGAATGGGATGCTTTTTTTGAATAATGGCTTTACATTTGCTTGTCTTCAACCCAGTATATAAATATAATGACTTGTCCATTACCAAACACCGTTTCCTAATTACCTTGGGATGAGTCCCATCTAGTCCAGGAGCTTTATTGATCTCCATTATATTTGATGTTGGTCTATGTCCGCTATTGAGCACCCCATCTTTCATCTTATCTTCTGTAACAAATGTATCTGTTGTAAGTTTCAGTGCTACTACATTTTTGGTTTTCTTCCTTTTGCTGTTTTATATACTTGAACACTGTTTTGGGGGGTAAGTCGTACTTTGTCTTGTAATCACTTCTCATTTGCCAACTTGTGTTTTTTTTTTTTTTAACAACTAATGGTATATTTTTTAAATTGTACTTCTGTCCCTTCCTACTTTAAAAACTTTGAAAGGATGTCATTGTGATGCCGACTTCAAGTATAATCATTATTCAGAATTTTACCTTTCCCAAAAATGATGAGGAATACAGAGAAGCTTATGTTTTACCCTAGGCAATTAAGCAAATGGAAAAATATTACATTAATACAGTACTACAATTCTCCTCTTTTACCTAGTTACACAGTTTTAGTGAATTGCGTCCTAGGTGATATGGCTTTGAAACCAGATAGCAACATTATAGTTATTAATTGAATCTGTGACTGTACTGTATATTAAGTTGGCCATTTGTTTTGCAGTGTGATGTCTGGAGTGAAAAGGGTTAATTAAGGAGCCCTGTTTCCGAAAGAGTGACTATTGCAAAAATTATTTGGATATCTAAAAAGGACCCCTAAGGGTGCCTCTGGGGAACAGAGGGAAATTTGCATGTCTTTCTTTTTTGTGTCAGCAGTTTGACAGCATAGAAAGTAGCAGTATGTGCCTGAAAGGGTTGACCTCAATTCTTGCAATAGTCTGATATGAACCACACCCACAAGTATTATTTTAGTTTAGTCACTAGTTCAGGTACACGACAAAGAAGCCCCCTTTATACAATGAATGGTCTCTGTCCAGAGAAAGTAAAGATTATCGTCTTTCTTTTATGTTTTGAGGCTTCGTGTTTGGAGAAAGTACTTTGTTGCCAGGAGTATTGAATAAGCCCAAATTAGTTTACGCTAAAGTTAGAAGCTGGGGTAGTAAAGTTCTGATAAAACCTTGTTACTGGGATATGTATGCTCTGAATCTGTGGCTAGTGGAGGTATATGGCTGTAGCAATGCAATAACCTCAGAACCCGCTCATTCCCATAACCTCAGAACTTGCGCGCTCCCATATCATCAGAACTTGCGCGCTCCCATAACCTCAGAACTTGCGCGCTCCCATAACCTCATAACCCGCGCCTTCCCATAACCTCAGAACTCACGTGTTTCTTCACTAAAGTCTCAGATATCCACACAATAAGGAGTGCAGCTGTGCTAGTGCTGTGTTTCTATTTATTTTCTTTTTAGTTTGTGACTTTTATGTGCATGCTTTGTGGATTTGCCTTAAAGGGACTGTGGTTCCCAAAATTCACCTTCTAAATTTTAATGCATATTAAAGTACAAAGTACTTTAATATACATATTTTACATTTTGAATTGCTTTAAAATATGAAAAATCTTACACTTAGATGAATTTGTGAAACTACATCAGTTTGCAAGAAACCAGTACTGCCCACACTAGCTGAGTAAAAGTCAGTTTCCTCAATTTTTTATTTTTCTACAGGAGCCATTGAGAATAATGCCATTCAAATAAATGGAATATCCGGTTTCTCTAGTGATGTCATCAGACAATGTGTTGCACTGTTAAGAGATCCTACATATACAAGAGCAAGGTCACTTAGGTTCCACACAATACATTCTATTCCACAATCAGAAGAAGTCACTAATTGAAACAAAACTGATATATGGTCTGTGCCTACACACAATCAGTGTGGAAGTACCTGTAGAATAGGCGGGGAGGCCATGAGTAGAATATTAAAAATGTGATTTATTCAGGATGCCTGCATCAAATCACTCTGGAAATAAAGCCTGTGTACTATTCAGGCAGTAGTCCTCCACTTGCACCAAGTGATTTTGGGGACTAGACTGTCCTTTTAACATGCACATTGTTACCTATTTGTTTTTTTCTTTTTGATCCTTGCCTGCTTTGACCTGTGCAATGAACAGGCTTTCTATGGCATGTGCCATATATGTTATGTGACACTGAGTGACCAGATCAGTCTGCATGCTTCAGATCGTAGCCAGGGGAGGGTTGGCAAGGGGTCAATTGCATCTCAAGCTTCTCTCTATCCTAACCCTATTGGTTGGTGCTGCACCAATTGTGACTTCTTAATGTCCAAGTGCATAGCACTTTATATCTTTCTATCCAATTGTCTAGTTTGATCTCTCTCTGTACCACATCTGTCAACATATCTTACCTGTCTGTATCTATTTCTGATAACGGGGGACAACTAAATTGTTTATGCTCTGTAGCATACAGGTTCCAGATATGAGGAACAAATGGCAGTACATATCATTTTACCACCATACTATACTGGGTAAAAATAAAATCACTTTTGCTCCTATTAAAGTTTTACTTTTAAATCATCAAAATTAAAAAAAACTCCCAAGTCCCGCTGTCAAGTAGTTATTTTTTCCACTATATACTCCATTTCCAACTTCCCCAGGTTATGCCACTTAACTTCTCTTTAATAAAAGACCATACTCTAATCAAGCTCCTTGCTATTTATATAAAGCATGCATTTTACAGGTGAAGTATAGAGCGTGAGAAAAGTATAGAGCGTGAAAAAGAAATCCCTGTGTGATTTGCAGTCATGTGGCTATCTGTGACTCACCACCATTAGCACAGTATGGCAATTAGTGGCTGTGTACATATGATATCACACTACACTGCAAACCTCACATAATTACACATGTGTACATACGTGCAGCGTTCCCTCGTTAAAATAGATCAGGCACAGAATTTCTTTTATATGATATCCTGTGCAGTAAGATCATACCTGCTGCATTTTAAAATTCTGCCACAACAAGAGGACATAGTCTTAAATTAGAAGGGAAAAGGTTTAAAGGGAATATCAGGAAGTGTTACTTTACTGAGTAGAAGTGGTAGAGGTTAATACAGTGAAGGAGTTTAAACATGGAGGCGTTTTATCCATGGGATATTTTGTGGGATGAGGCTATCCTAAATATAAGATAATGCCAGGGACTAATGAAAGTTTTCGGAAAATTTGGCAGACACAAATTTGTGTATCAGCACACACATCTTCACATGCTTAATATTGATCGCAGAAAACCAAATAATGAAATCAGAACTGCAGTATAGTGGAGCTAAATCAGGACAGCTGGAGAGTATGGTAATGATGAGAAACTGGAAATAGAAACTTTTAAATACATAAAAAAAAAACAACACACTTAGTAGGACCACTGCCATGACAGTCTAAATTTAGAGTGTTTAACCCCTTCGATAATGTGCCTGTGGTGTCTCTTGTGAGGGTGGTGATGCCTCTTCTCTATTGTGGAGTACCCCGGTGTTCATGAAAGTCTGGACCACCAGGAACCTCTAATAGCTTTCAGGTCACTTGTAATAATTGCCGCTCAAATATGTTGAGATAATTATATCCTGGCTGAGTTTGGTCTCATTATATCTGGGACAGTATGCAACTGTTACTTTATTGAGACTCGAGCAGTATGAGCTGATACAAATCTTCATTACCTCGGCCTGTGGTCTGCAGATCTGCTTCTAATTATTCTATCTGATGAATCAAGCATATGACTAAAGAAGTTTGCTACCAATATAAGTTTTATGGGTATACCACGTCTGTTTTTGGTATTTCTGCTGTGTTTTCACATGTTGATTGTTTATCTGCAGGATTATTAAGTTGAAGTTTATTTTTCGTGGTGTGATCAGGTGTGATTTATTTTGGTACATGAAAGGTGTTTTTATCTTTACAATGTGGATTTATTCTCCTTTTATGGGTAGTGGCACTCAGGTGTGGGGATTTTAACACTCCCCCTTTTTGCCCATGCTTGCTTTTTCTTTTCAGAATCCATACTTAATACATTTAAGTAAATTTGCTCTGAAGATGATGAAGTAAACAAAAAATGCTTTATCACCAAGCCAACTCATCTAATATGTTTAAGTGGTGCCTGGAACAGGCCAAAAGTTGTCTTTTTAAAAGCATTTTGATTTTTCAGCACAATAATGTGTTTTCAAAGCTCAACTCCAACGATGCCATTTTGTGGTCACTGTTACCCAAATATTCCCTTACATAAACATTTCTAAACATATCTGCGTTATTTAATATGACCATATCCATTAATGCCGCCCTTCCTGCTTGTGCAATCTGAGGCCTGTAATTGTCTTTAAGCATGCCCAGGAATTTATTTTCCTATGCTGTATTAGACGTTCCATCTTATTTCTGCATAGTTAGCCATTTCTGCAACCAATTGGATTTACACAAACATGCTAATAATGGGCTGTTGTAACAGATCTCTTGTATAAAGAATGTTGTTAAATATCTGTTTTGGGACAAAATATCCGATAATAGGCATCACGTCCTTTGCATTGATGCTCATAATATAATAAGTATCTTTTCTTGTGTCTTGCTCCCTGTTTTTCTTTCCTTCTTGGTTTTGTGGAGAACCATGTTTCATTTTGTCTTTTTGTTGCATGGTTAAATATCAATCATTTTTGCATAATTCAGCATGCTCCACCCCAGGACTATTCCTGCATTCTCAGAACATACAGCTGTATGCAATGAGCTTCACTTTCACAGCAATTCTCCCTTTGCAAAGGATTCCACTGAGCGTTTGTGACATGCACCGTGAATCCGCATGCCTTTCTTGTAGAGACTCCTCTTGTGCAAGTGTGTGATACTTTGAAAAGCTTTCAAGAGATGGTATCAATGCCCATTTTAGTAGAGAATGGTCAGTATCCACATTTGGAGATCGACCTCAGAAGAAGCAGAAAACCTGCACACTGTCTGTATTGAGCAAAAGTATTGCTAAATGTGAGAATCTGTCCGCTTATGGATTGTTATTTTCCTTGCTTGGCGTGATCCTTTAAATGACTCCTCTCTAGCTCCTAAACTCTAGACACCTTTCTCTGTCTGATGTATTTCAGTCTGACGTAGTCATTTTAATTGATCGTTTGTAAGGAAAAGGGATTTGGAAAAATAGCTGTTGTCCTTACTAGATGCCAGCTAAAATGTGAATATCATTTAACACATTGCAGGCTAAACAGTAAGTCTTAACCGTTTGTGACACTTTCTTGTTTGTATGGCTGATATCTTGATAAAGTCTGTCCATGTGATCTGTGGGACATTTACATGCTTTTGTTTTTCATTGTTGTAGATATTTGACACTGTTTTAAAGAGCAACATTAATGGCTTGACATAAATCACTGTCAGCCTTCACCCTTCTCTTTTCATGCAATAACTTATTGTTAACTATAAAAAACGGGATTTGTATCCAGACCATAGAAGCATGGATTTTTTTTATTATACAGAGAAGATCCGACATTGTATCAACTCAGGATGTCCAGTCATTCACCATATCAGATATTTCATGGATGGCACTCCAGATACAATACAAAGTAACAGTTTGTCTGCTTTTGACTGAAGATGCAATCAGAAAAATGGATCATAATATTATTATCATTAGCTTTGTGGTCCGATCCTATTATTACTTGTATGTTTGTGCTTTAGTGCACCTAAAGGTGTGAGTATTGATACTTTGAGACATTGGGAATCAGCTGAATAAGTAAAGGCAATCATACTCTTTAAAACATAACCTCTAAGTAAAAACGGTGTTTAAGTAAAAAATTACCAATTTAGGAATAATCCATTCCAGAATCAAATTTAAAGAGCATTAATTTAAGATTGTATGCTGTAGCAAGATGAGTTATCCTGTTTGTGTGCACAGAATGTATATTTTTCCACTGTACATTGTATTCGGCAGGACTAGCTAGGCACTGGGGACACTAAATAGGCCTATTGGTTCTTATTTGTCCTCACAATCATTGTTTCCCTGTTACTCCTTACCTTTGTACACATACATTTATTTTTAAACTGCAATTTTCCTCAGCAAATGGGGGAATATTTTTCTGTTCAACTATTTTAACACTCTTTTTAATTGCTTGCCTGCAAGGGAGAAGTGTATTAGAGAACCATAGCATCAGTTTACTCCGAAATAGTGAAACAAAATTCATCATTCATGTTCATTAAATAATTGAGTTTATCCAAGATGTGGTTATAAAAATGAATATATGCAAACAGAACACACTGGTTATCTATCTGTAACCTGCTGTCTGTAATTTACTTATTACAGAGCTTTAACAATGTCAGAAATAAACCAAAATCGGGGCTGACCGTAGGCTATTGAGCATCTTGGGTGCACACTGCAATTGTCACTATTATTCTACATAATAATTCATTATTAGAGCACCAAGGGCTAAATCTATCAAGCCCAAACTAGAACAATTCCAGGGGACAGCGATAAATGTACAGCAATCAGAAGAAACATCCATTTCTACAGTGACTGCTCGAAACCTATTACTTTGCTCTAGTTTTGTCACCATATTTCACCCTCCTGGTATCATTGCAATCCTCATTAAGATTATACAAGCTAAAATATTATAATGTATATTTTACCTATTTTACCTATGCAATGTCACTACCGTTGTTAGAATGTGAAATACAGCTCGGATCATGCTTGGTATTAATCGATTAGACGCAAATTCTCATCTAGTGAAAACCAGTCATCTTGTTAAAGGTTTCAAGGAGAAGTGGCGTTAAAACTTGATTAAAAGCCTTTATTAGCTTACGGGGGGGGGGGGGGGGGGGGAGGGGGGGGGATTGGAGTGTCCTTAGGAGGGTGTGAAAGTGGGGGCTGTCCCAGGTGCCACACAATAGTAGGGTGTCAGAGATGGCACAGGTAAATTCATTGGCTGTATGATGTAAGGAGACATGTGTTATAACAGATTTATTTACAAGCCAGGGGCCATCAATAAATGAAACATGATCTACTGTCTGCCCTTCAGGTGCCTCAGAGTAGCTTCCACTCTTTATGTGCTACCAGACCCTGCTTATTGTTAAAAAAAAGTATATGCAGATTTAATTATAAAGCTATAAGGTAGCTTGCACACTGGTGGCAGTGACAATCTGGGGACACGGGTGGCAATGGCAAGCGGGGGGCAATGCTGGAAATCACAACTATTTGGGGAGAGTTGTGGCAATGATAAGCTGTTTAGGGAAAGAGATAATAATACTGTTTTTACATTTAAAAATGGGCGGGGGTGCAAACAAATGTTCTGCCCCGGGAGCCAAATACTTTGAGTAGACCCCTGGGTGACCGTGAGGTCTTAACTCTTAAAAAGGCAGCACCTATCTGAAAGAGGTTCTTTTATATTACAGTGTAACCACAACAAAAATGTGGCAATGCAGAAAATAAACTTTCCATTTATTCCAGATCTTGACAAATCCCATAACTTTTTTGATTGTTAAACGTAGAACATAGACGTACAATGTCCCCTAGCTCCTAAAAATAACTAGACCGGCTGCTGAATTGTTATTTTTGGCTCGATTTGTCCACAATTATTTATCAGACCCTCCTCTATATATTTATCACTAATATCCCACCATATTTTATATCTTCCTTTAAAAACAAGGGGTCTACTCAGGTAGCCCCGGTCTGGCGTATAGCTGAATTGCAAACAAATCCACAATTCGCCTAATCAATTATAGCAGATTTTGGACTAATCTTTGGCCATATTCAGTTTGGCCCCGAATTCGGCATCAATAGTCGAACTTTACAGTTAAGAATAAAATGAATAATATATTAATGTTATATATATATATATATATTTATATATAACATTAAACTTTATCCTGATTAGATCCTTTAATCTTTTCGTGTCTTTGCGTCTTGATCACTTTGCCATATTTGCCATAACAGTTGCCATATTTTGTTTCATACAGAGCTCCTGCAGGTATTTTGGACACCCCTGTCTAGAGAAAGCACTAAGGAAATATGGGCTGCAATACTCCATCATTCAGTGATCTTACATTAGGTGCAGTGTCACAGAAAGGGTGTAGGGAACACAAGATCCTGCACCAAACAGGAAATAGCTGCAAGTTGTATTAGCATTCACCCGCCCTCTAATTAATAAAATGAACTAACCTTTGAGTAGATTCTAATAGTAACAAGCAGCATATACCAATAGTATCCAGCATTAGCTGCATTACTGTTCTAGTGTTTATGCCACAGTCACTCTTTATAATATGATTGATTGGCTCGTTGCATCAGTGTTCATTATTATCTTATTATTATTAACTATTGCTCTGTGGATGAACTGGGCACATAAAGTACCATGCACTATACATTCTTTCCAAAAACCACCATATGTGGTCCAGCTCCTCCATTTCTGTCCCATGCAGTCCTGTGTCTTCACCATCATTGCTGACCCTTCAAACTGTATCCTATCTCAGATATGTCACTTTGGGATGTTTCAAACCTTGTTTGAACTTTCTGGAATCCTTCTTTGGCCCCATTCTATTTACCTGAGAGCTTTCTTATCGCTTCCCTCTTTCATGCTCTTTGGGTACCGCTAACAATAGCTTGTTGTTATGTAAAAAAAAAAAAAAGCCAGAATCCAGTGAAACAGAGGAGAAAAGGAGCAAGAGACTCTTCAGTGTTGGAATCTTAGTCACATGGGGCCGTTCTAGTCCACCCCCCCTCTCCCAGCTAATCTAGTTTCTATAGAAACAAGATTGGGAAAAAAAAGACAGAAGGAGAGAGGGGCAGAAAACAGTGAGAACGAGCGAAAGAGGGATAAAGAGGTGAACGGTGATAGGCAGAAGGCACCGTCATGTACCAGGTCTGAGGGATATTGATGATGGGAGCTGACAAGAAGATGGGCAGCACTACAGGTTGTACATGGTCTTCCTGCACCCAAGGGAGCTTCTATTTACACTGATACTACTGTTTGGCACTCATATCTGCTGGAAGTGGACTGAAGAGTGGAGCTTAGACAAATGCCAGGTAAGTGACCAGCATCCATCAATGAGGAGTGGGAAATGTGTGGGGTACACTTATCATGGATGTTAGAGCAGGTGCATGTCAAGAGGAGATGGACCGAACCACAACCAGAGCCCTAGATAGTTACATGGCGTATTAACCCTATGAGTGACAATGGGCACTGTCAGCAAAGTATTGTGCCCTGCAGCATGCAATGGGTTAAAAGTTAAATTAACAATACCCAGCAGTGATCACTCCACAGATTAACCTCCAACAGGTGTTCTTTCCTCCATTTCTCTGAAACAGGAATACAGGATACCCGGGGTCATGAGACTCCCAGCTCCTTCTCCATATGTTCTTGTCGTTTGCTGCAAACTCCTGCCTGTCATTTGATTTTATTTATTTTCACCATTTGGTTGTGGTCCAGGAGATGCCGGCAGGATGGGGTTACAGGCTGGCTTGTGTTATGCTGCAATAACTCTTCTCCGGCTTGGGGAAGGTAACTCCTATTACCCTTCTTGGCCCGTCTGCTTCTTCCTTAATGACAGGAACGTGCATTTATGGGGTACCAACGGGCATGGCCGTTATATCTCTGCGGGGTTATAGAAGCCATTGTAATGGTATATGGGCAGTGTTTGTATCACCTTGGTATTCATGTTGAGGATAATTAGTCCACTCGTGTCATTCTTTATTATTATTTTTCCTGCTCAGAGTCTTCTCTCTTACCCATAGTTCTGTGCTATCTTTCTTCCCATGCTTCTTTTTGTGTTCATTTGTTATACCCGTCTTCCTGTCTCTCACATATTACTCTGTATATAACTGGAGATGATGGCCATGGTGGAAACTATTTGCTCAGTAAAAAAAAAAAGACTGGTCAGATTCGGTGCTTGAAGACCAGGTTTGGTTGACCATGTTAAAGCAGTTTGTATTGTGCCAAGGTCACTCATGTGGCCCTCAAGCATGGCATCAAACCCCTCTATTCCACGAGCCTGGCCTTGTTTCCAGCCCATTGTGTTGTGCATAATGTAAATGTTGGCAGCTTTATTGAACTCAGCGATAGAGACAAAAACACCACACATGTATGTGTATCACAGTATATCAACTAAAGGGAAGTCCCTGCTGCAGAATTCACTGTTTGAACATGTGTATATGTGTACATATGTGCTTTACCTTGAGGAAGGATCACTGTATGGACATGTGTATATGTGTACATATGTGCTTTACCTTGAGGAAGGATCACTGTATGAACATGTGTACATATGTGCTTTACCTTGAGGAAGGATCACTGTATGAACATGTGTATATGAGTACATATGTATTTTATCTTGAGGAAGGATCACTGTTTGAACATGTGTATATGTGTACATATGTATTTTACCTTGAGGAAGGATCACTGTTTGAACATGTGTACATATGTGCTTTACCTTGAGGAAGGATCACTGTATGAACATGTGTATATGTGTACATATGTGCTTTACCTTGAGGAAGGATCACTGTTTGAGCATGTGTATATGTGTACATATGTGCTTTACCTTGAAGAAGGATCACTTTGAACATGTGTATATGTGTACATATGTGCTTTACCTTGAGGAAGGATCACTGTATGAACATATGTATATGTGTACATATGTGCTTTACCTTGAGGAAGGATCACTGTATGAACATATGTATATGTGTACATATGTGCTTTACCTTGAGGAAGGATACTGTGAGATTTAGCTTGTTTTTAAGTATGTTCAGAATATATAAATATTTGCATATGTATTGATAGAATGATATAAATATATATATATAACTTTTTTGATGATTTAAATATCAGGGCTTCCAGATGTTTTTTGTACCAAAGTGTTATAGGAGTTATCTAAATGTACCCAGTAGGTGAAAGGGTTACTCGGGATACATAAGAGTGGGCATCCTATACATGATATACCATCATCGGTTCAGTGGGTGATACCTGTGATTTAAATTGCATTTTATTGCCGTGTCCATATACACTGTAACCTGGCTGGTATCATTTCATGTGACCGTGCGGTGACATTGGCATCGTTTTCGGAGTGTTTCGGTAACGAGGGCCAGACATGTACTGAAAGAAATCTTCATTTGAGCACAGCCCCTTGGTAGCTTCTTCATGTCCGGTTTGAATGCTGCACAGAGACGTCCAACACTAAACTTAATACTACTTTTTTTTTTTTTATGAGACACACGATGATGAACTTATTACTCTATTATTTTGCACCTGTCCTCTTCTCGACAGGTGCAAAAATAATTGTGTAGATCAGTACCCTATTCTTAAACCTCATTACTCCCATGTCTACCAGCCATGTACCACATAGCTTTAAATAGGGGTGCAATATGAGTAATCAAGATCACTCCAAGCTAATGTTCCTGTCACTAAACCCTAAACCAGACCCCCTGTCCAGCTTTTAAACTGAGCAAGGTCCAGTCGAACTTCCCAACATGCCACATGGAGAAACAATTTATATTTGGTATTTTATAGTCCGAGTATAGGTTTTGGGTTGGGTTACAATTAATCAATCATGATTATGATCCAACGTACATTTAAAGTGACATTAATAAGGAATCATATTAAACATGGCTAGGAAACCTTATCTCTCCTGCTGTGGATGACCTGCAATGGTTTACGATTCTCTACCAGCAGCACCATTGGCACTGCAGTACCGTAAGGCTAGCCAATATGTGGCGCTCTAGCTATTACTGAACTACAATTCCTATTGTGCCAAACCAGCCTTTTGGCTCCTTTACCATGTGGTGGCACGCCTGTTGCCCAGACCTACAGTTAGTGAAGCATAGTGGGAGTTGTAGTTCATTTGATATCTAGAAGCACAAGTTGTTTACTCATTGACAAACACAACTGATGATAGCTACATAACTAGACTATTGCCCGTTCACGTAGTGGAACTCTAGATCTCTGCCCCATCTGGCCTTCTTTCGAGTATCAAGCACATTGCTTGCAGGACTAATCAGACCACAGCATGGTATATGAAATGCCAAGCCCAGCACAAAGAGTCAAAGCCCTCCAGTCTATGCCTGAGGCACAGGTAGAGGTAGCTACGACTCTGATCTGACCTACGAGATATGATACATTCATTCTTTCTACATGATATTCAGGAATCTGTGCAGATTGCCACAAGTGGCCAGATCTAGGGTAATCTTCCTACAGCGTTATCTGTTATTTATTGATTCATTCTGAGGTGTGTAATGCTATGTGTGGTTTCCCTGCACTATGCTGATTTGATGGGGTTGTTGGAGCAGCTGAATACTTGCTAATGCAGTTTAATAGATAATATGAATAATGATCTTACTAGCAAGCAGAAGGGTTTAATTTCCTTGAGTTAAACTTAAAGTTTTCTTTTTTTTCATTTGGGGGACTGCAGAGCAATGTGTCTTATACTCTTGTTGGGGCATAGAGTCACCTTAACACCAAATCTATTTCATGTGTAAAACACTAACACATTGTCTGAGCTGCGCCAGTGAACATTTATGGTAAAGGGACTGGCAGGCTATTCTGTGGATAAGAAGTGTAGGCATGCTGTATGCCTGAATCCTCAGCATGTTTGGATATATGAGGCCTATATGTTTTATCAGTTCTCCTCCGTGTTCAGTCCTATGACCACACCTTCATCTCCTCGTCCATTTCTAGTCCATTTGCTGTGTAATATACATTCCATGTATCTTATAACATATGGGGATATTTATATGGAGCAATTCCAAAGTAAACCTCTAAAATCACGGAAACCCATGCAATGTCCCCACATTTGGACTGTATAGATAGTCATATAAATTGTACGCCCTCATTCTCGCTTGCTTTGAATGCATGCACACAAATGAGAGATATATATATGTGCCAGTTTGCAGCCAGTGACTAGCTAATTAGGTGAGCTATATGTTGAACGTGTTCGCTGTACAGAATGGGTCTTCCTCTGCCTGAACTGAAAGATACATTGCAGCCCACTGAAGTCTAATGTGCAGAGTATCTTCTTTTCATAGCTTATTTTGACAACCAGCTGACATCACAAATCCTAGATAATCATTCGGGCTGACAACTTGAAACCAGATCTGAAATTCATACTGAACTTTAGCGATAAAGAACACTTATAAGTGCATTCAAAAGTCTCATCAGGTCCAAAAGCCACATCTTCCCAGAACACAGAGCTCCTGCTGCAGCAAGTGACTCTGGGTAAAGGCACAAGGCAGGTCTTTGTTATTTAACCCATTTTAACACTCCTCACATTCATAAAACAGATGGCTCAGGGGACACATAACCATAGCTTGTTAAACAAGTGTCCATAGAAATAGCTCAAACCCTAGCCTACCATCCCCATACAAATACCCCAAACCCTAGCCTACCATCCCCATACAAATACCCCAAACCCTAGCCTACCATCCCCATACAAATACCCCAAACCCTAGCCTACCATCCCCATACAAATACCCCAAACCCTAGCCTACCATCCCCATACAAATACCCCAAACCCTAGCCTGCCATCCCCATACAAATACCGCAAACCCCAGCCTGCCATCCCCATACAAATACCCCAAACCCCAGCCTGCCATCCCCATACAAATACCCCAAACCCTATCCTACCATCCCCATACAAATACCCCAAACCCTAGCCTACCATCCCCATACAAATACCCCAAACCCTAGCCTACCATCCCCATACAAATACCCCAAACCCTAGCCTGCCATCCCCATACAAATACCCCAAACCCTAGCCTACCATCCCCATAGCAGGAATATGCTTCCTAATATTAACAATGAATGTACGATTATATAGAGATGTAATAGGTTATGTGGTATAAGGCACAACAGAGTAATAGTACATTGCGCTCCCCCCGTTCCGAAAATGGTGGTCTTAATGCATAGCAATATAAAAACAAAAAACGTGCATGTTACTTTTTTTCCCTCACTAACCTTCTATTATTTATTTTTTGCCATCCGTTTTTTTATTTTTATTGCTGTTTTCACGTGTTTATTATTATTATTTTTCCTTGCTGCAAATGTGTGTTTTTTTGTTTTTATATTTTTTTGTACTTTTTTATATTCCTATGGAGTAAGAGTGCCCTGGGATCCTTAGTATAATGGACATGTTCTTTGCCTCACAAACATATTTAGTAAGTTGTGCTAATTGAAAGATGTAGTCTGAAATTCCAGCTGCTTTGGATGTTTGTTTGCATTCTGGGAGTTGGAGTCTTCAGATGCTGGGGGCCAACAGTCGCTTGCTCTTGTTCAAGGTGTAGGTTTATCACAATGGTGCAGATTTTCATCATATCCTCAAATGACCAGACTGATCAGTGCTCCTCTGTGCAATGAAAAATACACCTGTTTTAATGTGAAGAGAAATGAATGTCTGCACTGATGGGATTGATAAAGCAATGGCTCAGAGAACACAAAAAGTCAATATCCATTTACAGCCAGGTATTATAATTAGAGGGGGGTCATCTGAACTGGGATTATTATCCTGCTATTAAAACACATTTATTTTTGCTGTGGTAGAATTTTAGTGATTGGAGTAGTATCTTCTTATGAGTTAATTCCATTCACTCTAACACTACAGCATTTCAAATGAAACGCTGAATTTGCCGCTGAAAGTTGCCGTCTCTCTGATGAAGATTGCAGAGTGTCATTTTTGACGGTTATTCTAGGGTAGAAATGGATTTTTCACCAAACTCTGTTAATTTAAGATCCTTAACCTTACCCATAATGCTGCTGTTTGGTAAAGCCCGTGCAAGCCAATGATTTTCTCTCTATTAATAGTTGTTTTACTTGCGATTGTAGTTCTATCTGACTGGCAGGATGATGTTTGTTACATATGCCTGTACAGACACTGCTTATCTTCCATGATTCATCTCTCTACTGCAGTACAGTCTGTGCAAATGTACTATAAATAGCTTATACAATGCAGTACTGGACCAATTCTTCTGTGTGACTGTTTTTTTTAAAGTCAAGCAAACATCATATTGTTTTAAAGCGGTATTCATGGGATCTAGGTGTTTTTTTCCCATTATAATAAGAAAGGGTTTGACAACCTTGTGCTTAATAATATTGTTAATCAATACAGTTACCCAGTTTAGAAGATTATAATTGGACCTTTTCATTGGCTCCAAAAAAAGGAAATATCAGACACCTAAATATGTCCTGTAAACACACACAAAAAATGGAGAGAGCGCTGTGTCCAAAATCACACACACAAACGTCACACATATAGGTACCAATACAATATACTTGGTACAGTGATCAGCAGATTTTCACATAGGATGTCATATATATTGCCTGGAGTACTTATAAAGGGAAAAATAGGAGAGAAAAAGAAATGCTAATATTGTATAGTATAATGATACCCAATGTAAGATTGGATATTTGACTAAATTTACTATCATTTTACTTTTTGTTTTCTTGTCCCCTATACGTTTTAGACAAAAAAAATTGAGAACTGCCTGCTAATTACCCCCATTTTCACTCCTTGTTTCTCTTGTATTTTTCCCTCTGTATGTACTTCTGGAAATATACATGACATCTTATGTGAACATCTGCTGAGCCCTGTACCAAGTATGTTACAAGTGGGACCTTTATGTGCCATTTCACTTTTATATGTGTATAATTTTGAACACCGTGCACTTTCTATTTTGTGTTTGTGTTTGCTATTGGCGGAGATATGCAAGTGTTCCCTAGTTGCATATCAGTGATGTAAAATATAGGTTCTCAAACCAGTCCTCAACAACAAATAAAGAATAATTTCTAAATCCTTGTTATTGGGTTTATATCATTGATGTCCAAACATTGACCTATTAGCCTCATGCAGCCCTTAAGGCACTCCTTCAAATTCCACTGCCCTGTTCTAGATTAACACAAGGTATCAATCTTCTCTTTCTGCAGGTCCCTTGGTGGTTTTTCAAAGTTCACCCACCGTTTGTCCTTGAAGGAGAAGTCTGAAAAGAGAAATGATGCTGAGCTTGCACCTTTGGATCAGCCTATGTTCCGGCAAAGATCACTGAGCATTGAATGGTGGGAAACAATGCCACAGTAGAGATTATAAGAGGGAGTGGGTGAGGGAGCTATTGCCCCCGGGCTGCTCTCTATCCTGAGTCAATGGGCATGGGTTGCACCACTTTAAACTTCTAAATACCCCAGAGCGCCAAACTTTCTATCCAATTGTCTTG
Organism: Pelodytes ibericus; assembly: GCA_036172795.1. Classification (NCBI taxonomy): domain Eukaryota; kingdom Metazoa; phylum Chordata; class Amphibia; order Anura; family Pelodytidae; genus Pelodytes; species Pelodytes ibericus. The sequence continues at coordinate 13,035,669 of CM069860.1, read as the reverse complement.
TTTGTCTCTCAATAGCTTCACTTTCTAGGTCAGTATAATATATCTGTCTTGTCTGTTTATCTGTGTCTATTTCGGATGATATGCAGTGGGCTGATGACGTTGCCAGCCCTGCCCTGCTACTTTGTCACCTATAGGAGGTCACAGTGATATTCATGTTCAGAGCTTAAGAGATGACTTAGAAATGTGTGTGTTATATTTCAGCTCTAGTTATCAGCTCAGTTATTCGGAAGAAAGAAGAATGGCTGGGCATTCCTGATGGTCTAACCTGGGCTGAGAACCAGGAGACCAATCAATACGATTGAGGTTGTCTCACCCATCAGGGCAAGGCTGGCAAAGAGTGCAGAGTGGCAATTGCCCCCTAAGCTACCCTCTGCCCCAGTTCAATGGGCTGAGGCTGCACCACTATTTCACTTCTGAAGGCCCTGTTGCCTGGGAATGCAACCTTGGCCCTCCAGCTGCTACAGAAACCCCATAATTCCCCAGCAGATTTTTAGAATGGCAGGGAATTATGATAGTTGTACAAAAACAGCTTAAGTGCCCTTTCTATCTAATTATTTTGTTTCTAGCAATCTCTGTGTCTGTATATCTCTCTGTACCTTATCTGTCCATATATATATATATGTCCTGTCTGTGTCTATACCTCCCAAATTCTGCCCTGAGTGAATCGGGATGTCAGGGGGTGGAGCTTGGAAAGTGTTACCACACATGTGCATTAACGTGGCTTCTCATCAGTGACAGCATTACTACGCATGCACACAATGCTGTGCATGCGTCCAAGACACTGGACAATCACATAGGGACTGCAGGAATCCCACTTTCCTTCTGAGCTCTACCTATGTCCTGAGAAGCAAGCTATCTGTCCTGACTGTCTGTCTGTATATGTCCCTCTCTGTGTCTGTCAGTAAATCTGTCCTGCCTGTCTGTGTCTGTCTATCTCTCTGTGTCTGTCAGTAAAACTGTCCTGCCTGTCTCTGTTTATGTCTATCTCTCTGTGTCTGTAAGTATATCTGTCCTGACTGTCTATCTGTGTCTGTCTATCTCTGTGTCTGTCAGTATATCTGTCCTGCCTGTCTATCTGTGTCTGTCAGTATATCTGTCCTGACCGTCTATATGTGTCTCTATGATGATAACAACTGAAGAAATTGCAAAATGGGCCACTAAAAGGTTTTATCCCCGCGAGGCAAAAGACCTCCTCTGTCATCCAGGCCAGGAGTCATTTTTGCAAATAGCGCTATACTTTGGCCATAACTAAAACAGGTAGCAGGAGGACATGGATCTTGTTCCCATTGCCAGGCTTTGAAATGCAGGTAGAGGCACTGCTGCTTTGCATGCTAAACTGATTGATTTTATGGTAAGCTTCAGGTGGGGGCATGCTTGTTTGCATAGCCAAGGAGACCTAACATATTGCTTGCTATGTATCCTCTGTAAAATGCGTCCTTCCTCCAATCCGTCATCTGTGAAAGCACGTACTGGCTTCACTGATAGACATGTGTCTGTAGACTCACTTTTACTTTGGGTTTCTGTATCTCCATTAACCCCGTGCTTTCTACTACCCACATTCAGTCACTTCTACCCTCTCTTCTTCTGAGTCACAGCTGCCCTTTGCCGTCACTAGCTTGACAATGCAGAGATAGTGTATTTAAAGGGAAATTCATCTCAAAACAAGACAGACCTAAAGGACAGCTGTAGCAAAAAATGTACTTATGATTGTATCAAGTATAAATGCTTTATAAAGAAATTCTTTAATGAAAGAATAAAAATGAAGTCTTCTTTACTCCATACAGTTCTCTCTGGGGGCAGACATGTTGGTTAGAATCTTTACTCCATATAGTTCTCTCAGAGGGCAGACATGTTGGTTAGAATCTTTACTCCATACAGTTCTCTCAGGGGGCAGACATGTTGGTTAGAATCTTTACTCCATATCGTTCTCTCAGGGGGCAGACATGTTGGTTAGAATCTTTACTCGATATAATTCTCTCAGGGGGCAGACATGTTGGTTAGAATCTTTACTCGATATAATTCTCTCAGGGGGCGGACATGTTGGTTAGAATCTTTACTCCATATAGTTCTCTCAGGGGGCAGACATGTTGGTTAGAATCTTTACTCCATACAGTTCTCTCAGGGGGCAGACATGTTGGTTAGAATCTTTACTCCATATCGTTCTCTCAGGGGGCAGACATGTTGGTTAGAATCTTTACTCGATATAATTCTCTCAGGGGGCAGACATGTTGGTTAGAATCTTTACTCGATATAATTCTCTCAGGGGGCAGACATGTTGGGTAGAATCTTTACTCCATATAGTTCTCTCAGGGGGCAGACATGTTGGTTAGAATCTTTACTCCATACAGTTCTCTCAGGGGGCAGACATGTTGGTTAGAATCTTTACTCCATATCGTTCTCTCAGGGGGCAGACATGTTGGTTAGAATCTTTACTCCATATCGTTCTCTCAGGGGGCAGACATGTTGGTTAGAATCTTTACTCGATATAATTCTCTCAGGGGGCAGACATGTTGGTTAGAATCTTTACTCCATATAGTTCTCTCAGGGGGCGGACATGTTGGTTAGAATCTTTACTCCATACAGTTCTCTCAGGGGGCAGACATGTTGGTTAGAATCTTTACTCCATATCGTTCTCTCAGGGGGCAGACATGTTGGTTAGAATCTTTACTCAATATAATTCTCTCAGGGGGCAGACATGTTGGTTAGAATCTTTACTCCATATTGTTCTCTCAGGGGGCAGACATGTTGGTTAGAATCTTTACTCCATATAGTTCTCTCAGGGGGCAGACATGTTGGTTAGCATCTTTACTCCAAATCGTCCTCTCAGGGGGCAGACATGTTGTTTAGAATCTTGGGTCAGATCTTCACTCACCTTGGTTCAGATGAACAAAGATCTGACCAAACAACATGTCTGCCTCCTGGTAGAGCTAAATGGGGTAAAGATGGTTCAATAATGTGCTTTATTTGTATTCTTTGATTAAAGCATTTCTATATGAAATGCCTACACTTGATGCCATCTTTCAATTAAACAGAACTTTTTTGCTACAGTTGTCCTTTAATTGAATCCCGAAAATGTGCCGTGGTGCCTTTGGATGTACACAATAGCAGTTTTTAGTTTACTTCTGTGTAACAATAATATGGCTACATGGAATATGCAGGCTTTTTATTTGTATTATAACAAATAAATAGATTTCTATGTTACATTAACCTTGTTTACAAACTGTTGTACAGGCTGGGTGATTATTTGCACCTCTTACACCAACAAATTCCACATCTTAATGTACACAGTTAGTAAGGGGTCTGGCATGGCTTGGAATGACAGATGGGGACAAAGGGATACAGAAAGCTGCATATGAGCCCACAATCTGGAATGACTGAAACACAGGGTCAGGATACCACTAGATGCCAAACTCTTCATATAATAACACACAGTTTTGACTATTTATTAATAACTTAATGAAAATATCCAAAAAATGTACATAAAATATTTCACATAAATTATTGATAGATGGGATAATAAGATGAGAGAAAATATTCTATACATTGAGTTATACCAAAAACATGAAACAAACAATAAGTAGAATGTTATACCTAATCATATTGTATTGACATAATATCTATATCACCAAACATATTTATCGCTATTTCCACTTAATATAATATAATACAGAAATATACAAATTACATTTTAACAATCACACATTTAGACAGGCTCAGTCATGTGTGGTTGGAGGAATGAAAGCAATGGGACATTGTTGATCTTAAAAACATTTTTTACCAATAGATTACTTCCCCCCCCCCCCCCCCTCCTCTTTCTCTCTCTCTCTCTCTCCCCCCCCCCCCTGTTTTAATGTGCATGGGAATATTAGGCATAGAGGGATGAACTATAAACATTTAATAGGATTCTACTATCCTGACTTGAAACAGATTTATGTTTTGTCTTTACGTGGGTATTTTTATTTTGGTCACTCTAATGGGTAAAATCCACCGGATTCCATATCTCTACCTATGATTGACCGTTTGTTAATTCCTTCTTGTTCCATTTTCTGTGAGTAATAATACCCTTTTTCATACGACAATGATAGATTATTTGGGTTCGAATGTTTGGCCTTACTGGTGTGATTACTGATCTCCAATTTCTTACTATCTCTAACTTTAGTGCTATACGTATGTGATTAATAATTATATGCTCATAATTTACTACAGACTTTTAAGCATATTCGAGCTGTCTGCTGAGAAAGAAAATGTGCCTATTTTGAGATAGTATTTGGCGGATTTAATCAAATAATATTGCAGGCTGACCTATCACAAAATGCTAATAGCAGGATAAACTAGCTCATCTGTAAACATCATTATTTCTGAATTGTTTTGGGAGAGATATACTTTCCTTTAATAAAATACAAATATATTTTTAAAGGAAGATGGATAAATAAAGGAGCAAGAATTGAAGTTTACACACACAGCGCCTTTAATCTAATAATTATAATTTAGAATCTCTATTGCTGTGTTGCAAAGAAGTAGCTTCCCTACTGACTGACAATATCCTATATTTTTTCATGTAAAGGTCGCAGGTGTCTCAGGCTATTACTGCTCAGTTTAGTAGTGCTGGAAAGGTTTTCTAATTTGTAACAGATGCATTTTAGGCCCAGTGAATTAAATGTCACAATTTTGCATTACTTTTATATAATAGTAAGCTGTACAGTTTAGGTATGGCTGACTGCAGGATCTCATGCTGCCTTGGATGGTGCCTTGAAATTTGTTTTTTATTTCATAAAAGCCTGTGTGACATTAATACACACACCGGGATACAATAAGTTCATTGTAATCAGGACCCAGCCCTGTTTCTTTCCCCCCCGCAGTTTGCATTGTTGTCATTCTTGCCAAGTTCCTCACCCACCAGGTAATTCCCCCTGAGGGTCTCAATTCTGGGACTGTGATCAGTCTGTGGAAAAATAATGTTGTTAATCCTTTGCTGGCAGTGAGGGTTTTATTAGCAGGAGAATGGAGTCATGGAGAAATGTGAAATTACATTCCATATAATGGCTTTTTCATATCGGAGAAATACAATTTATTGTACCGTCTGTATCACAATCAAATAGCCAGTGTAGTACACATTTAAATAAGGGGTAAAGAAAACAATACTTCCAAAATACATAATCTCTGAGAAAACAGAAATCTGAGAAACGGCTAATAGTATATATAACTGTAAGTGCTCAGATAAGTGTGGCAGTATGCTCCAGAATTCCACAGGGAATGGACCAAGGAAGGAGAAGGTGGACACAAGGGTTAGAAGATGTCACAACCATACAAACAAGTCAAATCCCATATAACATGTAAATTAACAATGTATAATTATGTGTCTGTACACTCCGTCCTGTACTTCCCCATTGGCTGGCCCCATCGATGACGTGGACTACATTCGCTACATGTGACCAACTGATCCATCTACTGTCTTTTATCCCATGATTGGACTCTCAGATATCGATTAATCCAGTTCTCATATTATGCTTTCTTAAATATTTCATAAAACACCTGTCCTATACAAAAGCCACTCACATTCACCTTATTTAATGGCCTAAGTATAAAAATACCTAATTTCAAATGACACATTTATTAAATATTCATAAACAATATATAATAATCGAAAAAGAAACAAATGAATAATATCATCTTTTCACTAGAAAGAGAAGGTATTTAACACAATGTCTTAAAGTGACAGAACCCTATATAGGGGAAAGCTGGTTTTACTGCCTAAATAGTGCTATAGAAAACTGTGCAACTTAAAACTGCTGTTAAGACCTGTTGGTGTAAGCGTTTTAGGTCATATATCATGTTTTCATGCTGACCGAACAGTAAGAAGTTTTATCCTCTCCAAAATCTCTTGACTAGTACTAATCCCATACAATGTAGTACATTTGTTTTTTTATTGTGACAATTATTAAAATGGGCTGACGTGCTATGTTTGCGCTGTCCCTTCCATCCTTACATGTAGGGGATGATGGCGGATCCAACGTATTGTATTCCATAAGGACACAATAACACTTACACCCAGAGGACTGAGTAGCATTAAAACAACCCTCCCATTTAAGACATTGTGGTACTTTCTCTTTCTAGTGACAAGATGATGATCTTATTCATTATTTTCATTCTCGATTGTTATATATTCTTATATATTAACCTTTTTATTAAACACCGTTGTAAATACATGCTGCACTGTAAGCTGTGTTTTCTCCTATTGTTTCCATAACTGTGTATTTAGTTAGATGTGCACTGCACTGGTGTTTGTGTTGTGATACTTATTGGTGGGACAGCTGTGAAGATTGTTTGTTTTTCTCCTTTGTGTGTGCTCCTCTGTATTCCATTATTGTACTGTGTATGTGTCCTTACTAATAATAACAAGGGGAAAACTACTCCAATCAACTTGTAGCAGGCATATTACCCTGTCACCTCTCTCATCCAGCGCACGTCACCTTGGCTGCTTATTGCAGGTATCCGTATATAAGAATAGCACTGCGCATCAATAGAGGACTGGAATGTCAAGAAATGATCTCAATGCATGAAATATACAATGTGTGACTCTGTAGAAGAACAACGTTTCATATAACCACAACAAATAAACCTACATATAGCAGACCCTAATATACCACTTACCATCGTTTCCAAGTATGGTGAGCTGCTTCGTTAAATAGTGGTCACTGTATTACACTATATTCTGGGTCTCTCTGGTCTTTGTGCAAATAAAGCTAGGCTCTGCTATTTATGAGTTTGTCTTTTGGGGGTGGTTATATGAAACTTTGTTCTTATACAGTCACACATTGTATATTTCTTGCATTGGGCTAATTTCTCGACATTCCAGTCCATTTGAGATAAGTATTAATTTAACAATTCATGGACAATACTAGTGTTCTATTTTGACACAATGTTCTGTGTTATCTTGGGGAACCTTTTTCTAGTGCCTAGTTCAGTCATTGCATGTATGCTCAATAGACCTCCACAGTACATGCACAGGTATTCTAACATACCTAACATAACCCTAGACCTACAGACTCCTTGAAGCCTGTGCAAGACTTTCTACCATTCTTATTCTGATCTATTGTGGCTGGTCTGAACCTGTTCTGCCTGTCACTATCTTGGCTACTGAATCATACTTTAAACCTCTTCTTGCCGTGGCTAATGAATGCTGAAATCTGTTACTCCTGTCCAGTCTTCTTGTTCCTGTACCAGTTCTACTGGCCCAACCCTTGATTTGGATTCAGACACTGGATCTATCAGTGTGCACATTCTGCAGTACAGCTCCGGCTCTATTTACAGGCTCCTCTAACGGAGCCACAGATCACCTGTGCCTGGAGGCTCAACCCTTGGGTTACAGCAACAGAGAGTCAGAAGAGGCAGAGTAAGTATTTAGCTTTGGACACAGTAGTCAGAGGTCCCTTCCATCAGACCAGGTTGAGGCAGGAACCATTACCTTTAGCTCCATTTGGTCAGCACAGAAGGTGAGTGGCTCTGTAGTCAGGCAAGGCAGAAAGTCCCTTCCTTAGGTTAGCAAAACTGAAGAATGCCAGAAAATCACACGTGGCTAGGATCTGATTGTTCTACAGTTTCTGACTAATATTCAGCACTATCAGTCATATGATTGTACCGTCATGGGAATGATTTCATTGTCTGCCTACGGTCAGATCTTACCCATCACTCTATCAAAGCATTATTACATTAGTAAGGAACATTTCAAACAACATAATGACTGCTCATGGAATTGGCCATCTACATAAACACCCGAGAAATGTCAGTTCATACTTTAACACAAATTAAAAAATAAAAGTATTGATTTTATTCAGTTTGATACAAGTGTCTTTTGGGCACTTTAACACCTCCTATATATCATCCTGTCCACTCGGCACAAGCTGCATGTGGACCCATTATGGAAAATGTATTTTACAAGTTTGCAGGCTGCATGCGTTATTCTTTTAGGGCCCTTGGTTAACTGTTTCACTACTGAAATGGTCACTGTGCCAGAGAGCTTATTCATTCCACACAACTGTGCAAGTGGTAATTGTAGAGGGAGAGCCCACTGCCTGGGGCTGCAGACTTGGTAGTCGTCCTTATATTGTTAAAGTGGGTATGCCAATTACCAGTGTTCCTTGCACGTGCCAGTGCCACATTCCTCCAGTTCTCCCCCTGCGATCTCTCACTAATGACCCTGGAGTCTCTCTGCTTCCTAAAGTAAAGCTGTCTGGGAGTCGCTGTACAAACTGCACGGGTTTTTGGATGGAGACCATTTTCCTGTGGACTGCGGTGTGTGTGTGAAAGTACTTGGTGGTGGGCACGCAAGCCAAAAGGCAAACACAGAAGCTTGGCTTGAGACAGAAGAAGGGTGGGATGGAGTTGGGAATGGGATAGAGATAAACAGTGGGGCTTTTCCCACCCATTCTGGGAAACCTCTGTAGGACTGCGGTGTGGGGGAAATGAAAGAACCCTGTCAAGTTAGTGGTTACCTTTCCTGGTGCCTTGTTCGTTTCTTTTAGAGGTTCTGTCTCTGTGATTAGAAATCATTTATTTTGGTGTTCTAATATCTAAACTGATCAGCCCCCCTTCCCACCACTGACATGAATAGCAGAGAAATATACTTAGCTGCAGCATGGAGCTTTATAATGAGAGGAGCAGAAGATGGTGTAACTTGCAATACCATCTACGGTCATACGTCTGCAAAGGTGAAAAATGTGTATGGCTGGCTGATTTTTATAAGCAGGTATCTTTAAACTCCAGCACACTATGTAAATATTTTTAACACATTGATGTGTGAATGGGGTGCAAATCACAATATGGCAGAGCTCTCTGCACCTCTGTTTAAATTAATTGTAAGTTCACCTAAATAATAGACTGTAATAAGTTTGAATTTACAGTCAGATCTTTCAATCTAAAGCATATATGTATTAAATATGATGTTGATACTGCTCATAGATTGGTTGATCCGTGTTTCAGTAAAGCGTAGCCTATAAAATAAGTACTAGTTAGTATATCCATGCTGTACTCACAAGAGACAGTGACTCCGTTATCCCTACATGTCTTATACTTTCTGGCCAATTAGTAGATATGGAAGTTTGATTACAACCAATTGTCCACAAGCAAATGTAGACCCACATTCGTGTTCTTGTTGTATGATTATAAGCTCACGCATGTTGTGGATGTGTTTACATACTGTTTTCATGTAAGCCTAATATTTAGGGGCCAGTAAATGTTGTACTAGTCTGCTGCTACACTATAGTCCGCTTCTCCTCTCGTATCTAGAGTTCCTAACGTTGATTACATCAAGAAACATTATATGGATGGTGGGGACTGAAGTCCCATGGTGCTGATATGCTAGAGCCGGTACATAGAAAGATCCATCATTACATACAGTGTCACACATGTTCGGTTTTATTTTTGTAATTACTACCAAGTTTGTAAGATATGTATCAATTGCTTTTTTCACTTCATTATTCTGTGTGTTTTGTGGTAAAAACAAGTGTTTGCAGCATTTTATATATATAACTTTTTGTAACTTTCTTACAATCTTTTTGGGAGGTTGTTCTCCAAGAAAAACTGAATATCTTCCCTTTCATTTAAAAAAAAAAAAACACAAAACATTCACAATCTTTGTATTTTCAAGTAGCCTCAGCACATTTCGCTGTCAGATCAGTAAATTGGGACTTTGATGCATATATTTAAGGACTATATAAACCATGCTGCATCTATAGGGCTTTTTCATAAGGGCAAGTGTGGTTATACAGCTGCTGATGGCCTACTTTCCCATAATACCCAGTCAGCTAGGAGATACAGTCCTCTAACAGCTGGAGTATCCCAATTCTGCCCTAGAATATACCACATTCTTGGGGGTAAAGGAAGTTTGGGAGGATGAATAGCACTCCAGTATAAAGAACTCAGATGGTGGACAGTGATTGGGATTGTTGGCAGAAAGGATAGATACTCAATACCAACTTGGAAATGCAGTACAAATGACACAGTAACCTGTGTTAATGCGAGCTGCACCACAACCTTCTAGTGTCTGTCTAGAAAAGGGGTGGATAGGGTGTGTTACCAGAATAACACTGATAGTATGAAAACATAAAGCTTGCCACAATATTATACATATGAATGGTCCCCCATCATGTGCTTGAAAAATAAAAGTGTGTATCTATATATATATCTATATATATATATATATATATATATATACACACACACACACACACAACTTTAAGGTGCCTGTAGGTTTATTGCTGTATCTTCAGACCCTAGGTATGCAACTGATAGTAAGTTCCATAGCCTTGAGGTAAATGCTTTTAACGTCCGATACCCATCCGCGTTGGGTGATCAGTAGTGGTTTGTGCGGTTTGGGTGATCAGTAAGGTCCCATGCAGGTCGGGTGATCAGTAAGGTCCCATGCAGGTCGGGTGATCAGTAGCGGTCCCATGCAGGTCGGGTGATCAGTAGCGGTTCGTGCAGGTCAGGTGATCAGTAAGGTCCCGTGCAGGTCAGGTGATCAGTAAGGTCCCGTGCCGGTCAGGTGATCAGTAGCGGTTTGTGCAGGTCGTGTGATCAGTAGCGGTCCCGTGCAGGTCGGGTGATCAGTAGCGGTCCCGTGCAGGTCGGGTGACCAGTAGTAGCAGTCTTGGTAATGGTTCCAGGTGGAACCGAAACATCGATAGAATATTATATTTATAAAATCGACACATTGTTTGGCATTTATCTCTTGAGTGTGTTTTTCATTTCTTTGGATTGGTGTGTAAATATACACACACACATTTACCTCTTCAATACCAACTTGTATGAAAACATAAAGCTTGCCACAATATTATACATATGAATGGTCCCCCATCATGTGCTTGAAAAATAAAAGTGTGTATCTATATATATATCTATATATATATATATATATATATATATATATATACACACACACACACACACAACTTTAAGGTGCCTGTAGGTTTATTGCTGTATCTTCAGACCCTAGGTATGCAACTGATAGTAAGTTCCATAGCCTTGAGGTAAATGCTTTTAACGTCCGATACCCATCCGCGTTGGGTGATCAGTAGTGGTTTGTGCGGTTTGGGTGATCAGTAAGGTCCCATGCAGGTCGGGTGATCAGTAAGGTCCCATGCAGGTCGGGTGATCAGTAGCAGCAGTCTTGGTAATGGTTCCAGGTGGAACCGAAACATCGATAGAATATTATATTTATAAATATAAATATAAATATTATATTTATAAATATGGCAGTAGCCATTTAGTTAGTACATGTTCCTTTACTCTCCAGTTAGATTACCCTGACATTCATAAAAGCTGTGTGGGGTTCTTCATGTATTAAAGATCTCGTCTTTTATAACAGTTTAAACGCAAATATTTATAAACTCTAGTCACTGTCCCTTTTCAAGCTTGGTTCTGCGCTGTCACTAGGCCGATCTAGAGGATCCATAACACGCGCACATTTCTGTGATCGTTATATATAAAACCTTTACCTGTGTGAAGCCTGAGGTATGAGCTGGCTGTAAACAAGTGCATGTACGTACTCATCACGTCTTAAACCACAAAATGTATCAAAAAGCAAACATGCTGATTTTGTGTTCGAGTCCTCACAGGTTTTCTGCATATATAACTTGGCAATTCGTAGCCATCCACAGTATGACACATTGAGGACCTCGTACATGTCTGAGGGCAATGCAGTGCTGTGGGACCAGATTAAGGTATGGGAATGTTAGTGTTGAGCAACCTATTAAGTGCTATGTGTAGCTGAACAGCATCATCCGTTGCAAACTATGTTTTGCAGGCTGGGAGTTGTACAGCTGCGGTAGGGTAACTGGTTGACCTAAATTGCAGTGAACTGATAGCTACCAAGCCTGTTAGTTTTATATCAGCTGAAGCCATTGTATGACATTTAGAAGATGTAGAATATAATTCAAATATTATAAAAATAAAGTAATTCAGTAAATTTTGATTTGGTTTTTGGTTTTGCACTTTGCTGCTAAGTTATCTCTCTCACTGTGTCATTTGTAATGTTTGTCTATAATGATTTGTATGTGTCCAGTCACTGGAAAATAAGAGTTGTTCATGTTAAACCTGCTCTAGTAGTATAATAAAGAACTGGCTATCTTAGACAGACATGCGTGTTTCACAGCAGCAGGGGGCGCTAGAAGCCTGTGCTGACTGCAGTGTAGGTGTAAAATGAGGTATTGAAAGTCAGGATAGTGTATGCTTTAATTGTAATTTCTCTCCTTGAACTGAAGGAGAGTCCATGTCTAGGACTGTCTGACAGATCAGACTCTGTGACATGGTAGATCTCCTTAGATGTTCTGAACCCTTCCGGTGCCATGGTTCAACACTGGCACTTCTCCACGGTAATGGTGATAGTAATGATTTGCATGATATCAGACCAGAGTTAAATGGAAGCAAGGAAACTGGGGAGCGCACCAGAATAACAGAGCAGTATCATAGAGGAGAGCGGCTTTAAATTCTCAAAATAACATGAAGTTTTTTGTGTTTTTTTAATTTATTATGATGCTCTTTGGAAATAGATTGGGCTGGCACCTAACAAATCACCATCTATAAAACCTTACCAGCCACATTGACCTGACTATTCTATCCAGTCTATTCATAGGAAGCTTGTAGCATTCCAGCTGTGGTGGGATTATATCTCCTGTAGTGCAGACTCTAGCAAACAACGTTTGGACACCGTAAGAGTGAAATCGATTAATTAAGGAGCCAGCCTGGCTATTTTTAGGAGCTAACTTGTCAGACAGTCAAAAATGTTAGAAGTCATGGCTGGCTGGCTCCTGGTATTTGTCAGGTAATACCATGGTGCTTAGACATGATACGGAATAAACACAGAGAAGAGGGTATAATGACTGCTGTACGGATTGTGGTTTGTGTAGAATGGAAAGGCCAAGCGGTGCTGCTGTTAAATGTAGTGTTTTAATGAATGTAATACAGTGTTCTCATTTGCGCTGTGCATGTTGATGTGCATCACTGACTCTCAGTGTTTCTGCATGGTGTCACTCACTCTATTAACCCCTCCAGTACTCAAGCTTGGCCTAAGCAATCTCTCAGACCCTTGATAACCAACAAATAACTCCAGTAAGTATTTCTGAATTTGGACTTCCATATAATAGCACATTGCATTCCACTGGGGCACGTTTCACCACTACACAAGGCCACATTTACCAAAGTGAGAATCTGTAGTGTATAGTGCATATACTGTGTGAGTTACAGACCAGTTAATAAGTCTACATATGTATTATTTGCTCTAGGAGCTTGAGGCATCAAAATAGCATTTCTTTAAGCTGGTTCTATGTTACACTACAGCTGCTCATGAGATATACTGAGCAATCATATGGCAGCCTAATATAACCCTGAGGTGGCAAGCACTAGTAGAATGCTCTGCAGCGTGCTGGTTAATCAGCCCATTTATTTTAACTCTTTATTGCTTTTCAAACGTATATGAAGGTGCAAGTATCAGATACTATGGGGGTCATGTATAAAATCTCCCGCACTGTAAAGTTTCGCGAGAGGAAAATAGTGATCACCATTTGTTCTGTATAACAGCAATTGCGCCTTTTTTCTGTGAAGAGAAAGGACCTACGTTTGGCTGAGATTACCTTACACTAATCAGTCATGCCGATGGCACAATCTGCGTGTGCGTTTATACGTAACCCATATATCCTTACCTTGTGTGACCTCATTGGTTATTTAAAGAAAATTTAGTGTGCTTGGTGCATGTTTGTCGCAATGACATCTAAGGGTCTACTGAATAAGCTTTGATACCTGTCAGATCGGGGATTCTAGTCGAATTCCAGAAAAATCTGTAAATCAGCTACTTATTATGGCAGATTTCCACCCAAAATTGTCACTTTCTGATTTTCGGGAACTTGGATTTTGATGCTGATTCAGGATCACATCAGTGATCTCTTAGTAGCCCACATTTATGGGCCATTAGGACCACCTAGGAGTAGATCCTCTAGTGCCCAGAACACATTAACTAGGTTCTTTATTCGCTCAAACTTTCTTGTGCACACGTACCCAGGACTAAGTTTAATTTTGCCCGGGTACAACCGAGACAACCACTTATTTTGGTGTAACTGCTCTTTCACGCTTATGTGGCCAGCTTTAGTTACCTTGTAAAAGGTTGAAACAGCATGAAGTACCTAGATAATTTCATATCCATCCTGTTTAATCAGACTTCTCTTATCTGGTAAATGACTATTTGTTTAATGCATCCAATCTATTTGTTTTAGCATAACGCTTTGCTCTCTATGTAACTCATACCCGTCTCGGATTAATACAGCACAGTGTCTCTGTCTTGTTCATGAAGCATGGCGTTGTTCGCTTATTGCATGGCGTAGCTGTACCAAAAGGGTTAATGAGGGAGGATTACACTGCGCTGTCAGTAAAAAGAAATATTTTTGTGATCAGACTCTCCTTTAAATACCTCCGCAGCCCTGCAGACAGCCAGGACAGGGAGACAAATTAGAGTCATTTACAATTTCATGTGGGGTCAGATATGTTTCACAGAAGGGAGTCTGGGGGGGTGTCTCTTGTGACAAAGTCAGCTCGCTTCCCCCTTGCACCCTCCCAATCCGACTCTTCCATCCATGTTCTCAGTAGCCGTGACTCCTGTAATGCTAATCTACTGGCTCCAGTAGTTTGAGTTGCCATGGAAACGTCTATAACAGTCTCCTTTATCACATGGAACAAGCTTCCCCAGCAAACACAGAGCAGCTCTCCTTACCAGCTCACTTTTAATCTGACATAATCACAGCAACAACAAAAATGAAAGATATGTTTATTCATTTGCTAATAAATGAACCCGTTTTCTGGGTTATTTTGGGGACCTAGGCCTTAGTGAGGGTCTAGATATTAAAAGAAGGAAGCTATTCCAGTGAATTATTTTTTTGCATGAGGAGCAATGGAAGGGGAAGTGTGGCTTGTGGAGATTCTTGTAGAAGGAGGATTAATACATGTTTTGGCAGGCTGGTGTCAGAGATCACCTCTGGAGGCAAGGTCTGCTGCTTCGTTCAGGAGCTGGGAACAGTTAAAAAGGTGTTGTGTCTGGGAATAAAAATGGGCGCCTCACTGCTTATTAATAGAGTCTGTGAAGGCTCAGATTTGAGCAATCGAGTTCTCTATTCTTTAGTCACCAAAGATCCATCAGCACAGGAAAGAGATCAGTCTTCACAGTAACAACAGCTCTAATAAGTTTGGAATAGGTAAACATTATACACAGAATGGCAGGACGGTTTACTTTTCATTTGTGTTGTGAAACGGTCACCTAAATATTATTGGGAATGTGGAGCAAAGAAATGACTTATACACATAAAAATATAAAAATGATCATAAATAATCTATACATTGTTAGCATAATCCAAGCAAATGTTACCGGGAGCGGAGAATGTTTTAAATGTCTGTGCGATCTCCTGTTTATGACATTAGCTTTATATTTCATATCACATTATCATTTATTTATTTAGCGCCAGCAATTAACATACCACTTTGTACAGAGCACTGAAGGGAACCACATATTACATGTCAGACGGACAATGAGGTAGAGAGCCCTGCCTGCAAGCTTACAATCCAGAGGATATGAAACTAATACAAGTGGAGAATGTGTCATTTGGATATTATTGCACAAGGTGATATCACTAATAACAGACACTGCACACACATTGTGTGTTAATCTGAGCATGTATCTAACACAATGTATACATGTATTCCCCCGGGATATAGCATGTATCTAACACCATGTATACATGTATTCCCACGGGATATAGCATGTATCTAACACAATGTATACATGCATTCCCACGGGATATAGCATGTATCTAACACAATGTATACATGCATTCCCACGGGATATAGCATGTATCTAACACAATGTATACATGTATTCCCACGGGATATAGCATGTATCTAACACAATGTATACATGCATTCCCACGGGATATAGCATGTATCTAACACAATGTATACATGTATTCCCACGGGATATAGCATGTATCTAACACAATGTATACATGTATTCCCACGGGATATAGCATGTATCTAACACAATGTATACATGTATTCCCACGGGATATAGCATGTATCTAACACAATGTATACATGTATTCCCACGGGATATAGCATGTATCTAACACCATGTATACATGTATTCCCACGGGATATAGCATGTATCTAACACAATGTATACATGCATTCCCACGGGATATAGCATGTATCTAACACAATGTATACATGTATTCCCACGGGATATAGCATGTATCTAACACAATGTATACATGTATTCCCACGGGATATAGCATGTATCTAACACAATGTATACATGTATTCCCACGGGATATAGCATGTATCTAACACCATGTATACATGTATTCCCACGGGATATAGCATGTATCTAACACAATGTATACATGCATTCCCACGGGATATAGCATGTATCTAACACAATGTATACATGCATTCCCACGGGATATAGCATGTATCTAACACAATGTATACATGCATTCCCACGGGATATAGCATGTATCTAACACAATGTATACATGCATTCCCACGGGATATAGCATGTATCTAACACCATGTATACATATATTCCCACGGGATATAGCATGTATCTAACACAATGTATACATGCATTCCCACGGGATATAGCATGTATCTAACACAATGTATACATGTATTCCCACGGGATATAGCATGTATCTAACACCATGTATACATGTATTCCCACGGGATATAGCATGTATCTAACACAATGTATACATGTATTCCCACGGGATATAGCATGTATCTAACACCATGTATACATGTATTCCCACGGGATATAGCATGTATCTAACACCATGTATACATGTATTCCCACGGGATATAGCATGTATCTAACACAATGTATACATGTATTCCCACGGGATATAGCATGTATCTAACACAATGTATACATGTATTCCCACGGGATATAGCATGTATCTAACACAATGTATACATGTATTCCCTCGGGATATAGCATGTATCTAACACAATGGATACATGTATTCCCCCGGGATATAGCATGTATCTAACACCATGTATACATGTATTCCCCCGGGATATAGCATGTATCTAACACCATGTATACATGTATTCTCCCGGGATATAGCATGTATCTAACACCATGTATACACGCATTCCCACGGGATATAGCATGTATCCAACACCATGTATACACGCATTCCCACGGGATATAGCATGTATCTAACACCATGTATACACGCATTCCCACGGGATATAGCATGTATCTAACACCATGTATACACGTATTCCCACGGGATATAGCATGTATCTTACACCATGTATACACGCATTCCCACGGGATATAGCATGTATCTAACACCATGTATACACGTATTCCCACGGGATATAGCATGTAGACACCCATTGCTTTAATGATGGTATATTTTTGTTCAGTTTTAGTGGCATCTTGGATGGTGAATTTTATGGAGTTGCTTCAGAAACGATGCCGAGTAATTCATGATATCTATCCACCTTGTATGGCCTAACACTCTCATTGCTATGACTGTCATTTATACTATTTCCAGTATGCAAATGATCACCGTTAATAATGAATTCATGAGAGAATAGGTCACTTATCGTGGTGGGGTCAGGGGGAAAATGATTATCATGACATGAAAAAAACTTGCTGAACCTGCTTTTAAAAAGTGTTCTTGATTTCATGTCAGTTATTATGTTTTTCACTTTGAAATTGCACTAAAATCACCTGTTCACCTAATGCAGAATGATATCATTTACAGATGGGTCAGTGTACAATATATCTATACATATTTATCTATATGAAGGCGGCCAGTGTATTTCTATGCATCATGCTACTTCTGTCTGACACTTGGCTCTGCAGAGAATAGTGCTCTAACTATAGCCAGGGGCTGTGGAAATATCTTTTGTTAATGGAAAATGTAGGGGACGCGCAGAGTAGAGTGCAGCGAGTTAGGAATGCGTGGCCTCGTAACCCCAGGCCCTATACCGATTCCAGTCAGCCTGGTGCCGCGCTTCGAGTTTCACTGCAGAGTATGAGAAGTAGCCATATTTAGCGTGAACTTGTACTGGACATGAGAGGGGGGCACGAGGGGAGTGAGAGTTATAACAGGGCAATAGGGAAAGAGAAAAGCCAACATCTGCGAGGGAGTGGCTTTTCAGAGGAGTGGTGGTTGAGCACATCCATAGAAAGGCAATCTGCATTACGGAGAACTAAAATATACAGCAATTAGGCAGATTATTTACCACCTGTTCTGCAGACAGGGCATGTCTTCCACAATTAGCCCGGTCAATGTAAAACTGCATTATTGGTGCTTTATATAGTCTTGATAAATGGCCTGGGGACACTCCAGCATGGCACTCTGTAAGGGGAGTTATGCTATATTCCTGCCTATGGCAGTCTGTATGCCACAGTCACTCTCTGTGTGGTACTAATGTCAAGAGATGGCACTAAGAGCTCAGCAGTGGGCTTGGGATTGAGTATCCATTTCATTTAAGTGCTACTTTTACCTATAAAAATAATGCACGATTAGTGACAGAGAAGAGACGGCTATCTATATTCATGCTAAAAGATTTTAATCAGAAATCACAAGCTGCTGGTCTTGGCAACATGTGTCTTCCTTCCTTTATGGCACTTGACTAATTCATCCCTGCTCTACTTGTTCAAGCCTTGACTGCTCTAATTATACTGAGATTATTAAATGCAATGAGGAACATGATGGAGCATCCTTGGGCACGCTTGCCCTGGTTAGAGTTCATGATTTCTAGGGATGCTATTCAGTTTAGTTAGTGAATAGAAAAGTTATCATTTACACAATAATCTCTGACTAATTTTCGGTTTCACAAACCCTGAAATAAGTAGGTCATTGATAATGGATGCAGATTTATTTTACAATGGGGGGATATTTAATGTGGATCTCGATAGATTTGCCCATTTGTGGCTCCTGGTCACCGTATTGTTTACCCCCTCCTGTGCTCAAAGGGTTATTGCTGAGCTTAAAGAGTACACATGCCCATACTATTTGTTGAAGTAGTAGATTCCCCCTAAAGTATTTGGTGCTCCCAGCATATCAGGCATAGTGAGAATCTGAGATGATGTTTGACACTTTGGCCCACATTTATCAAAGTCTAGGCATGAGAAGCTGTTGACGTTCTTGCTCGTTCTAATGTATACTTTTATTTGAACCATTTATCAAGCACTATCAGCTCAGATGTGTTCTGGTGTCTGTTACAGCTTCATATTGATTCAGTCGCTGGCAAACACAGGCCATTAGCATGGAATAATCTTTATGGTAATACTTTCTTATGGCTAGCTTCTCTCTGGAATTATAATTGTTCAAAGATCAGGCTATCAAAAGCAACACTGAGTTGTAACAGTGAAGCAGTCACCATGGAATCCAGTGCAATCGTCCTGCTGATTGTTTTACTTTTTAAAACTATCTACTACAAGTAACGACTTTCATTTATTAAATCATGATTTTGCCCTTCCTTTACAAGCAGTGGATCCTTCCTGAAGGAGTTTGGTGCGAGGTGATTAGCCGCATCACCTGATTATTTCACATACCGCTGTTTGTTTCTCACCATCAGGTCTTCGTCACCAAAGATGACGCAACAGATGAGGGATCTCCAGATGGGACAGAACAAAAAGCCGTCAGGTCCCTCGTCACCAAATGCTGCGAAAAGGCTTTACAGAAACCTGTCTGGGAAGTTCCGCGTCAACTACACATCGTTTGATGAAGGCAGCCTTGCGGCACGGAATGAAAAGGAGCGGCTACGGAAGTCATGCCTTGTACGTTCGTATCCTCTACATGCCACTGCTATTAACATCGAGATTTTATTTGATGAAAAAAACTGTGGATTCTGCTTTTTTCGATTTTTACCCCATAGACCCACATGAGCTTTGTAGGCCACTCAGAGGGGAAATTGTGGGGGATTCCCAAAATAGGTAGGTAGGGTTAGGGTAAGAGTGGAGGTGCTACATAAAAGTGGGTGGGGTTACGTCAAAGGCTTGGCTAAAATTGAGCAACACCACCAATGGCAAACCTGACATGCCACTGCCTTGCCCGTATGCTATGTCACTTAAACTGCCCAATGATGATCTAAACATATATCTAGGGATTACCTGACATTTTGTGGCTGGGCTGTATTTCTATTGTATATAGAATGTGTGTGGGCAGATAAGAACCATTCAGTCCATCTAGACTGCCCACAATTAATATGGCTGGTGTGCTGAAAAATAACTGTGTACATAGTGAGCCTTGTCTCCCACTTTCTGACTAGCACCAAACTGTGTATACTTTGTGTGAGCCCCCTCCTTAAAGCAGCTCTTACAGGTGGCAGGATAGTCTGGTACCTGCATCAAACAGCAACTCCAGTCACAGCCTTCATGTTGTGCACTGCGGTCAGTGCATTGTACTGATGGGGTATTAGAATGTTTGATCGTCACATGCAGGCTATTTTAGTATGTTTACTTTATTTATATACAGAGATTTATGTTTTGACCTTGTATGCAAATTAACTGCTGCTGTAAAGAATGAATCATTTGCATGCAGCTTTTGATATTGATCTTAGAAAAGGAGAGAAAAATGTATGCAATCTATTTCCCTCCTAACATATTTCTTAAAGTCTCCAAATCATGATTGTTTTGCTGTGGGCAGAGGATAGCTTTGTGTAATGTGCCTGTGATTGCAGTTTCAGGGGAATGCTGCCCTCTTTGAGGCAGTGGAGATGCAAGATCTTGATCGAGTGCAAGAACTACTTAAGCAATATAGTGTGGAAGAGCTGGATCTCAACACCCCAAATAGTGAAGGGCTCCTACCGCTTGATATCGCCATTATGACCAACAATGCTCCTATAGCAAAGGCACTGCTACAATCAGGGGCAAAAGAGAGCCCACACTGTAAGTAAAACACCTTCCATATCTGCTTGTGAAACCCTCCTGTATTAATATTGAAAGTTCATTTTTGCTATCTCCTGATCAGTGCCCATATTTTTGGATTTGTTCAATTTTGACCTTGGTAGGACAATTAAGGTAATGTTATAAGCGCAGGAGCACAGTGGAAATGCAAGTGTTAAAGCCGTACATCAACATATTATGTTTCTAACTTTAGCAAAGATTTGTGGTAAAATTACTGCATGAAAAGTGTCAAAATCCCACCTGTACTTTTGAAAAATATGTACACGTGAGGGTGGACAGATATAAATGTTACAATGTACTTATTTGTAAATTTTGGTGGGGGGAAAGGGGGCTTGTCTTTATTGCCTTATAACTTCCACCAAAAAAGTACTTCCAAACTAGGAAAAATATTTGAATCTATTTTGCAGTTTTTTTTCATTAGTTTTTGTAGATTAGTAAACGAATGTTTAAACTTTTTTTGATGATATCAAAATACCGTATTTGCTCGATTATAAGACGACCCTGATTATAAGACCACCCTGATTATAAGACCACCCCCCAAAATTTGTATATTCCTTTAGGAAAAAAACTAAAAGCCTGCATATAAGACTACCCTATAGGGAAAAAAAGTTTAACTTGTATATTTGTAAATTGCTTTTTAATATTTAATAAAAAATGTATATTATACAAATGCATTTCTTGTTTTTATTTCCTTTTATGTGCCAATGCGGCCTCTCTCCCCCTCCCCCAGCTGTCTCCCCCCCCCCAAACTTCTCTCTCTCCACCTCCGTCTTTTCCCCCCTCCCCTTGTCTATCTCTATCCCCCTCCCCTTGTCTCTCTCTTTCCCCCCCCTTGTCTCTATCTATCCCCCCCTCCCCTTTTCTCTCTTCCCCCTCCCTCCCCTTGTCTGTGTCTCTCTCCCCCCACCCCCCCGTCTGTGTGTGTAATCATAGAAGTCCCGGCGGTCGTGCCGGGCAGCAGCAGGCTTCGTGCAGACTTTCCCCTGCTGTTAGAGAGGGGGATCCAGGTCCCCTGCAGCTCTGCGGGGGACCTCGATCCCAGTCTTATAATCTGACCTCAATTTGAGGTCAGATTATAAGACGACCTCGAATGTAAGACGAGGGGTATTTTTCTAAAAAAAAAAAACCTTGTCTTATATTCGAGCAAATACGGTAATGCTATCTAAAGAAAGCCCCTGTTATTTTATCCTGAAATAAATTAATTCTCTCTCTCTCTTGTGGATACATTAATCAAGAAAGAGGAAAATTACAGTTAGAAACAAACACAGTAGAAGCGTTATAATAACCATTGTCCAGCATGACAATCAAAAAAAAAAAAGTCTGGTCATGAAGAGGTTAAAAAACAAAGGTTTCTTGATTTTTTTCATCACTGGAGTCTGTGTTAGAGGCATGGTTCCTGTGGTTATGCATTTAGCTTAATCTGACCTTATAGAGCAGGGGTGTCCAAGTTTTTCCGGAAAAGGGCCACTTCACCAGAAATGTATGTGTGCGTGGGCCACATTCATTTTTCAATGTGTGAAAATTATATATGTACACACGTGACTTGGCGTATGCATTTGTGTATGTATGTGTTGTACTGCTGTGATTCACTCACCCTGCACATCTGTGATGTCTGTGATATATACACATACATTATATATTTCAACACACAGATTTCTGTGATACTAAGACACCTATATACACATTCACAGCCACACTTACACACACACACACACACACACAAATACATACACAGAGACAGACACACACAGTCAAAAAGACAGACCTGCACACACACACACAGATTTCTGTGATACTTAGACACCTACATAAACATTCACAGTCACACTTGGACCACACAAATACATACACAGACACACACACAAAGTCAAACAGACAAACTTACACACACATACAGATTTCTGTGATACTTAGACATCCACACTTACATACTCACACTAATAGACACAAACACATGCACAGTCAAACAGACAGACTTACACACACAAACACAGGGACACACGCAGACAAACTTACACACAGAACACAGACAGACTTACACACACACACACAGGTACCTAGTTACACAGACAGACTTACACAAACAAACACGTGGATACACACACAAAACACATGCAGCCACACTTGTACATAGATACATAATGATTTCTCTGATACTTAAACACCTACAAACACAGTCACACAAACACACACTTACACATGCAGGCAGACACTTACACATGCAGGCAGACACTTACACATGCAGGCAGACACTTACACACACTTTTTAAAGCAGGGTTTTGGGCTACCGATCTTCCTTCATGTACCTCAGCCAGTGTGCTTCTGAGTTCCCTCCCTCTGACCTTTGCACATGATCCCAAGCGCAGGGCAGAGGAGGGAGAATCAGCACTGCTCTGCAGAAAGTAAGTTTGGCGGTGTTTTAACACCGGCGCCGGGCAAATCCACATGTAGTTGGAGGTGCGGTTACCGCTGCAGATCACAGGCGGGCCGCACATTCATGTCCAGCGGGCCGTATGTTGGACGCCCCTGTTATAGAGCAACCCGAACCTTGGATAACCTCTTCAACAAACCATAGAGGTAATCTGTGACCTCATGTTAAATCCCATCATTCGATTGTGAAGTTTCATTTTTTGCATTACAAGGGTCCCATGGTCTAAACATTGTTTATACTAAGTATGTAGAGAATATAAACTGATCTATACCTTGTGTTAGAAGAATTGCAAGTAAATGCATAAACTGAGAGAAAAATGTGTTTTATAAGTGATGATACCACGTTGATATGCAGTTCATTTACATACCAAGCCACAAGGTAATGTTCTCTGACTCTGGCACTGTGCAAATGTTTCAGGCAGGTGTGGGAAAATGCTGTAAATTGAGAATGATTTCAAAAATAGACATGTTAAAAAAACATTTATCAATTAACCCCTTAGTGATTTGGCTTGTCTGACACTTGGTGACATGGGCTGTTTTAACATTCCTGCAGTGTTTGTCTGTAATTTCTTTCTTTCTCATTTAGTGTACCCACACAAACTATATATTGTTTTTATCGGCATAAGAAGAGCTTTCTTTTGATAATAGCATATCATTTTATTTTAAATAAATGGAAAAAAAAAACATGCTGACTTTTATTTGTCATCTACAAAAGACAACAAAAAAACACTGCTAAATAGTTTCTAATATTTGTCCTGAGTTTAGAAATACCCCATGTTTTGTTTCATTCAAGTTACAGGGCAAGAGCTATAAGTAGTGCAAAGCTATTTCAAAATCCTTTTTTTTTCTTCTCAAAATTAGCCATAGTGACATTGTAACACTGATACCTGTACTAAATCAATGAATGACCCCCAACATGTACATATTTTTCAAAACTAGACAACTCAGGACATTTAACTTGGGGTATTTTGACACTTTTCATGTAGCCATTTTACCACCAGAAAAAAAAAGGTGATTTTTCACACAGATTGCAATTCAGGTAACCGGAGTACAGGGATACCACCCATGTATAGGTTTGTCAGCTTGCTTGGGGGTAAAAATGCCACATTTGAGAGAGATGCATTTTTTGGTTTTCAACTTGGAATTTTGACATGCAGAAAACCTGCACCCATGTTCTATCTGGGACATTTTTGAAGCCAGACAAGTGTATTTTACCCCCAAAAAACCATATCTTTTTGAAAACTAGACACCGTAGGGTATTTCAAATGGTGGTATTTTAACACTTTTCATGCACTAATTCTGCCACCAGCCTATGTCAAAGTTTTGGTTAGTACTTTTTTATGTTTTGTTTCCACATAAATTGTACTCAGGCATGAATTCACAGATTCTGGTATATGTCACTGCCAAACAACACCCCAATATGTGTTCAGCAACATCTCCCGAGTACAGCGATACCATCCATGTATAGGTTTGTTTTTTGGGGGGTACAAGGCCACATTTGTGAAGTGCGCATCTCAGTGTTCCAATTTGGAATTTTGACATGTAGTCAACCTGCGTCCATGTCCTATTTTGGATATATCTTTGAAGACAATGTAATTTACAGCCACCAAACCATATACTTTTTTAAAAGTAGGCACCCACGACTCCGTGTAGCAAGGGCTCCGCAGCCACTGATACATCACTGGATGATGTATCAGAAAGTGGACCAGGGTCAAAATCAAACCCTGACTCAGAATCAGTGCCTAAGCAGTGATCTACAGCAAAGAAGAGGTTAATAGCTCTTAGAAGAGCCTATGTAGTACTGTAATACTTTACAGTACAAAGAAATGAATCCCTAAAAAATGCAGAAAGCAAAAAAATTGTTGCTGTCCAAGATTACTGCTTACACAGTGATCACTGGCAGGGAAGGGGTTACTACACAGGGCATTCATAAAATCTGACAATTTTATAAAAAAAAAATGTTGTTAACACTAATACTGGTCTGTCTCTTTCTTTAAAAAAAAAAAAAAAAAGTAAGTGAGGAGAGGGAGGCAGATCCAAATTGGTCAGATCAATATTCACAATTGGTGATGCTCATCTAAGAAATCACCAAAACGCCTTTGCCACTAATACAATGTTACTGATCGCTATACATGCGCAGACAGCTTAAAAAAAATATGTATATATATATTTTTACTTTACATGAAACCCCAAAGCAAGTGTAGAAAAAAAAAAATGAAAAAATATTCAGACAAATTAAAATTGCTTTGGTATCAATATCATTGTGTAAGCAGTGATCTACGGCAAGGTAGGGGTTAATAGCTCTTAGAAGAGCCTTTGTAGTACTGTAATAAAAACCAGCAAAAAATGCGTTGATGTGCATGATCACTGCTTACACGTGATCAATGGCAGGGAAGGGGTTAAACGCAGGGCATGGCTTTTTTAAAAGCCACTGGGTCTAAAAAAATTTTAACATTTTTATTATTTTATGTTATTGTAACTTACTTTTATTACATTGATCTGTCTCTCTCCCTCACTAAAAACAATGTGAGAAGAGGGAGGCAGATCCAAAGTGGTCAGATCAATATTTGTAAAATATTGATCTGACCAGGCAGTTGGGATGCTCATCTGATGCTTTTAATGCTTCTTTTGGTGCAGGACCGACTAGGTCTGTCCTGTGTCACTAACGCCTCGCCCACAGGACAGACCTAGCATATCCTGTGTCGGCAAGGGGTTAACAACAAGCAAAGTGAATGAGCAGAAGAAAAATTTTAATCAAGTCAATATTTGGTGTGACCAACATTTGCCTTCAGTACAACATCAATTCTTCTCGTACACTGGGAGAACATCAGGGATTTTGTAGCATATAGTCAGGTGTATGATTAAACAAAAATAACAAACAGGTGCTAATGATCATTTAATATGTAGCTTGAACGCAGTCATTAACTGAAACAAAATAGCTATGTAGGAGGAATACAACCTGGGTGAGGAACACCCAAACTGTGCTAACAAGTTGAGGTTGCTGAAGACTGTTTAATATAAAGTCATATACAATGGTAAGATTGAGCTCAACAAAAAGACACAAGGCATTTCCACTGCATTAGCAAGGTCTCTCACAGGCAGGAACTTCAGATGTGCTGTCCAAGCACTTTTGAAGTAGCACAAAGAAACGGGCTGCATGGAGGACAGTAGTCGCACTGGTCAACCAAAGAAACTTAGTGCAGCTGATCAAAGACACATTGCAATCGGAAGATGTCAAGCAGTGCCATCAGTTTAGAAATGGCAGAAAACTGTGGGACCTTGTTCACCCATCTATTGACCCGAGAAGTCAAGTCAGAAGTGGTCTTCATGGAAATCTTGTGGCCAAAAAATTTACCTCCAACATCTAATCTAGGAAAAACATTCTTATCTAACAGCATTTTTTCACACCTACCTAAAACGTTTGAGCAGTAATGTATGTATTTTCAGTTCTTTTAACACAATGTTGGGAGTAATTAGTATTTTATACATTTTATGGTAAAACCAGTATGAAGCTGACAGTATCCCTTGAACAGTGTTCAAACAATTTATATCCTTTGGCCTACCACCCAGAAACAAATTATTCTGCCAAGAAGATAAATCGATTCAGAACACTACTTTGCAATCCTTACAATCAAGTGATGAATAATTGCCACAGGCATCTTCTTTGAATGATCTGCGTACATTGCTCCAGGTGTTACTTAGAAAAAAAAAATGAACCCGGTGGCATTTGAATTGGAATTCAAATTATATAATCAGAAGTTTTCTAATGTATCCTCTGTTGCAACCCCTCAAGGCCCTGTGTCAGGTTTACTGGCATGGTAATACAGCCACAGTGCTAGTTTTCCTGTCAGAATGGCCCAAAAATACACCAGATACATGAGCTGGCTCCATGTCTGTTGAAATCTGTTGTGTTTGTAGGTTTTGTTCCCTGTAATGTATTAGCAGACACCTCATCATTTCATTGTCTGTCTAGTTATGAGCTTAGAGAGCCGCTCGCTGCACCTGTCTACGCTGGTCCAAGAAGCAGAACAGAGGGTGAACGACCTCACAGCCCAAGTTGTAAATGAGGCACCGAACGCGGACTGCTCGGAAAAAGAAAAGCAACTGAAATCCTGGGAGTGGCGATATCGGCTCTACAAACGAATGAAAGCGGGATTTGAGCATGCACGTAAGTAGCGGAGAATTACCCCAAACAGTACTCATCATGTGAAGCTCATTAAATACATCTTTAATTCCCAGGGGCTTCTCTGATTGGTGAGGTGCAACAAGGATCAAGAGTAAAAATAATTTGCTAAGCCTTCGTTGTCTGACACAACCATATGTAAAGTCATATTTCACTGTTATAGTGGCTCCTTTGCATGTGGTGAGGTCCCCTCTGCTGATCCCAGGTAAAAAAAGGGTTTATCTCTGCACTAGTAGAGAAAGACCCCAATCCCAAAAACTTAAGTCAGTGTGAGCCAGCATCCCTACCGACTCTGCCTCAGCTCTTGGTTTACTCTAGACTCTGCCTCAGCTGTGAAGCTGTGCACTCACATAGCCAACCACAGCTGGCGCTCGCCCCATTTGTCTGATCAGGGTCTGAAATGTGTGGGGTCTCTCTCTACTAGTGCACTGCTAGGGAGTGACCCTCATTTTTACATGATATCAGCAGAAGGGATCTAGTTTAAGGTGCTGATCCCAGGCAGGAGCAGAGAGAGAGAGAGAGAGAGAGACAGTCACCATTCAGGTCAGGCTGCCTGCTTCCCATGGAAACATGGCAGCTGCCAGTCAGAGGATGTACTGTCAAAAGTACCTGCCAGTTTATCACACTAGGGACAACTAACATGTCGCTTGCACTTATAAATTAGTAGCACAAGGGGGGAAAAAAGGTTGTTTTCCTTTAAATCCTGCTCCCACAAAGTGCATATATTTTATGACCTGCCTATGTCTTGTCCCTAAAAGATTAAAAAAGCGAGTAGAAAGTAGTTGCTTTCATGTAAAACGTTTCTGTTCCCCTGTGCAGGTGTTCCTGATCCCCCAACAAATGTGCGTCTTGCCGTAACCAGCAGCACCACCTTACAGGTCTCATTCCAGGAGCCGCTGAGCGTCAACTCTGCAGTGGTTACCAGGTACAAAGGTAGGGGGCGCCTATTACTCCTTCTAGAAGATTAAAAACATAGTATCCTGTATTTGCTTGAATATAAGACAAGGTTTTTTTCAGAGCAAATGCTCTGAAAAAGACCCCTCGTCTTATATTCGAGGTCAGACTATAAGACTGGGATCCAGGTCCCTCCGCAGAGCTGCAGGGGATCTGGATCCCCCTTGCTAACAGCCGGAGAATGTCTGTGCGACAGCCAGAGAAAGTCCCGGCGGAAGTGCCGGGCAGCAGCGAAGGATGTCTGCGCGTATCGTGCAGACATCCTCTGGCTGCCCCCGCTAGCCACCAGGAGATTCGGGACCGGCTGTCCGTCATAATGGACGGAAGTGTCGGGGAGCATGGAGAATGTCTGCACGTATCCTGGGGGGGGGGGGGGGGGGGGGGGGAAGAGACAACGCGGGGGGGAGAGGCAGCATTGGCACATAAAAGGAAATAAAAACAAGAAATGCATTTGTTTAATATCATATTGTTTTTGATTAAATATTAAAAAGCAATTTACATGTGAATATATACAAGTTGAACTTTTTTCCTATAGGGTAGTCTTATATTCAGGCTTTTAGTTTTTTTTCCTAAAGGAATATCCAAAGTTTGGGGGGTCGTCTTATAATCAGGGTCGTCTTATATTCGAGCAAATACAGTATTATGCTGTAAGCTACAGGCAGGATAGGCAGCCTCTTCTCTGCTTTCCATGCTGCGACTCCAATCACATTCATACAACCAACTCACATCAGCTAGAGATGGAAGTTACCAATCTTCTCCTTAGAGAAAATGCCATATTTCCCTTTGTAGCTACGTCTCGTGCAATTCTAGTGTTTTTAAACGGCATGCGGAGGCAGTGGCAGCACAAAGTGTTAATTTGCATGTTGTATCCCATGGTCATGGTGTAAATAGGGGGACAGCTCCATGATAAATCCTTTTTGTCCCCCGGAGCATTCTTACAGCTATAAGTGACCAAACTTGCTTATTTGGACTAATAAAGCATACGCAGATAATTTCTCCGAGATTTCCCCTTTGGTCCTATCTCTTGTGCATCAACTGACCTCATTATATGCACATTGTGTTTGTCATTCATGTTAGTCGTATACAGCTACACAAAAACAGGAAAATATCTGTACTTTAGGGAAGGATGTAATATGAGGTGAAATCTCTACATAGCGCCATATACTGTATGGAATAACGGTTTAGGGCCTTTTACGCTGTCTGGATGATAATCTGTGCTGTCTTTAAGACAATTAGTGGACAATATTAATTAATAGGGAAAATCCCATATAACAAGCCGTAATGATTTAACCGAGGGAGGCTAAATATATATAAAAAAACAGGAAAGAAATGTATAAGCAGTGTCACCTGGTGTTCTTATATTCCCCCCATGAACTACAACACCTAGGTTAATTCAGAGACATGGCCAATATCACACCCTTTTGTACTACTGTTCTATTGTGCTATCGATCGTCAGATTCCCTATTAAATGGCCCGTCCATTACTGTTACTGATAACGGCTTCTGTTCTCTTGTTTATATAGTGGAATGGAGCCTTTTCTCATCTTTCTGTCCGAACGTGGGGGAGGTTGTCATCGAAAAACTAAGAAATCTGCACTTCAACATTAGAGGTCTAGTTTCAGTGAGTAAAATAATGAATGATTTCCAAGGTACCAAGAGAATCTGTGGACAAATCTATAGTAACTGGAGCGCTGCAATAAATCTTATATATATATATATATATATATATGTGAAAAAAATTAATAATATAAAAGATACTTATGGATAAATGGTGGTTTTGATCGGAGAGGTCTCGTTTACACGAAGGTGGAATCCAATGATTTACATGGAAAACATGAAAAAATATAAAAGTAACGTTTTGTATTATCTGATTAAAAATAGAAATCTGCAAATCAGTATAAAAAATCTAATTAGATAGAAATCAATTTGAGTGTCTGTTGACACATTAATGTAAAATGAACGAAAAAAACAGGACTGTAGGAGGTATAAATCAAGCTATAAAAATATATTATTTTATTTGGATAGTAATAATTATCTATCATAAAAGGATTAAAAAAGTATATAGCTTGCAGCTGTAGTGGCTAAATGAAATATAACTGGATTACAACAATTATCACAAAACACAATAGACATACAAGATGAATATAAAGAATAAAATGAAATAGCAACAATACTAAATATTTAAAAATAAAATAAAACAAATGTTTAAGCATTACAGCATGTTTATCCCACGGAAGAGCTTCGGGCTTTCTGTTGCCCTACTCGGTCTTTAGATTTATAGATGCAGGAGTCTCTCCACGACCAAGAGAATCTGTGCACAGCCGCATCGCATTATTTTATAATATATTAAATCGTTTATTTCTTCCTCTATATAACTAATGTATCCGTTTAAGTTTGTAATTCCTGTAATTTCCTGAAGTTTGGAAATCATCAATACCATTGATTCAATATAACATACCATTGATTCAATATAACATACCATTGATGCAATATAACATTGATGCAATATAACATACCATTGATGCAATCAATAT
Source organism: Pelodytes ibericus (assembly GCA_036172795.1). Classification (NCBI taxonomy): domain Eukaryota; kingdom Metazoa; phylum Chordata; class Amphibia; order Anura; family Pelodytidae; genus Pelodytes; species Pelodytes ibericus. The sequence continues at coordinate 13,004,601 of CM069860.1, read as the reverse complement.
AACATACCATTGATTCAATATAACATACCATTGATTCAATATAACATACCATTGATTCAATATAACATACCATTGATTCAATATAACATACCATTGATTCAATATAACATACCATTGATTCAATATAACATACCATTGATTCAATATAACATACCATTGATTCAATATAACATACCAGTGATTCAATATAACATACCATTGATTCAATATAACATACCATTGATTCAATATAACATACCATTGATTCAATATAACATACCAGTGATTCAATATAACATACCATTGATTCAATATAACATACCAGTGATTCAATATAACATACCATTGATTCAATATAACATACCATTGATTCAATATAACATACCATTGATTCAATATAACATACCATAACAGTGGTGATGGGTAAAGGTAAATTCTAATGGCAAACTGGACTTTAACCCATTCTGTGCGAGCAGTAAACAGCAGAGAGAATTGTTATTGTTTTGCAATATAATACTTTAAACCAAATTGTGCCTTGCAGTGTATTCGGAATAATGTAACGTATCAGTTAAGATAGACATACACACCCTGCTCCCCTTGCTCTCTCTGTGAAGGAGTACTCCTACCCTTAGGGTCATGACCTCTTGTACTAACACTACTGTTTCACACGTCCTTCCTCCGATATCGTGTTACCTTCTAAAATGGCTCTGTGTTGAATTGTTTTAACAATAACCAGTTCTCACACGTGGGGCGATACCTTTATGAATAAGGTGGTGACATTATTGTCCTTTCCAGCCCACTTCAAGCTGTGGGAATAGAAGCAGCAAGTGGTGTGAGAGCCCTTGGGAGGGCAGCATTGTCATCCTCTTAATTACATTCATTATAGCAGCATTAAGCAGATTATTATCCACAGAGCCATCCTGTCTGATCTCACAGCCTCCTGGAGACCAGACAGTGGTGCAGCAGATGGAGTGTAGACAATGCAGCAGGTGAATGTTGAATAAGACAACTTTCTCTGCCTGGGAAAATGTTTACTAGACCTCTCTTATCGAGCCCCAGCTACACCCTGAGCTCATATAGTATTATTATGGAGGGAGGGGATCTTCATGTAGAACAGTTCACACAGGAAAGGGTTCTTCGTGCATGCAAGATGTTTCTGGTTCAATCAGAAGAGCCATTTAAGAGGGAAAGTGTCTCCCATCAGCATCTGTCTTGATTTATTCCATGGCCCTTTACTCCCACTGCTTTATTGGCATTCCCCCACCATCCCAGCACTCATAATAAATCAGGACTTGGCCCTCCGCCACCTACACAGATCAAACCCTCTCACCAGCTCCATAGCTAATTGGAGAACAGGAGTAGCGACTCCACTCAGTCACCATTTCCAACTCCAGGGCTCAACCCCTATAGCTAACAAGGTCACAGACTGGTCGGGGGTGCAGAGCGGTGCTTTTTTATCTCTCTGAGAACTGCAGGTCCAACACTGCATGACAGCTGTCTCTGTATCCCCTTCTCTCACACTCATTGAGCCCCACACAGTCCTCTCTTCATCCACTACCGAAATCCAAAATCGCCTTGGCAGGGATGAAAACATTTAAGCATCTTAAAGAAATTAAACACATTGACTATATATATATATATATTTCAAACACTGATTTATTTTTTCAAACACAGAAGCCTAGCTAGGCCCATTTGTGTATAACACAGTCAGGTTATCATTTTAGGAAAAGCCAGAAATGGATGCATCAGGAATCAAAGTGGTTTTAGCATATTTTTTGTGGGGCAAATTTCTAGAGACATTAGGAGCCAGACAGAGTGTTTCAGGAGCCAGACTGGTTGTTTTTTGGCGCAGTGAAATTAACAGTCAAAAAAACGTAATGAGTCAGCAGTAAGGATTTTAGGGTCCCTGACTGCCGGGATTTATCAGGGGAGCAAAAAATGATTTGCTGTGGAAATGTCATTGGACAAACACATATTTTTTCCTTCTGACCAGTTGAGTGCATTTCATATTTTCCAAAAAATATAATTTTGTAAAATACAGTAGCTGCTTGCCATTTAATCCTCCAGTAGCATTTATCCAATCAGCAAGTTGTGTATTTTAAGGATTGCGACTTGCTGAGCACCTCTCTGGCAGGGATAATGTTATAGCTATAGAGTCTTTAGAAAGGGTCAATTTGGTACCTACATTTGGTTCTTTTCCCTTCAGAAGACAATCATTTTTGTGTTGTGGGAACTGTGCACAGCATTGTAAATGTGCTTTAAGCACTAATAAAATACCATCACTAATATTAAATAGTCTTAGGTGTTCATTCATCTTGATCCACTGATTGCTCATTTTCAATTTGAAAGTCACGTCACAGAAATGAATGTCTCATGAATAAATACTGCTTAGATTCCACGTCAACATTTCTCATAAGATCAATCACTTTTCAAAGGCATAAAATCCAATTATCTGATAAACTCCAGGAATCTAGAACTTGATAATTACAGGAAGTGATGTCATCACTTCCTGAACATCACAACATTTTTTATTTGTAGATATCAATGTTGGGTTTCTTGATTGCCAATTCTTAGTAATTTTCAAATGTGGTAAGCTCCTAGAGTAAATAAATATTAATATTTCTATTTTAGTTTGTGTTTTGATGAGCTGCTTTCTATATATGTATGAGGTGATTGGCACCACAGTAGAACATATTTATTCACAGCTATGTTGTATTTGGAGGTAGAATCAGTGTCAGCAAGATGGCTGCCGGAAGGCAAAACTATAATACGTAACAAACTTTTATTTCTTCCAGGGCACTAGGTACTTTGTGCAGGTCTCTGCATACAATATGAAGGGCTGGGGACCCCCACAAACCTCACTTCCAGCTTTTGCCATCCCCTCGAGTAAGTGATTGTCGGAACATGCAACCCACTTTGGTTTATAGCTACACATACAGCTCTGATTCTCTCCCATGAGGGATGAGTATATCCACAGATTGCTCTCCAGGCAACAAACTTTGCTGGATCTGATCCGTTGATGTAGTGATTGTTGGGGAGTAGGGGTGCATACACACAGCCTTAAACTCTCCCTGTCTCTTCAGACTGGCGTGGGTATGATGGAAGAGCGCCAAGGAAGAGAGGACAGGCGGAAGCTCTGGATCATCTTCTCAGCCAAGTGAAGACCGGACACCAGCACTGCGTATGTCATGGTGAGTTGATTTCTATACATAGCCGTCTTAACTACCCAAAAAGGAGGGGAAATAAAGAATGGAGCTCAGTCCTTAGATGTATGTGATTGATGGGGTGTTTTACATGCTGTCAAGCTACAATTGCCTTCTGGCTGGTCGCATATGGCCTAGCACTGCCTTAGATGCATTGAGATTTTCGACATTCTCTTTTTTTTTTTTTTTTTGCTGACTTTGCAGAGCCTTTCAAGAACCAGCCTCAAAGCAGAAAGCACTCTGTCTCCAAGAGTTTGAAACATCTCTTCCACCCCAGCAGCAAGTTCCTGAAAGGTCTCAAGAGGTAAGTGTCTGTGCCAATTGCTCACATCTTCTAATCATACTAAGGATATGAATGAGGAATTCTCTATTTATTTACCGTTTATTCAATGCAATACACTATGGCTTTCTCACATATGTGTTAACATAGAGCTACGTTTAGCTGCATTTGTACTAAGCTTATAATATTTTATTATACTGGTGAATTCCATGGAAACCAATGGCAAGTTTGCTCCACGTTGCCTCAGACTTGCCCTTTATACATAACCCACATTATATTTGTGTATAAGATGGAGAAGGTCACTGGAAGGACAGCTCTACCTTGCTATAAGCACACAAAAGCCATTTCACAACAAAGGACAACATATAAACTCCAAACGTTCATGTGTTATTAATTGGACAGACTGGGTGAGCTCGTACCTGTGCACCAGCATCTGACGTGCGTGTCCTCACTACCTTTGAGTGAATAGCTCTACCTTGCTGTCTTAGTTTTTGACACAGAGACTGATATACAGATAAAAGCAGCTACTTATTGTAAATCTCTCAGCCAGCTGGAAGCTCATTTTGTAATTGTAGAGGACATTGGATCTCCTCTTTCTTCCTGATCTCACTGTGATTATGCAGTATGTTCCTTTTTTAGGGGTCTTTACCTCGCATCCATATTCTACAAGGACGACAATATCCTTGTTACTCATGAAGACCAGATACCAGTCGTGGAAATAGATGATTCCTACTCTTGCCTGCTGATGCAAGACTTCCTCTGGTTCACCAAGGTAAGCCGGGGTGCTCCTTCAGGACAATAGGGTCATCAACCCATTTCATGTTGAGCAAGATTACCCTTCTTACCTTGAAGTTGTCTTATTTGGGACCAGCTTGCCTCAGAAATATATACTTTCTATTATCTACCTTCCGAGTTAATATGGTTCTACCGTGGCCCAATACCCACCTCTTTCTTTTGTTCTAGCATTCCCGGCCTGTCTCACCCACCAAGTAAAAACTGGATCCTAGTGGATTCTGTTCTTCCGACAATAAGTTGCTTGGTTGTGACAGTAATTCTGAGGCCCTTATAGTAACATATTCAGCGAGCCTACTAATACAGAAACAACAGGATACTAGCCCAGCCGAGTTACTACTGTTCCTAAATGCTTCCATTTCCAATAATACCACTTACAGTTGGCCGTGGAATATCTAGCAGGGATGAAATTTCATGAACTTATGTCTCATGAATAAATACTGCTTAGATTCCACGTCAACATTTATCATAAGATCAGCAAAGATGGCATCCTTTCACAGTATCATGTTTGCATTCACTGAGCTCTTAGGGACGACCCATTTTCTTTTACACATGTCAGTGAATGCAGACTGCATGGCTTGGTTTTTGATTTTATACACCTGTGGCAATGGCTCTGATTGAACGACCTGAATTCAATCATTAAGAGGTGTGTTCCAATACTTTTGTCCATAGAGTGTATAAACAAAATATCATTTATGGAAATAGGAATGCTGTAATGAAAAAATACCTTATAGCATCCTTGCCAACATCGGCCATGTTTCCAGGGACACATATCTGTTCCACATCCTGCAGAAAGAGCATGCAAAGTGCAGCCCGGCAGTAAGTAGGATGTCTATACGCACAGACACAATCCAATTAAGTAATCATGGTAGGTCCTATGAGATCTCCACCCTGATTAATTCATGGATTGTAACTGTGCGTATATCCATCCTACATACTGTCGGGCTGCACTTTGCATGGCCGATGTTGGCAACTATGGTATAGTTCAATCGGGGGGGCAGACCTATCGTTCTGAATACATTTTTGAATTTCCTTCCTGTTGCGTTGGATTAAGAATCATCTGACCAAAGATTCAAAACCGCGTCAGTCACCTCATAGAGCTATGAGTAGCAAAAAGTGCTCAATGGGGTACTAAAAACAGTTATATTCTATGTAGTCTATTTTGCATACAGTGAACTCATTGCTGCCTGTATCTTCACTCTAGGTATCTTGCATGTGGGATGATATTGTGTGGCTCAAGCAGTGTGTCACAGTATCACAGTCCTCCTGCTCTTGTATCTTGCAAACCCGCTTCAAGATGCTGCTAGCCGTGTCCCAAATGCAGGTATGATATCAACCTATACACGGAGAACAGCTAATTCATGTCATGATTAAACACCCATGAGAGAGCTTATTGGCTTTGTCACGGGCAGGATATAACCAATCACAGTGATCACATGCCTTGGAAGGCTGTTCCAGTAGCGAGTGGGTGTGAGTGCACCAGCTTTGTGGGTAGGGCTCTCCTTCTCACCCTCTACGTGCACTAAAATGCTGCTAGCCTCTGTTTATTAAATATTGCTGAACTGTCTGCAACTTAAGCGCCAGCATAATCCTTCCCTCTAAACCCCAGAATGAGGTGATTTTGTCTTTTACATACACGTTTAATCTTAGTATACAAGTTCCACATGAATTGGAGATGATTTTATAACATGGCGCACACACAGATAAGGCCAAGTACTGGGCTATGTTTAAAGAAGACTACTGATAGATATTGGGAGCCCATGTCTGGGTACAGCACATGTATAAAGTCTGGGTGCATCATGAACCCCATTATATTTTCTAGTTATATTATCAGGAATTGTGTTGGTTTCATGATCCTTGTTTATATACGATGGACGGAGCTGGAATTACTTTATCCATTCTCCCACTTATATAGAGGGTTTGTTTATGGTCGCCTGTGAAGATTAGGCTGTACCAATCTCTGAGGTCTGAGCAATGAACTGTAGCAAATTGACATGGGAAAGGCAGAAATCAGGCCTAAATTGTGGATATGGACACATTCTCCAGCTCAACAACTCATGCTTGATTTTGTTTGGTATTCTTTTGTTTTTAATATAAATATAAGTATATATACATGTTGCATATTTAGCACGTACCAAGAGGGGTGCAGCATTAGTAACCTGTAAGTTAGAAATACTGTACAGTGCACTGAACATTTCTGTTTATTTTATTCATCACCCTTTATCTTTGTGTAAGGGTCTACTAGGATTCCAGGACCTAGGGCAGGTTTTCTTTGAGCCTATTAAGGACAAGCAAGGAAACATCCTGATTGTGACTCTGAAGGATGTGAAATTGAGCCAGACTTTGGAGAACGTACGTTGGATGCCGGTGTTCAAACTGCAGACTCACAGGAAGTCTGTCTCATCACCGGACGAGCCCAACGCTTTGGACGTCCTGCTGATGACACTGCATGTGAGTTGACCTTCTCGGCTTACAGTAGTTGGAGGAAGGAAGTGGACAGGGCTCTGTGTGTTCTTTTCCAGGAATGTGTAATCAGTCCCCTCTCTTATATGACTTGTCACTGCAAATCACACAGACATGTGACAGCTTTTATGGCCGCACTATCACCTCCCATTTTATAGATTAATTTGCAAAGCATTGACATGTAACAATTTTAGGATTTAGAAAGTGCATTTATTTAAACCGTGTGAGTAATAACTTGCTTAATAAAGACAACGTTTACTCCCTTTATCCATGATCCATAGTAACGGGAGGAGAGTGGGAATCTCATTCTGCACACTCTAGTGGAACCCAGTAAATGTCAGAGGACACTGTGCTCCTTCCGAATCTCAGTCCAGACTATGGTATATCACATTTCTTACAAGTGTTACACGTACACATATCACTGCCTTGTAGACCTGAACCCAGGGCAGTAAGTGAACATCTGCTTTCTTAAAGTCTGTGAACTACATTTCCCAGAATACCCCACTCATTTCATGCAACTGGGGTCTGCAGGTTTCTAACATTGCTTATAGACAGAGAAAGTACACACTGTATAGCTACATAAATACAGCATAGGACAGAGTTTATCTCACAAAACAATATGTTATGTATAATATGTGATTTTATGTTGAAAATAAAAGTTCATAAAAGTTTTTTAGTTGTAAAATGGTTCTGTACTTACAAGCAAGGGGAAGGCTGGCAAAGGGGCATTTGCCTCGAACCTGACTCAATGGGCTGGAGCTGCACTGTTTTCCACTTCTAAATGCCCCAATGTGTAGCACTTATCTGTGTATCAAGCTCTGTACCTTATCTGTAAACATGTGTCCTGCCTGTCCATCTGTGTTTCTCTGATTATAACAGGTGGTCTGATGATGTTTTTTTACCAGCCCTCCCCTGCTTACAAGGTACAGAGCTACTAAGCTCTGTGTTACATAACACATTGAGACCTCCTGCTCTAGTATTAAGGTGCACGTGTCATGTAAAATCCATGGTGCCCTGTTAGAGAATACAACTTCAGCCCTGAATTAGGTTAGCTATTCTATTAGCAGATTGTATTTTATGTATTTGTTATTAAGATTTCTGTCCTGTCGATCTGTGCAGCTAATAATATGCATAGCGACTGACCACAGACTGATAAGCGCTTAGCCGTACACACACACGCCACCTGACCAATACACCAACAGGGACTTTTCAACAGACATAGACATTAATAGGATGTTGGTTTCCCATTTAAAGCGATAACAGCTTACACTCTTCTGGGAAGGCTTTCCACAAGAATTTGGAGTGTTCCTGTGGAAATTTGATGTTGGATGAGAAGGCCTGGCTCACCATCTCTGTTCCAGTTCATCCCATGGGGAGTTCGATGGGGTTGACTGAACTCAACCTCTGTGAGGGAAAGTCAAGTTCTCCAACCACGGAATAGAAAAGGGCCTTCTGCAAACTGTTCCCACACAGTTGGAAGCATAGCATTGGCCAAAATGTCTTGCTATGCTGAATCATTAAGATTTCCCTTCACTGGAAGTAAGGGGCCTAGCTCAAACCCTGAAAAATAACTATATTCTATTGCAGCATGACTGTGCACCGGTGCCCAAAGCAAGGTCCATAAAGATATGGCTAGATAAGTTTGGTGTGGAAGAACTTGTATGGACCACAACCCTATCGAACACCTTTGGTGAACTGGAACCGAGATTTTGAATCAGACCTTCCAAAAGCTCAAATGGATGCATGGGCAAATTTCTTGTGGAAAGTCTTCCCAGAAGAGTGGACTCTACAACAGATACAGAGGGGGAGCAACTACATATTAATGTGTATGCATTTTGAATGCAATGTCTTAAAAGTCCCTGTTGGTTTAATGGTCAGGTGTCCCAATACTTTTGTCCATTGAGTGTATTTTCTATTGATTTTATATTTCTTACATGAAGAGGAAATTGAGACTCACACGTCGGCACATGACAGGTTTTATATTATATGTATCTATATCCTATTTTCAGTAGCATTACTACATGCTATATTTTTTTCCTCAGGAAAAATTAGCTTATCATAGAAGAAGCAGCCAAGCTCTCCCTCCCGGCCTGTACTTAGGATACCTGAAGCTTTGTAGTGCGGTGGACCAGATCAGAGTACTGGTGCCAGAAAGATTACCCAATGTTCTTTGTCATGTGAAGATTCGAGCCAACTCCAATGTTTCAAGGTGGGTTTTCTTCTGTCTCGTAAAGGACATATCATGTAACCAATCATTGACTGCATTATTCACTCACTATTACATGGGGGTGTTTTAAAAAGGGAAGGAAATAGAGCAGTGAGCCAGGAATTTCTCTTTTTATATATAAACCCCAGTTATTGTCAGTCACCGGTATCCGTTTGCTATTAGAAGTCCTCTAGTTGGTTGTATTATACCCTCCTCTATGTCTGTAAATGAACACATACGACTTCTGTTCCAATGACATTGTACTGCTGAAAGGTTTGTCAGTTGGAAAATGCTTCATAAACCTGTTAGTCTGGAATGAAACACATTATATTCCTTATACATTGCTTACAGGACAACTAAACATGTTTTTCATGTGTCCCTAGTATGAGTATAAACTGGAAGGTTCTTTTCACAGTACATGCCAGTTTATCCACTGGGAAGCTGGCAGCATGGTGCGGTCAGCGACTGTCTCTGCTAGTGGATGGGACATTTACTAGGTCCCCTCTGTTGATCACCTTTGAAAACAGGGGTCTCCCTGTAGAGACCCCCGATTAGATGAGCAGAGTGAGCCCTGCTCTGATTGACTGTGTGCATGCCAGCACGTACCAACCTCCCCACCGACTGATGTGTCTGTAGAGATACACACTGGGTTGATTTGGATGAAGGGGACACAAAAAAGTTTAACTGTCCTTTAATGTGAAGCTGCATCTCATGTATATTAGTATAAAAACCAATAAAAGCAAAACCTGAGTAACATGAGTAGATCTGCAGACAGCTTCATTCTCCACTAAAGATAAACTGACAGTATCACCTAAACAGTATCAGTATAAAGGGATAGTATCACCTAAACAGTATCAGTATAAAGGGACAGTATCACCTAAACAGTATCAGTATAAAGGGACAGTATCACCTAAACAGTATCAGTATAAAGGGACAGTATCACCTAAACAGTATCAGTATAAAGGGACAGTATCACCTAAACAGTATCAGTATAAAGGGACAGTATCACCTAAACAGTATCAGTATAAAGGGACAGTATCACCTAAACAGTATCAGTATAAAGGGACAGTATCACCTAAACAGTATCAGTATAAAGGGACAGTATCACCTAAACAGTATCAGTATAAATGGACAGTATCACCTAAACAGTGCTCATACTGTGAGTGTAAAGAATAAAAATGATTGAAAATTATCTATAATTAGCAAAATTTCAAGTAAATGCCTAAATTAAGAGGAAAATGTGTTTTAAATGTGTCTGTGGAGTCTCCTGCTTATGACATCACCTGTGGCCCGGTATGCAAATGAACTGGTTTTCAGTGGGAATTGTATAATTTGCATATTAAGCCACAGATGATGTCATAAACAGGAGACTGTAGATCATTTTTTACAGTCACAGTATAAGAAATGTTTAGGTGATACAGTCCATTTAAAAAGCAGACTATTGGGACATGCACTAGTGCATCTAGAGTTGAAGAATAAGTGAAAAACATATGGTGGCCCTTGTAATACTGCAATGTTATTAATAGCGTCAGGTTTTATCATCATTATCTTAGTTTCCTAAGTTCTTCACAACCTGCAAACTGTCAAGTCAGAGGTTAAATGACAAATGAAAGACGTCAAATTCTGTAGATTAAAATGGCTGGATCTGGACTAATACAGCGGCTATTGGACTAAACCTCCCCTAATGGCCTTTGTTTGGCTCAGTATGATGGGAGTGGCTGAGTTATAATAAGGTTTCCCGCTTGTGATCATCTAACTGAACACGCTGTCCATTTTTGCAGATTATGCCAGTAGGGGTCTCTCTTTTGGCAGCTTGTCTGAGAAGAAAACAAATCATAGATATAGAGCCTCATCGGGGGCTCTGTATAGAAATGGAAAGTGTTAATAAACAGGAGCTTTGCACACTTCACATCTCACTCCATCTCTGTATTAATCAAAGGGTTTGCTGTTAAATTGAAAAGAGGCTTTGTCTTGTCATCCAGCATTGGTGGGATAACGGCTTTTAATAGTGTAGAAGTACAAGGATCATGTGCTGCCTCTACTCAAGGCTTAGCACAGATGAGGGAGACGTCCTAGCTGTTTCTGCATCTATTGTTACAGAAGTTATTAGGAAAAGGAGTGTTAGATTTGAAGCACGTCCTGGTCCTTAATAGACAGGCTCTCTAAATGTAATGACACATAGTGATATATACTGATTTAGACAGATGGATATTAGCACTAGAACTGTTACTATGTCTGTGAATGAACAGTACATCACATTCACACTTATATATGCAAACGCCAGTGAACTCACACAATATAAACACATCTCGGGCTGTATGTAAAGCATTTCATAAACAGGAAACTCCTGTAGGAAGTAAGATGTGCACAGGAGAATTTCTTCCCCCAGCTTACTTCAAACTATGACTACCTGGCATGTAAGGGCAGTGTGCATAGCATGTAAATATGCTTCTACTTCAGTTTGAGATTTTGCACAATGGAACAAATGGTTATAGGATAGAAACAGATCTGTCCAAACTTCACTATAATGGTGGACTAGTGTTAACAGCTGTGATCCACTCATCTCTTAGAGGCAGGTAAATTCCCAGGTAAAGTTGGGTTACATAGGAAGTAATTTGAGTGAAGAATTATAGTGACTGACTCTTGGCTGAAAGGGAAGTATGACTTTTGGTTCATAGAATACATGTAATGCTATTGCTATTCTATAAAAAAAACGAAAGTCTATAAACCGAATGTCGTTCGGTTTATAGACTTTCGGCTTATGGAATACATGTAATGCTATTGGCTTTCTATAAACCGAAATAGAGTCCCCATTCATAAGAAATTCTTATATAGAAAGCCAATAGCATTACATACAATGTAATCGCCGAACTCCAACACGAACATACAGTGGAATGTCCGTGTTCGGGGTCCAAAAACCGTAATGTTCTGTACGAACCCGAAACAGTGCGGTTCGGGTTCGCTCAACGCTACTTGGTAGCTATGCTCTGTGGATGAGCATAGTCATAGACAGCAGACCCTTTTTACCACACAGTGCTGCATGCTCAGTTTTCCACCATCGAGCCAAAGGCACTCACTGAGGCACGTACTCTACCAGTGTGCTGTATTTTGGTCTCCAGCTAACTTTTACCTTCCCCCCATCTACGACTGCTGAGGGCGTGCACACGTTGCACATTTGAAATTAACTCATGTTTCAAGATTTTAATCCCACCATCATCAGTTGCCTGGATGGGTAGAATTGAAATCTCTGCCTGTAGTCTCACCTGTCGCTGCTTTTCCCCTTGGTCACTAATCCATGTGCACAGGGTTAAGCCATGAGAAACGAGGCTGCAAATTTTTCCTGATCTGTCTGTATCTGGGGATTTAACCCAGTCAATCCCCGAAGCCCCTTAACAGCTCCGGAGGCGCCATTCATTCTACAGTGTCTCGGCTCACTGTTTTGAACAGCAGGACAGGCAGACACACTTAACATACAGAGCCGTCATTGGTTAAGAGTCTTATCGGACCCTAATAACCAAAGTTTCGCCATATTTCAGTGTTTGATACTAAAATACTCACAAAATAGGTTTTAGTCAAAGTAGATGCCTGTAAATAATACTAGTGTGCAATACAGTAATTATTTGTCGGCTGCCTTGGTCTGCGTGGTAATATATATCTTCAGCTTTCATGTGTGTGGCTTTTAGTATTGAAGAAAATATAAAATGCAGTGTAAAATGAAGAGCAAATCTGGTTATTTTAAAAACATTTCTGGGAAAACTTTTAAAAGTGAAGCAGTTACCATGGGAACCAATGGATAATTCCTGTTGATTGCTGCAGTTTTAGATGCTGGCTCCAGAACTGACATTTATAATCAAGGCCGAGTATTTTCCAATTATATAGTGTATTTTAAAACTGACCCCGAGTGTGATATATATGGGAAATAAATCCATTAAATTATGATTTCCTCTTGTTGAAGGGGCCCAGTTTTACAAACTCAAATGGGCAGTATTACAGAGGCCAATTCTCCGTGTTTTATATTATATATAATGGTATTTTGCAAAGCAACATTAAAAATATATCCCAGTGTCTTTGTCCCCTTTAAAAAAAAGATGTGGGAGAAATTTAGTGAAGTTGGTGCCTCATTTAGTTAGTCAAACAGCCACTGGCTGCTCCTAGTGTCAATCATGTAAAATGCGAGGGAGAAGGTGAATGCAGTTAGGAAGACTGAAAGGAAGTAAAAGTGCACATTTTGAAAGTGAAGTAGAACAGGGAGGAGCCAGAGCTTCAGAGAAGTCAAACAAGATGTTTGAGCTGAAGTAGAAGAGGGAGCACAGGACAGGCTGAAGACGCATATATGTTGTTTGTTCCAGCACGCTGGTGACAATATATTCATTCACTGTATTTGGCTGTAGTGAAAGTACGGCTAGAGTTTGACGTCATTGATTTTCTGCTATAAATTAAGGATGTTTAACAGTTTCTGGTCAGCCACAGCTTAAAGAGTAGCAGATATTGCATGTAAGCTAGCCATGGCAGTGCAGAGGAAATCCACTCTTCATCTTCTGCCTCTTTCATGGTGGTGGATAATATTTCATTATTTATCAACTAGAATTCCTAACCTTCTTGTTCCTGGTACAGAGAAGAATGGGAGTGGCTCCAGACTTTGGCCAGTGTAGAAGAACAGCTAACCAATGAGCAGGACTCAGAAAGTAGCCAAAAGGTTCTGCTACAAGAGCTTAGGACTGCCGTGAAGGATCTAATGAGCCAAGTCAACATCCCACTTCAAGAGGTACTATAGCTGAGACAACAATGTGCAACAGAACAAGCCATCAATTGTTACCTTGAATACATGTTTATATGGTAATTGTTCCACATTTAGAGACTCTATATCTGTAATCTGCGTGTCAAGTTAGAGGGGCAACGATTTAAAAGTAATATCAGCAAGTGTTACTTTACTGAGAGGGTAGTGGATGTATGGAATAGCCTTCCAGCGGAAGTGGTAGACGTAAAGACAATCAAGGATTTGAAGCATGCGTGGTATAGATACAAGGCTATCCTTGATATAAGATAGGGACCTGTGGACTAATAAAAGTATTTAGAAAATTGGGCAGACTAGATGGACCCAATGGTTCTTATCTGCCGACACATTCTATGTTCCTAAGCCAGGCATCAATCAGCACATTTACACCATCACCTGCATAGTTTATTCATGAAACTTTTCATTACAGCACATTTTAACAAGCTGGTGAGTGTATACACTTGGAGTATATGACATAGGATGTCACCTAGAAAGCATAGTCCCAGAACTGCTGCAGAAAACACAGTAGACCAGGGCTTGACAAATCCCCAGAGCCATGGCTCCTAATTTTTTTTTTTTTTTAAACTCTATGAAAGTACTATTTCCCTGGCACCTAAAGTCTACAGAAATTTATCAAGCCCTGAAGTAGACTAAAACAGTGGTCTCCAACCCTGTCCTCAAGGACCACACAACAATCCAGGATTTAGGTTTTACCCAGTTGGGTGGGCCTTGAGAACAGGGTTGGAGACCACTGGACTATACAACCCTTTTCTCTGCCCAGTATTACAAAAGAGAGCAAGCCTATTACATTTCCTATTTCTTGGAGGGACTAACTACTTGTTAAAGTCTTCTTAGAAGGTCAATTGTGCCACATGTACTCCATTTGAATGGTACTTTTTTTTTGTATGCCATGTTTAAAAACTATTACAGCATTGCTCCTTGACAGGTGAGTTGGTGAATGGCACACTGAACACACCTTCGAGCTAGGAGGAGATATATATAATTGACTGAGTATGAGCTGCTCACAGATAACATAACAGCATGGAAGTGTTTGTTAAGACTTCTGAATAAAGCACAATGTTCTTTGATGTAAAGCTTTTGTTAGGGACAATTTGTCACTACACATTGATTAGAATGTAAATTAGATTATTTTGTTTTGTCTCGCGTAGGCAAAAGATTTCCGCCTATACAGTCAAGAGGTCCTGGACTTTGGAGGACAGGTCTCCTTTCTTCTGTTGCTGCCTCCATCTGATGATGTGTGTACAGCTCCTGGCCAGAACAATCCCTACACACCATACTCTGTCTTCCTCACACTGCCCCTACAAATCTTTGAGCTAGGTAAGAACGCAGGAGGCCTTTTTTTTTTGTGTGTAAAATTTGCAAAATGTAGAGGCAACCACCAATTTACAGAGCAGAGTAAGTTTCAATAACCTGTGCCTATATTGAGCATTCATGGTGCAGACTCTACAGTGAGGAGAAGGCCCCACTGAGTTTCATCTATAAAACTATTCAACACGTTAAACAATGACATTTCCTCTAACTCTTTACTATGTCAACAGCTATTTCATGATATGTGGAATAAAGAGAAAAAGAAATCAATAAAATAACCCAAAGTTAACTTTCATACTCATCTCCAGGGGGTTATTAAAAAATAAAGTCAAGTCTGCCAAGTTTGTTTAAATGTTGTGGTAAGAGAATAAATGAAATTATTAATATCAGAGCATATTGTAGGTTACATGTATTATAATGCCAAACACATGTTTGGGAGTTTATGGTGTGTACAATATGACTTATTGTGTTCTATAATTGCCTTAGTCGCTAAATATTACAAAACGATATCTTTTGGTTTCTCTTCCAGTTAATTTTTTTACTTACGATCGGGAATTTATCAGTCAGTATTGTCAGGTCTCAGCTTTACTGGAGCTCGAGTCTCTCCTTTCACAGCAAAGTCTGCGGGAGGCCTTCTCTGACTCCGAGCTCATCACAGCCAAGCAGCGGCACCAGCAGGTCCAGGACTATTTACAGGTAAGCGGCTTGCTTACATTAATGGCTTGCATGTGGGTCTAGCTCTGTTTTTAGTGACTGATATGTGCAGATAGTTCAATGTATAGTGTGTTGAGTAATCGCCCTCATTATTCACATCTCTGTACCACTGGTCTACACATGGTAAGGCTTTAGGTATCCCGGGTCATGAATGGTCTGTGCCATGATTAAAGTGGTGATGGGAGTCAGGCCCAAACTATCTTGTTATGTTGATCGACTGGTGGGAGTTTGTGAAGAGCAGGAGCAAATAGAAGCATATTGAATTACTGTGGGTCATTTCAATACCCACCAAATGCTGGACACGGTGTACTTTAATGTCTGTATCGCCTACTCGCTCGTGGTAAAGCACATTACATTCGGTCTGGCAGGAACCAGCTTTAAATATAGAGACAAACTAAACCAAGGAATATTGTGAATCAAGACATGCTATTGACAAGGATACATTAACTTTAATAACAGGGATGGGCTGCACGACACACTGTTACACAGTGTGGGCTGCATCTGAAATGGAAAGACCCATTTTTAAGAGAAATTCTGTAAGTTATTACATTTTGTAGTAACTCTTTCTGTAATTCCACAAATATGTTACCCATAGTGTGTCTACGGGAACCACAGCAAAATGTGGCGTCACACAGGTCAATTTAATGGAGACAGTGTAGTACTGACAAGGATAAAAATGTTACATTGCTAGCAAATATAATAAAGTATTCACTACCGGATCACATGCATAACTATTCCTTCAAAATGTGTCAAACTATTGTAGAATCATTTCTGTTATTTAAAAGTCCTATTGTAGACAGTCAAAGCATTCTGGGAGAGCAGTGATAACTACAGGTTTTACTGCTTCACCACAAAGCATGTTCCTCAAAGAGAATGAGGTGCAGTTTGCAATTCTCCTATCTGTGTAATTGGATGTAGTCCTTGCACCATTGGTGTGGAATTGAGGAAACTACTGATCCATATTAATTATGTCAGCTGCACACACTTCTGTTACAATTACTGAAACAGAAATTGGAAAAAGATGGTGGCTTTATAAAAACAGCTTGAGAAGGAATCCACTCCATCGTATTGTTATTTCCCAAAAGCACACATCAAAACTATCCAAAGATGACCAGTTGGCTAAAAATGCCCAGGTGATGACATGGTGAGTCGCATTGCTCGGTTATTGTGTGTGTTTGTCGGTTAACTAATCACTTACAAACAGCCCTGATCTGGCCCTGCTGGAAAGGAACGGAGAGCAATCCCCTATGAGTAATACGGCTTCTTGGCAGCAGTAAATTATTTGCTTGCACTCCAGTGTTATTCAGGAGGAGATTTAATAAGTGGTTTGATAACTGTATAAGTGTATGTCTGCACCAGCCAACAGGATACAGTCTGGGAGACCTTTTTACCACTAATATAGACCTGACACTGCCAAAGGCCGCAGAGGAAGCAGGAGAGGTATGTAGTGTAATAAGGCTTATATTCTGCTTCTGCCCCGAGTAGACTTGTCTCTGCTGTGCCATATATTTATCATGGCAGGGTGTTCTTTGGCAAACGCCACTATTGGTTGCAAAGCAATTTAAGGAGTCGTCTGGTCTGACCAGGCCGTGCTCCTGTGGAATTGAGTCTTTAATATAGATATACTTTCTCTTATTATTATTATTATTATGATTACTTTTTTCATTCAGCCTCTTGAATTACAGAAATGCATGTCTTTTCTCTTAGACATGGAACCAGAAAAATTTGGAATTTAATTTGTGTTTTTTTTTTTTTTAATTCTCTGAATCGGCTATTCTGAAAAAGCACAAAAATATCATAAAAGGATGAATTGATTTTGTGTGAAATCCTCTACCAATGTGTATATGTAGAACTAGTGAGAACCCAGCACATGGTCTATGGAGAGAGTATATTCACTGCACTGTGCCCACTTATTACCCCATGATATAGATATAATCACGAGCAGTCATGCGTAAGGATAGGATTTGGTGGCTTTCTGTCCTTAGTGTTTAGTTATTATGGCCATGGTGTAGAAGGCAAACTTCCCACTATACACTTACCCTACTTGTTGTTTTGTATCGGATTGAAAATGGCACACAATCAAGGAATTATTATAAATAAAACTGGCACAAAGTGGAGCCAGATAGTGACGCTACAACTGCTGGGTTGAAAACTTGGGTTCCTGCACATAAGGTGATAGAGGTATACATATGATACTATAGATTTTTTTAAAATAATTATAAATTAATTATGTGAGGGATCTTTATACAAACCATATATATATCTGATTATATGAATAGTGCTGTTTTATTGGCTCCTATAGTGAGGCCAGTCAAACTTCTCTCCAAATCATTCTTATAATTACCTGACGATTGCTGCCAGAGAGCAACTATAGCAAACAGAATTATATAAATATATACATTTCATTTTCATTGGCACATTAAGGTTTGTCAGTACTACATAAAAGGCACATAACTGTCTTGATTGTTTATGAATACTTTCTAATATTCTTTTTTTGGACTTTTGCAGCAAATGGAAGAGATCTGGAGAGAGATGCGATGGATGATGGATGCCCTTCAGCATGCCAGATATAAGCAGCCGTCATGTGCCGTTCCACTCACTTGGTTCCTTGATGGATCTGGAGAGGTTTATCTTAAGGAAAAGCCTCAGTCCACTTCATCACATCTGGACTATTTCCCATCACCGAATCCCTCCCCGGAAAGCAGTCGGAAACTCAATGCTGGTGAGTAACCATTCTTGTTGAATGTTCCACCACTGTGGGCACTAGACCTCCCCTCACCACTGCACACATTTATGGCTGTGTGGTGAAAGAGTTATCCAAAATATAGTCTCTCTGAACTTCTGTTGAGGCAGACTATGCCTGAACAAAAGGCCACCGCAGAATGCAGGGAGCAGAGATTTCTGCCATTCTAATATAGAAGTAAAGGGTTTAGATGGATAAATTGAGACAATTTGTAAAAATATCCATTATCCATCAACCAGCTGCTAATCATTAGGGTCCATGGGAAACAGGTCCATGTAGTAATATTTTATTTTTTTATTCCACTACAGACCTCCTTACAGCTCCTTACTCTGATAATGAACTATTAGATGTGAAGTTCGCAAACCAGTCTTCCCCTCTTCTAGATTCACATGGTGTATCAGATGAAGAGGGCTCCTCTGAAGTCTTCCTGGCTACTGACAGTGACTATGATTCCAGCAGAGCTCAAAGCCCCAAAGAGCTGGACCTGGTTTATTCCTCGGGACAAGAGTGTGGCAGGAGATCCATCCGCAGCTTCAGAGATGGAACACCTGACGTTCTGCAGACTCATGAGACAAAGGTTTTGTCTCAGGAAGATGAACACCCGCCACAGCTTTACGATAGCGACTTTGTGCTTCCTAGCCGTCAGATTGAGCTACTGCGCATCACAGAAAAGCGGCAAGCTTACTGTGTCCGTACTAGTAGCCTAGATTTTCCCAAGCAGCCTTACAGGGCCTCTCGAAAGTCGTGCCCAGGCTCCGTCGATAGCTCTCCAACAGAGAGAAAAAATGTAGGTCACCGCAGCATCCGAGGACTAAGGACAAGCACCTCTTTTAGCCCAGACCACGATCTACCATGTGAAAGCTCCCAGCGGATTTATCGCACGCACTCTGTAGAGTGGACACATGACTTTCAAGAATCATTGGAACCAAGAATTGTAACAGCTCAAGGAAAGAAGAACAGCTCTGTAACTTTACGGATATTTCCACAATACGAGACTGGTCTGTCTAAAGAGATGAGTGTGAAGGTACTGTAGCATCACATCTGTGTGTACATGAGAATACTGACCAGCAGATTCATTCTAGGTTGTGTTACCTTTCAGTGGACCAATATTGAAGGGTTCTCATGGAAGAGATTCTTGCATACAAAAATAGATTTCTTTTGACTTGATATTTTACTTAAAAAGGTAAAAAAAAAAAAAAAAAAACAGACCTGGGAAGCTATGTACCATACTCAATAGTGGGTTCCCTACAACGTGCTACAACATAGAATGAACATGTGTTCCTAAGGAAGCCATTTGGTTAGACTGGTGAAGGATAATGCTTGATTGTCTGACCTGGTATGTTTTGAAAGGATGTACGGCAAGTGATTGACCACTCAGCTATAGATCATTCATATGTATCATTAAATTCAGCCACTAAATTTTTTTTTAACCTGGGTTTGGATTTTATTTTAGAGAGTCCCCTGTATGTATACACGACATAATATCCTCTGACCAGCAGTATGCAGGCTGATCCGGCCCAGTGCAGCGAGAGATATATTCATTTTTATATGCACTCAATAGAGGGGAACATAGCTATCCCCCTCTAGTTATTCTATGCAAAAACTTCAATAGATCACACTCCGAGCGCCTAAGCCAGATCAGTTAAACCCACATGTATCTGTAAAGATGTACTTTGGGTAAACACAGCAAAAGTTACACTAATAGTAAGAAAAGTTACACGTTAAGGAAGAAATGAAAATAATACTTTAATCATACTAAAGATAATGATAGGACAGGACATACATGTTAGAAAGCAGCTTTAAGTGTACACCAAGGGCAGATTGGGCAACATTGATTCAAACTGTTCAGGAGAGGTCACTACTATAAACAGAGAGCTATGTGGAGACATCTAGACATCTAATATACATTCACATGACGGCATGCATCTCTGTTGTTTTCTGATTGGCTTGCATGTAATTCTGGGGAAGAATCGAATCCGGGAAGATGTTACACACGAGGTTTGTTTTGAAGGCAGGTTTGGCAAAAAAAAAAAAAAACAGAACAGTAAATTAACCCCTTCGTGACGCATGGTGCTTGCTTCCCAGATGACGCAAGCACCAAAACGTCACAAATGATTCCTGGCCACTGGATCACAAGGTGATCAGTACCAGAAACACTATGGCAGAGACCCGATCAGGGTCTTAATAGAACCTGTGGGTCCCTGACAAAAAATCGTGAGACCTCCGGACGTCACGTGTGACATCACAAAGGTGTGCCTGAACCCGGGAAGTTCGGGCATGGCGCGATATAGTGAAATGTAGCCGGTGTTCTGACGAATTACTGGAGCAAATTCTCCTGCGCAATCGCAGGAGAATTTGCTCACTGCGCATGCGCATAAAGTTACAGCTGATAACTCAGCTGTAACTTTATGTCCACCGCGCATGCGCGAGCTGCGCAACCCACATCCCGCCCCCCGCACACCCCTTCTTACCAGCTGATCGGACAGCGGCGGTACACAGCGCATGCGCGCGGCTATCAAGCCGTGTGGGAATGCGCTGTGTCCGTGGCTGGATTCAAACAAAACGCTGGTAAGTAACACGGGGCGGGGGGGGGGGACATAAGGAGCCAACAGAGAGGTAAGCACCCTGGTGAGGGCTGCCTCATCTTCATGGGAGTTGTGATCCTACAGCATGCGCTGTGTACCGCCGCTGTCCGATCAGCTGGTAAGAAGGGGTGTGCGGGGGGCGGGATGTGGGTTGCGCAGCTCGCGCATGCGCGGTGGACATAAAGTTACAGCTGAGTTATCAGCTGTAACTTTATGCGCATGCGCAGTGAGCAAATTCTCCTGCGATTGCGCAGGAGAATTTGCTCCAGTAATTCGTCAGAACACCGGTGCTCGCTTTGAGCACCGGCTACATTTCCCCTGTCAGACCGAGGCCACTCAGCATGACAGTCTGAGCTGTTTAATGAAGGACGTACTATGCCGTCCTAGCGTCATTAGGCACTTAAAATCAGGACGGCATAATACGTCCTAGTATCAGGAAGGGGTTAATACATGCAAACTTTTGTTGTCTTTAACCACTTTGTGATGCATGGTGCTTCCGTCCCAGATTGCCACGAGGTGATTGGTAGTCAGGGACACAGTTGCAGAGAGCTGAGAAGGGTCTCCCGACGTCACTAGTGACGTTACAGAGGCGTGCCTGAACCCTGATTTAGTAAAATGTAGCCAATTATCTTGCCAGTCTAATTTAAATATATGACTTAATGTATTACAATTAGGCGAAAGACTTGAATTATTTGGATTTAAAATGAGCCTACTTAAATATGGCTAAAATGCAAAGAAACAAAACCTGTAACACACATGTCTATAGATACAATGCCACATCCTTTATATATATAATAGGGGTTTCTTTTGTTTCTCTCTATTTTTGTGTGTCCAGTTGCATATAACAAGCAAAACACCTGCCCAGGAAGTAGTAAAACTGGTGGTCCTACAGATGAACGAGATCTCCAGAAGCATGCTAGGAACCACAGAGGCCTACTGCTATGCCGAGGATCAACTGGACCACTTTGCACTGGTTTTTACTTCAGATAACCATAAGGAACAGTGGCTGGCTGATGACTTTCTGCCATTCTCCCTACACAACATGTGGCACAAGGGCCTCTTCTCTGTCAGAATAAGAGAGACTTCTCCTTTGCTTTTCCAGTATGGCCCGGCTACCACAGTTTGAGCGTCTGGGGCCAGGATGTTGGACAAAAAGCCAACCTTCCAAAGGACTCTCAGCTCAACTACAATGCTTCCTTCTTTCAATAAAGCATTCCCCTTGTACAGAAATTTGGGCTATGATTAAAAAATATGGTTTAGGATATTTTTTTTTTTGTCAACCAAAGACTTTTCCTGACTACAAAAAAGATGTGATGAGGGAACAAGTATATTTTACCACAACTTGTTCACCAGAAAGGAATTTGCAAGAGAGTATTTTTAGAAGAACAACATAAAACATACCACTCACAAAAAAGCAATACATATTCCTCCTCCTCTACCACCCTTTGCAGCACAACATTTGGGATGCTATTGATGTACAAGCCACAGAGACTTAATGGGATATTGAGACGCTGATCCTCCCGTACGCATTCAGAGCAAGAGAACAAAAAAAGAACAAATATCTTACGATAATAACCACAAGAAACATTTTTTTTTTTTTTAAACAGACGAGAAATATTGTTTGTGCTTGTTTCACTGTATCTTGAAAAAAAATATTTTGTTGCACAATCATAAAATTGGGAGTATTTTTTTTGTTAAATTCCAGGAAAACTGGAGCTGTTTACTCCTCTAATATGCTCTTATTTTAAACACAATTCCTCTCACCGAGCACATAAGAACTTGCCCCCCCCCCCCCCCCCCCCAACTCCTTTTAAAACATTTTTTAATAGTTTCTCCCAATTGACATGCAGTTTCTCTGTTTTTAGTGGTTGTGATTCGGGCTGCCTATGTTCAACCGCATGATGTTTCCAGGTATGCCTCTTGTCAATTTAATGAGTATATTGAAATCTTTTGTGGTCCACAGTTCAGATTGGTGGTACACTGTGGGACTTTCGGAAGGACTCACGTCTCAGAGCTGTACCCTACCAAACACAAGAAAATCTTACTTGTATATTAATGTTGAAAGACGTGTTCTGCATCTATCAAGTTAATATTTGTTTCTACCTCTGCCAACCTCCCCTTTTATTTCCTTTTACTCAATTGGGGTGTTTTTGTGCTTTCATGAGCCAGAGAAAAGGAATCATATCAAAGTACACTGTTTTTATTTTCTGTAATAATAAAGAAACCACACAGTGATGAACAAAAATATAAAGCACTGGTGCTATGATTGTAAAATATTAAATACTTTTTTATGATAAGAGTTGTCCATATTATAAACTACAATTACTAAATAAACTAGGTACGTCCAAGTTATGTCTTGCAATCAGGTAGGAATATATATATATATATATATATATATATATATATATATATAAACTCATGGTCTAAATCACAACTGATGTTATATATACAAAGCTGTGCAGAGGAATCAACATATAAAATGGCAGAGTCAGCAGGGGCATTGACCCATCTGTACCATTGGGGGGGAGTGGAAGATTATTACTTTACTTTCCATGCTCTGTTAACACAAATATTTCAACTTAAAGCCAAAACTACTGAAGCCAAAACAGGCTCGGGTTATGAGGGCAGGTTCGGGAAAACGTATACTGAGGTGCTATTTCCAATCATTGGGTAGAAAGATTGCTCTTAGGCCTTGTTAAGTTCTTTTGTGCCTTTAATTCTTTAGGCCCTTTTGATGAAGTGCAGAAACGAATCCCCAGTCTTGGCTCCGGCACTATTTATGTCCCTGATTCCAAATCCTAATGTACACAATTACTAAGCTTTATTTTTCCACAGGACAAGTATCATTAGCAACAGGTTCCCTAATACAAAATGACATCTAGACAAAACGTACAGTGAGGGGTCAGATATAACACTCATTACATATCATGGATTTCATGTAATGGCTTCAACTAACCTGGCAATATCATCTTCTTAATGTCTTTAGTGTTTTAAGTGTTATTTGAAAAGTCTGTTTTAAGGAAATGGTACAAGACAGTCTGCTCTGGCAGTTGATGGTGGATACTACACTTGAGCGAGTGTCTGTTCTTCTGGCAGTAAGGGGAGTGCGCCTTGTGACATGTAACTAAACGATCAGACAAAATACTAATTCAATTAGAAAGATTTGAAACCTGTTAAGTGATTAATTGCAATTTAGTGACACAAAGGGACACCTGAGATGGATCTACAAACAAGGGGCTGATATCTGTTAGAGCCTGGACAACAAGTAGATGAAGTGGTTGAATAGAGCCAATTCCACTCCCTTGCCACAAATAACAGGGCAGAAGCTCTTGTATAAACCCAGAGCATGCATGTACCACTTTGCATTACATTTATATATACCCACATGACGTTTACATGTATTTAACATTTCTCCCACATCTCCAGTTACAACAATAAACTTGAATAAATATATACATACCAGTGTGCCGCAATGGGGATGGATCTATAAACAGCAATTCTGGGGGGAAAGTTCTAAAAGTGGAACAATCGGCAGCAACATTCTATTTGGTTATATGGTGACTGCACACATTTTAAAATCACTCTTTA
The DNA here is from genome assembly GCA_036172795.1 of Pelodytes ibericus. NCBI lineage: Eukaryota > Metazoa > Chordata > Amphibia > Anura > Pelodytidae > Pelodytes > Pelodytes ibericus. Next base: position 12,979,945 of record CM069860.1, on the reverse strand, counting down.
CCTGCAGTATGATTTAACCAATAATAAGTTCATTAAAACAGCCAGTATCAAGAACACATCAACATGCAAAATATTGTTTGGAATTAGCCTTACATAGTGACATAATAGCTAAGGTTGAGAAAATACTTGACTCCATCACGTTCAACTACAGAATCCCAGAGAGGCCATATTTTCTCATAATAACAAACTTGTTTTCTCACAATAACAAGTTGTTTTCTCACTATAACAAACTGCACCCACTACAGATTCTACCCCCTGCACCCACTACAGGGGGATTTAGTAATATTTAGCCGGTGCTCACTTTGAGCTTTGGCTACATTTTTGCTGTCAGTCTGAGGCCACACATCTGACAAGTGGGATCACACTGTAAGTACCTGCACAGCTCATCCCGCTGCAAGTAACTAACTGCACAGCTCATCCCGCTGCAAGTCCCTGCACAGCTCATCATCAGCTAACTGAAGGACATCCACTGCAGCACCCATCTCTATATTTTTATTACAGGTTCGTTTTCATCCCGCTTTCTTGTTAAAAACAGAAGAAAATACATTATTTAAAATATCTGCTTTCTCTTTGTGTCCACTGACCAGCTCACCCATTTCAGATAACAGACACAAAATTATCAGCCTTTATTTTTTTTGCCATTTATGTTTCAAAATCATTTTTGGGGATTCCTTTTGCTTCCCTTACCAATTATTAGGAGAATTCTCTAATTTAACTAATTTACTTTATGGGCTTTGTTAGCATCTTTATTACTGCCTCTGCTGATCCCTCAGCTTTCTTTTTATTTATTACTTGATTTACTTTACTGGTTAGCCACATTGGTTTTAGTTTGCTTCTTTTATATTGGTTTCCAAAGGGTAAACATTTACATTTTTGTAATCTTAGTATGGAGGTATTCCTCTTACACTGTGTTTTTTCTAGATAATAATCCATCCCAGTCAAAGGGACCAAGTGAGGCATTAAACCTGCAAAATTTGGCCTTTTTGAAATTCAGTGTTTTGGTGGAACCCGTATTACCAATTTGGCTTTTTGAGTTAAGGACAACTCAATAAAGATAGACTTTCAGGGAACTGAGAGAGGAATTGGAGAATTTCCCCAACTCGGCTACTTTGGCCTGAAGTTTGAAATTCCTGTCTCAATTCCTTGCAATTCTCTCTTTATTGAATAGACCCTTTAATCTGAAAGAATACCATGTTCTGGTATAGTGCTCCCTTACTTGGATGTTAGAGATAATCTCCTCCTTGTTAGTTACTACCAGATTCAGGCATGCGTCACCTCTGGTTGGTGTCTGTACTAGCCAAGACAAACAATTACCATTCAACAAATTTAGAAACTTACTGCTTTTAGCAGAATTAGTAGTTCCATTTTTCCAATATTCTTCTGGGTAATTAAAATCCACGATATTGATAGTACGCACTATTTGTGAAGCCTTTTCTATTTGCATTAATAGTCCTATAATAGTTTCTGGGCAGTTCTACCCCCATTGACTATCTCAACCCACAACAACTCCACATATTCAATACTGTCATCACAGACAGACACCCTCCACATCTTTTGTTTGGCTTATCTTTTCTAGACAACATGTAGCCCTCCAAATTTATTGACCAATCATATACCGCGTATATGCTTTTGTTTCTATATATACACACACACACACACACAGACACAGCAACCAATACTATAAAAAGTCTGACGCATATGTATATTGAGTAAAGAAAAAAATCTCCTTTGCATACCAGGGAAGTGAGCATGGCCCTGGCACTTATAAGGGATAATGGGTTTGCAGATCACAGAAACTATACAGCTAAAATATAGGAAAAACTGAATCATTTTACTGCAGTAGTAAGGGGGAAAATCAATCTAGCCAAGGCATGTGTTCAGGACGAAAACCACATAAAGCACTAGGGATTCAAACTTCTGAATGTCATGCAACTGTTCTACACAGATAACAACCTGCCGTCTTAACACTGAGCTCCCAGCCACAATAATAGAAACCAAAAAATGTGTAACACTTGTACACACACAAGTGAACTGAACTCGGAGCCTTAGCCCGGCAGTCTGTCCCGTAACTACAATCTAGTTGTTGAAATAAAATGCTAGCACCTACTAAATTTATCCTGTGTGCAGGAAGCAAATCTAATTTTAGGCCCGTGTATCTTTTAAGACAACATTCCTGGTGAGAGATTTGATAGCCTCAGATCAGTATGGCCCGGGTGCCCTATACCCTCAATCAATAGGGTTATCGCCTTGCCAGAACTGGATTTGGTCAGTAAGCCATGATTATTTGTAATTGGTACAAAGGTTTAGAGCAGACAGAAGTAGTGTAATTATGAAATGATTTGTGGACTAAATATATGCTGGAAAAACAAACAGGAAGGTGCATCAGTAAAACTGATTTGAAAGCCTGGAAGATTATTTAAAGTAGACTTGTTACCACAAAAACCAGTAAAAAAAAAATACATACCATATTATTTTCAATTAATGAAATCTATATAAATGTAGCTTTAATTACCATCGGAAGATACAGTAATTATATATATCAGTGTGGAGATAAACCTGTTGGAATTGCAAATTTGAAAGCCATGCTTTTTCTTTTATTAATAAAATATTTCTATCAGTTCCACGTCCAAGTGAAGAAAAAGTACGTGATGGACTGCTACCAAATGCCTACTGTGCCCAGGGAAATCTGATGTGCAAAAAAGTCTAATGTTCAGCTTAATTTAAAAAAAAACCAAATAAAATATCCGATGACAAAGTCTTTTCTGGGCTTTTACCATAGGAGAAATCCTTGCTGTAGTTTAGAAAACGCATTGAGAAGCTTCCCCCCTATTGAAACATTACAGGTCTTTCTGGTTGAAATCCTCTTTCCTATATAAATATTAGCACAGTGAAGGTTATTAGCTCATCCAATTTTATGTCACTGTGCCAGAGTAAATTCAGGAATATAAGCTTGTCCATTACTGTGTATATATCTCTAAATACCTTTGCTACATGGCATTGGATCATATGCTTGGAAAACCTTAAAGGGGGGGACTAAATCAAATTCCAATTTCTTTATTACAAGACTATTTAGTAAAATCACAGCAGCATGATATTATCCATTTAAATGATACAAATCAAAACTTCCCTATACCTTGTGTCCTGCATGGGTACCTTCCGCTGTACCTATAACTCTATTTCAGCCTTTGTAGAGACACTTATGTATACGAGTTATTATGAAGTCATACAGTTTGTAACTTATATAAGCCTCTAATTCCTCTTCTACTGCACAAAATGGAATAGCCAGAAAGCAGCTCAGTTTTACCTAGCTCTAAAAACAAATCAGGTTATCTCCTACTGCTCCAATTCATGCAAAATACAAGGTTTAATTACACAACATTACAACATAACACAGCCTTGCAAAAAAGAATGAAATAAACACATGTTTACATGTAATATTCCATGGTGAATAGGTCATCTTTATTGACGTGTCCACACGTGACCCTGCTGCATATTAAAAGTACATGTGCATCTGTAAGTCATTTTCCTTCCAATTCTCTAAAAGTTATTATAAGCAACAAAGAATCCAAGCAGAAATAAATGTCACTTTTACTATTTAATCTCTTATGAGTTTGGAATACCTGAGAAAGTGCTTGGCAGACATATAAAGAGTCCTCTTGGCAACCTGCAGCGGTTATATGGCATGGACTAGGTGTTTCAGAGCATTGATGTCGGACAAACAGAAAATAAAATTGGAACTGATTAAAATGTGTAGAGCAGACTAACTTTATAAAGTGTGTTCTATCAGTTTATATTACACATAGTGTAATATAACATCTTAGCACAAGCATCTGAAGAGGCATGCTCAAAAAGCTCTTAAATCGTTGTGTGGGCTTTAGGTCTAGAAGTAGCAGGTCAAGGCATTTCGGATTTATTCTTATTAATATCTTTAAATTATCCAGGAATACTAATGTAATACTACATGACGATATAATCAGAAGCAGTTGAAGATCCGGTTCACATGCATAAATCAACCAATTGGGGACTAATCAAGGTAAATGTGCAAAAGGTATAGATAGTTAGGGATACTGCTCAATCTACTGAATATTTTCTTTCACTGTTTATTTGGCTAGGATAAGTGAGTTATTAGTCTCAGTGGGGAGTGGGGCTGCTTTTTCCTGTTTCTTATGAGATGCTATTATTTATTAGTCCGTGGTGCGTTGCCTGCTTTGTGAGTTCTATTGTTCTGGGATTGTGCCATGTGGACTAAGCAGAGCTTTCCTGAATGGGGAACACCAGCTCCTCAAAGTGTCATGAACTGGAAGTGACCCAGCCACAACTTATACATTACCACATTATTATTATTAGTAATTGTGCATTCCATGGACTATACTGTCTTGCCTCCATTACTTCCCCCCCCCCAACAAAAAAAATGAAGCTTGAAGCACAGTGAAGTCACTGCAGGGTGCACGTGAGCAAATAACCGTTTCCTCAACCTGATAGCGTTGTTTGCCCGGGAGGGCAGCCTCCCAGAAATATGGCTACTCACATACTAATACCTGCATAATGTATGTTATTTTACTCCTTGCACTTTACTACCTATGTATATCTACATTTAGATATATTACAACAGATATATAGTTGCCTTTGCAATATTCCAATGATGACCGACTAACGCACGCAATGTTCCATTCTGTCTGAGAATTCTGGGAGTCTTATACAACAACTTGAGTCAGAAGGCTGAGCATCATGTATGTTGAAGGCTATATCAAACATGTTACAATGAGAAGGCTGCATGTGCTGCCCAGGGCTCAATACGTCCCAAGACATTACCGTAATGGGACAGTTCATGGTGGCTCTTTGTTCGATGCACTAAAGTGCCTGAATGGTTAGTTTTAGGGGACACAGGTTAGTTGTAGGGTTACGGTTAGGGGTTTCTTTTAGGGTTAGTACTAGTACTTTACAAGGGGGTTACTAGTGTTAGTATTTGTCGGAGCTGACAGTTCAGCGCTAAAACGGACACACTGAAATGTCAGTGTTGTATCTGCTGTGGTGAAATGGCCGCATTGAACCGCGGTCCTATAATTGGAGGTCAAGGACTTTAGCAACAATTTACGGATCACTCAGTAGTCTTGAAATGGGGGAAGAGAGCTGGCTTAAGAATCCTGGCTTTAAGGTATAAACGCTTCTATCAAATGTGACTTTTAATGTTGCAGTTTGGTATGTTTTCCTATCACACAGTGCTGTTGGACATAATGGTGCAATAATCATAGCATGACAGTCAATATCTTAGAACAACGAATGAATATGTCAGGCCACACATGGTTTCAATTTTCAAGTTACAATAGATTTGAAATACCTACCATCAGTGACGGATACATCGCATGGCCCACTCGCAGCCCAACTCCTTCATTTATTTCTATATTTATTTAGCTTGGAACTGTCAGTCTTTGAAGGTGAGAAGAGCCTGCCGACATTGTAGAGATAAAAGGTCAATAGCTTCCATGTACTTAGAAGTATTAGAACATTTGGTGTCTTCTGATTGTTAAAAAGTTGGAATTTGTTTTAAGTACCTTACAAAGCCATGGATGTTTATTCATAGAACAATGGCGCTTCCTGCCTAACTGGCCTGCACATTTTCCACATGCTTCACATAGAAACCTCGATCATTTTTTCTGAGCGGATTTAGTACCCTTTTAGACGGCATATATTCTGTTCTACTCAGATTATTCCTTTTTTGGAGCATTTTCACAAGAAAAGTCCTACTAGCAGCACTGAATAAATGGATTTTCGTTAATGGTCCACCAGCCTCGGGATCATGGGACGTAGAGTGAATTTATACGGTAATGTCTAAGAATATATCTTCAGCTACCATAAAACACCAAATTTGGGCCACTTCATAGTTTAGCAATAACAGGGAAGTATTTAAAGACACTGGAAAAGGTTAACTTTGTGGGGAGATGCCTGATGCTCCAGTTGGTGATCCTTACTGGCTGCACTGTTGGTATGGTGACCTAAGCAGCCAATAGCAGCATTTATTTATTTTTTTAAAAGTGGTTTCTTCCAGTATTGGCAAAATCTGTTTCACTCATAAAAGTTTCAATTTTTTTTTTTAAACTACTGCCTCTTTAAGAGGATTTTATTACATAATGTAGTCATAGCTCGTTACCACTAGTAAGAGATGTTTGTTTGAAGTACGTGGATGCTGTTGGGGGGCAGCAGCCAATTCTGGGAAAGATCTATTGTGGTATTAGCTCTAACAGCAGAATGGAATGTATCATAGGATGTGAGGAATGACGCGTGATAGGATTTGTGTACAGTAATCCACATAGTTCAACTTATCAATTATATATTTCTTACTAACTTCCTGTCTCAAAGAGCAGATCTGTATGTAATTCTGGAACTCTCCGTTGCTCACCCTTAATAACCTAGGTGTTAATAGGGTTGCCACCTTTTTCATACAAAAAATACCAGCCTTGCTATTGCCTCCCATAGATTTAACATTGGCAGCAAGCGATTTTCTTACCGGCCTGCTGGTATAATACCGGGCAGAGTAAATGCTCATCACCTGTCCTCCTTTACAGTATTGCTTGTAATCAGTGTTGTATACAGAATAATCTGCATAGGGATTTCTCCATATATTCTTTTCTTGGACAATTATTTGCTTCCTGTGTTCTTGCTCTTGATCAGGGGTCATTTCTTCTAATCGGTGACTTTCTTCTATTCTGCGCTTGATGGTCAAAAGGCACCTGCATGTTAAACCGCTCACTGCACAGTCATATACATTCATATGCTGCTATAACAGTTTGCACTGCTCTTGAAAGGCTGTCCACTTCCTGGATATGCTATTTCCTTCAGTCACACAGGTATTAGTGGTCAGGTACTAATGGTGGATTAGACGTGGCTCTCACTCTGCATTATAATCCATCCCAAAGGCAGTTTATGGAATTGGGGTCAGGATCAGCCATGTTCTCCACACAAATCTCAACAAACGGCTTCTGCATGGATTCACGGTGTACTTGCATCCAGAAACAGGAAAGGGCCTTTCACAGACACAGATCCATGGTAAGACAGGCTGAGCATTGAGCATAATGATCGCAGGTATGGACGAGGCTGATCTTCTAAGGCAGGGGTCACCAACTTAGAAACTGAGAGCTACTTCATGGGTACTGAGTCATACGAAGGGCTACCAGTTTGATACGCTCTTCTGAAATAACAAATTTGCTCAGTTTGCCTTTAGTTATACATTATTAATAATACTCATCTATGTGAAGACACTAATCACGTAAATGATTTTTCACTATAATTAGCAACAATGACAATAAGGAGGGAAACATATCAATATTCAGCACTTTAATCTCGGTAATTGTTACATTTTTAGATGATCACTTACATCATAAGGAAAAATGCAACGTTGGAGAATTTTTGCTGGCTAGCAGAATGAGTTTTTACTACCATTCCCATGATGTCACACATACACACAGTCACACATAAATACACAGTCACACACACATACATTTACAGACACCCTTATACAGTCACACACACAGCCCCCTTTACACACACACTGTCACACTCACACACAGCCACTCTTACACACATACATAAATACACACACAGCCACCTTTACACACTTAGACACAGGATACACTTACACAGACACTCATGTACATACACTTGCACAGACAGTAACACACACATTGACACACACACCCTGTAGTGTACGCACTGACATACACTTCCATATATTGACACATACTTAGACACACACAAACACTTACACACATTTCTTTTTATGCTGTCCCCCTCCCTGCTTATTTACCTTCATGTGCAGGGAGGAGGACGTTCTCGATGCTGTCTGCAGAGGCTGATACTGGCATCTAGCTTCTTCTGCCGGATGTCAATGTCAGCTGATATCCGGCAGAAGAAACTAAAATGCCTGTGTTCTGCCTCTGCAGACACCATCCTTCTTCCTGCAGCCAATCAGAGCGCGACGGGGGCGGAGCTTGCACCCATCGCGCTGTGCTTGGTGTGACAATGAGGTGCGGTTTCCGCAGGCGGAAGCTCCGCTCCCGTCGCACTCTCTGACTGCAGCACCTCTCCTCCTGTGCGCCTGGGTGCGGTGCACCTGCCCAGGATTGGCCCTGCCTGCAGGCGACTCATGTGGTCCTTGGGGGCGACCTGGTGCCCGCGGGCACCATGTTGGTGACCCCTGTTCTAAGGAAACCCAAGTTACAAAAGCTCAAAGACTTGTGTTGCTGTTGCTCCCAAAGGTGGTGGGTGCAATCAAGGACAAAGAATGATTACAATCTACAAACTTCAACATGTGTCAGCTACAGTTAATTACAGGCATTGCTATGTCACAATAATATTCCATTGACTTGTTGTAAAGCTGGTCTTGTACAGAAGTGTCACATTAAACATAGGGGAGCTCTTGACAACAAGCCAATCTACTCTCAATGTTTATCTATGGAGATTACACAAGTTTGATACATACACCTGGCAAGGAGCCGGTCTGAAATAGCTGAATCCACTTATTAGAAGGGCTAAAACCTATTATGTTATGGACATTCTTATCACTCAAACAGTGCTACCCAGTGGACCTTTACCGTCACCAAAAACATTACCAGAGTTAGAGCAGAAGGGTGCTTGGAAGACTCATGAATTCATGGGCTCTGTTCTATTGGTCTAACATACCACACATGATTCTCACAACATGATGTTAAACGGAACAGCTATCAATATTTTTCGTCTGCAGTCACCTTAGCCGCCTTCCCTATCTCATTCTGTTTTTAAAAGGCGCACCACGAGGTTTAGCCCTGCTGGGGTTGCACCCCCCCTCCAAGGTGTCGCCAATAGTTGACATCATTCTTTTGCTCCGTGTCATTCTATTAGCCTCCATCTGTGGGTGTTTTTGATCTTTTTTGACTTTAATGAGATATTAATTAATAACACCTGCAAGAAGAATTCAAAATGTCTCCAGCCCCCCCATTACTGCTTAGGCTACAACAATACTACATTTGTCATCTGCTTCAAACAAAAATGACAAAGGAAAAAAAAAAAGAAATTTAAAATCAAATAAGAAAATGTATATTATTACAAAACAATTCTTGCTATGGTAACTTTCATTTTTGTGGTCTTTTGCCCATCAAGGATTTGTAGGCTCTGATCCTTGTCAGATGGCTTGGTTAAAAATCTGTATAGCCCTGTCACAAAAAAAGAGATATATTTGAAAACTTAATTGCCATAAATAAGGGAAAAACACAAACAGACTCCAAAAGTACAACAGCTTGTGGCAGCACAAATTAGTATTCTTTTAACATTACTCAGAGCCTCTAATAACTCTGTACACATTGGTTTTATTATAGGTCTATTTTATTCTATTAAGTCAATAAGAATAAACAATTATGTTACAAAAAATCTAAAGTTAAAGAGAGTGAGTGTCTATTAAAATAAAGAGAAATGAAGAAAGGGACAAAGACATCACCTGTTTCACTGATTCAATCTGTTACAATGCATTAATATCTAATTAAGACCACACGTTATAGTGTACATATGCTTGAGTAGCACATGAAAAAGAATATCGGCACGTACGTAATAATGCCGGATAAACAGTGTTGCCATGATAGACATGTGTGTATATATTTTATTCCACTTCCAGGAACTCAGACAGAGCGATATGACGAACTGTGAAAAGAAAACTACAGCTCCAATAATTGTTTCTCCCGTCAGATGAACTTTGCAGCCCATTTCCAGATTTTGACAGCTATTTCAAATCCCATGTGCTGTTTTCAATAATGCTGGGGAAAATATGAATCCTTTGCACTCACGCTCATAAACCCGTTCGGAGGAGGAGGGTGCGGGATATAGGACTCCATGCTTATATCAATTCGATGGTGTCATTTACTTCAGGCATTTTCAATACAGTCTTAAACGCTTAATGATATTAAACATAGATTATGTGAAAAGGTACACCTTGCTAAACTTGCTTCTGTTACACTAGGGGATGGAGGAACCGGACCCATAGTTTCCAAAGAGGAAAACCCAGCACCTGGAACCAGGGACATTGTATTCACCTGACACCCTTGGATCTAAAGCTTGAGCCTAGGACACCCAGAACCAGGAAGCAAGGGAAGACGCCAACGGCAAAACCGTAACAAACTGGAACCAAAACAGGCAAGGACAAGACGGACATAATGAGGAACGGACCAGGATCGGGGCTGGCAGAACGGAAACAGGCAATGTCAGGAACAGAACAGGAGATGGAATCGAAGAAACAAGCCAAAGTCAAACGAGGAGTCAAATCAATAGATCATACAGAACTCAGGAGCCAAAACTGAAAATGACCATCAGAGGGTAAAACTAGACAGAGGGATTAAAAAGGTATACACTGCCAAAAGATGTATGGGCAAAAAAAAAGGGTATGAAAAGGCCAGGATGCTTAAAGGTGTGAGATGCACAATGCATATATACAGAAAAACAAATCCACCATATTGGAGCCCCAGGCACCAGAAGAGCCGTGGAGACTGGGTGGCAAACTGAGAGGGAAGAGAGACAGCAAGGCGCAGTCGTCCTCGAGAGCCCAAGGATGCCGCACCAGAGATGATAACCTAGAACAGCCTATATCTTAGCGCCAGACAGGGACTGTCATTTGCTCGCATATATGTGATTGCACGGTCCACTGGAGTTTGGCAAATACTCCATCCTTTCTGCCCCAGATGGGCCTCTCTCTTCTCTTCTAGTAAAACACCCTACAATTGATTTATTGGTATCAAGGGTGAGCTTGCATAGGTGGCTCTCGGGTATATGAGCTTAACCAAAGATGGAGCAGCATCCATGTGTAAAGTTTGCTTCTGATTTTATAGACGGCGTTCCATTTACCATACATATCTATATATTGTTTAGAATTTAATTTGATTTATTTGCTTCCCTCAAACCTACTTAGTTGTATGCAGTGTGCTCTGGCGAATAAAAACATCTAATTAGTTTTCACATAATTAAAGTAAAACCCATCATTGTTAAAATCACAGTATATCGTCCTGCAGAGCTTTGTTGTGCTCCAAAGTGATGCTAAAAAAAATATGGCATTCTTGTGATAGCAGGTAATACATAAACTTTATTCAAAATGAGCAATCCAACTTGGTGAATACATTTTATTGAATTGTTTTATTGCTGGCACACTGTTCTCCAACTTCATCAATGCCGTGCACTCTCTGAACTCTGTAGTGCGTCTCACCAGGAGGTAGGCCCACCACAGTGCCCTGCAATAGTTTCATTAAAATTATTACTTTCCACCTTCCAACCATGTACAAAATAGTTAAATGCTTTTTTTAAACCAGTTATGATCTTTTTATAATTTAGATATCTGGGGCCATTCAGACATCTATAGTCATACCCTGTAATCACAGAGGCAACAGATAATACCAAGTGAAAAAATAGCACCTTGATGTAAACAGCTCTCTGGTGTGCTTAAAAGATTTCATCTGCTCCCAAAAAACAAACCTATTTCTCCTGTTAAAAATGCACCTTGTGACATAAACCTATTTAGTTAAAATGATGCATGAAGCTAGCTGTGTATTAGTTGAGATTATATGATATATGTGAACATCCCGTGATTCCCAAACACTGAATGATCTAAGCACCCTCTTCGATAATGGGGGCAAAGCTTATCCTTCCCCCGTGTCTTACAAATGTCCCAATCCTGACCACACCCCTTTCAGAACTTCAAAGCTCGGACACTTGCCTTTGTGTGTGTGTTTGTCTTCAGTGCCTGCCCAAATGTATATGACATCATCTAGAGACAAGCCGGGCCCAGCCATTGTCCTACATCAGTGTACACTTTTGTCCGTCTCCTAGGATCTGGGGCTCGCAGTATCCAGGCATGCTTTCATGTCTCTGCTCTGCCCAGCTGGAGATGCGATCTCCCTTCTGAGGCACCAGGCAGGGGAGATGTCACCGCCACACAGCAACGACAAGGAGAGACAGAAAGGATGGAGCCAATTTAATAACCAGAGCTGTGTGTGTAGACTTGCCAAGATTGGCCAGATATCAACTAATATACCCATGTAACTTCTGCAAAACATGTGGCTGTCCACAACAAAATCACACGGGAATCTTCAAGGGCTCATCATATAAAATATATACATGCAGTGATGTCATTTAATGCCTCAAAACAAGAGCCGTATTTGTTACGTCAAGCACACAATCTGCAGGTTATTGATGCAAAAAAAAGTTCACAGCAACAAACCATGAAAATAATGTAAAATTCTTCACATAATGCCCTAGGTTTTAGTGCACGTTATTCCCATAGGGAAACAAAATACCTGTGAATTTAATGCTAGGAAACTGGGGTATAATAGCCAGCCCTAGTCTCTCCCCTGATATCTCCAATAAGTCAGACCAAGGGCTGCTCCTAACCCCATTATTATATAAAATACCTCCTCCTCTGTGGCCAGTGGTTGCCCAAGTGGCACTGTCCCCCATAAAATATTAATGGTCCAATGGGAGAATACCCTCTACCAGAGTTATAATTGCCCCAGACTGCTGCTGTTCAGTATTACCTCGATTGCTTCAAAGTTGTATGTGCTTCTGTCAAATCTTATAGGTGATATTACAGGGCCCATAGACAGGGATGTCCATTCCACAAGGGTACAGAAGCTCCAGGTTTATGTGTGCCCCACTGACGTTTGTATGTTAGGTGCCATAAAGTGATGAACTTCTACTCCTACGATTATGAAATGAAAATCACAGTGATAGTCCTGATGGAGAACATTTCAGTGGAAAAGCCTGAAATGGTTAACACAGACAGCATTATTATTATTATAAACATTTGGACATAACGTATTCCATGTCCAGTAAAGCCGCTTTCTCTGTATTAGAAGCTCTAGGAAGACTATACGCTCTTCAAAGAGAAAATCACAAAGAAGGATTTTTTCCGAAAACTTCAGCATTCCATTAAGGAATCGCAAAGAACGGGGGTCCAGCTGCACACAATGTTATGGTGTGGACACTGTGTCATTTTTCTCCCTATCTAGAATCTGAGCTTTTATTAATAAAACAAAGCCTTCAAAATAACACAAGAAGTATGTTGTTTGAAGTGATGCTTCTACATACTGTTTTCTGTAACATTCAATTAGATTGCTCAACACGGATGACTGTTCTTAAGCGTTCGGAAAAAGCCTTTACCCCCTTTGAGGGGTTACAGGTTCATGCTCTGCATCCAGCTCAAGACAAGTCTCTGTATAAAAAACAGGTCTCTATTCAAATGCTCTGATGGCAGTGGGTCTTCACTCTTCAAACCACTGCAGGGTTTGACAAATATTTATGGGGTTTCGGTACTAGTTAACCAAAGTTGTGCTTCGTAAGGGGCATGGCCACACATGTCTATACAGATCACGCCACACATGTTCAGTGCAGTAGTGACAAAAAAACAAAGATAAATAAAATGTTATGGGGTCATTATGTGGTGTAAATGAGAGAAGATCCTCCACATTTTACATGGCTCCACTTATAGACAGTCATTATCTACGATCTACATGTAATTTTCTACCACAGCGATTCTAGTGAAGACTCACTGATTGTCCATCCAGTTGGTGCACCACCCTTGCGGTGACATCCTTTGTCATGAGAAACATAGAGACATGAGACGTGTGTAATAAGATCAAACAAGGCTTGCAGCTCTTCAACACAAAACAACCAAGACTAATGAAATCCAACCATAACTATAGACAAAACTATCAATATACAACCCCTGAACCATGATATCAGATCTCTCCCATCTTGGATTAATAGTTGTGTTAATACTATAAGTAGGGGGGCTTGCCCGTAGTCCTGTACCTTCATCCCCCCTTCACAAGTAAATGGATATTAAAGGTCTACATCCCATTCCATGTAGAAGGATGGGCAGCTGTTTCTTACATTATACTGCCATGTCCATCTCTCCCAGCAATAGTGCGGCAAATGACACCCTGAAATGTCCTCTACTGATGATGTCAAAGAATGCGTGCATCACTGTAATAAATATCTGACAGTAATTTTACCCTAACCAGATCATTAACCAAACCAATAACGACAGGAGCTCTGAGCACTGATCTCAAGTTTCTAAATCTGTTTCTTATACAAGAATATGTATAATAAGCTTCGCAAATACCACCCATTTTTTTATGGGGCCCTGAAGACTACAATAGTGTCTTGAAGCAGACTACTTAATCTTTGTGTCTTGTTGCATATAGGTAACTGCTTTAAAAATAGTCAGTGCTCTTTGATTTCCTTGTATATTAAGTTAACGGGGCCTCTAGGACAGACCAAGTATTTATATGTTGCTGAGAACGTACAACATACAAAATCCCCTGCAGTTATTCCTGCAATAAACACCTCAGGCTGTGTCTCTGCCTGGTTCAGCTTACAGTCGGCTTGTAATCGTCGCTGTGAATTTAGATAAACTTGCAGTGCTTTAACCATTGCGCTGCCCAGGGGCCCAGCCATGCAAATCGAATAATCACATTAATCTGCTAATCCTTCTCCTTAATGTAATAGCAAGTACCTGCCCCTTGCAAAAAAAGCCTAGCAAGAACATCTTACTATAGCTGGGATCATATTACAATCCATTTTACCTAAATTGGTATAATGATCTATATTGGAAAATATGATTTAAAAAAAGCCATACGGTTTCCACAGATTATAGAATACACACAAACAATATAATTTAATAAATTAAATGACAGAGAAATAAATGAATCAAGACAAATTCTACTGAAAATAACCAGCTAAACATTGATAGAGTCTGAGTAAAGTCTCTCGTACAGTGGATTTATTTGGATTTAAGAAAAAAAGTTTACTTATAATAATTAATTATTATTATAATTATATTATTATATGAAAATAATTAGTAGTAAGGTTTTGATACCACTATTTACTATGTTAATGGGTTACTGTTCAACCAGTAACATTCCTTTACATTGTTACTGTTTGCCAAAATAGGTAGAACGAAGAACGGTTGGAAGTTGAATGTTGCTATACTGTGTATTGTTCCTCTATCATAATTGCCATCACCCCAGGATGGGGCAAATCTATGACGCTGCATTTAACAAGTGTGTAGGTCAGACCAGATCTCATAAACATACATACAAGTAAATGATGTTTGTACAAAGGGCTGTACTATTCTGGCACAGAGAATAAAAACTAAAGATCCTACAGCAACTGAGAACTTGTCATACACACGGGCAGAAGTCTATGTCTACTACTATTCCATACACGGCTTGTACGCCTACTTGATAGTGCGCTGGTACAGTTAGTGATATTTTCTTTGCCTGTCCACAAATATCTGTATCTTCATTTTGAATTAAGGGGGATTCTGACAAAGAGCTAATACACTGCAGACTTTGCATTATGTGCAGAATCTGTGTGACATGGAGATTCAGAAAAGTCTTCATAGCAATTCCTCACACTGCCCACAGCAGCATCTCCAGAGAGGCTCAGTGCATGACATGGAACATGTTTGCAGAAGAAGGAGAGGGGGTGGAAATTCTGATCCTTATCTGGGGAAAGGGCTTGGTGCTGAAGTGGAACTCCCATGGTTTGTAGAGGGGGAACCCCGCAGAGATCAAAGGGTGTCTCTCTCTGAACTCAGAACTGTCATTAGATGCCGAGCATGGAACCCACACAGCCCTGTCATGTGTTACATAAACCTGCTGCTCTGCAAAGAAAAGGTCTGACCAGGAATACGTCTACATTTCCAGCTCAAATAGGGTTTCACGAAGCTAACACATCCTTGTGACACTATGTATCACCGTTTGGTCTTTTTCCACAAAATATTTATAGAAAAATACATTCTCATCTGTGTTTGCATGAAACTCTTTATGAAGAGACACACATCCAAACACCTCATCACTTCTGTTCCCTGTAGATGAAACAAGATAAGATTTTAAACACAGCAGCCAATCAGGAAGAGGTGGTAAGGTGCATGCTGGGTGATATTTCAAGTCAAGAGATGACTTTTGAAAGTGCAAATGTGCAATTAAGAAATCTGGATAAATCGATTTTTTTATATTTCTAAAAGTATTCCTGAAAGAAATGCTGGTGACAAAGTTGTCCTGCGTCTGTAATTAATGTTACTGCTCGGAAGCAGAAAGCGGACACAGTAGACACAGATATGGCTAAGATGAAGAGAGAGCTTGCCAAAGAGAAAGACCTGCAAGTAAATATGGCGAGGCAGGTATACTCAGGGCATGGCAAACAAACCTCAGTCCAA
The DNA here is from genome assembly GCA_036172795.1 of Pelodytes ibericus. Taxonomy (NCBI): domain Eukaryota; kingdom Metazoa; phylum Chordata; class Amphibia; order Anura; family Pelodytidae; genus Pelodytes; species Pelodytes ibericus. The sequence continues at coordinate 12,963,717 of CM069860.1, read as the reverse complement.
GGCATCCCGGAGGTGGTCAGGCCTGCCGACCTCTGGAGGCATATGCTGAAATTTGTCTCCTACTTATGCTTGAATGGGGTCCTACAAGATCACGCAATTTTGGACTTTCTCAGGGTGCACAAATAGTTAAAAGCACCCGAAGGCCTATTTTTCAGCAGTGCACCATCACAAATACTTGCATTCCCTCAATTACGCTCTCTCATTTGTGATTTGCTTCATATCTATTATTTTACTTGTTTTCTTGTTTTATTTTAATTTTTACTCTGCTTTTCCATTTATTTCACCATATTGCCTTCCCGTGTTTTGTCCTTGTTCCTTATTTGTTCCTGATTGATTCCCTGGATTCTGACCTCGGCCTGTTCATTGTTTATCCTGCCTTGTCCTACCCTTCTGACCGGCTGTTATCCCGACCTGCTTCTTCAGTCATTTGTATTATTAGGGTTACTGAGGTTCTGGAGGTAGTTCTGGGTGTCGCACAAGTCTCTGGCCTTCTCCATCTGCGGCTCAACCATAGGGTGCATGTTTGTCAGAGTGAAATCCATCTCGTCCTCAGTTTCCTTTGACACCAGGTTCTGCATTGCTGATCCTCCTCAGAGTTGTTACACACCCAACCATGCAGTCTGCCTTTTCAAACATTTGTGAAACAAATGAATTGAATTTCAAGTGTGGTACTGTGATAGGATGCTACCTTTGCAATAAATGTCATCCCTGCTAGATATTCCATGGTCAACTTTACGTGGTATTATTGGAAAATGGATACATTTGGGAACAGCAGCCATGAAGCGGAAGACCACAAAGTCACCAATGCTCTGCTGATTCAATAGCTGAAGATGCCAAAACTTCCACTGACATTAATTTCACCACAAGAACTATACAGCGGGCGCTTCATGGAATGGGTTTCCATGCATACAAGCCTCACATCACCGAGTACACTGCTAAGCATCTGATTGAATGGTGTAAAGCACACTGCCACTGGATTACAGCAGTGGAACCATGTTCTGTGGAGTTTTCACTGTTTGGCATTCTGATGTTATAGCTGCAAAGTGGGGGTATGCACAGACCCATATGCCTACAGGAGGACCAACTACATATTAATGTCAATTTATTTAGAATGCAATATCATAGAAGTACCTATTGGTTATATGGTCAGTAGTTACAATACGTTTGTCCATACAGTGTATATAAAAATAAAATAAAAACTCAAACAAATATTAGTCTTCCCCACAACTTCTGTTTTAAAGACCACAATCAAACATCATTAAAAACTCGGTGGCAATATCTTGATCCATGCGGTCTGCTTCCTTCTGAATTAATGTGCCATGCCAAGTTACATGTCAGTGTACATCAATCAGACTGCTCATTAAATCATTCATACAATGCATTACAAAGTTCACTATATCCATACACATAATGAAGGTATGTGCAGTTTAATACAAAGTGCCTCCTGGAGGCTGCCTAGTCTGTTGGTTCTTGTGGACAGCCGGTTTTAGAAAGGGACAAACTCAATAATATATATATATATATATATATATATATCATAAATCACACAGAGTCCTTCCTTTTACAATTCTTAGCATTATTGAAAAAGGCTTGTTTGCGGTACCTGGACAGTCCCCGATACGCATTCCAGATGGTAAATGACATCACTTCATCAAGTCATTTCCTGAATTCAAATGTGAGTCCTTGACCCAGGAAGTGATGTCACGTGTTGGCCTAGCTCCTGGAGTAGTGCATTAATCTAGAAATGTAGTCTGTTAGTACTCATTACCATTTATTCTTTTAGCGTCAACAATTTACGCAGAGCTCAAGAACAAGCTACAAGCTCGATAAGACATTCAGTGACAAATTGATACGCAAGTCACAAGATGACAATCTAGAGAAAGTTGGGGACAGGAGTCTTATGAGGGGTTGGAAAAGGCAGGGAAATAAGGGGCTGGCAGATAATGCATTAGGGTGCAACATGGGCTGAACAAATGTAATATTTTTGTAATGACACATTCTGATGGCCCTACTGTCATTTTAATGGTTTATCCATGTACTGTGTGCGTCTCTGATACCCCTTCCTATTCCCTACACAGCTATGCCAGCTAGCATGCTCTAATATTCCTTCCCCTTAATCCTGCACACAAGGAATCGTTTTACACAGGCTTAGCAAAAGAGATAGATTTTTTTCATCCTTCTAGATGAACTCTGAATTATCTTGCCGAACAAAATGTGGCTTAAAAGCATAAAGAATGTGGCAGTGAAAAAAAAATAACTGTATTAACCTCTCGTCCGCCAGCGGAGACTGCTTTAATTTACAAATGAATGTCTTGCAGATGCTGTGGAGAGGAATTAACTTATGTAACGTTGGCTGTCAAACCCTGTCTAGTCGTAGGATATTCCTCTAAATGAAAGTGAATGCTTTGACTTAAACCATTAAATAATAATCATTTCAGGCCCAGTTTTTTTCCTTTGTATCGTAGAGATTTGGGATCTGGACGCCTATGTGGTTACCGAATGCAAACAGGCGATCAGTCATTGTGCTAATGTGCTCCAATCTCACTCTTTACATCCCATTCAAGTCAACGCATTGTAAAAGTATGCTATGGTGTCAGAGCTGTCTCATGATACTAAACCACAAAGCATTCACTCTCCTTTTCCCCATGGCGCCCTGCATCCCTTCAATGTTCAGTCCCTGTTTTGAACAGAAACACTGTAACCCACCATGTTTAGTTAAGGCTGGCTTCTAACCTTATTCACATAAAGGTATAGAAAGTGTTTTCTTTTTACAATGCATTATACAGCCGTACATTTGCCGTAGAAGACGCTAACAGAAATGGGAGGTTTCAGAAACCTGATGAATTCAATAAATGATAAGGGTTACTTTTCTGAAAAACCAGACAAAATGGACAATAGTTGTTCGTTGTAATTAAAATCCTTGATTCTATGCTAAGATAATGGGGAAGATACAACGAATATGGAGCAAATCAAGATTAAATAACTAGCAGTCCTTGAAGTCTGATGGATAACGACAACCATTACTCTTAGACAGTCCCTCTGGGTTGAAATACTGTAGTAAATATCTTTCCCCACATCCATACTAAGGTCAAGCACACATTCAAGTTTTGCTGATATCAAAGTAGTTAAGAAATTCCCTGCGTGAACACAGGTGGAATGGTAGACAAAGCCAAAAACCCTTGTACACTTATTTACTTTATAAATAATAGGAAGAATCACATAAAAAAAAACTGTCTGAGTTGTACCAGTTAGGTCTGACACACAAACATATTGCAAAACAGCACTTTCCAAATGTGGGCCCAGGGTTTGGAAAATGACAAGCACAGAGGCCCAATCACGAGCGTCCACAGCTGCCTCCTCTAAAGTCCTCCTTTGCATCTGCCAGTCAGGCTCCTGAAGCAGCTGTTGTGCTCCTTCATCAGTTACACCTCTGACCCTTCACTGACCCATCATTAATATGGAAGAGATAAATGTTGGTTCCTCTAGTCTTTCACGCACACAAATGGCAATGACAAATGGTCATGTAGTTTAAAAAGCGGGTTACGAATTTCAGACGGAGATGTTCAAATATAATGCTACAAATGCAAAAGGGACACAAATCAACCCGTGCTGTGCCACAGATAGATTACTGAAATACTTTTCAGCATGTCTGATATATGTAATGTCAGCCAGGGTCTTATATATGTAATGTCAGCCATTGATTTGTGTGTTCAAAGGCACCAGTATTCTTGTGTACTAGGTGAAAGGTTCTAGTACTCTCCCATACTGTCTGTGGTGATTTTAAAGAGCTAGGGATACTGGAGATGCACTGGAGATATTAGTGCTTCTGAATTTCTCTTCCAATCATTTCTCCTTTAGCAGATAGCACTGGTTATAAAGAGAAATAAAAGTAGTAGATTTACTTCTTGGAAACTGTCCAAGCAGAAGTGGTCTGTTATTAAGAGGCACGCTTCCTTATTGGTCTGTCAGACCTGCCTATCCCAACGCCCCTAATTATCAACAAAATTTGACAGGTTAATAATGGAGTACCTGCACAGATAACCCCCACAAGAAGCCACTGCAGAAATTAGGTGTCCTAGTGCTCAGTTTCTACTCTACAACATCAGTGCCTTCTTAAGATCACTTAAATTGTGAGTAAGTGAGAAAAACATTTCCAGTTTATTGTTGGTTTTAACTCTTTTCACATTACTACCACGGTTAAAAGAGGTGTTTGTGTCCTGTATTGATGTATTGGCAGCATCCAGTACCATCTATATCCTAAACACATCTTTGGTGTAGCAGATAGTGCTGTGCACCATTTTATCACAGAATCACTTGTGATCAGGCAAGCAAAATAAGTCTAAGAGATGCACAATGATGTCATGATGTCATCACACAGCCGTTATTAAAGACAATGATATTGAGACTCGTTAAAACAATATGAAAGGAAAACAGGCGTAATAGGAGTGGGAATGTGCAAAAAAGGGCCTTCCACAAGTCATTTGCAGTGCTCAATAGATTGTTGCCATTGGTGTGACACTTTTCACACCAGCATTAGCTATAATGCGCTGTCCTCAATAGCAGGATAGAACTTGAATATCCCAAGTCTAGGGTAAACACATCTCCAACTCCAAGATAGTAGGTGTGTGAGTTAATGCTTTTTATTACAGTAATATTTAAACGTTTTACTCCATAAAATAAAAGATCTGTCCAGTGCTTTTCCATTAAAACCTTCTGGCTGTTGGCGGGTCTGGCAAGCATCTTGAAACCCAAGCACTACTGTATAAGTAACATGATACTGATTCTCTTACACAGCTCTATCTGTCAGACATCTCTCTGAGATGTATGAAAATCATAAAACACAGCTAAAATCTCCACAAACATACTAAATGGAGGAAAATCTTCACTTATAATCTAGTGTCCGCCATGCACAACCAAAACTGATTAACATCGTGGAGTACTGTACCGTTATAATAACTAAAAATTTTAGTGGCCATGTATCATCAAATCACTCAACTGATGGGAAATATGTTGGCACATTAAAAAAGTAAGATCTCTGCTGCTGTTCATTCATAAAGATAACACTTATTTTAATTTTACTCAGGAGTTGTAGATGCAAACATAACATACCTTTAGCAATCTCCTTTCTCACACAATTCATCTCTACCATTAACCAGGACCTAATAAGGCGATGGCAGTATATCCTTCTTGTTTGCCTTTGGCAGCCTAGGCAAGCCTTGCAGGTCAGTTGCAATACACAACAGGGTCTGATGTGCCCAGACGGTGATGGCAGCACAGACCATCACTGGTTCTCTAGAGATTAAGCCTGGGAAGTAACATGTTGCAACAGGCCTCCGAGAGCACAGGATGCCTCTAAATGAACTTTAATCATTGTGAGCCATTTCATAAGCTGGTCAATAATTATTTACTGACTGATTTCTCAATGAATGGCTGAAACGCCCTGTCTCTATAAAGTAACCAGATTGTATAAAATCAAGACACCCAGAACATAGATGGATGCACACCCCCTGCATCCTTGTCGAGCATGGTCATTTTTATTAACCAGGCTCATATCAAGCATCCATACAAGTTACTGCGTTAGACAGCAAGCTCAAGCTATTTATTCAAATAATTTTCTTTTACGGTCTATTTGAACTTTAAACCAAACCAGACAAATGCTCATCCTCAATTTATGTCAATATTAGAACTTATATTATTTTTCGGCTAATAAAAGGAGCACATTTTTTGGTTTGTCTTCACACAAATATTTGGGTTTGGAATTTTTGCAAACTTTTGGTTCTCGTTTAATATTCTTCATTGCCCTGGGCTCTCATGCCTCTAAAAATGTTTATCAAAACCAAAAACAAACACTTCAACTCCAACAATACCAAAGTCTCAAAACATTTTCTTTACACAAACTAAACAATCACCAGTAAAAAGGTTTCACCCTGAATTTATAGTAAATACAGAGAGAAGGTTTTCTTTTTTCATCTCCTTTTTCGTTTATTGTTATCATTTTAATTGTTTTATATATATTTTTTTTAACTTTGGAGACTTGCATTTGTGTCATTCTAGTGTTGTGTTTTGCCGGTTTGGAAAGGAACAGGGGACATCTGGTTCAGTTTACCATCAGGACGATAAATAAAACAAGAAGGGAACAGTTTGGGGGAAAATGGCAAATGATTGGTGGGATTTATACCATTAGCGAATGACCGTCTCTATATCGGTCACTGGAGACCTGCAGACAACATCAGCTTCTTTCATTCCACAGTAGACCTAAAAGCCTGGTGGAACTTTGAGGTCAGAAACAATCTTCCAAGAAGAAGCTGTTGCAATACTACAGTGTCAAGAAGGTATTTGATTCAAAAGACAGATGATTATCTTAGAGATCAAGCACCCCAGGCTCGTGCATTCCAAAAGGGATAGCTCGATAAGGATCCATATCATTGAAGAAGGGGGGAAAAAGCACATTAATTGTAGTTCCAGATGACCATATTGCGTCTTAGAGGTTTCTATTACAGTTTGCTACATTGCCTGGTCCTTCTAAATTGGAAACATTTTCTATATTCCATTTTTTCAAAGACTTTCTAACAACTGTATTTGGTATTTTGTATAGTGGACTTGCTGGATGGATATATGTAAAGCAAACTGACAGCATGTGAGAAGGAAAAATCTATATAAAAGGGGAAAGTGATTGTCAGATCAAAAAAGGGGAGAAATGAAAGATAATAAGGGAGCAATGATTAAGATGGGAAATCTAGGTCTTCCATAGTGTGTTGGTGATGCCTGTGGATGTGACAAGAAATTTAAATGTATCATAAATAAAACTGATCTGTTTTAATGCATTTTGGAGTCTATGAGTATCTGATTGAGGGCCAATTACTTTGCAAACTAGCTGAACAGCACTCAGTAAAATATAATGAGAGCCTTACTCATGAGAACTGAGAGTTTAAAGGTAGTGAGTGGATAGTGAGAGGCTCAGTATGCTGGAGTCTGCTATATTGTGAATCATAGGGCTCATTATATATCTGGAGTTATCTAGAAGCATTTACCATTTAAAGCTCAGCCCAAAGGACCGAGATTTGGCCTTCAATAAATGTATCCTATTTTAGCGAGAACTAAAAATAACGGCATCAAATAACCCTCCATTTAAATAATGTCTTTTATGGTGAACTAAAAACTAAACTCCAACATTTTAGTTAAATAGCTAGTTTTTTTTAATTTGGTTGTCAACTCTCCACAACTGACTTTACCCCATTAAACATAATTTATACATGTTATTTGGCTGTCATGTAACTTAAATAATTTATGTGTGTAAGAACCAAACTCAATGTTATGGGACAGGTCATTGTGAGCACTAGCTGTAATATTCTGGGGTAAGATTTAACCGTGCAACTGAATTACTTAAGAGCCTCTGTAACCTGAATATTGTATATATTATTGTGTCTCCTACTTATGACATCACCTGTGGCTTGATATGCAAAAGGCATGGCCCATTGAAAATCAGTTCATTTGCAGTTCTGCTTACTTTTTATTCTATACTTTCACAGTTAAAACAGTGTTTATATGATATAGTTTCCTTAAATCAATAAGTTCACAGAACCTTTACTTTTAAATGACTACTCTGGACTAAATGGATAATAAGGAATGAACGAACATTCATGCAGTAAAATCACTCTATGAGTGAAGTTTTAGGGTGTTAGTAAATATACACACAAACTTACCCACGAATCCCCCCAAAAGAGTAAACTTTTTACATTTCAAAATTATCTCAACCCATTCACTAATTGATTGGAAAATAGTAACATAGGAACATATTTAAGTGTATTTTATTGCTATGGTAAGTATGGAGTGATCTTTCTGTGAAGCTTTGATTGCAATCTTTGAAATGTTTAAAGGGGAAATAGCATCAGAATTATTAATTCTGACACAAGTTCAACCTTTTGCTAATCCCCTTTCCGTTTCTGTTGAACAAGAAGAAAGCAAAAATAAAATAAAAACCACTATTGAAGCTCTTTCCAAATTTGCTTTCAGAAGGAGAAAAAAATATTTTTGAGGCCAAAATGGCAAATGGATTTCAGTCTCTGGATCAACAATCTAAAATACCTGCCAAGTATCCTGGAATTCCAAGGTCAGTCTCTAGTTTTGGCTGCTTGCACGGGTACCCTGCTGATCTTAAACCTATGACCCATTAGGGCTAGTATTTTTTCTGAAGCACTGAATTGTGTGGTTATCATTAAGATGTTTGTTCACTTTTACAGCATGAGATTCATATTTCTTAATAGCAATGTTCTGTTATTATTCCATTTTGGTGTTCTTATATCTGATCGGCAGTAAATGTACAGCTATTTCACTGTTCCCCAAGGTTTTCCACTGGATTCAGACTAAACAATAATTGATACATACAGAAAGTACTTTTAAATGACGAGACACTGTGTACATCAAATGTGATTATATGATACATTCTGTACAATCTACCCCGTAAAACAACTGCAAAACAACATAAAATAACACAAATGTGCTTGAAAGAATAACCCCATCATATATAATTATTCAGAGTATTAAAAGATCCATCTATTTTCTTACCTTTTGCAGGTCTGGTGGTATCTGCATGACAGTGGACCATGATAGTAGATCGGGCACCTGACCATTTCAGGCTTGGAAGTGACATCATTGCTGTGCATGCGGATGTAGTTTGTGTGTATTCTTGTCATCTTTTACTGGGCACACCGAATTATTTCAAAATGTTCTACATAAAAAAAGAAAGAATATAAGCCCCATTAAACTCTAGTTACTTGGCAAATATTCACCATCTCTGTAATTTAATTTGCCACTGCAACTAAATATGGGAGTAATTCAGCTGATATTACAACCTACCAAAAGATTATTCTGGATTGCTCATTAAAAGCTTGTGATCTAAGTAAATGGTATTAAAAGGTATAGAAACATAGAATGTGTTGGCAGAAAAGAACCATTCGGGCCATCTAGTCTGCTAAATCATTTTCATCTACTCACTACCTCTGATGTCAAATGCGGGTCATTATCAGGTATACTTCTCCTTTAAATGACCTCACCAAGCACTGTTTATACAGTGAAAAGCAGCAAGACGTATTTTGGAAGTTATGGGAGAAAATTTGGCTTATCATCCAAGCCTTGTGTCTTCCCCTTTTTAAGTTAAGACGCTAGTGAAAATCTCAGGGTTAATGCAGCATGGCCTGTTCATATTTAATACTACTGGCTCCATTTCCCAAACTTAAATTATATCTGCACTTCAGAAAAACAAGAACTTTTTTTTTCTTCTTTTTACTTGAACTGGCACTAAAAAGGATTAGGAAACAAGATGGGCCGGCCGCCCAGTCGCCCCTTCAAAAAACTATTGTTCTTTATAAAGTGTGTCTACCACTTTGATGATGTTTGCTGGATATTGTTCAAGACCATGTATTATAACATCTTTAAGGAAAAAAGGAATGGCATAACGTAATGCAGATTTTTGTCACTGTTCCATGGCTTCTGCTTCTAATTTCCACAGCAAGAAGAGTCTCCAATGCAGTCTGGTGGGGAACGGCTCTACATTACTGTGGGCCTCCCAAGGGAATGTGGTGGAATTTGGTTCCCAAACGTTTAACTCCCTAAATATTGAGGCATTTGGTGACTGCCGTAATTAAAGTTGGATTATTGGGCACGGCAGGGAAAACGGCCAAAGTGATATGCGGCATAGATAGAGTGGGAAGTTTAAATCCCAGTTGCCCAAATACTCCCCCAGAGTTGTCAAAAAAGAAAACCAAAAGAATAATAAACAATAATAATACTGTTAAAAGAAGAAGTCTGTATCGGGAGTCATGAAAGGAATAGATTGCAATAACAGGGTAGGCCATTGTTTAGCCACACCTCAAAAACAAAATGGAAGCCAAGCAAAGACACACTTTAGCGAGAAGTTCTATTTACTTAAAAGAAAGAAACACATTAGGCATGACATAGACAGTCAGGGTCAGTACTCAATTTATATTGAATTACTGACAAGTATTGTAATTCTGTGAAGTATACCTGTTAAAATGTTCCCAGGGGATATAATATAAAAATGACAATGCAGCACCACTGTGCACATTTCCGTATAGAAACCATGGAGAACCCTAGATATAGTCACTGTCTCCCTCCACCGTGGCCACCAAACCGTGCAGCTATAGAAGATACTTATCTAAGTACCACAGTTCTAGTACTTATATTTTGAGTATACAGAATGGGAGAATTAAACAAATAATTATACAGCCAGCGGCAGCATAATCTTTCCTGTGAGCTAGGAAAAAAAGAAATGAAGATTCAAAAAAAGTATTTTAGAAGGAGAGGTTCACCATGTCACTAAACCAAGCGGGAAAACTGAAGAGAGTTGAAAAAGTGCAAGAGTTGAAACGTTGCCACGTTTGTATTGAGTGCTGGGCGTCCATTCAGAATGTATGCTGTTAAAATGTGTGTGGTGTCTGTGTCCTGGAGCACCGAGTTAGAGCGTGTGCATTTACAAACTATTATTCACAACTATAACAAATTATACCTAAATTGCATATGTAAAATGCTTATTAAAGGAAGCCCAACTCCTATTAGTCTGAGACAGACATTAATATACTCCAATTATCTTCTAGTTAGAGGGGCAAGATTAATAATGCTGTAGAAAGTACAGGTTCAAGGCCAGGTATCAACAATGATCTATGCCTTCCTAAAGCATAGTGATGTTCAAAGACACAGCTAACCATCCAGTAAATATTCGTGTTAAGCCAGTCATTTTTCACGATAGAACACTACATTTGTATTAATGTGTTACACAGAAGAGCTGCACTGTCCTTGTAGCATAAATATATATGAATGGTCAATTATAGGTTTGACTATAGACATTAGCCTACTTTATATTGGCTCTGTCAAATAAAACCAAATTCTCCACTGACCTCCGCTAGCCTCAGTGCCTCTGCTCTAACACCACCTTGCTTTCCCCAATTAATGAGTCATTGACTAGTGTGCAATTGGGAGCTAAGTAAGCATGAAACATGTGGACAAATTAGAAATAGCTTTGACACAGCTAAGCCTCTTGTTTGACAAGGCTAACACCCCCCATTCTTGTCTTAAATAATACATGACCCTCCACCAATCACTCCCCCTCTGGCATTCCCCTAACCTCCCTTTATCAAATAGACAGGCCCCTAAAACATAAGGCTTATATCTTTGTTTCAGCATTCCCTTTGTATCCCCTACTCCCCTGTAATTTGGAATCTTAATCTTGAAAACAAAAAGGTGAACTTTAGCACGACCTTCCATGTTGGTCCGTTTTAATTGGCCGGGATCTAATTGGATAGAGAATCTCACGGGTGGGCAAGAAATATGTTTGCTAACACAAAAAACCCCGAAGACATTAAAGGCACTGTATCACCCAAACATTGTTTTACTGTGAATGTGGAGCATAAAAATCACTGAAAATGATCTAAACATTGTTTTAGCAAAACTGCAAGCAAATGATTAAACATGTTCAAAATCACTGGTTAGTAGGATTATCCTAGGTCACTTCTTCAGTCTCCATGGGAAGCCAACAGGTAGCTTACCAGGCTATTGCTAATACACAAATTCCATGATTGTTTATCATGGAGCCAAGTTAAGAATTATTCTCCTGCTGTTTGATCTTTGAATCACTGATCCCATTTTGTTGAAAACAAGAAATAAAGATTCTGCAACATAAAACAGTTAGAATTTGCAGAAGCAAGATTTGTTATATCATACCTAACCTTTCAGAATTGTAAATTTGGTTAGCCTCCTCCCTCTCTAAAACTAATCGTCCCTGAAATCTCTCCCCCTGTCTACAACGTGTCAAATCTTGGATCCCTCAACCAGTTTATTTGGATCACCAGGATCTCAATTTCTCTGAGATCAGTGCACAGGATCCCTGTGTTTTTGGACGTTACAGATGAAATGATTTTGTTAATCTGTGTAGCTGATCCTCATTCTATTGTTAATATTTCTTAAATAAGATACTGCAGTAGCAATCAGGGTGGATTAAAATCAATGACTTAAAAAAATAAAATCTGATTTTTTTTTTTTAAATTTAAATCAAATTTATTTTAATAAAATACTTTTGCAGGAAAAATCGAAGATAGTTTGCAATTTCAAGATACATCATAGATCAAAACGTTATTCATCAAATAGCTTAGTTATGTAGCATGAGGCTGTATGCTCGGGCAATATTTACATTTTTGCTAAACTAATTCAATTAATCCATAGTTAATTTCTGTGCCGCCCACCTGCCTGTAATGTCCGACATCCGGCCTAATGCCAGAACAGAGGCTTGGGTTACCAGTTGTGACACGTGTGCCATTGGTTCGCCATCGCGGATATATTATGCTATTGTTTTAGTTAAATAAAACAATTTAAGTAGTTCTCCAAATATGAGTCATTGACCTATTAAACTAAAATCAGTTCTGAGTCTTTGTGTTTAAAAGTCGTTGTTTGAATCAATTTAAATTAGTCTTACTGACTAGTGATTTAAATCGACTTGATATAAATCAAATTACCCTGGTAACAATTGTAATCTTAGTTCTTTACAACAAAGAATTTATAGCCCAAAAGTAATAATGATCCAAATCTTTTTATTTGGCTCCTAAAAACTCCTATTAAAAAAATCAAGAATGGCATGGCATGTATTAATTAGGATAATCGTTATTTCACCCTCAGTTTCCATGAGAATCTTTTGTATTTACATGACTGAGCCATATTAACCTCCACAGGAATCAAACACTTGGGAAGTGGAATTTGAGATTGTAGCAAACGGTACAAATATGTTGCAATACCAACAAGGAGACTTTGACATCAAGGAGTCTAAAGTAGAGATAGAAATAGATGGCATTATACCAGTAAACCTAGGACAGGCGTCAGGATTAACCCACCCAAATCTCCTGTCACTATGGGTCACATGCAAAAGACCTAAGATTTCTCTTTGCCAATCTGGGGCCCTGGGGAGCGTGACTATGGAGAGGGTGCAAGGAAGCAGGAGCCTCACAGTTTTGTGCTGCGACACAGAAGTATTTTTTGGCAATTGGGTTTTGAGCGTGGGTTCCTCAGTCTTCAATGTGTATGTCACCGTGTCCCTTTAAATGTTAGATCGCAAGGCTTGAGGAAGCCCTCAAGGGTTTTAGAATAGCTTGCCTTAAAAACCAACAGATCTTATAAGACATGGGCATCTAAGTATATTTCTGAACTGACCCGCTTTTTCAGAGAGGCATGTGTGTACTGGGCTGCATTACATTTTCTTAATGTACAGTAATTGTGAAGAATTGCTTGTTAACCAAAGAAATATGTTTGGTTATTTATATGCTTTTATTATAGTAATACAAAAATTGTTTAAAACAACTTTATATAAACAAAACTACATGGGTCGAAGAGAAGGGTGGTAGAGCACATCCTGCCTTCTCAGGCTAGAGATGTGCCGTCTGTTGTAGAGAGGTATTGAAAGGGCTTGTGTTGGCTATGCCACTGGATGAAATGAGGCATGCTGCCCTCCGACTGTGCAGAGCACCAGCTGCTTTTAATTGATCTGAAAATCCTATCAAGTCGAGCTTGCTGGTTTCGAAGTTGGAGAGAAGAGGTAAGTATCTAATAGGAGATATGGAGTGGAGGGAGAGTAATGGAGAAAGGGACATAAATTGGAAGAACAGAATGAATGGTGAATGTTAGAATCGGAAGGAAAGTGTGTGTATCTTTCCATTTTATTATGAACTGAAAATAAAGAATGACAGAGAAACTACAGTGAGTTGTTGCGAAAAGAGAGATGGTAAGTCAGTGGACAGCAGACATATGTATGTATTAATGACTAATATATAGATGGTGATCAGGAGAGGAAAATTCTCTAGATGTACAGATGTGAGTGGTGAATTTTATAGGAAATTTTAGGAATTAATGAGAGGAAGAAAAAAAAGGTTCAGTGAAATTGTGGAATAAAAGAACAAGGAAGGAACAATATGAAAGGGAATGTTGGTGAATATGTAGACAAGGAGGAAAGAGACAAACCGTATATCAATGGGAAGGCCATGAATCTGAAAAGCAGAATGAATAAGAAAATAGGGGACGAGAGAGATAAAGAGTGAGTTGATTGGGAGATGGTGGATAAGTGGAACAAAGGGTAGTTAGAAGTAAAAAGGATGCCATAATAGAGATACTACAGACAAACAGGGGAAGGGAAATGAGTTACATGAGAGAATGAATGAACTTTTGGAAGACTGGCTGGGAAATAAGTGGAAAACATTAGGCTTGGTTCTGGAGCACCAGTAACACCAGCACAATATGTACATAATGTTAAATGATACTGGGCACAGAGACTTAACACTCTTGTGATGCCTACTCACAGTGCAGGCGGATTGGCAACTTGTTTTGTGTGCCTGATCTAGTGTTCCCCGCTAAATATTGTCTAACATGCAATCTGACATCAGAGGTCTCAGCCGTAGGCCAAGTGTTGCGCACCCTGTCATTGTCGGCTGGGATAGCAGCTAAGTCATGTCTTCTAGGAGTGACGGGTGCACGGGGGAATGTGGCCATAATTCCGACAGCATCAGCAGCCAGCTGTGTGTCCAATTCCTGGCAAGGGTTCAACGTTGATGTCATGCGGGAGAAATGCAGGGGTTAAGGAGGAGGCAGATTGTGTGTTTTCACAAACACACTGATGCAAACTCCTCTTCCCAGGCGCCAAAATGAGAGCAAGTGAAGCTCTCTAGAGACTGTGATTGAAACATGTCCTGCAGTAAATATTAGCTGTGAGCATGATTAAACAGCTCTTCTGGCTCCCCATCATTATACATGTAATAAATACAGCGTAAAAGAAGAGCCTGATTTAGCTCCATTAATGGATGTTGCCACCAAAAAAAAAAAGTAACCTGTTTTAGTTTCTATGTCTTTGCTATGGCCTCGTTGTAAGATTCCCATCACCCTCAGCTAGATAAGGCAACAATAAGTCGGAAGCAGTGGGTCATACAATATTAGTATACTCTGCACAAACCTGTCTCTATTGTACACCCCCTATCTGTTTACCTTCTCATTCATTTGTAGACCTACTCACCAAAACCCTAAACCTTAATAAGCCTTTACGTGCATAAACAGTGATGACAAGTTGGCTGGAGGACGGTAAGCACTCTGACAGAGAAATAATGCATAATTCTTACAATTATAGAAATATGGGGAAATAAGCCATGATCTGCGTCACATTTCTGTGTTTAAAAGGCCCTTTTACTGCATAAAACTAAAATGATGCCATGGGACACCAGATCAGACACCCCCTGCTAAACATACATAGTGAGTATACCAAGGCGTAAGAAATCTCAGAAGCCACGCCTCTTCAATTCCTAGAGCTGGCGCCTGACTTTTTAAATAATATGATGTTACTAGGGTTGCCACCTGGCCGGTATTTTACTGGCCGGCCGGTAAAAAATTGGCATCAGGCCAATGTTAAGTCTATGGAGACGGTACCAAGGCCAGTATTTTTTTTAAGAAAAGGTGGCAAACCTAGATGTTACCTAAGAATAACTAGGCTGGCTCCTGGTATTGTCTGGTTGGCTCTTAACGTGTAGAGTGTTTTATAAATCAAACAGGGATGTGAGGAAGCCCTTTGTTCCAGAAACATATGCTTATCTACTATGTAATGAACAGGGCAGAGTAAAATTCCATTTATTATAACCTTGTGTTACCCTTCTGATTCCTCTATACACAATTACCCAGTCTCGTTCAACTCAAACAAAATCTGGCAGACCAGTTTAAAACAAGCTGGGAGGGCACCATAGAACTACAATTTTATATTATCTCCACTTAAAGCTAAACACAGACTTGTGTCGTGTAATATAACAATCTGTTTAATACCGTGGACATTTTGTATAAAATCTTATGTTTATGACTGCTGTGCCATTGGAATAAAAGTTTCCCGAGTTTGTCTTTTTCTTTTCCAGCGACCATAAACATACCTGGGGACTTTCTAATCTACTGGACTCAGAGACGCTTTAAAATATAAACTTAAAGTGTTCAAATGTTTTTTTTTCTTTACACACACAAAGCCTTCCATCGTTCAGGCATTGTCAGTGGATTCCAATATAGAATTAGGTCAAGAGCAAAAAAACGTACAACAATTTAGATATAAAGCCTCCAATTTTCAGGCTTACTTAATGTATTTGAATAAACAATTCGGTCAAGCTTATAAAATAGAACAATAGATGTATATAAGAACTTAAAACACACAATTTTGTCATCAAACTTCTCACAGTCTATGAGTGTACTGCAAACATATAGTTGTCAGGTCAGTAGAAGGGACCCCAAGTACCATGACCTGCTATAGTTTAACATGCATCATTTCTGTCAGCAAAAGGGTCAGCCATAGCGGCATCAATGATGTTTCACTTTGTACGACATGACTAGAAACTATTTATAAAAATAGAAATAATAAAATGTTTGATTTCTTTTTTTCTTTTGATACCTTTGATCAAATATATTAGATATTCTAAACTGCCTATGTCAAAAATTGTGGTTCTAACAATGACAAAATGTAGTCAGGCCCCCCATTCATGAGACAACTAACATCTAAAAAATAAAACAGAGTAATGTAAGCGGATATAATTTAGGTTTTGCTGTAATCAGAGGACAGGAACGTATAATAAGCATCTCACTTTTGTGAAAATATGATCTTGATTGAGGATCTATGAAAAGAAATGTTTTAAATTCCTCATTTTGCACTTAGCACTACTTAAACATTGCACAGGAAAGTATTGATATTTGCCATAAACAAGCTGGCTAAGAATAACAGTCCTGTCTGTATGTCTGCCACCGGCCCCACAGAATTTAGGCTGGACCTGCTTATAATTCATCTGCCACGGGTAAAGCTGTAATTGAATAAAAAGTGCATGTTCTGGTTTTGATCATCACCCACAGACCAAGGTTATGAAAATCTGACCTAAAACACTATAGAAATATTTAAAAAAAAATAATGTAAAAAAAAAAAAAAGAGTATTTCACTATCTTTCAGGAGAGTTGGCCTGTAGCCACATATCCCTCAATGACCCTCCACCTCAATGTAATGCACATATAACTGTTTACTGGTAATACAATATGTTTTAACCTCATTTGCAATGAAGGACTCTGAAGCACAATACAATAAACTGGGAATGATGAGACAATCTCATTTACTTTGCACACAAATTACAAACTTGTTTTTTTTTTTTTTGATAAAACAATTAAGTAAATAGTAGCATAATTGAATAAAATTTCATCAGCAGGGGAAATGATGACCTCTGTAAGGCAGGAGCAGCAAACCGCTACGATCCCTGGAGCTAGATAGCAAAAAACATCATGGGAACTGTAGTCAAAACACCCTTGGATAACGACAGGTCGGTTATCCTGGCCATAAGCTTTCTAGTCTCTCCTCTAATCACCGCACCTAAAGCCCTTTGGCTAGTGTATTAGTCAGTAGCTGTGTTGTCAAATAGATTAAAATGTCAATTTGTTAATCACATGTTAGGTTTGTATCATTCTGGCATTTAAAGGGTTCCTCACAGCCTCCCACAGAGAATAGAGATGCATGCAAGCAGACATTTCTATACACAATGATACACACAGTTATACTAGATTTGGCGCCCTGGGTATTTCAGCTATTATTGGTGATGTTTCTATAGGAACACATTCTGTATTACTGTCTGGCCACATAATAGCTGTTTAGAAGCAGTCAGTAGGCTGGAGCCGTGGTCTCAGAGAACATGCGGTGAGATACGATGCTATAGGCAGCAGAAAGCATTAGCAGCCTCCGGTGGTGACAAGCCAGAAGTGCAGCTAATAAATGCCTGTTTGTGTAAGCAGAGATCATAACAAGTCTTAAAAACAAAACTATTCCAGAGACACTTTGTTGCTTATTACTATGGGATAAGTTTGTTAAAGGAAAAGTCACTGTTTTCTTCTTAATGATGTCACTTGATAAGCAATTGCACCTCTGTCAGCTGGATAACCCTTGCCAGTCCTGATCACACTGCCTTGAGATTTACACAGTATAATCCATCTCATTGAACCCCACTGACCAGTGAAGTATAGGCATTTTATATACAACTGCTGTAATGAAAGAATACAAGTAAAGCACATTATTGAGCCATATTTACTCCGTATAGCTCCACCAGGAAGCAGACATGTTGTTCAGAATCTTTGGTCAGATCTATTTTCATCTGAACCAAGGTGAGTGAAGATCTGACCCAAGATTCTAAACAACATGTCTGCCCCCTGAGAGAACCATATGGAGTAAAGAAGGCCCAATAAGACACTTCATTTGTATTCTTTCATTAAAGAATTTCTTTACAAATCATCTACACTTGATACAATCTTTCAATAAAATATAAGTTTTTGTTTTGGTCACGTTGTCCTTTAAGAAGGACATGCCAGGATATAAAGTATGAATAAATATTTGCCATATATTGTGCAATAACATAAAATAGTGAACGCTGGGTCAGATGACTATGTAAATGTAATAGATTCAATGGCAAGCTTTAATTTTTTTTACCTCAATTTGGGTGTTCGTTGGTAATTTCAACTTTTTAAGCAACATTGCTGTTGTGCAGCTAATTTTAATGTATAGAGGTCTTTGAAAGGGTCGGCTTCTATTATTCTTCTATCCTGAAGTGTATAAATACACAGTATTGCACATTGTGTACAGAAGCACTAACATCCTACAGTTAATATGTAGTAGTGACACCAGATTAGAAAATATTACTAATCTGTAGAGCAACGTCATTATTATTCCAAGAATTGCCCCCTTATTAATTAACAGGGTAACGTTTCTCACAAGAAATAAACTGTTTACAGACAAGGTTGATAAAATAATCATAATCCATCACTGGAACATCTAAAGATTCAACAAACTTAATAGCATTATGAGATCTCTCCTTGAGATGATGTTACTGCACCCTAGTTACTTTCCTTATGGAGTTATGGTAGGCTCATTTGCAAAACCCAATGCCCTTTTTGAAAAACAAATAGTTAAACACACCTAAGAAAGCACGTTACTTATAATGTGTATCAGCATTTTTAGCCTGGTATTTTTACTGCCCAGCTTCTGTGAAACTGCTGGTTGAGGTGGGATTAATATTTTTGTTATTTCAAAACTCCCCTTGACCTGATATAGGTGCTGACACAAAACCCTAGGGGGGGGGGGGGGGGGGGGGGAGAGATTGAGGTGAAGTTTACACACAAGGCAACACAGGGGCTCTTTCCAACCCTGCTAGCTCGACAAGAGCCTGTGGTTTAAAGCAGGCCTCTAAATAAACCCACAGGTGTTTCACTCTGTATAGCTTAGCCAGATGAGAGGTCAGGCCCTCTGCCCTGCTTATTTAAAATGCAGTGTTCTTAGCATAGTAGAATACAAAAAACATTTATACAGAATTATCAAAAAGTAATGTCATTCAGCATTACTATAAGATGTACATGTCACAGACTTGAGAATGGAGGTTACTAGCACTTTATAAATGGCAAAACAAAAACAGCCAATAGGAGAAGGAATCTCTGGCCTGCTCTTCTCCCATTGGCTGCAGGGTAATTCATTTTAGAACACTGGTAAAACAGATACATTACTATTACACATAATGCTTACATGAAGGTAAAACTCACTAGTAAAGAAACGCTAAAGCACTCCCTGTGAGCTAAAAAGCACATCCTTTCAGTACAATAAGACTCGGATGCCAGATTTATTTCAAACTGTCTCATGTTTCAGCCCTTCAAGGGTCTCAAAGCTTGAGAAAGCCATTTTGTGATTTTATGTGTATAACCTAAACGCCAATTTTCGGTCTCTATTATACAGATTTAATATAACCAATAGTGATCCCCCTAAAAAAATGTATATATAAAAAAATAAACGATTAAACATTTTTTTTGTATGATGGCCTTTCTATTTTTTTTACATTATTACTATGTAGAGTGATATATCCAGTTTCTAGTGTTCGTTACCCTCCCATATTAAAAAGAAAGTACCCAGGAATTGAGACGTTGTGGCTGAACACCTGTTCACGCATTTCGCAAGCAAATAGAGACTGCATCAGAAATTCTACACATTGGTTAGTCTATTAAAGCTAATTGTACGGCTTTTCCTATCCTGGGGAGTCCGAAAAGCATTCAGAGCAGAGTTGAAAAGCAAACAAAACCCCTATACAGGGTGAATTTGTTTTTATTCTTGCAGTGGCAAGTCTTAGATAAGTGTTAGAATATCATTTTGAGAATGAGATGACAGGAGCAGCCTGTTCAGTGCTCCCCCCCCCCCCATCGCCAACCCTCACTTGTTTCCGTACCTACAGCTGGGATGCAGGAGGGCAAGTTAGTGACATGAGCTGGAGAGGTTCATGCTGTACGTCAAGTCGAGCAACCAACAGCCAATAAAAAGCCGCTTGCAACACAGAGTGTTCTCCGGGGGCATTAAAAAATCCACGTGAATCACTCAGAGCATCATAAACTCACAACTGCTTCTATATATATTTTGGGTTTTACACGCTCTGCAAACTATAACTTGCTGTGTCAAGCCAGTCCGTAGATGAGAAGTGGTCCATTAAGCTGTAAGTAAGCCTGTGTATTCCATAATGACCTGAATCCAGCCTTGTAACAGACTTTCCTTTCTCCAAAATGAAAACAGCCTCTGTCCTGCCGTTCATTCACCCCGCAGGGTCTCGCTGCTTCTCCAAAAGCAGAGGTCGAAAAACAACACCCCCTTCTGCACCATCTGAAATTAGACGGTACACTAATGACCCACTTACGGTCGCCAAATGCCAGTAAATGTAACCACAGTCAGTAAAAACAACAATATATATATATATTTTTAACATACACGTGTGTGTTTGTTGATGTCCGTCCGTAAAAATAATCGCTGCAGGTTATTTAAGAATGCACAGTAAGCCGGGAAATAGGATGAGCATATTAAAAGGTACTTGCACGGTTCCCACAAGACCAGACATGTGGGTTAAGGAAAGATGGGTCCCTTGGCTTGTTTGGAGATGTGGAAGTGGTGCCAGCTATTTAGAAACAAGGACGGCACTTGATGGAATATTTATTTTGTGCAATCGATGCAGAGGTTTAACCAAGTGCCATGAACTGTTTTGTACTACGTACTGAATAAATAGTTACTAGATCAAGCTTGTCTGTACCCAGCCATTGCGACCCGATCCATTCACACAGCGGATTGGTTATTACAGAAACTGAAAACTCACCGGGATGATGTCACTTCCATCATCAATGGGTGGAGCTTAATGAAAACACACACAAAAAAAACCCTCCCATCCCTGCTTGTGAATGTGAACTGATGGTTTTATGAATACTTTGAGATTGTTTATTATCTCAATGTATTAGCAACACGTTTCTTTTTGCCGTATGACTGCACTTCTGTTGCTGGACACATTTTTCACGTTATACTTTTTGCAACAAGTCTTTGCATCGCAGATCGTTTTACTGTAGAGCAGCTGTTTAATATCATCTGTGAACTTGAACACAAGGATAGACTAATGCTTGCAGTCCAGCAGCTAGCCGCTACTACCGCCACTGACCGGTGAGCAGGCTGAGCACCGGGCGAGCTTGCTAAGCTACATAGATGTTTGTTATATGTATATATTGTAGATAAATAAATTCACAATTATACCTTGTAAAAGTATAATAATAAGCACAAAATGGTAAATGGTAAGGTCAGGAACTGACTGAAAAACACAGATACTCCATAGGGAAACAGACCATCCGATCTAAATCATATTTATGGCCTGTTTCCCTACACAGCGTCCATGTTTTCAGTCTCCGACTTACTGACAGTGGAGAGGACAGCTACCCATATCGGAAAGTCTGATGTTGCGGGTTTTGCGGAGTTCCTGGTCCCTTACCTCTGGCACTGAAATTAATAAAACTGCTGCATTGTTTTACAGAACAAAATATATTTATTCAATAGAATGTGGTCTCCTAAAAACACGGGACTTCATGCTGCCTAGGAGGAACAGGGCAGGGGAAGCGCAGTGTTTGGGAGCTCTGCCCTCTCAAGCTCTGCAATGAAAACCAGAGCGCCGGGTCATGTGACATCTTGGCCATGCAAGGTAAAGGTACAGGGAGGGGATAAAAACCACATGGGGGATTTAGGCACATACTATTTTTCTATGTGTGTGGCATTGTGTGTGTGTGTATAACTGTGATTTGATGTATATTTGACTGTGTGATTGTGTGTGTTTTTCTGTGTGTATGTGCCATTGTTTGTGGATGTGACTGCTCCATGACCCTTCCTACAGCCTGGAAAATACACACACCCGTCGTAAATGCGTGGAGTGCCATATGGGTGCTGGGGCATGTCCTGGGTGTGCAATCTGGGTGCTGTGGAATGTCCTGGGTGTGCCATCTGGGTGCCAGGGCATGTCCTGGATGTGCAATCTGGGTGCTGGGGCATGTCCTAGGTGTGCAATCTCAGTGCCGGGGTGTGTCCTGAGTGCGACATTTGGGTGCCGGGGCATGTCCTGGGTGTGCCATCTGTGTGTCTGGGCATGTCCTGGATGTGCAATCTGGGTGCTGAGGCATGTCCTGGAGGTGCAATTTGGGTGCCAGAGCACATTTTTTGGATGCAATCTAGGTGCTGGGCAAGTCTTGTTAGTGCAATCTGTGTGCTCAGGCAAGCCCCACGGGTCCACTAGCAAAATCTGGGGATGCAATCTGGGTGCTCTACCAAGACCTGCAGGTGTAATCTTGATGCTCTGGCAAGTAATGTGGGTGCACTGGAAAGAACTGCTGATGCACTCTGGGTAGTGTTTCAAGTGCCGTGGGTGCTGCAATGTGAATATGTAGCAAGTTATGAGGGTGCTGTCAATGAAGTGACAAATGACAATAATGGGGGCAATAATGAAATCAAGGAATGCATTTTTAAAAAACTGATTTATCTGCTTCCTATACCTTACCACCGCCTATGACTGGCAGGGGGGGCAGGCTGGGGGTACCACGGGAAGGGCTTTCACAGGGCATATGAAATCCTAAGGCCTGCCCTGCTGCTAGGTTTCCATATACTTCCTTCATTTTGCCCCCACAAAATTCTTTTTATAGCCAGTGGCTAGCCCACTCCTAGTTCTATATCTTCTACTACTAAGTACATATAGTAGTAATTATATTCACATTTATTTTTGCCACATTTACCAATACTAAATAAATGTGGAAAATAAAATAAAACTAACATGTGAGGGCATGTGCCTATTTACATGGAGCATCCACTGCCAACTTAGGGAGAGAAAAAAAAAATAATTATTGCTAATGTTCAGTATTCCTTGGTCAGTGTTCCTAACAAGGTAGGTCTTGGATAAACCAGCAACTGCATGTTTGTAGTGGAAATTTTGCATAAAAAGGGCAAAAATCTGGACAGTAGGCAGGTGTACCTTTCCAGTGTGGACATTGAGAGCTCAAGATAATATTAAAGTGCTCTGCAGTTGCCGGGAGCCTTGCTCTAATCAAAAAGGAATATTAAAAAAAAGAATGTAAGAGTATACCAATTCACATTAATATACAAAGCATAGGTCTATAGCTAGGCCTGATCATTAAACGTTTCTATATGCCGCCCCAGTCATACATTACAGGTGTCCAGCCGCACAAGGTGTGCACTGTAAAAAGTAATTGCCACAATTTTACACTGGAACAGTGTAAGTCCTGCCAATTTTCTGAAACCGTGTAACTGATATAAACGCTGTAAAAATGTGCCTGCCAGAACAATAAATACATTTCTTTGTGCCATTGCGCAGATGAAAAATAATAATAAAAAAAGGCTTTTTTTTTATTTTTTAAACAAAATTATTTATAGATGCTGAAATTAGCCAACAAATAAGAAATATCGAGGGCCACCTACACAGCTTGTTTTTATTACTTGCCGTGAAAAACAGAAATCTTGTTTGATCTCTGGAATTATTTTTTTTTGCTTGTTTTTAACAGTCCCCGGTGTGTAGGCCAAGAATGTTTTAATGAATTTAAAGCATTTTCCTATAGCACTTCACCAAATTTCAGTAGCATACACAAAATATCACAACAGAAACACTCCTTGTGTGAGTTCCTGTGAATGACTGTATCGTTCGGTGTAAATAAGTGTAGGCCTATTTACTAAACCTTTGGAAATAACTTTGGAAGTCTGTGCGGCTTTATTCCTAATAGATGAAATTGCAGGGAATGGACAATGGTATTTCTAACTTACCGCTAAAGTAGCAGAGTTGAAATTCGCTGTTTCAGCAAAGTTTTAAATTGCATTGTGAATTCCATTTAAATGGACTGTATCACACTGTGAATGTGATGAATAAATATGATTGAAAATGATCCATAGATTACAAGGGAATGCCTAAATTAGGAGAAAAACGTGTTTTAAATGTGTCTGTGAAATCTCTTGTTTATGACATCACCTGTGGCTCGGTATGCAAATGACCTGGTTTACAATGGGAAATGTGTAATTTGCATATAAAGTCACAGGTGATGTCATAAACAGGAGACACAACACGGACACATTTAAAAAATGTAGGCATTTGTTTGCTAGCACAATGTATAGATCATTTGCAGTCATTTTCTATATTCACAGTAAAAACATTAGGAGTTATGTATAAAGATAGCGCCTCTATGTAAAACATTTCGTGAGTCTGTTTCCGCTGTGCCACATTTATTGTCTGAGAACCTTGTCTTGTTTCCACACTGCAACACGTAACCTCCGTTATACATGACAAATGGCGATTGAGCCTTTTAATAAACTTTGCAGTGCGGAAAGTTTTTTTTTTTACATAACCCCCAATGTTAGGTGATCCAGTGTCTTTAATTCCTTCCCTCTTTCATGAGTAAAAAGGCCAAAGCACCAAACTTAAGGCAAAAGTAGCAAAGTTTGAAGTATAGGTGAACTGAAGAATTTTTGCAACCCGGCTTCTTTTCCCTTATGTTTGAAATTCCCTTGTCAATTTCCTTTTTCCACAGCCCTATATGAGGAACTCCACTGAGATGTTGATGGCAGTGTAAGGAAAGTGACGTCTAATATGGGACTATTCGCTGATAATGAACTGGTACGTGGAAAAAAATTACATTATCTGAAATTAAAAGCTTTTATCAAATGTTATAATTTTAAATGAAAGTGCTTTAATGACAGAATGCAAATAAAACACGTTATTGTCCAGCTTCTTTTTAGGTCAAGTGGTTCTTTATATGGTTGGAGTAAGACTTGTGGAGCAAGTACATGGAACACAATTCATTCTGTGATATAACACTTGATACAACAGGATTCATGAGAAAATCTATGGTGTTGGAAGTTACGTCACTGAGACTGAGTGGAGCTGTAGTGACAGAGAATGATTCATTCTAACACAAGCTAACACAAGATAAATCCAAAGACTAATTCATCCATAAGATGCTGATATAAATTGAATTTTCCGTGATGGAACATTGAAGCAGAAGCATTTAAACCCCTTGGCATTACACCAATGGAGCGGGAGTGATTTAGCAACATATATAGGAGTTTATGAGAAACGTTCGCACCATCAACATGTTTGGTAATCTGTTTGTCTCCAGAATCAGACGTAACCAAGTACTCTACACACAGGAAGTTCCAAAAGTGGAGCAGTCCCCATGGAAATAGGCTGAAGCTGCCAATTAGAGATCACTTTTGGAACTGTGCCCCCATTATCAGAAATATTCTTTGCACCATCTAAAATGGTTTGCAATATTGGTGTTCTTTTTTTACATGTGTTCACTGCTTTTTTAAAAAAGACTAAGCAAACGATTTCTAAATACTAATGGATTTCTTTTGTCATCCTTCTCTGAGCACAATGGGCACATTGCATCATTTCTCTGTTTTGCGTAGTGGAATTCTGGCATTCAGCTCAGCATTGAAGTTCTCAAGTTCTGTTTGGCTGCTGGTAGGAGTATAGTTTTGTTTTTTAAATAGAAACAGAGTAGTGCAACACAAAAAAGTGTGGACTGTTTATATTAAGTCGGTTTTGTTATTGATATATTTATTATTTATATATTGACACACATGCAGTATCCATGACCCTTTCTGCTCCATGGACTAACCTGGGAAAATTCTGCACACTCAGTATACTTCAATATACGAAAGATTGCTTTAGACGGATTTATGTAAAGGACATTTTCAAATGACAGTTCTGTTTTAAACCTTTGTATGACAGTGCCAGTCTATGGATAGTATCACTGCAGTGCTGCCATCCAGTGGAGAAAGTGCTCAGCTGGGCTTATCATAAGCAATTTTCTTGTGCCTTGCTGCCAACCTTCTCCTAAACATTCCATGAGGAATGGAGGAAAGGACGCACACATGCTGAAAGTGCACGGTATTGTCCTTCTTTCTGAAACTGATGGGAAATGGTTAGAAAATTCCAATAAATCACTAATGATGGGAGTTCTATATTTAAGAAATATGCATTTGTCCCCGTAAAATTCTCTAGGGTGGTAAATTAATTGCTTCGGTGCCAGAAGAAGAGCAAGAATTTGCTCTTCTTCTATGCAGTCTATGTACAAAATGGAGAAAAACTTTGTGCAGTTACACCATCAGTGACCCCACACAAGCCTATTTTATGGCAAGCAATGCTTTAGGTCCAACAGAACAACACAGGAATAGGAGAACCAATGCAGAAAAGGTAACGATCGCACACCCAAGCTGTGGGATGGACAGCGTTCGTCATGACAGTGGCTGTGGATTCCATCTCCCATGCTGTTTACCCAACATGCTGCACGTCTGAGTACTGCAAATAGAGTGCCAACAGCCTGTCCCAGTCTTATAACTTCTCAGCAAAAGAGTTACATTTAAACAATACCTGTATAATTTAATATGGTTTGAACCACACTAAGCATGGCTACCGGATGAACATGGATTTATAAAATGCAAGCCAACGGCCCAATTTAAATACACCTGTTTTAAAGGACTAAATAACATAAAAATGCATTTATCTCTTTTTGCAAACCACTTAAAATTCCTGGGAAGCAATTCCCCTTGAATTAATTGTACAATAGAAGGTTTTATTTTATAGCAGTAGGTAATGCTTGGAGGGCACTTGAAGGGTTAAAGTGCAGCTCAGGAATGGGAGGGTAGAATGATTTTGGATAGCTGGAATAAGTGACACATAGTTCATGTAGTTCAGTGTCTGTCTTGTGTTTTACCTCTATCACTCGAGTCTAGTAAAGACATACCTTTCATTTACATACAAAGTGCAACTGCAAGCTTGAAATTGTGACTCAATTTTTACTACAGCTCCAGGAAATTAACCCTTAGCCATATTGTGTACGTCGACTAATTGGCTCCAAATCAGCTTTACGTTTAAATATAACTGGGATTAAAGTTTTGCTGCAGAATAAAAAAGGGTGCTCACATATTGCCAAGGAGTTCTCTTGATCCCATATGGGGTTAATGAGACACGACGTGTGGAAGGTAGGGTTTAGGACCCAGCAGTGTGGGTTTCGGGGGAGTGACTGTAGTGGGCAGTACAATTCACACCATCAGGGGGAGATATTTAACTTGGATCCTTGAGGAAGAGCAGAGCACATTAGGGAGTCAGTAACTGGAGAGAAGAGACACTTCAGGCTTTGCAGTGAGGAAAGTGAAAGGCAGGTACAGAAGAACAACAGCTTCTAGTAAGACACCTGTCTCCAGGCATCAGATCCCAAGTAAAGGATATATACACAGGGCATAACAAGTGTTCCTCTGCAATCAGGCATCTTCAGTCCTGAAACCTGCTATTCACCAGCTCCCATCTGGTCACTGCAGAAGGACACAGAGACAAGACCCCAGAGGCTATCCACAGAGGAAGCCAGAATGGTGTGTATCATACGGAACTTTGAAGGACATCTGGATACGAGACTCACTTTGGCAATATGATACTACTGTGAGCCTTTTTTCAGCACTTTTATACCAAATTGTACAAGGGCTCGTTATCCTGCCTCCTCCCAACCAGCACCATCTCATTTGCACCCAAAGAGCATTCTTTCCCAGCAAAAAGAAAGAAAATCAGGAGCCCTGCTCTGAAAGGACTCCTTTCCAAACTCCCACAGCCCCCATGTGTCTGGTGCCTAACAGTTCTCCCTGCCTTTTCATCTGCTCTTAAAAAGAGAAGGAATACAAGCTTGCTAGCCTTTCCACAAAAGGTTCAACTAAGAGGAATTGAGACAAAAATCCTATATTTTCACACAGTAAAAGAACAGCATAGGAAACTCTCCAGATAACAACCCTTAAGAGACTGATTTCCAACAAAAGGTTAACACTGAGGACATCATTTCAGAGGATGAAGCCCTATCAGTCTGCATCTCTGGATCTCTTCTGGGATTTTGGGACTAAACTAAATTAAAAAAAAAAATAATAAGCAATTCTCATTTGGTCTTTCTTTTGTTATTTCAAAGACTTTAAAATTTAATAACTCTTCTTAAATAGCTACGCATTAAATTGGCAGACTGTATATTTTTGGAGTAGCTAACAGCGTATATCTCTGTCTCTAGTTTTCCAAGTTAAAAGGATTAATTTTAATTATTTTTATTCCTTGGCTCCAGTCTCACGCCAGACTGTATCACTGAGTCTAGACAAGTTGTCCTGGATGTCACCATGGGGATGGAGACTAGTCCTCTGTGAATTTTTATGTCCTGAGAGCCAATTACAGCATAAGGAGCAAAAGGGGGCATAAGAATAAAGTTGGAGAAAGGGGTAAATATCTTTGACTTCCTTGTGTGGCTCTCTCTGCTTACAGACACAGCTACCTCTCTGTGAGAAACTTCCTGGCTCCACAAGGCTGGAGATCACATACAGTATATCCATCTGTGTGTGTGTCACACACACCACTGATCTATTTAAAGCATCTTCTCTGGACTTTGTGTCTATTTCTGAGCTCCGCAAAACAGGCCAGCGAGAGAATATAAGCATTTTGTTTTGCAAAAAAAAAGGCATTTACCAAAATCCATGTGTTGCTGGCTCTATTGAGATCTAAACTATCCCTGTGGATTATTACTGTTCATTGTTCCCTTTTGGTATCCAGAAGTTCTATAAATATTGATTGAGTGGGTGGGAGGGGGGTGGGAGAGCCTTGTTCTTCTTTGAAGGGGGTGTACATCATGAAGAGGATAAATCTGCCGCAGGCAGTTCTTCTTTGCTCCTGCTTGGTTTTGGTACACCAGGGGTCCTGCCAGCCTTACCTTAGGCTCAGGCCCTCTCCAAGTGAAAACCTACCTGTCAAGGACATCATTGAGCACCCTGACCCAGAACAGGACCCAAAGGAGCAGGACATGGATGAAAAGACATTGAGGAAAAAGCTTGGCAGCAACTTTGACCCTAACTTCATGGCGGTGGTTTTGCCCAACTTTGTCAACACATCTACCCAGGATCTGCTGACAAAGTCTAAAAGTCTTGGCTCACTCCCTTTGGAGCTGAAAAAGATGGACCTCAGCGAAGCACCTTATGGTGGCAGGATCCGAATGGGCAAGAAGGCACGCAGGAAGTTCTTGCAATGGTTGTGGGCTTACACTTACTGCCCAGTTTTATATACCTGGAAGGACCTAGGAGTCAGGTTTTGGCCAAGGTTCATCAAAGAAGGAAACTGCTTCTCAGAAAAGTCCTGCTCATTTCCGGAGGGTATGTTCTGCAAGCCCATCAAATCTGTCACGAAGACCTTCTTGAGGTGGTACTGTCAGGGTTGGTCAAGGCAGCGGTTCTGCACGTGGATTCCTGTCCAATACCCCATAATATCAGAGTGTAAGTGCTCGTGCTAGCTGCTCCAGAACATAAAGACTTAGAGACACACATTGGGCAGTGTTTAACTCCTGCCAACTGCAGGGCAAGCAGACTGAAGTTCTAGTGCCACTGACAGTGGGGGATGGACAACAATGACAGTGGACAGAATCTTTACCTGGTTAATGGTTGACAGGAGAAGACTTTGGAGGTACCCAGCACCCTTTTACTGCTTTGCAGTGAAGTCCCAATTCTAAAGTGTATATTCAACATTTTGCTCATGAAGAGGCCAGACATAAAAGGAAAAGGGGGGAAATATTGCCATAAATTACCTTATTATGTTCTGTTTGGTTAGCAGCCTAGTTGTGGAATATGGAAGGAAATGTCCCTGTTTAAGTGTTATCCCACCATTCTTGCACTGTTGACAATTATAATTATTGATTTTATTATTATGTATACTATTTTAAGAAATTGATGAAGCATCCAGAGCTACGCACCTCCAACCAGATGTTTTATTTTTATATGTAATATAGCTTTTTAACATAATTAAAAATCACAATTACAAAACAGAAAAAGGGAATTAAAAAAAAAAAAATAAGTCACCAGCTTTTTGTAAATAAATAGATTTTAAATATATATATATATATATTATATATATTAATAATAACAATGTTTTTTTTTCTTTAATGTTGATAGTTTTATTTTATTTTGGAGGGCGAAGGTTATTTGTATTATATGGTACATATGGACCACGTATTTTCAATATATCCCAATATACTGGCAGATGTGGGGAGGGAGAAAGACCTTTTCCTTTAATTTTACCCCTGTAACACGGGGGAATTTTACAGTACATTTCTGTGAGTCTCACACGACCCATCTTTCACTGTAGTATTATGTGATTGGATTTACAACAGCAGATTTATTAAGAATTTGAACTTGATATGCAAATCTGTCCAGTTTTTTTTTTTTTTATCCCCTACTATTACAATTATTATAATTAATAAATATTAATAACTAGCAAAAAGGTATGAATGTCCTAAAGATGTTTTATAAAAGAGTGAAACCTTGTTTATTGTATTATACATAGGATGCCAGAGGACAGAACAGAATATCTGTGTATATACTACTTATTTATTTTCATTGTTTGTGTATAATTTCAAAAAAATCTAAAATAAAAAATAAAAAAAAATAGACATAATGACAAAAAAGAAAATCAACACACTTGAATTTTCAGATTTTACATGTAAGTGTAAAATATAATTTAAAGGAGGGCAGAGATCAAACGCAACTATTTTAGCAATAAACTAAAAATAAATATTTTGATGGTTCCGAAATATTTTTGGCAATAATTATTTGTGTCTTATTTTATTCCTAAATTGACTTTTGTGAACTAGGTTTCCAAATGTGCATAAAATGCTCCTGGATTTATTTGCCACTAGGGCCATGTAAAACTAGACAGGGATTGACAGCATTCATTGGCATTCTTAATTAAATTATTTCTTGAGGGGTGCTTTTGTACTTATTATTCTCCTTTCCCGAGTCTAATTCGATAGAAATTGCGCCACAAAATGCCCCACACAGACAATAGTGAAAACCATTCAATAAGTCCTTTAGACACAACCAGAGCTACACACTGTAAAACCGTGGGGGTCTAAGATCAAAGCCTCTTGCAAAACGAAATCCTGCATCAGGTTAAACACAAAAGGCTCCGAGGAAAGTAATGATTTTATTTGGTCGAGAAATTGGTTGCATCCAACTGTAGCAGTCAACAGATGTTAACACTTTACATGCCAGTGAAAAACATGTTTTGCAGCAACCTTATCACTTCTGTAGGCTTAACAAGACCCTTTTTGGCTATAAAATAATGCTTCAGTCACATTTAGAAATTGAATGAAAAAACCAGATGCAGGTTTGTTGGTTTGGCCCTCCTGATGACATCACCATGCAGCACTGCATGCAAATAAACTAGTAGGGTGAAGAATTACTAACTTACACAGGTGATTCTCAATTCAAGGGCTGGTTCATGGTACCCTTAGAGATTAGTTATGTTTCCCAATAAAGAAACCAGGACCTTGCTCTGAAAGGAATCCCTTCAAGATACAAACAGTCCCTGAGTGTATGGCGCCTTCTTCATTAAAATGTCTTGCTAAAGGCACTCCCCTAGTTTGTACCAAGGCTGACCCTACTGGCATTTGGTTTAAATTCTACATTAAAAGGAGCACTTGAAATAAGTAATAATGCTTCTCAGAAAAGTAGCAGATTAAACACTAGTTGTCCAATAAATCTGTTGTGCATTGATAACTGAGATCATAAAGAGGGAAACATGGTGATATGTATGTGTACTGTGTATAATACTATATGCAAAGAAAATGCAAAATGGACTGGCAAGACTGCATGAAGTCAGTGGAGAGTGACGTTTATAGATCATAAACAGACACACATATACAGTATTTACTATGACATCAACACAAAATGGAGGAATGTGGATAAAGTGGATGAGAGTTTAATAGACCATAGGAATATAGCATGTACATTACAGAGATATGCATGAAATAATTACCATGGATAGCAGAGAAAGGCATATATTAAAAAGTGTTTTAACAAGAATTTATTTATATATATTACAGAAAGGAAGATAGGTAAGCTAAACACTGTTTGTACTGTAAATGCAGAGAATAGTAATGATGTGTATGTTGCTAGGAGAATTGCAAGTAACTGTGTAGACTAGGAGAATACTGTGCTTTACTAGCAACTGCTGTGTCTGCTGTTTATGACATCACTTTGGTGCAAATGCAAAGTTAACTACTTTGAATATATGATTTTGTATGAATCCAGACACAAGGTGAGGGCAGAAACAGGAGACACATTTAAAATACATTTGTCTCGTCATCTGCACATTTGCTTGCGATTTCTCCAACACAATGTACCAATCATTTTTATTCTGTACATTCACAGCATAGTCAGGGTTGTCAACTATGACATACAAGCAAGATATGCAGCAGCTGAAAGGCTTAAATATCACGCAATCCCGATAAAAAAAAGTAAGAATCGACTTTGAGACCATGAGATTTTGTACTGTCACAATGAGTTTAAAGGTCAAACTTTCCAAATTCACAGGTATGTATCCTATGGACAGGAAAAGACACTTTAAACATGCTCTAACCAGAACCTTAACAAGTGAAATATACACATGTAACAGTCTTCAACTGCGAAATTGCTGAAAAATAAACTAGGCTAATGGGTACAACAAGCATTTAATAAAAAACGGAATTTCTCTTAATTTCCAGTTGGTTGCTCAGTGGGTGTTAGTTCTAGTTTGAAATGAAAGTCCAAAACAGACTCTTCCAACTTTCTAAACGTAGACTGCAGAAACAATATGTGAAATGCATCAGGGTCCCCCAGAACATATTATTCCCTGGCATGTTATGACAGGTAGGCGTTTCTCATGAAGAATGCAATCAATAGTGGATAGTGATAAATCATGTGGGCGGGGTTTGCCAAATGACCATGAGTTAAGGCTTTTCTAAAAAAAAAAAAAAAAAATATCAGACTGGTTCTTAAATATAACCCTGAAGATGGTTACATCCATAATTTATTATGTATGAGTATTGTCACCAGAGTTAATATTGATTCAATGTAGCCTTCGTACCTTAAGAAGGGCAAAAGGCAACTTAGAATACACATATATGTATAATATGTGGTTACCCCTCTACTTCCTAAAAGGTGCCATTGTGACAGAGTTTTGACCTAGTAAGGTCTATGGGTACCATATATGCTGTCTGCACTTTTACTTTGGGATGACCCTCTTTGCTATATTGATCTAGTGCTTATTGAATAGAGCTCAGCAGCAGAACCAGGAATGTTGCAACAGCCGGCGTCAGGTAAGCAATCTTAGCTCATGATATTACCGACCATTTTATTTAGGTTTCCGTGCAAAATGAAAATGACAAGCCTGTCACTAATTCTGTGCTACTAGGGCTATACTACAGGTTCTGTTAGCCAAACACACTAATTCAGCAGCAACAAGAAAACAAGCTACTTTAACCTGAACTAAGAGGACTCGACACATCTCGATTAG
Organism: Pelodytes ibericus; assembly: GCA_036172795.1. Lineage (NCBI taxonomy): Eukaryota > Metazoa > Chordata > Amphibia > Anura > Pelodytidae > Pelodytes > Pelodytes ibericus. The sequence continues at coordinate 12,929,956 of CM069860.1, read as the reverse complement.
CAACAACATCCTCCAAAGTATACATTTCACAGTGGTTGATCGATAAACTGCTCAAAGTTAAACAAGTGTAGAAAAGATCTGCCTTCACAATAGGTAGATACCCCCTTTCACAGCATGAGACATTTCTGATGTTATCTCACACTCTACTTGTACTTCTGGACCATTATATTGTGCATACATAACCCTCGGAAACATCACACATGCCCCCAGAAATATATGCTGGTTGGGAAGTCTGATTTACTGGGGAAAATGTATGCAGTACTTGATAAAGAACTTCAAGAGTTTCTCCCCTAGAAGGAGAATTATAGACAGATAAGGTGCAGTCAGCTCTGCTCGCAGGTATACAATTTAGATGTAGGGAGCAGGAGAAACTTAATTTGGGGTCATGTATAAAAACTCTCACACTGCAGTGTTGGGAAGAGTATAAAAAGGCACAATCTACGTTTGTTATGTATAACGGCAATTGCACCTTTTTGTACAACTCCCGACACTTCCGATAAACAGCGTTTGGCAGTGGTTCTCTGAACCTAATCAGGTGCCAGTGATTGTGCACCTTTATATGTATTTATACATAGGCGCACATGCTGATAGGATCACTATTTGGTGCTATCTGCGTGTGTGCCTTGTTTAAACATGAGACAGAGGTGGAAGCAGGTGCATTGACGACTGTTTCAGATAAATGGGTAAGATAAGGGGGTGAGTTTTGAGGGATCAAAGATTGAATGAGGGTGAGAACTGGAGATTCAGTGCGTTCCAGAAACACAGACAAGCTTGTGAAACATCCATACAGGGGTCAGTGAAAAGAGGTGATGAGGAAGACATTTAGTAGTAGACAACTGGAATCATGGTGTTCGTAATTTTAGACTTTTTTCATCCCATTCCTGCATCTTTAACCATTATATTTCAGGTAATCTAGGTACATTCAAGATTCATTTGGCATCTTGTCATTGTATGTGTTTATTCAATAAAGTGCTAAAAAACTGCAACAACATCAAAATCATGCAGACCTATCTTGTAAAGAACGTGATGGATCTCCACTGGCACTATCTGGACATTTGGTGTGTATCTTTTATTTACTCTAATAAGTTATGCAGTTACTTCACTTAAAGAAAATGCAGCCATGATTTCAGCTACACAGTCAATACCTCCCTGTACTGACCATCCATTTCTACACTGGTAAACTAATAAATGGATAAACATGTTGGCTAAACGATAAAAGAGGGCTACAAGCAAAACTTTCAGCACTCAAAACAATATAATCACTTCTGCACACTGCCTATACAAAGACAAGGCTGTCATGGTCCATAGAACATCATCAAACTACCTATCACAAAGTCCAATAAATAACATGCCATCATTTTATAATCACATTGTTATGACTGACTAAACTGTTAAACAGAACAACAACAAAAACATGGCAGTGCAAGCCACATTTTAACAGCCCTGATTGGCCAACATTTGTTGGCGACATTGTTGTACAGTTTGAGATGAGGAAGTGGTCCTTCTCTGAGCCTCCATCCAAGCATTCAATACAATCCAGCCCACAGACTAAAATAACTCAATAACGTCACTGTGAATTTTGTCCTAAACATAGTAACTCCATACATCTCTCAGCCACATCCACATTACTATGCTACTAGAAGATTTGGAGTGATATCTGACAGCTCGGAGCCTGTAATTCTTCACTTGTCTTACAGTATGTTTACCTGTGCAAGAGCAAACTCCACACACGTGCCATTGTTAATTCACATAGTTACCTTTTCTGGAACGTTTCAATGTATGGACGGCAATTTTCCGGGAATTAATTACATTTCATACAATACAATCTTTCTTACTCCATTTCGTTCCTCTATCTTTTTTCCGGACCATTTATCAAGACCACTTTTCTCCCTAGCCATATTTTATGTACTTGGCTCAATGTGATTCTGAATTTCTTCTGTGCCAAAGTTTTTATTAATGATCCCTTATCTGTTGAATATTATGTGTATTATGTGTTAATATTAAGTTTTAGTGCAAGGGAGTGGGGTATAGCTGAACCTATCCCCCTGGACTTTAATAAGTAATTTTAATGTAGATACTGCAGGTAGATGCAGTTACTGATTCAAGAGTACCCTTTTTATTTGGTTATAATCTAATCTCTTTTAGGTGGTTGTTCATTTTTTTGTTGCTTTTGGTTCTAGGTCATTTTGGACCTCAAAATTACACATGCACCCCCAATAAAACTAGGCTAAGCACCCTCACATTGGTTTTAACACAAACCAATTTTCGAATGCATGTTAAGAAAATCAACAACACCAATAACAAAATTCAGGCTGCTGGGAGCATCCATCTTTCTTTTGTAGCAGGCTGTAACTGATGAATGGTCTAACCTCAAATACTTTGCACTTTTGTAATACTTGTTGTCTATACAGTGATGCTCTTTAACACAATAGTCCATACTTTTCAACAGGACAACACTGTACATAGCATTTATTAAAATTCACAGGTGAAGGCACACCCTAGGACTTCAAATGCAACACATCAAATGATATCTTAGGATAGTTTTAGGAAAATGACATCAATTATCTCATCTCTGTCTCTCTGCATCTGAAATCACAATTTGTGTAGCTTTGTTGTAATTTACTGTCCTGTGGTCCTGATTCCTTTCTCTGCTTTTCTCCTAGCCATTTATCTGAACACTAATGGAGACCCTAATTTACCACCCATCATCAGCTATTGAAATTTCCAAGACAGTGTTAGCATAACAAGTAGACAGGGATCAGGGATGCAGCTACAATTCATTAGAAATATTTATTTATACCATCTTTTCTGGGTATCCAGCCACTAAGCATGCCACTATTTCTTAAAGGGACTCAACATTGTTTGCCATCTGCATGTATAGAATAAAATATATATATATATTCATTATTTTAGCATAATTGAAAACAAAAGCGTAGGTAATCAGAAAAATGTGTGTTATATATACCTGTAGTGCCTCCTGTTTATGATGTCACTGTGGCTAGAAATGCAAATGTACTACTTTTAATGGTGGGAAAAGGGCAATTTGCATAACAAATCTTAATCACTACAGTTATGGTATGTACAGTATACAGGTGGCAGAGTCCCTTTAAGTCAGTAACATTTCTACATGCGGTCGCTGGAAGATGACCTTTTACTGGTATAGTCTCCCGTTAAGTGCTTTAAAACTAAAATTATCACGGATAAAAAAAGTTCAATCCTTTTGCAACTCTTTACATCTTAATGTGAGACAGGATCTTTCCAGTTGCAAAGGGCAATGTTATCCCCCCCCCCCCCCCCCCCCCCCCCCCCCCCCCACCCCAAACAAGGAATCTACGTTATCTCAATTTATCACAAAAGCAAATTTGAAAGGAAGAAATAAACCCTGTAGTTGTTAAATAGCCGAGTTCTCTCCAATAGCTCCTGCACAGTGGAAATGCTGCAGGCAGCTTAGGGAGGGAAATGCCAGCAGAAAGCTTATTTGGGAATATATGATTCATTGTATTGTGTCTCTGTACTCCTCCTGTATGTGTGCGCATTGAATGAGAGGTTTCTTCTTTAAATATAAAAAAAAGAGAGAGAGAAAAATATATTAGGGCAGGATGCCAGCCGAGAGAGAGGACCTGGCTTTCCACACTTCAAATATCAGGGGACTGAGAAGCTCCCTTCTAAATCGTAGGCGCCACTTAGCCGACTGATGAAGCTGTTAGATGGAGGGGGATTAGTGTCTTAAAGGGACAGTTACCTCTGTGTATTTATTTAATTTTTTTAAAATTTGTATTAGATTTCTTCCTTATGCTGTACAAAAAGGTATCTGTTTCCACCTCTTAAGCTTTTTTCCCCCTCCACATCACTGGCTGATAAAAAAATAAAAAATAAATAACTTTAATATGGTTCCTAGAAGGCAAACTAGGTTGAAATTAAATTTTGCTGCCCCTACTGGATTATACCAATAAATTACCATTTTATTTGAAACGCAGGATTTCTATACAGGAGAAGGGACACTATTTACTAAGTACAGGCACAGATCACCCAGTAAGAGAACACATGCAATCACTAATAGCAGAAATCCTTGAGGGGAAAGACTTATCCCAAAGATCTTTTAGAATCCCCACCGGTTTACGCAATGTACAGCCTTCTCCTTTGCCCATGCCAGTCCTTATTACACCTACTAGAAGCCACAACACATAACTGTTGATGTTTGACCACAAGTGAGTCACAGCTGGGCTTTGTCTCTAATTCATGAATGACTCACCTGTGCACAAGCATACCCATACTTAACCACAGGTCTTGCTATGTAAATCTGGTTTACAGTCTTTGTACTTATGAGCAAGTGCCCCCATATGGATGCGATGTGCATATTAAGCATTGGCTGGCAGCTCTAGAGGTGTTACCCAGAGATTCCCAGCTTTAAAACACATAAGTGAAAAGCCCAGAAGGCTGACTAACATCTATGCCCTTTGCTCCTAATTTGCCTAAATACTCCTACTACCTGATCTTTCAGACAACTGTACACATATATCCAAGGCAGAGCCAGCCCTTACACAGGTCCCGGGGGGTCCATGGCAACGACTCAATGAGTGTCTGCCTGCCTAGCGGAAACCCCAGACAGCACTGCTTGCGCGAGTAGCGATTAAGAGCGCTGTTCGCATCACTAAGCACAGGGAACGTGAGCAGCACTGTCTGAGGTCTGATCTAGGAAGACAGACACACAAAGGGGAGCCAGAAAGACAAGGGGTGGGGGTGCGTGACCAAAAATGAGGGGTGAAAGGACAAAGAAAAACGATGAGGGTAAGGGGAAAGGGACAAACAATGGGGTATAGGAGACAGAGAGAGACATTGGGGGATTGACAAAGACAGACAAGAGGGAGAGGAGGTGGCAGACAAGAGGATAGAGAGAAAGACAATGGGGCAAAAGAGAAAGTCATTTGGGTATGAGAGAGAGAGATAAGAGGGAGAGCCATTTGAGAACAGAGATGGTACTGGCAAGCAGTTTGGCAACAGAGATGGCAGCAGGCAAACTATTTGGGGACAGAGATGGCACCGGCAAAATCTTTCAAACAATAAAATAACATTTTAAGTTGGTCTTTTATGGTGATCAGATGTGAATATATGATCCTCAATATCCTGCAGAGAAAATCAAATATTAGATAGAGTCACATAGACTGTAATTCATTATAATTTAAAGTAAGTGTTATTAAAAGTAAACATTAACTACTTTTATTCATAAAAAAGTAACATTTATGTGGGTCTTTTATGGTCAGAAAACTGTTGATCTTTCATCTACTATCTGATTTACTTTATTTGCACGACTGAACCCGACATGACTTTAAGGCCCGACTTGAAATGTATTTTTATTTTTTGTTCATAATTTTTGCTCATGATGCACATTATATGCATGTATGGGTATATTAATATATGTAGCACTGTCTGGGCTAAAATAAAACAACTGAAGGCAATAAATCCTAACAGTAAAGACCCCTCTCTTTTATAAAAGAAAATAGGTAGTTATACAATATTTTATATGTTACATGAGAATTATTGGATTAGAGTGCAAGCTTTATTGGAAAAATGAATTACATTCGAATATACACTTTGTTAGCTAACTGAATTAGTGAGAGCTTTTTTTGGTAAATATACATGGTGTGGATGTAAAGTTTTACTTCCTGATAAGTTTCATTTTAGTTATAATTATCATGATATAACATCATGGATGTGTGCATGGTTTTGGTGTCTGCATTCCTTGGATCCATGTAGCACAATGTCTTGAGCCGGCCCTGATTCAAGGCCATGTACGCTCAAAGGTTATCCTACTTCACAATAAAGAAAATTATCTTCCATCTCATAAATGCTTGCTACAGTAATGTTAAAATAGAAAGGTGCAAATATGCGCATATATATAAATAAAAGATGTTACATGGATGACGGCATATTCGCAAAGCCAATTTGCAGCTCCATGTAAACTAGGGGTCGGCAGGAATACATTTCCCATACTCCTTTGCCAGCCTCTTTGCTGAAAGTGGATAGAGCATTATGGGAGATGTAGTTCAGTAGCAGCTAGAAGGCCGCAGGTTGCGGTCAAAATATGGCCAATATTAAGTCTATGGAGGCAATAGCATGGCGGGTATATTTTGGAAGAAAAGGTGGCACTACCCTATCTGCATATCTGAGCACATATCTAAAGAGTGCTTTGGAAGTATCGGGGGCAGTAAAGTTTTAGCAAAGTATCGGGGGCTGGATTGGCCCTTTAATAGAGCGATATGTCACTGTCTATTCAAACTGCACACTACAACTACTGACTAGCATAGATTCTAGCAGAGCGTGATGTTGCTAAACTACAAATCCCACGATGCTCAGCTGGCATCCAGTTTGACAGCTGATGAAAAGCCGATAACCATCCTTTGCTCGTCTTGCATACCTTCAAATGGTTAAAATGAACTCACTTTTCATCTCAAGACTGATCAGAGTGCAAGAGAGCAGTTTGTGCAACCCATCTACGCACACAGGGCTTTTATTACTTAAGACAAGGCAAAGAAGAAGAAAATAAATAAATAAATAAATAAATAATCCAATGCCTCCACTACAAATTGTAACTGGCTGCTGCTGTAAACAAATTACTATTCATAAGCTGGTGTAGCTGAAGCAAACCTATGAATGCACTTAGTTCCTGATCAGGATATTTACTGCAGCCTGAACGCCAGGGGGAATTGATAAAATGCCTCAGTATAAAAGATCTGCTTTCTTCTCTTATAACACTGACGGATTGGTAACCGACTAGTATATAATGCTACCTTAGACCAAGCTGTTTACTCCCCCAAGTAACACCAGATATTTAACTCTTTCACCAGACGTGGGCTGGCAGCATTTTGTGTAGCTGGGAGGCAAATATTTACTTAGTGGTCCAAACAATAAAATGTTAGTAGACTTTTAGTGAGTGAATCGTGAAATTAAAGAAACAGTGATACTTATTTTTTTTTCCTTTAAAACATAAACTAAGAGACAGGATTTATAAACCTCAGGAGCCAGGAAAGGCATGGTTCCTAAAACAAATCATTGCTGGCATAACCAGGAAAGCATACACATAAAGAAATCAATTAACAATAATAAAAAGCCCCAAACATGAGACTCCAACAGTAAATATTTAGGAGCTCTGACGATCTAGCTCATGGGATGTGTCTAACTCTGCTCATAATGTTTTGGGGAATTTTATACATAAGTTTATGGCTCCTGTGATTCCCAGAATACAGGAGTCTAGCACTCTGGTCTTCCATCAAAAGCGTGAATTTATATTTGGGGCCTCTAGTGCCAGCCCTGGAACTATCTCTTGAAGGGGCATAACTAGAAACCACCAGGCCCCACTTTCAGCAAGCAACACGTCACCACCAGTATCACCTAAACAGCTTGTCAGTGCCAGTTTTGCCCCTTTCCTTTTACATGCAAGAGGGAAGAACAGGGGATGTGTTTCTCTCTCCCTCCGCACAGTGTGAAGACTGATCCAGGCAGGACGTGGATATGATGTCATTTCTTGCATGCTGGATCAATCCGACTGGGCGCGCAGAGAGAGATCATCCTACTGGATGATCTCTACACTCTCCAGTTTTAAAGGGTAGATATGCAAATGATCACGGGGTTGTCCGTGCCCTCTAGAGTGGTGGGTCCCGTTGCAGTAGCGACCGCTGTGACCTTTTACACCACTAATCTCTTGGATAAGATTAACCGCAATACAATAATGCAGCACAAATCAACTTCTAAGCATATCATATGTCTATCAGGTTAAATTCATCAGATGCAAATGTTCGTTAGCACCATAGGAAGTATTTAGTCCCCTTTGTGTGTGTCACTGTGTAGCTACCAATGCGTACGTACCATGATGGATGGGATGGATCATCCCACTTGAGGGACCCATTCTGCCCCATGCATACAGAGGTCCAAAGTTTATGGAATAGATTCTGTGCACTTTGCTGTGTTCATCTCCACTGTTGGTCCATGACAGACTCCTGAGAATAGCAGACACCTTCATATCATTCTATGAGGCTCTATAGCCTATTTGTGTTGCATAGAAACATGTATTTTAAAGTTATTTCAAACAACAGAGACTTAAAACTTAATTGAAAGGGCACAGGTACATTTATAAAAACAAATGCACTCAATTCAGTCAGGTTCATCATATATACATCTTTTAATCTTCTACTGCTAAAAAGATAATATAAAAACACCAATGGCACAGTACCACATTAACATATACAGGTGATAAATATATTGCACTTACAGAAAGGATGTGCAATAATCGCAACGTACAGAGTAATAGCAGCAAATTAGTGCAGGTTCTGGGAATCCACTGTCCAGAAGCAGGGCAGACCCCAAGAGCCCTCAACGCGTTTCACAGCTTCCTCAGGGGTAATATAAAGATATCCAGCACTTGCTTTAATCCAAAGAAAATGCTTCCGGCCAAATCCAGCATCCGTTTTGTGTGAAACAGAGACAGAACATCAAACAGAGACAAACACACCGTACCCTAAAAACAGATTTTGGGCCCAGTAATGTGCTGGCGACTCTCCTTCAGGGCAATAATCAGTAAAAAGAAAGAGCTCACATTCATGAGGACATTTTCAAAAGTGACAGACAATTTCCAATAAAGGTAGATTTTATAATGGTTAGGTACATAGCAACTGGAAACGGATTCCAAGAAAAGATTTTATTTATTTTTAATGGCGTTTAAAAGGAATTGTGTGCCTAATGCTATTCATACTAAATAGAACAGAAAGATACATAAAGCGGCTATTAAACAAGATTATGTGACATTTTGATTACTGAGTTCAGTAACCCACCAACTGTATCCTAAATTCCTATAAAGAGGAAGACATATGGAAAGGAAATTAATCTCATTCGATATCATTTAGTGTGCAGTCACACATGATCTTACCCACCCATTTTAATGTTAAGCTCAGTCCAGACCCAGTAACAGCTGTTAAACCGTGTTGGGTATCCATACTTCCTCTCTTAAATATTTCAAATAAATTGTCAGATGAGGCATTTGTGACTGTGTGCACCCTATAGTGCGACTGTTTTAAAGGGAAAGACTTCTCAACAAACTGTACAATTATTGCTGGAAATAATCTTCGCTGTCAGTTTGATACAAATTCCTAGTACTTAGATGGTCCAAATTAGAGATTAGCATGTAATATACAGCAGACCCAATATACCAAGCAGGAAGTTTGTATTTCTGAGTTTCTTAACACTCTATTTACCTGTTCCTCCTCTTCACATTTAGCTACCTCCCTTATTCAGCTCTTTATCAACCCCTAGATTATTTAACAGGACCTCTTTGCGGCATCCCCTACTAATTTCAACCCTTGGTTTCACCTATCCGCTGCAGTTTCTCTTTGTTCGTCCAGCCAATCACCATCCTGTATTTTTCTCGTCCCTGCTCTTCCTTTGCCACTAAAAGGATTAGCATTAGCTGTTTCACACCTATCACTCCCTTCCCACTGCCCCTCAACCACCTCCCTGCTCTATGTAAAAACAGTCACAATTAAAAAACAATAAATTAAAGGACAGCAATAGTGATGGAAACACGCGTGTAAATAATTGAGAAGATTTATTTTGCATACAGACTATGTCACCATAGTCAGACTATATAACCATTCTTAAACGCAATGCCAATTCTGTATTTGGAAGTGTTTACGCTTCTCAATAAAATCCTACTCACAAGATCCTATCTACAGACTAATCAAACTTGTGCTGTCCAAGGTGCGTTTAATCATCTACAGAGCCAAACCGTTTTTCCTATTGGGTTGGATTTTGTAGGTGATATTGGGATTGGTGTATTGGGTTTAGGAGGAGATCTAAAGAGCATGCTTAATTACAACTGGGTTCTCAACCTTTCATTAGGAATCCTGTCTCTCTACAGATGTGGCTCTATCTTTGACTTTAGGTAGCCATATAACTCTAGGTTAATTACTAGCATGGTGCATTAATCACTTTGGTTGTGTCCAGGAGTTTCAATGCATCACAAAAAGACTACAGTGCCCCCTAGCAATGTGCTATACAATGATATGAAGGTAAGGAATACAGTCACAACATATTTGTGTTTAAGGAAAATACATATGGTAGTCAGTAGATTTTTACTTCTCTGAAATTAAAGGCTGATGACTAGCTCTGACCGAACTGATTTTTTCTGTCTGTCTTTTTTGTTTTAGCCTCATTAGTACCTGAGGAAGGGATCAAGCAACTTAGTCTTGAACGCTTGCAATCAAATTCTCAGCCAATAACTGGTATTATTTTAACTCTACTTGTTTCCTGACTTTAGCTACAGTATAGGTACTTCAGTGAAACAGAGAATCAATCAATAGGAGGAGGGCACCCCTGCTGGCTAAAATGCAGTATCACTTGCTTTCTTGAATGTTTTGCACTGCCAAAATATATAGTTATTTTACTTGCACATACTGTATCAGTAATACAATCAATACAGCTTATTTTCTATTCGTTATTAGATATTTTTTCTCATTAACCTATACTAGCATGCATGCATTCACACACCATTTTGTATAGTATTAATAAATAAATAATATTATTTATTACTAAACTATTCATTACAATAATAAATAATCAAATAAATAAAAGCATGGCAAAATCAAACAACCACCAGTCAAGTCAGCAGAATGTCAAAGTTGTTTTATTTTGTGTACTGCTCTATTAATGATATCTAATGTTACTACAAGCAAAGCAATGTCTGGAGATGAATCCCTGGGAATGTATATTCTGCAGATATAAATGGATCCTCCCCAATGCTGCTTGGGAACTGGTGTATTGCAGAAGCATCATTTGCAAAACACAGTGAATTCAGCAGCATATGATGTTTATTTTTCTTGCCACATCTATGCTTGGCAGCTACGTTTGAGCCTGTTACTTGTTGAATGAATCGTTTGCAAAGATAAGATCCGAGTCTCTGGTAAAGGAACATGCCTAATTAGCACCACAGTTCATGGGGCTCAATACCTTATTGAATTCATTATCTTGATCAGTAATTTGGCCACACTGTCATTCCTATCTGTCTGCACACTAAACACAAAGGACTGCTTAGGAAGGCTTTCACAGCTGCTGCTCCAGAAATACATATAGGGGTCTGCCCAATAAGCCGTGATCTGGCCTGAAATAGATCCAGATTGGGCTTGGAGCTCATGTGCAGAGAACTCTGCAGTTCGGATCCTCGATTTCAGCCTGAAATGGTCCATTTCTGCTAATTTCGGGACAAAATTTGGCCTGAAGAATTCTATGCATCCCCTGACCTTAAAAGGTTTAACATACCAGAAAAAAAAAAAAAATGAGTGTTATTAATTACCGAACACATTTGACGGTAGTAAAGCTTTATTGAATCTTTCAGCCCTCAAAAAAGGCCGAATGTCCCCCAAAATGGCTCCCAATTTGCCTACCAGTTCAGCAGTTAATATCTACCAAATTGAATGTAAAAGTCATGAAGATTGTTTTTTTAAAAACCATATTTAATTAGAATTTATTAGTTATAGATCATATTATATATAACATTAATATATGCATTTTTTAAAATTATCAATACATTTATTTTTGTGTTTTCTTCATTTAGATTTGTTTTCATTTATTATAATTTATTATATTTATGTATTTATATTTTCCCCAAAATAAGGTGGAATATTCAGGGATATATGGAAAATGTACATTTCAGGGCTGCAAAAGAAATAATGAAGTCTATTAAAAACCCTGGAGTTTACATTTATCATAAGCATCACTGAAAAAAATGCAAAAATGATCACAATATACTATGCAATGAGCCAATTTAGTCATCTTTTAGCAGGTCTCACAACTTTATTAAAATATAATTTATTTATAATATCAGTGGTGCAATAGTGACACCAAGAGGACACCCACCGTTACTGCAAACCTTGGGGAAGAAGCTAAGAATGAAATATGATTGTTTGGGGAAAAGGGTGAAATCAAACAAAAACACAGTGGTAAGTTTGTAAAGAGAAATAGAATATATAAACATGTTATTCAGGGAGACTTTGCATATTCATTTGAGGTTTCCTTAATTATGTAAGTAGGCCCTAATGTAATGGCAAGAGGAAGAATGGCTAAACAGTTCAGTCACAACACCTTCCATGTTGTTCAAGACCTAGCTAATTGTCTCCATTCAGAACTTCTATTAAAAATAGATCAAAATGAAAAGCCAAATGGTATCAAACATAAAGAAGTCAGACTACACACCGACAGGCAAACACCAGGCACACAGGTGTTGATTGCACTAACGCTGACAAATCCAATTGTCTATCTGGGGGTTTGTTTGTTTGATAAAAGTATTGAAGTCTGGCATCTCCGCTGTGTCTTGTTCGTATGTGTGAGGAAGAGTCAGTGATGTCCCAGCCGCTAGATCAAATTAATTTTGGGTGACTCACCGCACTGCACAAATATCAAACGCACTGTCACGAGAGAAACATATGTAAATCTTTTGTTTTGTACATTATTCGGCAGTGACAGCACACTCCCATGTGGTCAAACACTTTTCGTGTTTTTGGCCTCAATACGTTTGCCGTTACTATTGCTGCCAAACGTGTGGCTAAAGGATTTACATATTTTGCGCCACTGACAGTGGTTGAGATATTTGCGCAGCACAGTGCGTCACCTCGTTTGGTTGCGTGCCCAACTGACAATGAAAAGAAATCTCCAAACCCAATTTTTTGTATATATATTTTTTTATATATAAAAATTAACATGGAAGCCTGCTGGAGGCTTCTTTGTGGGACAGTTCGCAGATTTGAGACATGATTTTCCTAGGCAGTTTATCAGAGACTAAGGGTGACTTCGGCTGTAATGAACTATTTAAATTCAGATCCAGACTTGTGGTAAATAGCAGGAATCGTAGCCAAATTGACATAGCCTTAGGACCCGCCAAAGCAAGTACACTATCAGCCAATAATCGAAGCTACAGAATGCATACATAGAACTAATTTCCATCTATAGATATGATATCAGTGTGTCTTCAAGGTGACATCCTGCTATATTTGCATGACGGGTGCAGCTTCATAGGGAACCAGACATGTCATTCTAATTCTAATAAACACATTAGGGTCATCATTTTACACCTTGTCACTGTACATTTTTATCCAATGAAACATGGCTGCCTACTTGTAGGAATTACATTTTTCCCGAATTAAGCTTTATTTTTCTCAGAAGAGCTATATGGCGTTTTACTTAAACAATAAATGTTCCAGACAAATGCAAATAGCAATACTATGGAAATAGCCCAATTGCCCTCAAAATGAATACATACATTTAAAAAGAAAAGAAGAATTTGCCCCGGTGGGGACCTTGGAAAATACATGGGGAGCCAGGGCAAGTAGCCCTAACTCCCAATTAAAAACGGAGCTGGGAGTCGCTCAAATGGCTCCCAGTCCCCCTCCCCATTACACATATGGGTTTGGTCAGGGCAAGTAGCTATACAAAATGGATCTGGGAGCTCCCAGCCCCATATCAAATATATTGGGAGGCAGGGCTATTAGCCAAATAGCAAATTGCCTAAGGACTCCAATAAAAAAATAAATAGTGTCCCCGGGAGGCAGGGGGGTTTTTTAAAATATTTTTTTAACATTTTCATTTTAATTCGCCTTCTCAGAGAAGGCAAATGTAAATGCCCGGAATGCGGCTGTTTTAGCAGAAATCGGAGCGTTTGGGGTTGATCGGGGCATACTGGGTAGCCATGGCTTTCATGGCAAAAATGCCCCGATCCGAACACCTCTGATGTTTCAAATGGCCCAAACTGCGGATTCACACCCAAATTGTGTAATATTGATTAGCAGCATTTCAGGGATTTGTACAATTCGGCTATTATGCCCGACTCATATCCAATTCGGAAAGGATCGGTGCATTTTTATAAGACATTTAAGACTGGAAACTGTAGAGCAATTTTCCTAAATAGTTAAAATATTCCTCTGATGAATGTAAACCCTGTGCTGTAAAACAACAAAACAGCAGGCAACAAAACCAAACAAAATGTCTGTGCCTCCCACCTGGAGCGAGAACTGGAGACTTCCCTACCTTAGAGTATGTTGAATTTAGATAATCCTCCCCCTATGGTTACTAATAACAGTCAGTGGGATGGATTTGGATTAGAATGCTGTGAGCTAGAAATCTCTAATAGTACATTATTTCCGCTCTCCTGTAACACACAAACAAAGGGCATAACGGGAGCTGTATATATACACACTAGTAATCAGGATTAACACTTTAACATGTGCCAGAGGATCAGATATTATACCTAAACTGTATGTTCCACTTCTGCCTGGACTTTGCCAGTTGCTTGTTTTTGTAATTATTTATTACAATTGTAGGTACAGAATAAACAATACAATAAAGACCAAAGAAAATCAAAGAGGTGAGGAGGAAATATATGAAAATCACTGAAGAGAAATCTAAAGGGGAGATAATATATGTTGTCTCCTTCAAGGAATCAAGTTTGCAAACTCTTGTCATTGTTATTGTCAGCGACCTTGCCAGGGGAGAGAAGTAAATTTAAGCTATTCTAAACCAGGGTGACCATATTTTATGGCAGGAACTAGAGGTGTCATGGATCAGGGCTGTCATTCGAGCCATCTCAACAGTTTGGGCATTTTTTTAATTAATTAGGCTTATGGATGGGAGGGTAGGTGTGTTTCCAGCATTGTAACCTTAAGACCACAATGCATGGATATAGGAGCCTGTTTGGCCAGTGTTTACTACAGAGATCCAAGGAGCTAATGCTCATTTTGTTCAATTTGATAGGAGTGAGATACCAAAGATGCAGAGTTTCAAAGGCCTGCTATTTGTGATTGACATAAATATACTAGATGGGCATTCCATTTTTCATGCCATTCCACAGCATCAACAGTGGATCCTATATATTGTTTCCATTTTGTCATATAAAGCAGGAAGTCTTTGTTACAACCACCTGCAAGGTAAATATACAAAATGTAGATTTGCATTTTTCCTTTTGGAGAATTTGAACAGGTACATTCCAAAAGGGGGGGTGGGGGGTGGAGAAGAGCATTGAAGTCCCTCCACCTCTGCCCAGCTGGGAAACGAACCCTCTGAGCTGTAGAAAATGGAAAAAGTCAAACGTAGAGTCGTTAATATCAGGAAATTGGATGGGTTTATTGTTTTTAAACATATGTACACACCTTTGGAAAGCATAGATGTATAATTTAGTGAAGTGTTTAGTATTTAATCCTGGGGTGAATGATATGTTCCTATAAAGTGAGGTCAGAGGAGAGGGATTGCGTACGCGTTTACCTTTAATACCCAGTTTATCCCAAATTTCCATTGTGTGGGTGATACTGGGGCATGTGGGATGTAGGAATGAATATACGTTTTTTGGTAGCCAGATATAATGGATAAAGTCTTTGTGCTGCAGTAGGGCATGTTGCAGTTCAACCTGGCGTTGTTCTTTTGGGGTCCTGAAGCTATACACTTATATAGTGCTAATTGGGCTGTATGGTAATACTGGGTGAAGTTAGGTAAACCTAGTCCACCTGATTTATTTGGGATATACATTGCTGAACATCTTATCCGAGGTCTACAGCGATTCCATATAAAAGGCATATTTGCATGTTTGGAACTGTGGGAAATATTTCCTGTGTATAGGTAGTGGGATACTGGGATTGTCTGAAAGAAGTAACTCAAATCTCTTTAACTAACAGGGGAGTGTAACTGAGTTTATAGAGATTGCACTTGGTGTTTTTCATTTATTTATTATTTATTATATGGATACACCAAGTTGTTACAGGATAGTACTTCCTTCAAACATCACAAACTCAGGATTATTCATAGTCATGCACTTTCCAATGTGTCTGGCACATTACAAACCTTTTGAGGGTGCAGGTGTTGTCCCTTTATGTCCAGCAGATGGCAGTCTGCACCAACATAGTTCATTAAACTCATTTAAGATATATAATTTATGTTATTATTGTAATACTTTACTTTTTAAACTGCTAAAATGTTGCCAGATATTTGAATGTCTACAGCAGGGCGGTTCAAGCGGTGCAGCCAAAGATTCCTACTGTTCCTGGAGTAAATTATAGATTAGAATAGCTCTAACCTGCTCAAAAAAGCTGCACACTTTTTCCACAGGAATCAGCAGGGAGGGAGTGTGGCCATCACCAGCAATCAAATAGGAAATTGTTCTGCATCTCCAGATTATTCATACCCACAGATGATGATAGCACATCAAATCAATGACAAATAAATGATTTTGACATTAATAATATTCCTTTAACTATTAACATTTCGTTTGAAAGAACTGCCATATCAACAACCCATACCACCTACAGGAAGAAAGCAGTGATGAGAATATCATCTGCCAACAACTATGTGACCAACTATACGGTGGAAATAAACTATATATATATATATATATATATATATATATATATATATATATAAACAATGTAATATATATAAAAGAGTGCGTAGAATAAAAAAATAAACATTACACTTTTTTTTTTATATATATATATATACACATTACACTGGGTTTATATACATACACATTATACTGTTCTCAAAGTCATTTATAGTTATACACACCACTTACAGCAAAGTATTAGTGGTAATGCTGGGTTTTCCTTCATTACCTCATACAACCCAAAGTTATAGATGTCAAAAAAATAACAGTTTGGCTTTAAAATAAGTGACAATGTACAGGGCAATACTGGGAATGTATGAAGTGATTTAATCCATCATCATTTATGTAATTGTCTGACAATAAGAACATCATATTGTATTGTTTCTTTAAAGCATTGAATGTAATGATGCCAAGCACACAAAAGCCCAGCATGGTTCAGTTATCCCACAACTATGTTATTAACTAGACCTAAGGCTCTCTTCCCACTCACACCTGCACGACTCAATCTTCAGATAGAGCCACAAAGCTTACTTCTCCAGAGGCATTCAGCACCCCCTCTGGTATTCCCTTAATTGTCACTGCATAAAGCATAGCTGAATTTTGGAAGACATGCACGATGCATAATTGTAGGGACAACTCTGCTCTTCTAGCAGGAGGAACTCACCAGGTTGGCTATGTCGGTGAAATGAAATGTTTCACTTTTAGTGAATAGCTCCCAGTTGGAAGTATTACTGTGTTACGTAAACACCTAGAGATGCTTGTTTAGAGATAAGCAATAAAACCAGAGTTGGGACCGCAGGTTGTTTGAGCAGTTTTCAGAAGGCACAGAAAGCGGTCATAAATGGGACAATCTTATATATTATAGTACATCGGAAAAGTTGAGACCCTCAGGAGTTTCATTTCTGGGTCCGCTGCTTTTAGAATTTCTGTTTGATGTAGAAGTTAAAAGCAATAGTTATCATATTTGTTTAGTTGTAAACTCAGGGATGTCTGTTCTCTTGATGTGGGATTTACTGGAATAAATAATGTTCAGCATTCATGGTGAGCTCAATATTCAGAAAGCAGCAGAACATGCTGTATAAAAAGCACTGTAAGAGCAGGGATCAGTAATCTACCCTTATAGAAATTAAATACAGTAACACTGGGTCTGGGACCTTCATGTGAAATCGCATGAAGCTGGCTACTTTATGGACGTTTAACCAAGTAAAATAAATAAATTGTATTTTATTTAGTAAACACAGCCAGTCACTTTTTGTAAAGAGGATTACAAGTCAATTCCGTTTGACAGCCTGAAGTATGAATAATATTATTGCTCTCAGTGGATTAAAGCTGGTTTGTAAACAGTAAGTGGAGATGTCAGTGCTGTTTGATCATTTCTCTCTGAAGCCAGTGGGGTTTATCCATGATGAGCAATGCAGGGGTAAAGTTCTAAAAATGCCGCAGTCACCGTGGAAACCAACGTAATGTTGCTGCTGATTGTTCCACATTAGAATTGTGATAGAAATGACTAATGTGTTCATCAATAGCTTCCACCAACAAACTATACGCCTCCAACAATAAACAACAGCCTGGGACAGCGCTAAAGGAAATACATCTTTAATACACACTCTGCTATTCCAAAGGCATTTCTTCAATTTGTAACAAATTGCTAGCAATATAATAGCCAGCAAGATATTTGCTTTCAGACCAGTAACGTTTGCTTACACGTACTGTCAGACTAGTATAAATAATCGTACCCAGGAACTGAACCACAGATACCATGCAATAAGCTAACCATTTCACTGCCTGTGGACCTAGCATTCTGCACAGCAGTGTAAGGGTGTTAAGTATACATTCTTCTGCCCTTCCAGACAGAGTTGCCCCCTGACTGTAACCAGAGTCGGCCCTTAGTGTGTGGAAGGCAAAAGGAGAGCAGGCAGAGCAGTCTTTTGGTTTCCTGGCACTCCCTAGTCTGATCTGGGCCGAGACCCACTTAAAACAACACGCCTAATGTGTGTGTGAGAGCCTGTGTCTGTATGAAGGTCTGTGGGGGAAAGAGAGGAGAAAGAAGGAAAGAAGGAAAGAAAGAAAGAAAGAAAGAAAGAAAGAAAGAAAGAAAGAAAGAAAGAAAGAAAGAAAGAAAGAAAAAGAAAGAAAGAAAGAAAATTAAGAACCTTCAGAGACAGAAAAAGAAAAGTTTAAAGAAAGAAAGCGGAGAGAGATCTAGTGAAATGAGGAAAAATAGGATTAACGAGCACAAACAAGAGACACCCCAGTTGGAGAAACCATTGTGGTTTCTATAGTGCAGATGTATTAAAGGGCCACTCTGACTTCAAACTGCCCTACCTCAGTGCTTAATAAAGTTCAGTAATTAAAAAAAGGTATGCCATTTGTTAAAATTTTAATATCTCTACTTTAGATATATTTCATTTCACACAAATATCAGGTTTGTCCCTGATCCTTCCACGTGGCTTTACAGCATTTGGTTGGTGACTGGGAGTCTCAAAAATAAAGGTGTACAACTGTATGGTTGGAAACCTTCAGATGCAGACAGTGGGTGGAGTTAAGGCTATAGCTATTCAGATCAATACTAAGCAAATGGTAACAAATCAGAAAGAGAGCTTTGCTGCATATAGTACAAGTAGCAAAACTATATAAAGTAATACAGTTAATTCTTTACAGGTAAGGGCAGCGGCTCCAAACTGGAGAAGTTTCTCCCATAAATGCTAAACTTTCCAATGTATGGTATTTTGGTAGGAAACAGGAGAGTAACAGCAATATGTACATTCTCCCTACTCTGTTATGGTTCATGCTCTAATGCAGGTACTCAAACACAACAAAGACACAGGGAAAGCCTCCCATAACCTTCAGCTATTAAGTAAACTGGTGCAGGATGGCCAAATATGGAAAAGAGAAAAAGAATAAAAGAGCAGCAACTACACATTAAACAAAAGAAATATCAGTACAGCACAATGTTTGTACACGGAATTCGTAGTGCAACTTGGTCACATCAGGTGACAACAAAATAATGAATAGATGATCCATAATTACCATAAATGGTGACTTTTGAAAATATGTTTCTTTTGTTGTTACATTAATTATAAGAAAGGTTTTTTAAAAGACTTAATTTCCTGTACTGGAGGGCATAAATGCACTACGAAATAGGTGATCATAATACTTTTATTCAGGTATATTTCAGTTTGATCTACATTTCACTGACTAAAGTTCCGGAGCATGTATTATAAAATGAGTATCCCTGAACAAAAGATGATTGGGTCACATTTGCTATGCATTGCACACAAGCCCTCATAGTGTTAATTCTCGGCCTGCAGTATATCCTTTACATTTCACACAATGATAGAGAATAATGGATACACAATAGAAATGTTTACACCTATTCTGGGAAAATTGTCCTCTCTGAAGGTGCCACTCCCACTCCTTTAAACTCACCCCAGGAAGGGCAATTGAAAGCATGATAAGCTGATTATATTAATCCGCCTTTCTACTCTGAATTGAAGTGCCCACTTCACAGGTGATAACAGGCTATATAAAGAGATGTTAACACCTGTGTGTTTAACATCCTGAGCTTTGACACACTGTATTCCAGATGGAAATTCTGCTAGGCTCTTCGTTCTCAGTCATCAATCTATAGGCTATGATCAAACAAAGTCCTCTCCACTATCCACTTAAAGGGACACTACCACTTACATAAACTGTAACTAGATTACCGGTGCATTTAAAACAAACACATAAATAAGACATATTCCCCTGTTTTTTTCTCTATGTTTGAATTAATTGCATATAAAAGAAAAAATAAAATTAGGTGTTTATCTCCTGGCTCCATTTTGTGAATATTTCCAATTATGCAACATCGTCAAAAATCTTCCAGCCAGTATCACTTTACAACTGTGGTAAAAACCTGCATTATGATGTCATAAAATACTCCCCTGTCCTCTTACTGGCTCCTGTGTATCATAGTGGGCAGGACTAGGTGGCTGTGTTTTTTTTACCTGCCTTCCATCAGAGAGAGGAGATTGACCTGATCAAACAGGATCATAACTCTGCCCCCTTGTGATGTAATAGTTACATTACCCTCCCATTCAATGCAAGTCTATGACCAGAATTATGACTTATAGACTGCATTCTGTGTCCCTAGCCACAAAGTGAGAAATTACTGATCCTTTTCTGCCCATATAACACTTTAGATCCTCAATTTAAGATTCTAAATATGTCCGTCCCCTGATAGCTATACAAGCAAACAGGGTTCAATAAGGTACTTTATTTGTATGGTTTATTTAAAAGCATTTCTATTTCAATGCATACATTGATGCAATCTTTCAATGAAACAGAACTTAATTAGCTGCTAAAAACTCTCCTTTAAAAAAAACATAGTCATGCAGAACACGATAAAGTTCCATTTAAATAATAATGTAATACTAAAACAAAAGCTTGCAGCTCAAGCCACAGGTAAAGGTGTAGTACACAAGCCATAGATAAAGACATAAAGCCCCAGCATTTGCACCTGGCATGCAGTATAATCTACACAATATAGTGAGACTGTAAAGTTCTGCGTAATAGAATCTCTATTTTTTTTAAATGGAAAAAAACATGGTAAAAGCCATACTTCAAAGGATCCCTAACCATGACTAGAGTTGTCTGGTACAATGCTGTCCAACATTCAACTGAAGAGCTGTATCAATATGGTTCATACAACAGAACAGTGGCTTTCAGGGGATTTTATTTAAATTCTGGCAAGCAGTGCAGCAACGGGCAAGTGCTGATGCTGGTCATAAAGGCTGGAGAGTGGTAGTGACTGCAGGTTATACAAGTTACTTATGCGGGATGATCATTAACCTTTTACAACATTTAAATGTTCAGGTGTGCTGACAAATAGTGGGATACAATGCAGAGAGCAGGAATTCTGTCAACACAGAGCTGTTCTATAACAATACTCCGGAAATCTCATACTGACTCATCATTATTCTTTGGTTTTCTCCCATAACTCCACCTAGAATGGCCTCCAAGATGAACTCTATCCATTTCCATATTGCAATGCTTCCCAAGAACCCTACACAACCCAAAGGAGTATGTAAAGGAGAAGTGCCTATGCGGGGCCGCCATCACAAATTTCAGGGCCCCTTACTGAAAAAAATTCTGGGTACCCTCCCCCTGGATAGTTTATCCATTAATATGCCACTGATAATTTGCTTGTTAATAGCCCACTGATAATTTGCTCATTAACAGCCCACTGATAATTTGCTTGTTAATATGCCACTGATAATTTGCTTGTTAATAGCCACTTATAATTTGCTCATTAATAGCCCACTGATAATTTGCTCGTTAATATGCCACAGATAATTTGTTCATTAATATGCCACTGATAATTTGCCCCTTTGGGCCCCCAGGAATGAATGGGCCCTGGGCAGCTGCCCACATTTGGCTACGCTTTTTTTTTTAAAGGGCAGGGGCCCGCCGGGCCTGGGGTATCGCCATGCACCTATGTGTTCACCAATGTGTGCAACGCCTTTGTCAATCCCAGAACATTTATACGGAGCTCGTCTGAGTCAATGACTTCAACTAAAGCTGTCAATACAAGGTGTGGATACTAATGAAAAGGTCTTCTAATGTCTGTTTTGTTATAAATTTCATTGTAAGAGTTTAAGAAAGGCTTAATACACGAGAAACATTTTGGATCTTTGAATTAAATACACTATACCCAAATGGCCTAAATGAGGGTTTTGATTTTGTACATTTTTTTGGTGTTAAGATCTGTATTTATTGCTCATTTTGTCTCTTCACCTTTTTCTATAAATACTGTATTGGATAGTTATATGTATCATCATTACTTTTTAAAAAACATGCATTATTTTCTGTAAATAACAATGGTACAAGATATTAATTAGTGATTATTTAATACTGGTTGTAAAATTAGATTACATGTGTGACAAGGTCCCTTGTGTGTCGTATTTTATTATATTTGTATTATGTACGTATGTGACATTTACACCGATCAGCCATAACATTATGACCACTGACAGGTGGCAAGCCGGCGGAGGCAGTGTAATACTTTGGGCAATGTTCTGCTGGGAAACCTTGGGTCCTGCCATTCATGTGGATGTAAATTTTTACATGTACCACCTACCTAAGCATTGTTACAGACCATGTACACCCTTTCATGGAAACGTTCAGAAATGGTTTGAGGAACACAACAACAAGTTCAAGATCAATCCAATCGAGCATCTGTGGGATGTGCTGGACAAACAAGTCCAATCGATGGAGGTCCCACCTCGCAACTTACAGGACTTAAAGGATCTGCTGCTAACATCTTGGTGCCAGTTACACCAGCACACCTTCAGAGATCTAGTGGAGTCCATGCCTTAACATGTCAGGGCTGTTTTGGTGGTAAAAGGGGACCTACACAATTTTAGGCAGGTGGTCATAATGTTATGGCTGATTGGAGTATGTATATACATATGTATATGCATAATATATGCATTATTATATATTATTAATTTTGATGCAATGTATCATAAACAGGCATATCATCATTAAAATTAGAAAACATTGTAGTATCCATCCGTTTTCTCACATAAAGCGATATGTCAACATATTCCATTGCGCTCTCTGTGGTATGTATCCTGATTCAACTTATAATATCCTGTCTATTAGACACTAAACATAATGTCTCTAAGTATTAGTGTGCTATGCTGCCATTTGCCTTGGCCAATTTGGCCATTGTAGTCTCCAGAGCACAAGCTTATACCTCTCCTCTCCAAAGACCATCTAATGAAGACAAGGGATATCTGTGCCCTGCTCACCCATTCCGATAAGGGAGGTGGCTCTGTCCGCTTCCAATTCTTGTGTATTATACCTTTAGCAGCATTAAGTATAGCAAAGAGCATCTTCTTCTGATACTTCTTCATGGTGGGTATGTTCATATATAGTAAGACAGTAACTGGATCTCTGGACAGCATCATATTAAAAACCTTATACCTAATACCGTTTACCATAATTACGCAAGTTTTCCACATAAGCACCTGATTTGTGACATGGTGCCCACCTCCACCCCACACCTCCAGCTCGCCTGTGGCACACAAGGCCAAATATTTTGCAACCGGACTGGGGTGAGGTACCATCTAGTAAAAACTTTATATTCTATTTCTATGGCCTGTGATGAATTGGACAATCTCTGGATAGTCCTCCAAATGCTCTTCCACTGTTTCTCCCCTACATGATTATTTTTATGTAACTTTTTAATTAAATGATTTCTTTATACATATTCAGGTTTTTTTTTCTAAATATACATACAAAGTTGTTCTGTTACCCAGTGTATACATTTTTTTTAACACACACATATATATATATATATATATATATATATATATATATATATATATGTTAAAAAATGTATACACTGGGTAACAGAACAACTTTGTATGTATATTTAGAAAACATGAATATATATACACACATAATGTTTGTTGCATATATAACATGCCGCTTGTTTGGATGACTCCAGCTTATTATTTTATCTCTCCTGGCATCTATTTTTTTATTCCTTGTTATAAATTATTGCTACAAGTAAAGGTGTCTGTATTTTTGCCATTTCCCTAATTGTAGGTACTTCTTTGGACCTTTTACACACGTGGTCTGGTAAAATTCATGTATATCTGTATATGTTTTTAAACTGCGTCGATATAGCTGTGAGCACAGACACTTTATATCAGGCACACAGGGCATCAATTATAATACATCGGTTTTTTTTTTCATGTTTGTATATGCATGTTTCTTCTGTTCAGTGCCTTATGTTGTGAGCATTTGGTACTAATCTTATATATTAAAAAGAAAATCCTTGTATCTGTTTGTCTGAAGTAGGAAAAATTCTCGGACACTGAACCCTGGGGTGATGAAATTTGCATGGCTTATTCATGCTGGAATTTCTAGGTCAGAACACCTATTTTCAGCTCTCTACGTTCCTTTCCAGAGTTATGAGTTAATTGAGCTTTGAGGTGATTATACATGACATAAACTGCGAAGTTGATGGGTCATTGTTCAAGATCACCTCTAACATATTATCTTCAGGATAGAAATGACATTTGTTGTTATGCTATACCATTGGTAGAAATATGGAGGAACCTATGCAAATTTCAGAAATTATTTTTATTGATATAGACATGACAGACCTGGATGGTGACCGTATGGACATTGGGGGTGGACAAAAGGAGATTGTGACATAACTGGGTATGTAGAACAAAAGCCCATCAATTTCAAAGCACTATTTCTAAGCTATTTGATCTGAAGTTCGGAAAGATTCGGGGTCATATTGGAAGAAGATTTTCGAGCTACACAATATGCCCAGATGTGACCACCAATAACCTCAAAATTTGTCCATCAAGTCCAAATACACGCCCAAATGCTTTCAGATCCGAAAGCACACAAAAATACAGCGAACCGAGGAGCAGTGACCGGACTCTAAATACTGGGCGAAGCCGGCTTTATATGCTTCAAGTGCAATAGTATAATACAGTTGTTGTTTTTTTTTATGGATATTTTCTTTTTTATGTATATTTAGATTTTTTTTTTTTAATAAAATATTTCTATTTATATAGTAGCCTGAAAAAAAAAATCAATAAAATATTTTTTTTATCTTAAGAGATGTCCATTATTTATTACATTTTCTTTTCTTTCTTAGCCTCCTGAGTGTGTAATTTTATTTAGGTTACATTTATCCAGCATATTTAAGATCTCCAAACAACAAGGATTTGCTGTTTGTGTCTAAATTTACTTACCCATCTAATATGGGTAGGTTATAAAATGATTTTTTTTTTAACGCAAATAGTGTATTAATTAGATCACTGTACATTTGTTTATTCATTCATATAGAAGCAACATGAACAGGTAGTTTAAATCTGCAGAGAAGAGAAAAAGTGGAAAAGGGTGTAACATGACATTTGCATGGCGCGTGTCGGACTGAAATCCGTGTACTAGTGTTTTGCATGCAGTCTTCTGGATCTGTCACTGTACCTTACCCGTCTGCACTGAGCCAGGAATCGCTAGTGAATCAGTAGCAGGAAAATGAAGGGAGACTCCTAATTTTAGACAGCCCTGACTCATTCCTGACCACACAAGCTCACTTTACATATTTAAACCTTCCAGGCAAGAAGTTTGTCAACATTGTTACACCTGTCCCTAATATCTGAAGTGTCCGTTTATGACCTCCAAGGAAGAGCACAAGACCATGGGCCAAAGAGCTGATCATCTAAAGGCAAGGCAGGGAGGCAAAGGGCACTACGGCATATGTATACTAAGCTGGGATATTATTGTAGGTAAAGCTTTTCAATAGCAGCTATGTTTGTTGCTGTTTCTGGTGGGACTGAAAGTTAATGTTTATACAGGAGACACAGAGCTGGGGGCCGCTCCCAGAATCCTCTGGGGGATGCAGAATACGCCTGCCTTCAGATCAGTACAGGTGGCCGTGGTGTGTTATTCATACCGCGACACTGAGAGATGCATTGCTGCCTATGTGCTAATGAGATGGCCCAGTCATTGGCACTTATGTTGTCCCTAAGCCAAGAAAAATGGGAACTATTAACAGAAGCATTTTTTAAACAGTCCTGTCACTTTCACACATTACTTCATTCAACCAAATACACAAAACATACTTGTGTTCACTGATTATCCTAATATTGAATTCTTCATGAGATATTCCATCAAATCTTTTTAATCTTCTTATCCGATGCCGATTATTTTAGAAACCAGGAGATTTCACTACCTGGTAAGTTTTGATTCATTGTAGCAATATACTAGGTTACAACACTATAGTACATTTTAAAACATTGGCTATTTAAAAGAGCTGTTCTAAAGCAACAGCATCATTAACACTGCTACACAAAATAAATTAAGCAGTTTAATTATTTCATTAACAGTTTTAAATATGTGGAAAAAAAACAGAACTTTTTAAGATTTTTTTATACTATCAGCCACCTTTCTGTGGGTCATGTGGCTACAGACTAGAGATATCTAGTCCTGAGGAATATATCAGTGGTTCATAATTTGGTGCGATGAACCAATCATTTCTGTGTTGTGGAAGATTTGACCTAAGACTTGATGGATTAGTAGTATCAACTTAGTATATTGTTATAGCAAAGAATAATTTCATGCAAAATAATAACCGTTTATAAATTAATGGAGCTCCATCAACTAAGTGCTGTGCTAGCGAATAAGAGATGATATCACATCGTGGCTTGATATGCAAATTACCTTTTGCCCACTGAAAGTAGTTAATTTGGGTAACAACACACAAGGTGATGTCATAAACAGGAGACACCACAGACATTTTAAAACCCAATGTTCTATTCATTTATGCATTTACTGTCAATGTCGGTACCACTATTTTTTTTTATTCTCTATATTCACAGTATAAACAATGTTTGATGACAGAGTATCTGTAATGGTAATATGTGTAAAATAATAATTAACTGAAATAGACAAGTAATAGATGTGTAAGTACTACAGAATGAAGTAAATCTTCTTTTTGCTAGCCTAAACAATACTCATACACTTGTCACCACTGGCCCATTAAATAACATCTGGATACACGCTCCTAATCTTACAAACACTATGTACCTGGTATTCACCAACGTACAGAAATGTCCGGATCCACTACCTCTCATAGCCAAAATTTAGGGGATGCGTAAACCTTTTCTAAACCACATCCACACAATATTTGACCTAAATTCTACAGAAAGATTATTTGGATCTTGATTCCATAAGTCCCAACAAATGTTCACATTTTGCAGAATTCAGTAATATTGGGATTAAAAGAGGTGTATGTTTGTGAGGTTTCTAGGGAGTTTTGGTCAGGTCGACAGGGACAATTGTCCTTCAGTCTTCCACAATGTTTAATGTAATAGGCGGTTATAGAACAAGAGTTGTCAATCACTGAGGCTGGTGCAATAAAGCCTGGGAGAGCTGTGGTATTTCTCAGGAAGCAGAGACATCAATCAGTGCTGTGCATCGTTAAGTAGCTACAGCTACCAAAAGAGCTACACTGGTTTGACAGCTCAGCTCTCCAAAAGGCTCTAATGAGTGGTGTCTTTCTGTTGCCCATGTTGCCCTGAGAGAGAACAATGGCAGGTTTTTAAAGAGGTATACACCGTGGATAAGACCGAACAGTTTGAGGCCTGCTGTCTATGTTAAGAATAAAGTATTCTTAAGTAAGTCATATGTAATATAAATAACCTGCTATGCAAATCACATATCACCAATTTAAAGCAAAACCGAGGGGCCCTCAGACCCATTATTAGAGAAATACACTTCACTGAGAGACCTCCTGTGACCTATTCATAGAGACCCATTGAGCCGTAGTAGTGCTGACTTGGCTAAGGAGGCTATAATTGGAAACATGGAACTCCATAGGAAGCTGGGCCTGGTCTCCGTAGAAGAGCCAAAATCATGGAAATTAAACCAATGTCACAAAGTAACCTTCCAACTTGCCTGTGTCTTCTGCATGCCAAATGAGGAAATTAAGAATGCCTCACAGCCACAGAGGGGAGTGTGCTTTGGTTTCAGACTATTTTTTCATGGCAGAAATGAATTTTTAAGTTATTATATGGATCTTGCACAGGAAAATGTCTGTGTTACTTTTCTGCGCAGGCACTGAAATGGGACAGGCTATATATTATACCCACATCAGTGAAAGTCCCCCTGTCTATATTACACCTGTGTAAAGATAACATTTCTTGGAAATATGAAGCCAAGTTTCCTTCCTTCCTCCAAAGCCTTTCCATCCCTACCTTAGTATACACTATTTTGGATGCCAACAAATAACCCTGTAATGATATCATTAAACCCCTTAGCAGATTCTGTAACACCTTTTCACACTATGTTCTCTCTCTTCCTTTCTCACCTGTGAATACCAAACTCATTTAAACTGTCAGTCTTTCAGCCACTAATTCCCTGGATAATATGGAAATCCTTCTCCAATGGTGCAATAGAAAGAGCAATAGCCTATTAACACCTCATACAAAGGGCTCTGCATTATAGCATTCAAAGAACTGGCAGGAGGCTGCCTGAAACACAATGAGTTTTAGCTCATTGAAGGATGAACTCACTTGCTGGGGAAACCAGCCGAGCTGTGTGTGTATTGCACAGGGGGATCTAGATACACATCACACACACACACACACTTCCTCCCTGAGGACATTATGTAACAACAGCTGAATTATCTCAGTGTCCTCTCCATTCTGAACCACCGGGATGGGCCAGCAGGACCCTAAACTGTTTATTTCAACAGGTGTGATTTGTTTGTATATTTTGATCTGTATATAAAATGTACACGATTCATGGACACCAGATCATTTTTTTTGGAGTGGGCACTGCTGGGTGTGAAAGCTATTTTATGTATAGTACTTTATATACACATTTCCTAACTAGGCACAGCTTTTTTTGAACAGTTGATTTATTAGACATCTACAAATGATTATTAACAGCTGTTAGAAATGTTTCTATTAGCATAGTCTCTTAATCAATGATGGTTTATGAAATTTAAATACAAGACAAAGCTTCTAAAAGTGTGTTAGGAACAATTTAGGATAAGCCACTTTGGGAAGAGGCCGTTAAGAAATAAAGGAAAATGTGGCCAACCTAATAGAGACTGCTTGCAGCGTTTGTGTTCCAATATACAGTACAGAGGAATACTGGAAACACTTACTTTATACATCGGATTTTCTTTTTAAATATCTAATGGACAACATGTATAAAGTACACATTAATAAATAGGATCCGTTTTATCCTAGGCATGTATATATATATATATATATATATAAAATAAATACCGTATTTTCTCGATTATAAGACAAGGTTTTTTTCAAAAAAAAAATTTCAGAAAATTACCCCTCGTCTTATAATCAAGGTCGTTTTATAATCTGACCTCAAATTGAGGTCCGACTATAAGACATGGATCCAGGTCCCCGCAGAGCTGCAGGGGACCTGGATCCCCCTCTCTAACAGCAGGGGAGAAAATGAGGGGGGGGGGGGTAGAAAGATAAGGGGGGAGGGACAGATAAACGAGGGGAGGGGGGGCGGAGCAACAAGGGGAGGGAGGGGGAAGAGACGGGGGGGCAGAGAGAAACAAGGGGAGGGAGGGGGGAGGAGACAGAGACAAGGGGAGCGTAGGGGGAGAAAAAGGGAGGGGGAGAGAGATGGTAGTCTTATATTCAGGCTTTTAGTTTTTTTCCTAAAGGAATATCCAAAGTTTGGGGGGTCGTCTTATAATCAGGGTCGTCTTATAATCGAGCAAATACGGTAAATATAAATGTTGTAGCAAGTAGTGATTCCTTTTTAAGTATAGCACATAAAAAAAGGTTCTTCGTACCAGGCTAATATATTGATTAAGAGAAATGTGTGTTAAATATGTTAGTGTAAATCAACCAGTCAACAAGAGAAAAGTACAGACAAAAGTAAACATACATTGGGGTCAATTCGCTAGAAACAGAACTGCAAAAATCTGGCATTAGTAGCAGAGCTAGAAAAAACTTCAGCTTGTATAGGTTTCCAACAGATTTTTGTAGTTCACTTGTCAGTTTTTAGTGACTTGTCCCTCTTCCTGTTTTACTATAATGTGTATAAACATAAAAGTGTCTGAAACTTTAAAAAAGGCGCAATCACCATTTGTTATATATAACGGGCGATTCTGTCTTTTGTATATACCTCCCAACACAAGTTCAGTCCCTTTCAGAACAATTCTAGGACAAAGATCTACAAGTGGAGCAATGAGCACCGACATTCTATTGGTTAACACAGCAATCCCACTACATTCAGAACTTTCCCCTTAATTTCTCTTTATCCATAAACCACGCTGTAACTTATGTTATATTTTCCAGAACACACATGATCACAAGATATCTGAATGTACCCCTCCTGGTAAAATATTTCTAAATAAAGTATCCCAAAAAGGTGCCATTGAGGTCTCCAATCAGCCTTTTACTATCTCCTCAGTTAAGGAATTAAGGACAACAAAAACAGTCCCAAGAAAAGAAAAGTGACCCCTGATCCCAATGTGTGAATACAAATTAGCTGAACCTTTCTACTTCCTATGTATAAATATACAAGGCAGGTGAGCGGAGGTTGGTCACCGAGTGCTAGGTAGAGATGTCACATCATTTGTGTGTCTGATCAAGCAGTCAGCTTGTTTTGCATTTATTTTCTATTTTGTGTGTTTTCTCTTTCACCTTTTCTTTCTTATGCTCTCCCTTGGTTTTTATTTTCTTTTCATCAATAGTGTCTGAGCCACACACACACACACTTACTAGGACCCCCTCCTTTCACACCGGAGAGGCTCGGAAGGAGTGATACTTGGTAGTGGGAGGGGGGAGGGATAAACGAAGCAAAGTGTAGTAGCCTTGAAGTGGTAAAGCAGAGGAAGCACATTGCTATGAAGCACATCACAGGCTGCACTGCATAACACAGCATTAACCAGCCTAGCTCTCTAATACCTTAACAAGACCTCTTTCACTTCAGTCTTCAGTCTTTCTTTTCCCTACCTGATTTTCTTCAACGTTCATCCTTCTTGGATGTTCCTAATATTACTTTTTATTTTTCCATGCTTTTTTTTTTTCTCTGTGCCCATTTACCCGTGTCAGTCTGGAGAGGGTAATTAGTCGGTGGAAGAGACATAAGGATTTTGGTCACGGTTGCCAGAAAACACTATTTTTCCTTTTTCTATCGGATGCGTCAGGTCCAGAGCTGGGGGTATATTAACCTGGTTTCGGAACGGAGGATTGGTTAGCTTGCCAGAATCTTCAAATTGTAAGTTATCCTTTTATGCTATATGATGACTGCCGAAAGCGTTGCTATTACACTGCTCCAGTCCATTTTAATTAGGGGTGAGAAAGATTTGTAAAATTCCACTTGACAAAACAAATGATTCCCTAAAATTCAGCTCTCTATATTTGCCAAACTCACAAACCTTGCACAGAAAATACTTGTGGAATTACCACCATGAGCTGAAAGATTTTGGAAACTACATAATTAGGCTATGGCCCATTTTAAATTCACTATTTTTATTGTTACTGACCAGGACATCATGTGTCAATATTACTGGTATCCAATGCTGAGCTGTTAGCCCAGGAATCCTCCGGGGGCTGGCAACTACACCCACCAGCCTGTGTTGCCTGAAGGTCCTGGGAGTTGTATTCCAACAATTTTTGGAGAGGTGCACTCATCAAGCTTGATCTTAGTGCCACTTCAAAATGGAGAATATAATGAACCAGAACATAAGTGACTGTTATGTTGAATAAAGTAATAATTCCTGAATTATTAAGGAATAATGCTGTATTATATACAGATCTTTTGTTCTGTAAATTAAGACTGATTTCTAAATTTGCCAATAGAGAGTTTTTTTGGTCGTTATATCATAGGCTACTCCGAATATTGCTGTATACATAAAAATATATGTAAATAAAACCACATCTTATCTTACTAAGTTAATTATAGATATACAAAAATCTAAAAGTATTCCGCACCAAAATACTACATGAAAAAATAATGATACTTTTTTTTAAATGCCAATTCAACATGTATATTTAGTTAATTACACATGTGTTTTTATAAGCATAAATGCATCACAATACCATCATTTGGTGACAAATCCACCAAGTAGGGTATTTATTCTATACGTGATAATTCCATTTGGGTTTCGAGTATTGCAAGTTTTAAAGTGATAGTCACTTAGTCATAACTGCAGTTAGTGATGGGTCAGAGAATGGGAATTCAGTTTTGGAATCATTTATAAAAAATACAAAGGGGAATTGGAAGTCTGAATATGTAAAAGAAGGAAGAGTATCAAAAGGAAATAATATGACAAACATTTGTGGTTTTATAGATTGAGAAAGGTCGTCATTGAAGTTTGCTTAATTCCCAGTTACTTATCATGATTAACACAGTCGATACGCTATAGGATAACATACTGCTCCTTTAATTAGGATCTAATGGATATATCCCTGCAATGTACATTTTGCAGAGGAATCACCACTCTCTACATTTATTTATTGAGCCCCGTCAATGGTATTTAATGGGGGTGCATTTATAATACTGGTCTTTAGTGGAAAACGCTACTATGCCAGAACTAAATATATCACTGCTTATTTATTTTTAAGAGCATTTTACATGGAACTCAGTATGTTTGTCTTTTGTTGCTACTAATAAAGTTAGGCTTGGCTACTAAAGCATACAAACACTATATTAATTAACATTGGATAGTTGTATCAGTAGAATAATTAAGTTAAAGGCTGAATATTACTTCATTAGATGCAGAGAAGTACATTACGAATTTGAATT
Organism: Pelodytes ibericus; assembly: GCA_036172795.1. NCBI lineage: Eukaryota > Metazoa > Chordata > Amphibia > Anura > Pelodytidae > Pelodytes > Pelodytes ibericus. The sequence continues at coordinate 12,897,234 of CM069860.1, read as the reverse complement.
GAGTCTGCTTTTTAATTGGGCATTAAATAATTCAAATGCAAGTGTGACCGGGTCATTATTAAAGCAAAATGTGTTAATTGCGTTAGCATAATAAAATAAATTTTACTGTGTAAATATATTAAGGTTTTCAATGTCCACATATACGATTATTTCTACAGGGTCAAAATTACAGAGGAGATAAACATATTAATATTAAGACATTTCAAGGGATTGATTTAAAAATAACTTGTTAACATGGTTGTAAGTAAGGCACTAATGGGGGGGGGGGGGGGGGGCGCTCCCAATATAAAGTCTAAGAATGTATCACAAAATATATATCCACAGATAAAATAACATTGGTTGTTTTAGTTTTTTGTGTCATTCACCATTTAATGGATGCTTACTGGTCACATCCGGATTGAAGCCCCTTCAAAATACGTAAACCGGTTAGTTTGGCTATTTTTAGCCAGTTATGTATAATGTAGGCAAAACCATTTAAAAAAATAAAATAAAATCATATTCCCCATTATTTTACTTTTTGAACAGGTCAAAACCGTAAACAAAAACAAACATACAGCATTATTCCAAGAACGTTATTTATCAAAGTCTTTAAAGTGGTAGGCTTATAAAAATCATGTGTGGACCCATCAATAAAACAGACTGGAATGAAAGCCTAATTTTGCAAATGCAGAATGGGATGGGTGATGTGCCTTCCAATGTAATCATAGTTTAGGATTGGATTAAATTATATACATTATTATAATATTATACACCTCGATGTGTTGCCTCATGAACAACGGGAATACTCTATTCATAAATGGGAAAAAGATAAATATTATTTAGCAGCAGCAGAAAATTTAAAAGGCTCCACTAGAAGGCGCTGTTTCCCAGCTGCTGCTTTTGCCCAGAATTTCTGAGGTTTGTATGATTCTCAGTTGATAAATCTGTTATTTTCATTTTTATTTTTATTTTTGGAATGTTTTTTTTCTGACTTTTTCTTTAAACAACTCTCTATTTCTGAAAGCAATCATTAAGGCAAGATGTTCTGTTCTTAGGGTCCTTTAGGGCCATGTACACTTACAGACAATTTTTTCTCCCTTGGTTTATGGATGGCTGGAGTTACTATTCTCATGTTACATTGTAGAAATCTAGAAGTTTATACAATTCAATATAAAATCTATTAATAAGCACAAATAAACTAACCTCACTGCACATTTACCCCAAATTGTTCTTTAAAAAGCAGTTTCATAAAACGCAACCCTTTTCAATATTTATATACAGCTGAGACGGTTACCCACCAGAAGGATATTTTATACCTAACTTTAGAGAGGCCAAACCTTGAGTAAAACACAAGGGACATAGCAGGAATTTTGTTTCCTCATTTATGACGTTCTGGAAGGGATCCCTAAACTTGAAGACTCGGGTATACCGTAATGCCCTGCTTGGCGAATAGAGGTAACATCAAACACAAAAATCCATGATAGAAACCTGTTTTTCAGCCAAGTAAAATAAATAACCAGCCTTTGTTTATAATTCACTATTCTAAGTTTTGTTTTTGTGAGTAATAGTTTGAGGGGTCACAACTTCTTAGATTAGAAGAGTTTGTCAAACCCTGAAAGAAAAAGGGATTATACTCCAAAATCAGGCCACTTTAACAGCCTTTTAAAATTGCAATCAATTCTGCACAATTTAAAAGATATTAATTTGACAGAGCAGTGCTCTGCGGTCTCTGTCTGTCATTGGTGTGTGCGTGCATCATATCTCCTGCTCCGGTAGAAGTGTGTTCCTTTAGTATATTAGTTAGGACACCACACCGTTCTGCTTTTTTCAAATTGAATTCACTGAACTTTGTATTGTGCACGCTTTAATCACAGACAGAAGAAAGCTACATTATATTACAGATGTTACAATGTCATAAGGTATTGAACAGACATGGGAAATGTGTGACCAACAGAGCTTACAATTTAACCTTGATGCCTGAGGGCCTCAGGAAATTTGAGCCAATATCATGATTCCAACCAGGTTGACCCACTTCAAAAGGTATTGGTGACATTAACTTTGAACTACACCCCTCCCTCTCCAACCAGCAGCATTACAAAATGTGCTTTCACAGACTTTCCAAAATTGGCTATAAATCCTAAACCTCATAAGGCACTTTAGATACAGCAAAAAACTAGACCAGCAAACCAACAAACACAATTTACATTTTTAGTAAGCTACACACTGCTGGTCAAATACAAGTCGCTATATAGATAAATGTGCAGCAGAATGTGCTATAGACCAAAGCCCACGGGGCCCACATTTGTTTCATTCAACGGTTTGCTTTTAAGGTATGTATGTGATTTCCTGATCTGTCACCTCCAGGATGAGATAAAAGGGGCATATGGTGAGAACCCTTTAATAAAGGGGCTATGTCACTGGAAATGTCAGTTTAAAATTATATTAGCAAAACATTTTTTCAATTTAATAGAGCAATGGCATGTGTAAATACTAATTATTTTCGATGTAGACCTGGCCACATTTGAAAACTATCAGTTTGTAAACCCATTTTTTTCACTCTTTAAAAACAAATAAAGTCTGTTGCAAGGGGTCAGTTAGAAGCTGGGGTACTGTGAAGTGAACAGCTCCCATTACACCACTGTGCAGGGAATGCAAAATGAGGCACAGCGCCCACATCATATCACAATAAGTCTCTGCTCGTGTAAATTTCTATATGGATTCCAATAATACTGTAAAAGCTGCTTAAAATATATATATTTTTTTTAAGTATAAACACATGATATATACCCTTTTTTCATTGTCCAAAGAATAATTCCATACAATTTATTGGCCATTTCTGTTCATTACCAAATATATATAAATTTGAAGTGCACAAATAGTATGGGGCACAGTAAGTATTACAAATATTGGGGTAGATTCCATGGCCCTCGGTTACACAAAAACTGGCATTAGCGGTAAATCAACAGGCAGTCTTGATTCTATGCCGACCACTAAAGCCAGTAACAGGTTACTGCAATATTTAACCACCTGTTTAAAAATTACGGCACCCACTAAATACCTCCATGTTTTCATGGCGTTTTAGCGGAGCCGGTAAAGAAAAACGTCTTCAAACACCATTTGCTGCGGCAATTATCGCACCAACAGTGATTCAATGTCTGCCGATAAAAACAAATGGGAAAAAAAAAAACATTGCTCCTTTACCTGGGCCAGAAGGTGAGGATCAAGGGCATCTATGATCGCACCTGGAACCTGGATACAGATAATATTTTTTTTTACAGGGCACCCTTTGTCTGATAGGGGGCAGGACAGTCCTTTCACTGTCCACCCTCATGGCACTCAAAAGGGTGGTGTGGGGGTAACAAGTTTGGGGCCAAAGAGGTAGGGAGGAATTATAATTATTTAAATATATATGGGGGCCACAGTTATGTGCTGTCCTGCGGTTAAACGGGCCATATTTTATTAATTAAAGTGACCACGGGCTTAGCAACGGCCTGTGGTTACTTGTGGCCACTTTTTTTCCTTAATGGGGTCAGTGGGCGTCCCCCTGGGCATGATTTTTTATTTTTCGCAGGGGGGCGCTAAGGGACTGGGGGGTGGCTATTACAGCCCCAGTCTCCTAGCTTAATTTTAACAGGGAATTGGGTAATAACAGCAATTGAACCAAAATACCGTTATTTCCTATCAACCCCATTATGTGAAGGGGTAAAGGAGTAGGCAGACAGACACAGCAGTTGGCTTAGCAACATGGAAGTTAAAGATTCATAACAGCTGAAGACCTACAGGTTAGTCTATTCACTGAAGCCAAGAAAATAAGGTGAACTCACAAGGGGTTGTTAGCTGAGACCCGGGTGGTCCATCTGCTTTAAGCACCCTGCTGAATGTAATGGAAAGTAGATTGACAGCTGCCATAAGCAGCTGAATTCAGGGAGAATGTGACAGAAACTCGGACACAGTGAGCTTCCCTTTTCTAAATTTTTCCAGGTTTCTATTTATTTTTGCTTATTTATTGAGCTCAACCTGGTCTCAGCGACACGGGTCTTATATCTTATGGTGACTGGTGATTGTACACAGTGCTCACAGCTGAAGTAATGTGCTAGTACTGCATTCTCCCGCTCTTCCTCTATTACGCAATTAGCAAACCCATAGTCTGAATAAGTGCAGGCGCCCAGTAATGATTCTAGATAACTTACAGCCAATGTGAAAAGCTCCTTAAAGGGAGCTTAAAGAGACACTGTCACTTAAACATTGCTAGTACTGTGAAAGTAGAGGGAAAAAATGTAACTACTTTTAATAGAAAACGTGCACATGGTGATGTAAACATTCTGCAAAAATATTTTGGCATTGGAGTGTGTTTGAGCAAATGTTTTGAAATATTTGAGGGGTTTTATATCAATCAACAGAGCAAAACTACCTGAGCTAAAATTGTTAAAAACATTTCAGCAGAGGAGGCAATGCACCACGGCTGCCTCATCACAATATATGATGTAGGCTTGTCATAAACTCTACATTCAACATCCTCTATAATAAAATATGTGTTGGATGATAACTTTGAATTTTTCTTTCTAATCTTTGCAATCGGTTTGATAACTGGTACATGGCACAAGGAAAGAGGTAGATGCACTCAGAATTAGCATCTAATCCTAATTAGGGTGACATTGATTACTTGATATGGAAAACACAAATGTATCTTTTTTTTGGAATGTCATACTGTATAGACAGATCATGTAACATTCTCAGGACCAGAGAATTGTCCCTTGCTATATTTTGTCAGAGTATTGATCAGGAGAGCGGAGTGGGAAGCCTTGAAACATGCCAGGCACCCGTGTGAATATTTACAGGCAGTTCAGTCATTAGTACTGATGTCAGAGAAATGAAAACTGCTCTCCTTGATCTTAATAAATTGCACACAAGCTTGTGCTGGGCCAATTCATCAGCAATTCACTGTGAACTTTTTCAAAATAGAGGTTAAGCATTTCAACCCCAGGAAACTGGATTTCTTCCCTGGACCAGCAGATTCGAGCTGTGCAGAATTTCACATACAGACCCCAGCATCACAAGCAAGCCCCTATAATTCTTTAACACACAAACAAGGTGCCAGCATGGCCATTTAGTCTATGAAGTATGTAAAAAATGCATTCTTTGGCTCTACAACAGATTGAGTGCAGGCCTGCAGGATGCATATTCTGTATACATCCTATCGAGATTAAAATGATGATCTGGTCACTTAACACAAACATATATAAACATGCTAGTGTTAGCACACGCCAGCAGGTGGAATAACATTACCATGTGTGAGTGTATTTATGTAGCGTTAACCATTTCTGCACAAGATAAGTCTAGTCAAAATACACGCTTCCACCTATAGCAAAATAGGTTCATACAAGTAGAGGCTGGGAATTTGCACAAGTCTGTTGGTGTGTGCGAGTAAAAAGAAACTCCCTACCTTTGTCCTGTAAGTTTCCAAGGAGCAATCACATGTATAGCCAAAATATCAGCTCATACCATTCTCTATATATACAAATTCAATAAAAGGTACTTGTCACCCCAAATTCATTTGGTCTTATTTTAGTTCACCAAAGCTAAATAACATTTCAGAGACATTGAGGAGAGTTCTGGCTTTAATATTGGATTTATCTCTATATAAAGGCTGACAATTTCTATTTCCGAGTGGTCTGTGACTAGGAAAATAATCTACTCTCCTGTCTAGTACAGCACAGCAGAATTTCTTTAAAGATTTGAATATCGACACATCTCAGAGTATCCATGGATTTACATATGAATTCTTTGGGAACAGATTTACTGCTGACAACAGAGCCAATTCTCCTAGTTACCGGCATGTCCCTGGTCCCAAACACTGTGTGACGATATCAGATCTCTCCCCACACCCTCCTGTAGTGAACGAAACCCGCTGCACTGCTGCAATTTACCCTTTCACTATTGCTCCGTTCTGCCGGGTTACAGCAAACCTCAAGCTACGGTTGCTAGAGAATTTGTAAATATGTTCAATGCCAAATAACAGCTACACAGTTTTATTTAGTTTGTGCTCAGTTAACGCTCCCCTTTTACGCCTTCAAAGAAAAAAGAGCTGGAATTTTTAATCTACATCTGAATTTCTTATATTTTTAACCTTTTCAACACCAGGCAAATGAGTAACACATAATGTTGTAGATGTTTCTTTAAATAACTAAGACTGAGTCAAAAGTGGAAAAAAGGAAACATTAGGAGCAATTCACTAAATGGGAGGGGCAGGTGAGTCGAGATTAACAGAACAGTAGAGCGTGGCAGTGTGCTAAAAATATTGTATACAGTAAGGTAAGAACAGCTTCACCTGGTATATAGCAAGAGGGCATTATGATCTTACTGTATCAGGCTCTACTTGTCCACTCCTTGTGTTTGCACGGAGGTTGAGGGCTGTCACACTATAGTTGCTGCTTTTAGCACCAAACTATGCCCACCTTTCCTTTCACTGAACACTTCACTTCATAGATTTAAAGATTTTATAAAAGGTCTCCCTGGGGAGTGGTCCTTGTATAATCAATAGCTAAATCTGTAAAGATGTAACAACGCATTGGTACTTATGTAGTATGTAGTTAAGTCAGTGAGATGAAATCTTCATCTCACTTTTAGTGAATAATTCAGTGTTCAGGGGTTTAGTTGCCTTTTTTTAGGAGAAAAAAAGAACAAAATATGAAGGGTGAAACTCCACGTAAAATGAGATATAAGAGAGAAAGGAAAACGGCAAAATTGCTTATTATTACTAACAAGCAGTGGTGGGTAGCAATAGGTATTTATAAAATATATATACTTCCTACAGAAACAGGACCCTACAAAGTGCATTCAGACTGAATCACACGGAAAATATTTCAGAGAATCCACAGGGACAGAGGATCAAGTTTCTGTGTCACCCTAGTTGGTTACAGAGAGACTTATCATTGCTTTCAAAAGTAACAATTTACTTAAAAAACAGGTAGAGTAGGATGTTAATACAACCACGCAAATTTTAACTGACTTATGTCGGGAATCACAGAACAAGCGTTGTCATTTTCCAGTAAAACCACATGAGCACAGATTCAAATATCCCCATTTCATCACTGACAGTCTGGAAATAAGGCAAATGCAATAACAGAAATTCACTCATGTGACATCTCTCCAACTTTTCATTGCTTAGTAAATTTCCCCTCCCTATCCCACAGAAATACCCTACAGCGATTTGGATTAATTTTTGGATTTTATTATGTCCTTTGCAGTTGATAAACTTTATTTTTGGTTTTTCATGAAAAGTACATTAAATCAACTGAGCCATAAAAAAATGATGTGATGTATACAGATAAATGTCTGTGACTATCTGCTAAAGATCAAAGCCATCCAGAAATATACATATATGTAGCGAGGTGTTACTTATTCACCATACCCTCTTAGTGTGTTATATGTCTGATGGATCTATAATATTTTTGTATCTTACAGGTTGAGAATCCCTTATCTAAAATGCTTGGAACCAGAAGTCATTGCGGATAACGGAATATTTTTTACCAATAAGATATACCGTATTTCCTAGAGTCTAAGACACCATCAATTCTAAGACACACACCTTTTTAAGGGGTGCATTTTAGAAAAAAAAAGACTTAGAATTGAGAAAACTATTAAATCAGTTATACTAACCCACAACACGCCCTCCAGCGCTAAAACTCCTCCCTTCTTACAGCAGCCGAAAGGTGAATTTTGGATGCCGGAAGGCAAATCTCGGACGCCGGAAATCCAGGCTTCCGAGATGAAAATTGTGTCTTACACTCGGTGGCCAAATTCACCCGCCGAATGTGAGATACCACTGATTGTAAGACGCACCCCTTTCCCAGAGCTGGCTCCGTTTTAAGACATCATCTAGTGGCTTGATATGCGAACTACATATTTCTAGTAGAAAGTAATTAATTTACATATCTAGCCACAGGTGAGGTCATAAACAGGAGACACCAGACAATTAAAATACAGCTCTCTCTTAACCCCTTCGTGACGCATGGTGCTTGCGTCCCAAACGAAGCAAGCACCAAAACGCCACGATTTGTTCCTGGCCACCGATCACAAGGTGATCGGTAGCCAGGAACACTCTGGCAGAGACCCGATCAGAGCAATTTAGAAAAATGTAGCCGGTGCTCGCATTTTCCCTGTCAGACTGAGGCCACTCAAAGTGGCCTCATCTGACAGGTGGGATCCCGCTGTAAGTGCCTGCAGCGGGATCCCAAAACAGCTCATCGCGGGGAGCCGCGATGAGCTGTTTATTACAGCAGGGCTTGACAAATTTAATTTAGTTTTAGGAGCCAGCTAAAAAATTTAGGAGCCAGACAACGGCACATCACAATATCATAAACGCACAGAGACAGTCGCATACACCCACCTCACATACACAGCCAGTTCCATTCACACACGCCACATACACAGCCAGTTACATTCACACACACCACATACAGTCAGTTACATTCACACACACACTACAAACAGTCAGTTACATTCACACATACATACACAGCCAGTTACATTCACACATACATACACAGCCAGTTACATTCACACATACATACACAGCCAGTTACATTCACACATACATACACAGCCAGTTACATTCACTCATACATACACAGCCAGTTACATTCACACATACATACAAAGCCAGTTACATTCACACATACATACAAAGCCAGTTACATTCACACATATATACACAGCCAGTTACATTCACACATACATACACAGCCAGTTACATTCACACATACATACACAGCCAGTTACATTCACACATACATGCACAGCCAGTTACATTCACACATACATACACAGCCAGTTACATTCACACATACATGCACAGCCAGTTACATTCACACATACATACATACAAAGCCAGTTACATTCACACATATATACACAGCCAGTTACATTCACACATACATACACAGCCAGTTACATTCACACATACATACACAGCCAGTTACATTCACACATACATGCACAGCCAGTTACATTCACTCATACATACACAGCCAGTTACATTCACACATAAATACACAGCCAGTTACATTCACACATACATACACAGCCAGTTACATTCACACATACATACACAGCCAGTTACATTCACTCATACATACACACAGACCACATACACAGCCAGTTACATTCACACATAAATACACAGCCAGTTACATTCACACATACATACACAGCCAGTTACATTCACACATACATACACAGCCAGTTACATTCACTCATACATACACACAGACCAAAGAACAAAAATGTATTTCTTAGGGTGTCCTCTCTCCCTGCTGCTTACCTCATTGCAGGGGAGGGGGACATTTATGCTGGAGCCCGATCTTCTTTTGGTTCCTGCCAAGTGCCGTGTTGTCACGTGACAATCGGCACTACAGCGTGTTGCACGAGGGGGCGGCGCTTACAGCCTGTGTGATCGGCACAGACTTCCTCCCCTCGTGCTTAAAGTAAAACGGATGGCAGCCGGCAAGGGCACTCTGTGACAAACAGCACCCGGGTGCCAGGTCTGATTTCCTGGTCGCCATGGCGACTTGGCGCCCGGGGTTTGTCGAGCCCTGTATTACAGGACGTACTATGCCGTCCTAACGACTTTAAGGCACTTAAAGTCAGGATGGCATAGTACGTCCTAACGTCACGAAGGGGTTAATTGAACCAATTCAGCTAACACAATGTTCAGATCAGCTTCAGTATGTTTTTATTCTATATAAATCACAGTATAAACTACGCTTAACGTCGCGTAGGGGTCCTCCTAATATAGTACCGATTACTGTCCCTCTAGAGCAGTCTGCTTTAAAATGAAACTTGGCTGCCCCAGTGACTTGCAAAGATGGTCCAATCATAATGTCGGTAACAGATTTGAAAGCCCAGTCACACTAATGTCCTATAGCTTCTGTTAGTGGATACTCATCAAGTATGCAAGTAGGTGGCTGCATCAAATGATAGGTTTCTATCACGTGTATTTTTAGCCTGATAGTTTAGACCAAGGGAGGTGGTGGGAAAATACGATCGCAGAGTCATTCAGTCTTACGGGACCCTGTGCTGGAGTAGCCACACACCTTAATGTATGCATTCTGGCATGCACGCTACTCACTAGTGTAATAGTAAAATGCAGCTAAGCAGTGTAGTATAATACAGTTTTTATACCATATTTTTTTAATCGCTGCAATCTTTAAAGAAATAAAAATGTGATATTTAAAAATTTAATTATTATAATTAAGAGAAAGTGAAGCAAATGCTATTGTGCTTAGTACCTTTAAATGGATGGCAGCTGCTGTCACTCAGGAATACAGACAATGGAAATACTTTGCCTATTCGTTATGAATGTTTGATTTATTTAGAATCCATTACTAGCATTTTCATTATTTCTATTAAATCGATCATTTAGCTACAATTAGCGGGAGGAATTCCCTTTAAGGATCCTTCCGGGATAAATATTTGAAATGTTCCTCTCTCTCACAGAAAGGTGCATAATGATGTCTTATTTCATTATGAAGTGCCTATAAGAAAGCAGCTGTGTAGCATTTGGAGTATCCATTCAGGAGTACCTACTTGGCAATTAACCGACACAATAAAAATACAATCATAAAACATATTTAACATGCAGCTGTTTCGTTTGGGAAGGTTAGAAGGCAAGCAGACACTACAGCTACGTAGCAGGGCATTACAAAATTCAAGTGTGATGAACTTGAACAGTTAAATGACCACAATTATATAGTTGAAAGATTATATATTTGGGTGATAGTTCACAAAAACTGGGCTATGGCATTAGTTAGATATATATTTAAGAATGTTTAGTTAAAATGTTCTGAAAGGGCTGGTGCTAGGGAAACATTAACTGTTATACTACAGGTTCCACACTATTTTGATCATTATTATTTAGTCCTCAGACATGTTACTGTCCTGGCTCATAAAAGCAAGATATTTCTCAAACCCTGTATTAGAACAAATATGTTATAGAAACTCTTTATTTAGCATCTTGTTCTTTTTCTTACATATTTAAACTATTAATGCTTAAGTGTAAGACACATAGGTCTACATGCATGGACGCTTCCAGTTTGTACTGAGAAAAGTAAGCAATTAGGAACATTAATGCATATGCCCCTCAGGGGCCTTACATCCTGAATGATTTCCAACATAACAAATTTAATAAAGACAAGGGATGGGGTGAGTCTTGCTGTTAGAGACCAAAAGTTGTTGGCCAGAGGCTGGTACCGGCTTTGTGGTCAGCCCAAATAAAATGTATAGGCTGCATTTCTAGATGTATATTGTAAATCACTGCAAGAACAGTAGTCAAGACACTCTGAAGTTTAGATCACAGGGAATAATTTCCCAGTATAGATGCTGGTTGAAATGAAAATGGAAAATTCTGAAAGGTTGAGCTTCTACCTAAAACCACCGATAAAAGATAACCAACTAAACCACCTTGAGCTCATGGGAGAAGCAGAGTGATTTTCTCAGGTAGGCAGGCGCCATGATCGAGAAGGAAGATTGTAACAAGATGACAAGTGAGAGGCTCCCTTGCAAGTGGGTTGCCATGCAGAAAATGTAATCAGGTGACTTGCCCTGCTCTAAAGGCAATATCCTTCCTTATTGTAATAGCCACACAGAAAAAATGGCATCTGATTAGCTGTCAACCAGTCACATGCCTTCAATCCCAGCTTTATTTTTACTATTTAATTTCAATTCACCTTCTTAAAGAAGGCAAACTGAAATGCCTGTAATGCGGTAATCGACACAGAATTTGCATTGTATTGAGGTCCATACAGCCCCTTTACATGCTGGTAAAAACCTAGGATGCGGGGAACCATGGTTCTAACAACCATACTACGACTTCGCCGGCCACATTCCAAGAGTAGACCTAGTAACTTTGTAAAATATGGTGGCTGGGAGATTTTCTCGGTTCTCTCCCTTTTTAGGGAAGGAAGAGGAATGTCAAAAAAGTGTAGCCTAACCCAACAGAGAGTGGGTAATGGCAGGTTGTAAACATCCGTATATTTATGCACTAACCAACGGGCCTGCCAATCGGCCTTCACATTCAGAGCTTCCTGGGCACCCAGAGATGTGTATTAACTGCCTTCACTAGCTCTCCTGCAGAGAGTAAAGTATCTGCATCTGGATCTTTTGATCAATGTGTTTACGAGCACTTTGTCTAGCACGTAGAAGGAATATATATCAGACATTACACGCTGTATGAGGGAACTCTATCATCTTGGGATGACAGCTTCACTTTAACAGTGGAAGCTTTAATTTACTGAAGACAAACAGGACGACACAGCATTGCAGTCAAACAGGAGGGACACAGGCCAAACGCAGCATGCTCACCTGCTATGGACACCGCATTTTGTGGTTAAGCATTACACCCATATTTCCTTTGAAATCTGTGGCATTGGAGGAAGTGATCTCAATGAGTGTCTGTAACGCACAGTGTGGTCTGGACTCGATGTAGGAGGATAACACTTTGACAGGAGGGGTGGGTAAGTGTGAAGCGACTGGCCACACAGGGTGACAACACGCGCTGGCAGGAGTTGTAAACCAGTGTCTGATACCTTTCTGGCAGAGACCGTTATCTTATTCAGCATCGCACATAATGGGTGGTGTGGAGTTTCTCATTCTGCACTCCCTGTATCAAATCACTCTCTATGCCAGTAGTGCAATATACGATGTACTGACTCTTTTGGCATAAAAGGGGTCAAACACAAAATAATGCAAAATATATGTACTTTTGCACGACTTTGCGTGATTTCTCTTGATACACTCCCGTGCACTGAGGTTTTAGCAATGTATGGTGATGATTTGCGTAATTTCAAGAGAGTGGTTCTATGTCCACGTCTTCTCATACATTAAGCTTACCAAATGTGATGAACAAATGAGTGACAGCAAATGCCAGTCTCCTTCCGTCTCAGATTAACCAGCTGTACAGGGACTTTATGAAAAGTAAATGGGATACAATTCTGCAATATACCAGTATCTTGGAAAACCAGTGGGGTTTAGAGTGAAAACGACAAGGGAATTGCAAGAAGATGGCCAAAATATCCATATTGGAATAACCGGTTAGCTCGCGAATGTGCCAACCCTGCTATTGATTTTTGCACTTCCCTTTTCAATTCACCATTTTTCACCATTCTGTGAATTAACATGACCGAGTTGGTAAAGATTATGTAAGGACTTGAAAGTTCCCAAATCCAAATTCCTCAGTGATCTCTATTGTCCTCTGGCTCTCCATAGGTTACATAAACATGCTTTGTTCAGCATGCAGCATCTATAAGATTTTTTTTTTTAACTAAAGCAAATTAAAATAGAAAATGTGCCACACTGAATAGCACTAGGCAGTGAAATGAATAAAAAAAAAAAGTGACAAACTATTATCAATCCTATACCAAAACCTACAAAGAAATACTGGACTCTCTGGTGCATTGGAACCCTACCCCAACAGTGCCAAGGGCAATCACGGGGTTAATGTTAAAATGTCGGTGGCTTCCCCTCTTTCTCAAGCATTTTCCTACAACCGCCCACCCTCAGCCTTTTCAGAATTCCCCCTTCTCAACTGTCTGTGAGCATCTAAAAAACATCACTTTCAACTAAGCCCTCACCTCCTGCCTCTCCCTCTAATTACAGATGCAGAAGGCACATAATTCCCAATTGTACCCCTATAAACACAAGACGGAAGGGTCTGTGTGTGAGCTCCTGTGTGAGACTGATCCTTGGGCTTCAAACCACAAAGAGGGGGTGGGTGGTTGCAGGGAGAAGTAGCAAGAGAAGAATATATATTTAGGACAATGGATCTCTGTGGAGAAGTGTAGATGTTTTGCATCGGTGAGAGGGGGAGGCAGGCTGGTTTTTTGACCTCTTCAGTCTCTGGCAGGTGCATTGGTATCTTTACCCTGGCGTTACGAGGAGGGATGTAGGGTCTCACTGCTTCTCTGCATTAGTCACTACTCCCTGTCTTTTTTGTACCTGAATGGTACCAGCCTGGTATCCACCAGCGGAGATTTTGTATTTCACAAATTATGCTTAAGCTTGATTCAAGTGACAGCGTTTTAGGAGATTCAAGATAACAGAGCTGGGCTGCTATTTATATCAGTGTGGCCTTCAGAGGAAGTAACTGGACATAAAAATACATGTTACTGCTACTGCTGTGCAGAATGAGATGCTCAGGATCAATGTGAGGCATAAAAAGACATTTGTTATCTCACTACAGTTAGAGAAATGTCATTTCTGACCACACAGATAGCACCCGCTGAACAGTACCAGTGATTGCAATCAATCAGTGGCAGAAAGGTCCACACTGGCATTTTTAGGACCACTCCCAATATCCAGCATCTTGACTATATTCAGACTTACTCTGAACAAACCCATCAAATCAAAATTCCTATATTTAACTGAATATTTTAACATTCTATACAATAAACCATTATTCCTGTTGGATGACATGATTTTAACCATATTGAACATGGCACTGGCCCTGTATCATTCATACACAGATACATTGACCCCAATATTCACACACAAACATCAGAAATCACTCCCACATATGACTGAAAGCATCCCAGGTGCGAGTCTTGATACTGGCTGCAGTATTTTTTTGTACTACTTTGTATTCCTCTCAATGGATTTAAATATCAAAGCTGGCATTTCTGTTAGTGCGTACTTGCCCAAATAGTATTAGATTGCAAGCTCTAGTCAATAACCATTCTTTACATAGCCCACTGCCTGTGTGCAGAGGATGCATTACTAACATGGAAAGACTCACACACAGCTTTCGCTCAGACTGAAGTGTGTGGCTTTGTGGGAAGGGGCTGCTGTGGGTTTGGCTCAGACTGAAAAAGCGGCTTCCTTGAATTTTGGAAAGTGACAGGTTGAGGGCTACGCCAGCATATTTTCTCCCACACTTTCGTCATTGACAATCCCTCTTTTTCTCTGCATCATCCATTTTCCCTTTCCCTCTCCACCCTTTGCTTGTGTTTCGCTTGATATTATTTCAGTCTGCATTCTTATCTCTATTCATTTATTCCCCTCTCTCTGTATAACAGGGCAGTCCAAACAAAGGCCCTGGCACTGGTAAAATCCCTTATTTTATTTTTATTTTGGAATGTTACACAGCTTCTATGTATTACAACTGGGCTCAGTTCCCCTTCGCTAGTGGTTATGAATGGTTGTAGCCCGAATTCCAATTTAATACATCTTGCAGGTAACTTAAAGCAAACTCAAATATAAATATATAAAGAGTATATAAACTCTCTGTGTGCTGTGGAAATACTTTTTAAAGCATTTAATAATTTTCTATATATTTTTAAAGGGGCAGAAAAACCCATGCTCTTGTTTTTCTTTCCCAGTTCTTTAAGTTCAGAAATTTTTGCACAGAGACCAAACTCTTACACTCCTACTCAACCAACATGATGGGTTACCTAGATAAATCTAGTCAGGAAGGGTGGATTTAGACACAGGTGCCCTTGAGCAACAGTAACCAAAATTGACCCTACCGGTGTATGTCCAGATCGGGTGCCAACATCTCAAAAAGGGGGTAACAGGCATTAAATGAACATGGAGTATAAGGAACCACGTAGAGTCCAGAGAACATTGGGATGTCTACTTCCTTTTCTGTGATTCTATCTCACCTTTTTTTTTTTTATCCCGGATGGCTATCCTTGGCAATACAGATGTTTGGGAATTACATATACCATGATGCTTAAGTTAAACCATCACTGCTCTAGCTGTCCCTGGGGTGTATCTAGACAGAGGTAAACTGATATGATATAATATGGATCACCTTGTAGTAAATGTTAGAGAATCACAACAGCAAGCAGTTTAAGTATATAGATACTCCTGAGCTAATATAATGATGATATTGGGGGAGCTCTGCAACATTGCTTGCTGATTTCTTAGTAGGTTCCTGAAGATGTACATTATATCACCTGGGGAGTATCTATTTTCTTATATTTTGTGCTGCTGTGCTTTTTGTATTGCTCCATTTCATACTGCTGCCTATAAATCACTCTCTATGGGTTGTAGGAGGAGTGTAGTCACAATAATCAAATATTATAAAAATACACTAATTTCAATTTAAAATATACACCACTGAATCCTCAGTCTACAAATGGGGATCGCTCATGCCTGTCAGTATCACATTTAAAAAGGGCTAACCAAATTAACATTTTATACAGGATCAATATAAATCACGATGAATCAAATATCTTGTTTTGATTCATGAATCCATTATAAAATTGCCTGTTCCATTAACACATTTCTTATCTATTGCTGCCAGATCATAATATTTATCAGCCCACCACAGAGAGTCTCTTGAAATCAGATTCTATTAAGTTTCTTATATTCCACAAAGCTGGTAAATTAATGTTAACAGATAGGTATTTGAAGTATTATTTTTTTCCAAAAGTGAAATATATGAGCAAGGTTACTAACACGACTACACAGAGCTGGCATTTTATATTCAATGAAAATTAAGCAAATATTACATTTCTTAAAGCCCAACCCTGGCTGTAGGCATGGTGCTTCAAAAGGTTTTAATAAATTATCTAAATATTTATTCAGAATTCAGGACACAAATAAGCCTTTTAATTGATTGCATCTAGTGTGTGCTAGATATTTTACTAGTACTATTTGCCTTCAAGTTACAATAATTATTAGATCTTGGCAGATATTCCAATATCTGGGGGGGGGTCAATCTGTGTAGGTTACGCATCAGCTAATCTGTCTTGCATGTCTATGTGTGTCTATCGCTGATGATACCTGTTGGGCTGATGAAGTGGCACCAAGCCAACTGCCCCCCTTCCCCGCCCAGGCCAACAGTTTCCTGCACTCCCCTACCTAAAATGGTATCACCATTTCAAAAGCTTAGTTGCTTCCAGAGACCCTGAGTTTTTTTGAGTTAAGGGTGCCACACCCCAGTCTCATACAATTGCGAACCGAGACACAGAATTCTCATTGACGTCTCAAATTATTCTGTATACTGTAGGCGGTTGAGGCCTATATCATGCTCCTTCCAACTAAAGCCAGGATGGGTTTGTTAAAGCAGGGATAAAAGACAGACACATATGGACAAGAATATCCACTGCACAAGGTGACTGACAACTGAATTTTCAAATCAGAACCTTCTTGTCAATGCTCGAGAGGGGGACAAGGTTGTGCTTTTTGGTGCAGATTCAATCTCCTTGTAAATAAAGTCTGTGAGAAGCAGTTACTAGCCACCCTCGGTTGCTAGCCACCCTGGGGTATCTGTGACAAGCGTTTACTAGCCACCCTAGGGTATCTGTGAGAAGCAGTTACTAGCCACCCAGGGTCTCTGTGAGAAGAGGTTACTAGCCTCCCCAGGGTCTCTGAGAAGTGGTTACTAGCCTCCCCAGGGTCTCTGTGAGAAGAGGTTACTAGCCACCCCAGGGTCTCTGTGAGAAGCGGTTACTAGCCACCCCAGGGTCTCTGTGAGAAGTGGTTACTAGCCACCCCAGGGTCTCTGTGAGAAGTGGTTACTAGCCACCCCAGGGTATCTGTGAGAAGAGGTTACTAGCCACCCCAGGGTCTCTGTGAGAAGAGGTTTCTAGCCACCCCAGGGTATCTGTGAGAAGAGGTTTCTAGGCACCCCAGGGTATCTGTGAGAAGAGGTTTCTAGCCACCCCAGGGTATCTGTGAGAAGAGGTTACTAGCCATCCCAGGGTATCTGTGAGAAGCGGTTACTTGCCACCCCAGGGTATCCGTGTCTGTGAGAAGCGGTTACTTGCCACCCCAGGGTATCTGTGTCTGTGAGAAGAGGTTACTAGCCACCCCAGGGTATCTGTGAGAAGAGGTTTCTAGCCACCCCAGGGTATCTGTGAGAAGAGGTTACTAGCCATCCCAGGGTATCTGTGTCTGTGAGAAGCGGTTACTAGCCACCCCAGGGTATCTGTGAGAAGAGGTTACTAGCCATCCCAGGGTATCTGTGTCTGTGAGAAGCAGTTACTAGCCATCCCAGGGTATCTGTGTCTGTGAGAAGCGGTTACTAGCCACCCCAGGGTACTACTTATTACTTGTCATGTGGTATACCTGTGTGTGAGAAGCTGATATTACCTGTCATGTGGTATACCTGTGTGTGAGAAGCTGATATTACCTGTCATGTGGTATACCTGTGTGTGAGAAGCTGATATTACCGGTTATGGGGTATACCTACGTGTGAGAAGCTGATATTACCGGTTATGGGGTATACCTACGTGTGAGAAGCTGATATTACCTGTTACGGGGTTTACCTGTGTGTGAGAAGCTGATATTACCTGTCATTGATTATACCTGTGTGTGAGAAGCTGATATTACCTGTTATGGAGTATATTGGTCTGTGAGAAGCTGATATTACCTGTTATGGGGTATACCTGTGTGTGAGAAGCTGATATTACCTGTTATGGGGTATACCTTTGTGTGAGAAGCGTATATTAACAATATTGGGGTATACCTACGTGTGAGAACCTGATATTACCTGTTATGGGGTATACCTGTGTGTGAGAAGCTGATATTACCTGTTATGGGGTATACCTGTTTGTGAAAAGATGATATTACCAGACGAATGTTACTTGCATAGAGTTACATGAAATGGAATCCAAAAAGTTTGGAGTCAGAAATAGGGATTTCAGGCTCAATGGATTTGTCATGCCCTGTCTATATTTGAGTGACTTGTATGCCTGAGGTAAAGCTGTCAACGAGAGTCTGTTATGAGCAAGTCTGGTACAATGATTCCATAATACCCCACATCTATAACTACGTTAGTTTTTTTTTTTTAGTTTTTTTTTTTACTGGAGGCATTTTCACTGTTACTTTTTTAATCTTGACTGGGCAACTTTTCAACTATGCACTCTTAAACGAGAGAGCGAGAGCGAGTGAGAAAGAAAGACGCCTGGCACATTTAACCCATTCCGTGCATGACAAAACTTTTCATGCTGGAGTTGGGCGAAAGGTAGTCCTCACTCATAAGTTGATCTACAACTCCTATCAACCTTCTGCCAGCATTATAAGGGCTGGGGATAGTGGGAAGTGCAGCCCAACAACAGGCATGGTGAGAGATGAAACCCTGTTCAACATAACTTTATTGCTTTGTCTAGCAAACTAGTGTTGCCAAGACTGTGAGGATGCCTAATGTGCCACTTCAAGCCGACGTGACATTATTTTATATTGCATAAAATCATTGTCTGGTTATTTTTTTTTTTTTAACGTTGGCAGGCTATCACTGCATACATGCTACCACACATCGCGATCAGGATATAGATCAGAGATGCTGTTAGGAGGTTGGAGCAGGAGCATCTTGCCTTGTTATCCGGTTTCTCTAATTCTAGTGCAATGGGAGGCAGCTCTCACATACCAAGCGGCGTGTGTGTAAGCAATACAGTTCTGTATGTAAGAAAGGGTGATAATCTGTAGAAGGTATATGGGAATATACAGTGTATATACCATATTTACTAAACTCCATAACAAACCACATGGGATTAGACAGGAAAATGATTGAGGTGTCTTATTTGTGCTTAAAGGCTCATTCCAAGCAAAATTAAGAAAAAATGATCCACCATTCTGTTACTTGTAGCCATCCCTTTTATTGCCATTAAACTAAATACATCCTACTTTCACTCTTCCTATTTTTTCATTCCATGCAGACGTATGTATGCTTGGCCATTGTATTTGAGGAAGATATAGAACGTTTACAGGCAGAATGTATACTTCATATGTTCAGAGGGAAATCCGTTAATTAATCGGCATAGTTCCTGTCGGATTTTCTCTTTGAGCAACTAATTGAACACACTTGCATTCTATAGAGGAGCAGGTAAAAAATTGTGCATGTCCAGCAAAATAATGGCTGGCCTAGTAACCTTAGTTGTACACCTGAAGGAAAAACCTGCACATGTGCTTTGTAAGTCCTGTGCACACATTGCTATTAAAGTCTCCCAAATGCTAAATATGTTTTTTGCAAATTTGAATGTTTCTTTTTCTCTACCGGACTCCAGACAAATTCTGAGTTGAGTGATATTTGTGAGTGAACTAAACACATTTACAATACAGATATTAATTTTAATAAAACCACATTTTTATTACTTATTTAACTTCAATATGCATGAAAAAAGGCAGGTCATTTTAAAGTCGGAGTGTTCCTTTAAGATGTTTTCTGTGATGAGAATTAGAAGGTAAGGCTTTAACCGGGGGCCAGTAATGTTTTAAAGCAGTCCTGATCACTTATTCTTAAGAATTATTTATCACTTATTAATTAAGACATTGTACTTCATATCTTCCAAATAGGCCAACCACATGTGTAGGTAATATAGTGCAAACTAGTGAAAATGTACAAAAAGCACCAGCTAGTGATGTGCAACGGGGAGATGCAACACACAGAGATTGGTGACACAAGCAAGACTTACGTACTGCTACAGCAAACTCTGTGTCAACAATCATTTCATAAATTCCAGCATGAGGAAATCTTGGGCATAGAAAATGGCAGGCACTGTTTGCCTGAACAAAAGACAGTAGTCCGCAAACCTAGCAGCCACACAGACCTTAACAAAAGCCAACTTTTTTTCGGTGGAGAGAAAAAATGCAAATGTTTGTCAATCCCAGAACAAAGATTTGGAGATTGTAGCAGATGTTTCCATGTGCCTGAACGAATACAATGTAATAAACACAAGTAAACATAGATCTTAAACACATCCCTAATAAAACAGACCGATATAGATAGGGATGCATATACGCACAGCTGGTAAATAGCATGTTATGTTTCTTAGAATTCAAAGCAAAACAAATGTATCCCACTGTGCTCCAGTCTGTAGAAACCCATTGTATGCTCCTTGCCAACACCTTGATTTTCTTTATTCTTCTCTTTTTTTTGTTCAGTGAGACTTTGTTTAGTGAGTTTGATATTGTTTAGAAAATACAAATACAGATTTGACATTTTCATTTAATAATTAAAATTATTCTCTCTTGCTCCAGGGTTCCCAATATTTCGTTAGGAAGATGACTCCTCTTCTTCAGCTCTTCCTTCTCTCGATCTTTCCCATGCTCCCCAATTCCGCATCGGCCCCGTTTTCTGTACAACAGCAGCCCCAGCCCATCCCTGACCCGTGCTCCGATGAGAATGGCCTGCCCCGCCGCTGTGTGCCTGAGTTTGTCAATGCTGCTTTCGGCAAAGAGGTGCAAGCTTCAAGCACCTGTGGACGTGTAGCAACTCGCCAGTGTGATGCTTCGGATCCAAAGCGTGCCCACCCAGCCTCCTACCTGACAGACCTCAACACAGCTGGGAATATGACCTGTTGGAGATCAGAAAGCTTTCCCCGTAACTCTCCACAGAATGTCAGTCTTACTCTTTCACTGGCGAAGAAGTTTGAGGTAACCTATGTCAGCCTTCAGTTCTGTTCTCCTCGGCCTGAGTCAGTGGCCATTTTTAAGTCTATGGATTATGGCAAGAATTGGGTGCCGTACCAGTTCTATTCATCCCAATGCCGTCGTCTATATGGCAAACCTAGCCGTGCCAGTGTCACTAAACAGAATGAACAGGAAGCTCTGTGCACGGATGGGCACACAGACCTCTACCCTCTCACAGGTGGACTTATAGCTTTCAGCACACTGGATGGAAGACCTTCTGCCCAGGATTTTGACAGTAGTCCTGTTTTGCAGGATTGGGTGACTGCCACGGATATACGTGTGGTTTTCAGTCGCCATCTGCAGGAGAACAGGGATTCTGAGATGACTGAGGATGGTCCAGGCTTCTATTACTCTGTGGGAGAGTTGCAGGTTGGAGGCAGATGCAAGTGCAATGGGCATGCTTCCCGCTGCAGCAAAGACAAGGAAGGGCGGCTTGTGTGTGATTGCAAGCACAATACAGAAGGGCCAGAGTGTGACCGTTGCAAGCCCTTCCATTATGACCGACCATGGCAGAGAGCCAACGCAAGGGAAGCCAATGAGTGCATGGGTAAGTGCAAGCCAGCTGAACTTCATCCAGCACCAGTAGGTTACTGTATTAATGAAAGGGTAGCCTTTAATTTGCATTGTTTGACTAGTGCAGCCCTTTGAATTAGATGGGTGAGGTAGACTTTTCTGGAGGTTAAATGTTTTCACTTGCAACAAATAGAAAGGATCTTGACTTAATCTTGAAACCAGTATCTAACAAGCTAGGTTATTAGACAAGACATGGTAATATATAAATATACTCAACCATTTTGTTACAGATAAGATGGTAGGATCTGAACTGGTATGTGAAACACTGTTCTAATTTTTAGAAACTGTCTCATCGTCACTATTCTTAAAACAACATGAAATCTTCCTGTGCCATGGGGCATCCATGTTAGCCTTAGTACATTATCCCTGCCTAGTGTCTCATTCTCATTACCTTTTCTACTACATGGCTCCCTGCCCAGTGTCTCATTGCCATTACCTTTCCTACTACATGGCTCCCTGCCAAGTGTCTCATTCTCATTACCTTTCCTACTACATGGCTCCCTGCCCAGAGTCTCATTCCCATTACCTTTCCTATTACATGCCTCCCTGCCCAGCGTCTCATTCCCATTACCTTTCCTATTACATGCCTCCCTGCCCAGCGTCTCATTCCCATTACCTTTCCTACTACATGCCTCCCTGCCCAGTGTCTCATTGCCATTACCTTTCCTACTACATGGCTCCCTGCCCAGAGTCTCATTCCCATTACCTTTCCTACTACATGCCTCCCTGCCCAGAGTCTCATTCCCATTACCTTTCCTACTACATGCCTCCCTGCCCAGCGTCTCATTCCCATTACCTTTCCTACTACATGCCTCCCTGCCCAGCGTCTCATTCCCATTACCTTTCCTACTACATGCCTCCCTGTCCAGCGTCTCATTCCCATTACCTTTCCTACTACATGCCTCCCTGCCCATTGTCTCATTTCTATTACCTTTCCTACTATATGCCTCCCTGCCCAGCGTCTCATTCCCATTACCTTTCCTACTACATGCCTCCCTGCCCATTGTCTCATTTCTATTACCTTTCCTACTATATGCCTCCCTGCCCAGCGTCTCATTCCCATTACCTTTCCTACTACATGCCTCCCTGCCCAGCGTCTCATTCCCATTACCTTTCCTACTACATGCCTCCCTGCCCAGCGTCTCATTCTCATTACCTTTCCTACTACATGCCTCCCTGCCCATTGTCTCATTTCTATTACCTTTCCTACTATATGCCTCCCTGCCCAGCGTCTCATTCCCATTACCTTTCCTACTACATGCCTCCCTGCCCAGCGTCTCATTCCCATTACCTTTCCTACTACATGCCTCCCTGCCCAGCGTCTCATTCCCATTACCTTTCCTACTACATGCCTCCCTGCCCAGTGTCTCATTCTCATTACCTTTCCTACTACATGCCTCCCTGCCCAGCATCTCATTCCCATTACCTTTCCTACTACATGCCTCCCTGCCCATTGTCTCATTCCCATTACCTTTCCTACTACATGCCTCCCTGCCCAGCGTCTCATTCCCATTACCTTTCCTACTACATGCCTCCCTGCCCAGCGTCTCATTCCCATTACCTTTCCTACTACATGCCTCCCTGCCCAGCGTCTCATTCCCATTACCTTTCCTACTACATGCCTCCCTGCCCAGCGTCTCATTCCCATTACCTTTCCTACTACATGCCTCCCTGCCCAGCGTCTCATTCCCATTACCTTTCCTACTACATGCCTCCCTGCCAAGTGTCTCATTCCCATTACCTTTCCTACTACATGCCTCCCTGCCCAGCATCTCATTCCCATTACCTTTCCTACTACATGCCTCCCTGCCCAGCTTCCCATTCCCATTACCTTTCCTATTACATGCCTCCCTGCCCAGCGTCTCATTCCCATTACCTTTCCTACTACATGCCTCCCTGCCCAGCGTCTCATTCCCATTACCTTTCCTACTACATGCCTCCCTGCCCAGCGTCTCATTCCCATTACCTTTCCTACTACATGCCTCCCTGCCCAGTGTCTCATTCCCATTACCTTTCCTACTATATGCCTCCCTGCCCAGTGTCTCATTCCCATTACCTTTCCTACTACATGCCTCCCTGCCCATTGTCTCATTCCCGTTACCTTTCCTACTACATGCCTCCCTGCCCAGCGTCTCATTCCCATTACCTTTCCTACTACATGCCTCCCTGCCCAGCGTCTCATTCCCATTACCTTTCCTACTACATGCCTCCCTGCCCATTGTCTCATTCCCATTACCTTTCCTACTACATTCCTCCCTGCCCAGCGTCTCATTCCCATTACCTTTCCTACTACATGCCTCCCTGCCGTTATGTATAGGGGCGATTGCGCCTGTATCTCAATCTTTACTTTGCAGGATAAAAACATACGGTTATTCGGCGCCTCATTCTTTATACGTGGGCTGAACAACTCAAAGGTGGTGCAGCCTTCTGACACATGAGTCTGTTTTATACATAAGCTCACATATTGATAGAGGCAGTATTCGGCGCTATCTGCATGTCTGCCATGTTTATACATCACCCACAATACCTCCCTGTGCAGTGTCTCAGTGTTGCCATGTTTATTTACCCTTTATGGCTAGATTATTAACATGGGGGTAGATATTTTATTGCACTTATGACCAGTTCGTCTTTCCCAGCAATGATCCTTGCAGTGCTACTTCCATTCTGACATTCTTCC
Source organism: Pelodytes ibericus (assembly GCA_036172795.1). NCBI lineage: Eukaryota > Metazoa > Chordata > Amphibia > Anura > Pelodytidae > Pelodytes > Pelodytes ibericus. Next base: position 12,872,594 of record CM069860.1, on the reverse strand, counting down.
TTTCTTTTCCTTACTTTCTTCCTAAAACTGCCTTTATTTAACGCTTCTCCTTCCTACTACAATCTATCTCTCCTCAAAGTTTCCCTCTCATACAGAAAACACCCTTTGCATTACAACTTCTCACCATACAGCAATATCCCTCATTACTATATAGATTCTCATCCCCGCAATAGTCCCCCTCTTTTCTTACGTCTCCCAATATCGCGATATCCCTCATTACTATACAGCTTGTCTTCCACATAATAATCCCCCTTTCCTTACAACTTCTCTCCCTACAGAAATATTCCCCATAATAAGCCCTCTTTTCTTACAACGTCTCCCCACTACAGCAATATCCATCATTACTATTTAGCTTCTCTTCCCCGCAATAATCCCCCTTTCCTTACAACTTCTCCCCAACACAGCATTATCCTCCATAATAATCCCCCTTTCTTTATAACTTCTCCCCAATACAGCATTATCCTCCATAATAATCCCCCTTTCTTTATAACTTCTCTCCAATACAGCATTATCCCCCATAATAATCCCCCTTTCCTTACTTCTCCCCCATATAGCAATATCCCCCATAATAATCCCCCTTTCCTTACTTCTCCCCCATATAGCAATATCCCCCATAATAATCGACCTTTCCTTACAACTTCTCCATCATATAGCAGTATCCCCCATAATAATCCCCCATTCCTTACTTCTCCCCCATATAGCAATATCCCCCATAATAATCCCCCTTTCCTTACTTCTCCCCCATATAGCAGTATCCTTCATAATAATCCCCCTTTCCTTACAACATCTCCCCCATATAGCAGTATCCCCCATAATAATCCCCCATTCCTTACTTCTCCCCCATATAGCAATATCCCCCATAATAATCCCCCTTTCCTTACTTCTCCCCCATATAGCAGTATCCTCCATAATAATCCCTTTCCTTACAATGTCTCCCCATATAGCAGTTTCCCCCATAATAATCCCCCTTTCCTTACAACATCTCCCCCATATAGCAGTATCCCCCATAATAATCCCCCTTTCCTTACAACGTCTCCCCCATATAGCAGTATCCCCCATAATAATCCCCCTTTCCTTACAACATCTCCCCCATATAGCAGTATCCCCCATAATAATCCCCCTTTCCTTACAACGTCTCCCCCATATAGCAGTATATCCCATAATAATCCCCCTTTCCTTACAACATCTCCACCATATAGCAATATCCCCGATAATAATCCCCCTTTCCTTACAACATCTCCCCCATATAGCAGTATCCCCCATAATAATCCCCCTTTCCTTACAACATCTCCCCCATATAGCAGTATCCTCCATAATAATCCCCCTTTCCTTACAACATCTCCCCCATATAGCAGTATCCCCCATAATAATCCCCCTTTCCTTACAACGTCTCCCCCATATAGCAGTATCCTCCATAATATTCCCCCTTTCCTTACTTCTCCCCCATATAGCAGTTTCCCCCATAATAATCCCCCTTTCCTTACAACGTCTCCCCCATATAGCAGTATCCTCCATAATAATCCCCCTTTCCTTACAACGCCTCCCCCATATAGCAGTATCCTCCATAATAATCCCCCTTTCCTTACAACGTCTCCCCCATATAGCAATATCCTCCATAATAATCCCCCTTTCCTTACAACATCTCGCCCATATAGCAGTATCCCCCATAATAATCCCCCTTTCCTTACAACATCTCGCCCATATAGCAGTATCCCCCATAATAATCCCCCTTTCCTTACGTCTCGCCCATATAGCAGTATCCTCCATAATAATCCCCCTTTCCTTACAACATCTCGCCCATATAGCAGTATCCCCCATAATAATCCCCCTTTCCTTACGTCTCGCCCATATAGCAGTATCCTCCATAATAATCCCCCTTTCCTTACAACATCTCGCCCATATAGCAGTATCCCCCATAATAATCCCCCTTTCCTTACGTCTCGCCCATATAGCAGTATCCCCCATAATAATCCCCCTTTCCTTACAACGTCTCCCCCATATAGCAGTATCCCCCATAATAATCCCCCTTTCCTTACGTCTCGCCCATATAGCAGTATCCTCCATAATAATCCCCCTTTCCTTACAACATCTCGCCCATATAGCAGTATCCTCCATAATAATCCCCCTTTCCTTACAACATCTCGCCCATATAGCAGTATCCCCCATAATAATCCCCCTTTCCTTACGTCTCGCCCATATAGCAGTATCCCCCATAATAATCCCCCTTTCCTTACAACATCTCGCCCATATAGCAGTATCCCCCATAATAATCCCCCTTTCCTTACGTCTCGCCCATATAGCAGTATCCTCCATAATAATCCCCCTTTCCTTACAACATCTCGCCCATATAGCAGTATCCTCCATAATAATCCCCCTTTCCTTACAACATCTCGCCCATATAGCAGTATCCCCCATAATAATCCCCCTTTCCTTACGTCTCGCCCATATAGCAGTATCCCCCATAATAATCCCCCTTTCCTTACAACGTCTCCCCCATATAGCAGTATCCCCCATAATAATCCCCCTTTCCTTACAACGTCTCCCCCATATAGCAGTATCCCCCATAATAATCCCCCTTTCCTTACGTCTCGCCCATATAGCAGTATCCCCCATAATAATCCCCCTTTCCTTACAACGTCTCCCCCATATAGCAGTATCCCCCATAATAATCCCCCTTTCCTTACAACGTCTCCCCCATATAGCAGTATCCCCCATAATAATCCCCCTTTCCTTACAACATCTCCCCCATATAGCAGTTTCCCCCATAATAATCCCCCTTTCCTTACAACGTCTCCCCCATATAGCAGTATCCCCCATAATAATCCCCCTTTCCTTACAACGTCTCCCCCATATAGCAGTATCCCCCATAATAATCCCCCTTTCCTTACAACGTCTCCCCCATATAGCAGTATCCCCCATAATAATCCCCCTTTCCTTACGTCTCCCCCATATAGCAGTATCCCCCATAATAATCCCCCTTTCCTTACAACGTCTCCCCCATATAGCAGTATCCCCCATAATAATCCCCCTTTCCTTACAACGTCTCCCCCATATAGCAGTATCCCCCATAATAATCCCCCTTTCCTTACAACGTCTCCCCCATATAGCAGTATCCCCCATAATAATCCCCCTTTCCTTACAACATCTCCCCCATATAGCAGTTTCCCCCATAATAATCCCCCTTTCCTTACAACGTCTCCCCCATATAGCAGTATCCCCCATAATAATCCCCCTTTCCTTACAACGTCTCCCCCATATAGCAGTATCCCCCATAATAATCCCCCTTTCCTTACAACGTCTCCCCCATATAGCAGTATCCCCCATAATAATCCCCCTTTCCTTACGTCTCCCCCATATAGCAGTATCCCCCATAATAATCCCCCTTTCCTTACAACGTCTCCCCCATATAGCAGTATCCCCCATAATAATCCCCCTTTCCTTACAACGTCTCCCCCATATAGCAGTATCCCCCATACAGAAATAGGCTTGTTTCTTTAGCAGCAATGTTGCTCCTGTCCGCAAAGCTTCTCTTTCCTTTCATTACAGCTTCTATCGCCTACTGCAGTCACCCACTCCTCCCCTCTCTCTGACTTAACAATGACACCTCATCTGCGTTTGAGAACAGATGCTTTAATTAGCACCAATTAAAGGAATCCTCTCTGGTCTAAGCTGGAGGTCTTTTTTTTTTTGCACAGAGCCTGTCCCCACATCTCTACTCAGCTGAAAGGGAGCCATCTGTGTGGGCGGCATCTTGCAATTTCAACCGGTGGCCAAAAAAATAAATAATAATATATGGAGGGTACTGTGCCAATCTGAGGAAATTCTACACCTGTGAGACTGACACTTTGTATAAATGTATATAGTATTTAAACTTGGCATAGTCCTACAGACACAAAGTTGCCTTAATATTTTCCATCTATTATTACATGTTTAATTATAAAGCATCAACATATTCAGTAGCACTGTACTGCAGGCAAACCCAGCACGTGGAGGATGACATTACAAAAATTAATGTACCGGAACCAAAGCAGCTGACAACCTGATTCCGAAAAGCTTGCAGTCTAATGGAACATCTACATGTTTGACCATTGCAGGATACATTTCTATTTTGTAAACAAATAGATTAGACTCAGCTTTGCTCCAATAAATACTTCACTTGATGGTTTTTAAGTTGTTACCTGAGACTTTTGATTTCAGGGGAGAGAGCAAGCCAAATTGCTTCTTAAAGAGACAGCATGGTTTTGGTTTAGTTTAATTTGCATATAAAAGCAAACTTATGGTAATTCAAGTATTTATACGTGTCAATTATGGAATTTGCTTATTTTTACTTTAACGGTTACAAAGAACTCTGTGTTTTATAGCAGACGGGGACTGCCATTAATTCATTCTTAGTTGGTCATTTTCTGGACGCTGACCATATCTTCAGAGATCTGGCTGTCTTTTCATTGGCTGAAAACCAGCAGCTAATCATAATGCAGTTTCCATCCAAATCTACCAACATAAAGAAGAGACCCTAAACTTTTTTTTTGTTAAACCCTCGTTTCATTAGAAAAATCAAGGGTTAAAAAATGATCCCCCCTTTCCACACTACATGTATGTTTTTTGTTTGTGTCAGCGAGCGCACACAGCCAATCAGTGTCGGGGCTTGATCCAAGCATCTGACCGAGGTCAGTCGGGAGCACAGGTCTCTCTCTACACTAGTCAGTAAAGGTCGCCTCTGTTGATCCCATGTAAAAATGAAGGTTGCTCAGTGTAAAAAGCAGAGAAAGACAGTCAACCAGTCTGGCCTGCCTGCTATGGATAACCTGGCGTGATGATGTACTGGGCTCTGAATGGTAATGAGGACATGGATGGCATGCCGGTCTCCCCTGCTGTAAACAGCTTAGATGAGTGATGTTCTTCAGAACGCTATGCCAATGAATGCACAAACTGAAGGAGTTATACAGATCTTTATACATTTCAATATGGGAATACTATAGGTTGACAGATCTTAAGGGTCATGGCTATTAACATGATTACTAATGGCTCCTAGTTGATTAAGGCATTTTACACCGAACTCTCTGTAAAAGGAAAGTTAAAAAAAAAAAAAGGTCAAGAGTCTATTCACTAAACAGTTTATTGACCAGGGAATTAGAAACAAGTAAAAAGGAGAAATGTTGCATCTCGCCTAATTACCTTGATTTTTTACAATTCACATGGTCAATTCACCACTGTTCACTATTTAGTGAATAGATCTTGAACAATGCTTTGTATTATTACTTTTATTTTGTAAAATGATTTGAACATGTTTAAAACTCTGTGCTGGTCTGAATTCCCAGCCGAGGTGATAATTGTTGGATAAATGTTTTGGGACAGCAGTAGGACTAAATGCATGAATGGACCTAAGATCTACAGAATGGTTGGATCTCTTTACTGCGCTTTAAGGTCATACACAAGGTCACAGCTATGGCTTAAAGTCTGGGCTTGAAATTGCCCTAGAAGTGATTCTTAAGAGCTGTAGGCCTACCTAGCAAGGTTAGCAAAACATCACTGGGAGGGTTACGGTTAATTGTCCTAATTAACCAGTTTTTCTAGGCTGCTGTGGCTGTCAGAACAAGATCCCAGCTGTTCACTGGGCAAAAGACTTTCATTATGATGCAGAAGATAACACATTTTATTAATACAGACCTCAGAGTGCTGATTTTTTTTTTATTTAATTCACTGGCGACCTAGGACGTGCCAGGCACTTCCAAGAAGAACACTATTTTACTATAACTGGACGTGCCACAGCCAAATCACAGCAACCAGTTGCTAGGGTTAGAATTAGTGTTAGGGCTAGGGCTACAAAATCACTATATGTAATTTGGGAGGGGAGGGGGTAAAATAGTTAGGAAAAAGCAATGCGCTACTTGTAAGTATTGCAGTATAACTTGGGAAAAAAAAGCATATAGACTTAAAAACATGGATTACTCCCAAACTCGGGACACAAATTAGAATATATTTAGCAGTATTTTCATTCGTTTTTGTAGATGTGTGAAATATTTTTCAAATAAAAGTTAGAAAAACTAACTTTTATATAGTATGATATAATATGATCAAAATAATGGTATCTAAAGAAAGCCTTTTTATTCCTTTTTATTGAAAAAAAACAATATGTATGGGTACAGGAAATGAGAAAGGAAAATTAAAGCTAAATACAAACACCACAGCAATGTTAAACTGGCCATCATCACGAACGGCACAACATGGCCAAAACAGTCTAATTATTAAGGGGTTAATGTAAACATTTTTGCATTTAAAGTGTTTACAGATGTTTAGGAGGTAAAAGTCATCTGTAAGTTTGGACAATTGAAATGATAACTGTCCTGATGTTGCCAAAGACTCACTTTAGTTACTAGCTCCTAATGAGTATAGCTGAACCCTGAATTCAGCATCGCCCAAGCTGACTCATGGTTTCTAACAGATTCAATTGCAGAGTGCAGAAGTTGGTACCCTAGTTAAAATTTAACTCATACTCCTCTGAGACTTATCAAATCAGGAGTGAATTGTGTATTGCACAAAAATGGAGGCATGATGTCAATGCTAAATGGATATTTGACTAGAGAAGTAGTGGCATAAAAATACAATTTTGCCTTAGAAAGAGTAATCTGGCGGATTGTGAGGCCCATAAAAAGTGACCGTATTATTATAAATAATTTTGTGCAAACGGGGGCAATCCCTTTAAGACACTGGTAAGTGCCTTTCTACACACCCCTCCTTTTTTTTTTTTTTTTTTTTTTTAACTTAAACACATGTATGTTGGAGACATTTAGACATAAGTCCCTTTGTTCCTAACCATGCCTGGTTTTTTTTAATCTAGAAACTGGTACAGCAATGAACCTGTTTTAGTAGAATGAGTGAACAGAACTTTTTTGGGATATAAAGAGTTACTGAGCTAGGTCTTTGTGAATTAGTGGCGCGCCGCTTGAAGCAACATGAGGTAATTTGTCATTTTAATGTTGCCAAAGGGTTTGGGTGAAGATAATATATTACACTTGGTTGCCCGCATTTAAACATCCCTATAATACTACACAATTTATGAGTGTCCGCTAGAGAATGGCAGCATGGCTTTTGTTTAAGTTAATAGGTTGCCATTTTTTTTATTGATCCAGCTGGGTCCTTTGCAGCAAAACCATTAAGGACGAGCAGTATCGGCACTGAGGTAAATTAGCAGCTCAATAACACATTCAGAGCTTAACTCTTTCCTTACTTTGGACTAACATTGAGTACGTTTATGTAGAATTTAGGAGCCAGACAGACAATTTTATTAGTCATTTTTAAAGTTCATGTTATGTGCCAGAAAGCTATATAAACGGGCACAAAAAAAATTAGGCAGAAGCAGTAAAATATTAGTGTACCTTGCTCCTGGGATTTGTAAATTTACAGATGCAGGTTTGTGGCGAGCGGGCTGAGTTTTAGGTGACTTGCCATCCAGCTGTCACAGTTACACCTGAGAATTTCACAGTCCAGATGTCACACACTATGAACAAGCCATAGACAAATCATAGTTAAATTGCCTAGCCCACTGAAGAGGCTCATCCCCAAACCACACAGATGATGCAATCTCAGTCTTATGTCCACTGCATGTTAAAACATGAAATCGCCAACTAAAATAATCTAATATCAGTGTAAAGACCTAAAGCAATCAATAGGAAATATCTGCCAGTTTGCTGTTTTGGAAGCTGAAAACCATGGACACTGATTTAATGTGGATTCTGAGTCATTCCTTTAATATAATTTGAATTGCCCACTAACCTGTATGTTAACAGTAGCCAATAAAAATGTAAAATGAGGACATTGTTATGGATGTCACCAATAAGAATATTTTTCAAAATAAGGTCATTCATCACCATCAAACATAATTCTTATTTTTAAAGGCCATCAATAATACTAACTAGCACTGGCCCCTCAACATCAGTAATGGAGCAAAAAAAATATGGCGCCCACAGCAGGGTGACAATTACAAGAATCTCTTAAAGCAGACATATGAAGAACCTGCTCTGTACTTTGTCTTATCACTTGGGTAGCCAAGCCTGCCGTCTAGTTTCCTTTTTAAGGTTGCAGCTATCTTGATATGTAACCTCACAGGAAATTGGTCAACAAATATAAAAAGGACCACATTTGTATTTATATGCGAGACAAATTTGAGGCAGTCCCTTGGGATGAATATGATTCCGTATACCATTTTCTCGTTTATATAGTTGCATGTTCCTCTGTTTAATGCCATTGCCAACTAATCAAAATGGCTGAATTCCCGAATACTAGCCAACAGAAATCTTCCACATCATTAAACACCTAGGAAATGCACTGATCCCAAACACTGTAGGCAACAGAGGGACCACCCACTTCTAAGCTGGCTAAATACAGTAATTACTTTAACGTGTGTATACATCAATGTGACTATGCAGTTTGTCAGTCATATGTCCCTGGATAGCACCACTGTTTTCCTATGCCCTTCACGAGGTGTAGTCACCAGAGCTGGACAGAGCGTCCCCTTCCTTAATAAATTGCTCCTCTCTCAGAATGCTAAATTATTTCTGTGACATGTTAATGAATTTCACAGCATGTCTGGAAAAACTCGCACCTTAGCTGAGGTTTTCAGGAAGGGGAGAGGAGAAAGGATGGGGGGCTTAGCAGGCAGAAGGAAATCTTGTTTTCATTATACCCCGTTTAAAAAAAAAAATAAAGAAAAGAGGGGAGTGAGGTGGAGATGGTCTGTGGAGCTTGGATGGTTGCAGGGGGAGGTGTGGGTCCTCGTTGTTGGTTTTTATAAAGCACATGTGGCTTATGAAGCCATCAGGCCCCCAACAGCTGTAAATAGGTCTGAAATTAGAAATGAGTTTAACAGGGCAGGGTAGGTATAAAGCTCTGGCACAGGGGTTGTGCCAAGATGCCTTCATATGCTCTAATAATGCTATACCTTAAGAGCTGACAATCTAAGTCTATTTCAAGGTTTCCATTCTCAACTCCTTCATCCATATTCCATGTCCCCCCTCATTCTTCATTTCTTTCTATTCTGACCTCCCTCGCACCTGGCTCTGTGGGGTGGCGAGAACACCCAGCATCTGGAATACAGATTGTTGATTCTGTAACCTGCCACAACTTTCTGCTTGCACACACACACACACACACACACACACACAAATATATATAGACAAAACAAACCCTAGTAACATTCATTGGAGAGATTTATTTATAAATAAACACACGGCTAATGGGGATTTGTGTGTTTATAAATAAGAGTAAGAGGGACTACGAAGATAGCTGGGTAGTAAGACGCAATCTATTAAATGTATCTATCATCCTATTGATCTATCTTTCTACTTATTTACACATCAGTCTACATATCTATCGTAATCCTTGTATAATTACTATTATTTATAGTTTTATTACTTATAATCTTATATATATATATACATACATACATACATACATACATACATAGACACACATAAAATGAGAGTTTATTTTAACATTAAATGGTAAATGGGTATCGGTTTTATTACATACAACTAAAGTATAGATAAGTAAACAGTGCTAACATGTTGTTACAGTTTGTGTCTACTTATAAACACGTAGACAGGGCCGTATATAGTTCACATTTGTAGGCCCCATGGAAAGTTGAATAAACGTACTAAATATGCAAACACGTTGGACAGCGATTCAGCTTGTTAATCTCCATCAGCGTACAAATACATAAAAGGAAATATTTTTTGTATATATACTTTTCACTGTCTTCTGCCACACACGCTGCAAGACATTTAAATAGCGAGTCACAGACAAGTACACACAAACACGAGCAGCCCCTGCCAAATACACACTGATACACACAGGCTGACAGACAGAGCCTAGAAAGGAAAGGCCCGACAGCCGGGTCCGTGAGCAGAATCCAACATACACCGCCTGTGTATATAAATACACCATTTTACAGGCTCCTAATGAGCGGGGGCCTTCACTAGCTCAGGGACAGGGAACTCACTGATTTGGCAGGAAAGATGATGAGAGAGCAGGTATTGTAAGGGAGGGAGACTGTCTACATCACTTTACAGGTTGCTGGGATTAGCCTACACATACACAGCCGGATATAGTAGGACTGATAGTCCACCAACTATGGTCTCTGTGCTTCACTTGAATATCCCTGGTATTAATGTCCATGGATGGGAACACACAATTACCTTGTGTGGTTGACATTATTTGATCATTGTGGAGTTGATACGAGGCTCACTGGGTATAACAATCTAAATAAAATGGCGGTTCAGTATGTGACATTTCCAGATTTATGTATGTTATCTACGTAGGGGGTGTAAATTGCTAAGCCTGCTATCCAAATACAAATGTCTCTAACCTTTAACTGTACTGAGAAAGCTCAGAAAGTCACAACAATACTACTGATTCAGTATTTAGAGGGCTGCTGTGATAGGCATATCCAGGGACTCCGAATTTGCCCCAGAGATGCTGACAGACAGCTGATTGCCAGACCTCTAGGGCCTGTTCTCCTGGCTAGTGATCTTTAGAATCCATTCACCACCAGGTCACTGATCCAGTCCCATTAGAATTTCTGGTGTCTTTCTACATGTCCTGACTCCAGATCAGCTCCCATTGCCTTGAGTCCACCTTCATTGTGTCACCACAGTTCCCTTTCTTCAAAAATATTTTTTATTGCACCATATACAGTAAAGAAAAATATCTGTCCTGTGCTTTTTCTTCAGCACTTCAGCACTACCAAACTAGAATAAACTGCAAATAAAGTGTAATACAGTTATTGCTGCTGCTATAGCAGCAGACCTGCTTGTATCTCCATGCCCCTTTTAAAGGGCTCAGGGAAAGTTATATTTAATGTAAAGCTACAGGAGCACTATACATATTTTTTTTAAAGGAAAATAAGTGCATGTTACATACTTAAACACATGTACAACATACAGAAAATGCGCTAGGAAGAACTGCATTCTAGTGTGGGGGGGGGGGGGGGGGGGAGATTGCTTTGCAGGGATGAGCAGACCATACAAATGAAAAGACATTTCCCTGGATTATTCCATATTATGTGTTCACTTTGAATAAAAGAACAGCACTGGACAGGAAAGGCCATGTTTTCTAAAGTAGATGTCCTGTTCTTTATCTGCAGCTTGCATGTGTAACTTACATGCCCGCCGGTGTCGATTCAACATGGAACTCTACAAGTTGTCTGGAAGAAAGAGTGGAGGGGTGTGCCTAAACTGCAGGCACAATACAGCAGGAAGGCACTGTCACTACTGCAAAGAAGGATTCTATCGGGATGTCAGCCGAACCATCAGTGACCGCCGGGCCTGCAAAGGTGAGTCCTCCTTTCAGGCTCCTCATTAAACAAGCGTGTCAAACCCATTCCTTAGTCGCCATGACCATATCAGAATTGTAGAAGTTAGGTACCCTTGGAACAATGCTTAAACCCCAATCGAGACCTGGTAGTTTGATTGACCTGAAAGTCTGTTAATTGCCCTAAGTTGTACTGAAAATTCAAAAGTCAAAGTCAGACCTCTTGTGATATAATTACTTCTAAGTAATATTTATAATTTATCATGTGGTCTTTCAGATGTTATGACCACCGGCACTGCCCTAATCTTTCACCTTCTCAGTTCTTTTGTGTTTACACCTGATGACCCGACGCACCTCACACACATATCACAGACCACATAATTAAATTGCGTGGTCTGGTGGCAAGCACAGTCTAGATGTGTGGTCCCAAATTGAATACACCACATGTTTTAATCTGGAATTTGTGCAAAGTTACAAGCTATTGTTATACAGACCAGATTTCACTCACTGGAAACCAGTCTCATGCAAACAGTACAAATCTAACGCGCACTGAAGCCACCCCACTCAGTGGTCTCATACTACACTCACTGCTTTAGTCCCACTCACCACAAGCACCTGTGGTTCCGCAACAACTGTAGAAAACTGCTTCAATATGAAAATGTACATTTGTGTGTATATTCTCCTAAACATGTAACCACTAACACAAACAAAAACAGATTAAGCGTTAACAACTCTGTTTATACCCCAAATTAGATACCCCAGTTCACATTGTAAACCCCTCTGACAGGATTCTCTTCTCCTTACACTCTCCGTTATTTTCTTTCCCTTAACTTCCTAACACGTTCTTTTTTCCACCATTAAAATAAAAAGAAAAAAAATCCTGGAAAGAATTTCTCTTTCTCTCGCTCCTTTTTTCCCTTGTCCCATAACAAGGTGGCAATTAGTTTCTCCTAATGAGCCCTAACGTGTTCCCCCCTCCCCCTCTCGTTCTTTCCTTTGCCAGTTTGCCATTGGCTAAATGACTATACCAGCTGTGAGTTTCCCCATTTGGGCGAAATTCCTCCCATTTTTCACACGGAAAATACAACTCTGTCTTATAAACAGCTGCAGCTGAGGAAGCTGGTGTGAGCAGGTCTAAAGACAGCTGTTTAAATGGCCTCCTCCTACATCATAAAGCTTTCCCTTATACAGTGCAATCATTGGACTACCGCAGGGAGAGGGAACTTTGTGCACTCCAGCTGCCCTGCATTTAGACTCCCATGATGCTCAGCATGGCTATTCTGTTTTAATAAGGGGTGCTTATAAAACATAAAGATGGGCAGTAAAATTAAGGAGTTATTAACACCTAAGAAATAAGTTGAACTTATAATCATTTTAATAAGATGTTAAAGAAAACCTAAAAAATATATAGTTTTTGTTCATTTCGTTAAAATACATAAGTGCAGGCACATAAAATATACAATATTATAAAGGGTTTAGACAAAACAAAAAAGTATTTTTAGACATGCATATTCTGCCTGAGGTGGCTTTGTTATAGGAGTTGATATACATCTTAGGAAGTCTACTAGAAAATCAGAACGTCTCAATGGAAATAAGAATAAACTTACACAATATCATGTCCATATCATTTTGGAAACGTGCACTTCTGAGTAGTAATCAGTACAATTTAGATGGTCGGCAATGGGACAGTTCTTCATCACAGGAGTTATAGCGCCGCACAGTTTGTCATTGTTGGGCTTCCGGCGATGCAGGTTAGTTTTAGAGGGTGTAGGTTAGTTTTAGACAGCTGATAATAGTAATGAGTAGTAATTAGTACAATGTAGATAGCTGGTAATCCTAGTGGGTAGTAATTAGTACAATGTAAATGGCCAGCAGTACTTGTGGGTATTATTCAGTACAACGCTGATGGTTGGTAATATAGTAAGTAGTAGTTATTACAATGTAGATTGCTGGTAACACTGGTGAATAGTATTCTGTACAATGCAGACAGGTGGTGATACTTGTGGGTAGTAATCAGTGCAATGCAGACAGGTGGTGATACTTGTGGGTAGTAATCAGTGCAATGCAGACAGGTGGTGATACTTGTGGGTAGTAATCAGTGCAATGCAGACAGGTGGTGATACTTGTGGGTAGTAATCAGTGCAATGCAGACAGGTGGTGATACTTGTGGGTAGTAATCAGTGCAATGCAGACAGGTGGTGATACTTGTGGATAGTAATCAGTACAATGCAGACAGGTGGTGATACTAAGGGTAGTAATTAGGGATCGACCGATTATCGGATTAACCGATATTATCGGCCGATATTCACAGTTTCCTAAATTATCGGTATCGGCATCTAACTTTACCGATAATGCCGATAATATTTGAATGAAGCAGTTTTCGCGATCAACGATCGCGAAAACCGCTTTAACAGTGCTGGTCTATTGCCTCGACATCGAGGCAATAGCCAGCACCGATATTTCTATTTTGGGACCCCCACGATCGCCCCACGGAGCGATCGTGGGGAGCCATATTGACGGAGCATGCTGCTCCGTCAATATGGCTAAGTCCTCTGCCGGTCTGAGCTTCGGAAGTGAAAGTAACTTCACTTCCGTCGCTCTGAATATGCTACTTGACTACCCCTAGTGGTGGTTTAGTAGCATTGCAATGGAAAATAATTAAAATACATATTTAATTAAATAAAAATAGGTTATTTAGCTATATTAGCCTATAGGGTTAAAATTAAATATTTTTTAGCATAAGGGATAGGGTTAAAATTAAATTAAAGTTAAAAAATATTAAGGGATATAATAAGGATTAGAGTTGGGGTTAAATTTAGTGTTAGGGTTAAATTTTGGGTTCGGGTTGGGGTCAAAAGATCAATATAGGAAAAAACCAAAAAACACTATTTTTGGTTTTTGCCCCATAACTCGCAAAAAAATACCGAAAAATATGGAAACATGCATATTTTTGAACTCGGGACAACATTTAGAAACTATTTAGCCGGGGTCTTTTTTAATGATTTTATTTGTGTAAATTATATTTTAGGTCAAAGTTAGAAAAAGTGGGTTTTTTTAAATTTTTCATCATATTTTATGATTTTTTTTGTAGTAAATTATAAGATATGATGAACATAATGGTATCTAATGAAAGCCCTTCTTATGACGATAAAAACAACATATAATTTGTGTGGGTACTGTATGTGAGAAAGCAAAAAATTACAGCTAAACACAAACACCCTAGAAATGTCAAAACAGCCATTGTCACCAAGGGAAAGTCAAGGTGAAAATGTCTTGACACTAAGGGGTTAATTAATCTGTTTTGATGCCTTGCTTATATTTACTGTAGTGTCACTTTGATATAATTGCCTATGTCATTGCTGCTCATTTTACTAAGATTTAATCTAAGTATGGACTATGTGCAATTGAACATTGTTGTTCTTGTTACCTTTTGACTGATATTTATTTAAAAAAAAAAAAAAAAGTGGTCCAATTTGTTGTATTTGACCATATCACCATTGTTTTGCTGCATTATTTATTTTTATTTAGCAATGAAAAAGATTTACAAAAAAAAAGCTAAACGTTAACAATAAACATGTTCATTTAACAGCAGATTTGTGTAGAAATTGTTTTTTTTCCCAAAAAATTAAAATGCACGAAATATCGGTATAAGTTATCGGCTATCGGCCTGAAAGTTCACAGGTTATCGGTATCGGCTCTAAAAAAATCAATATCGGTCGATCCCTAGTAGTAATCAGTGCAATGCAGACAGGTGGTGATACTTGTGGGTAGTAATCAGTACAATGCAGACAGGTGGTGATACTAAGGGTAGTAATCAGTGCAATGCAGACAGGTGGTGATACTTGTGGGTAGTAATCAGTGCAATGCAGACAGGTGGTGATACTTGTGGGTAGTAATCAGTGCAATGCAGACAGGTGGTGATACTTGTGGATAGTAATCAGTGCAATGCAGACAGGTGGTGATACTTGTGGGTAGTAATCAGTACAATGCAGACAGGTGGTGATACTAAGGGTAGTAATCAGTGCAATGCAGACAGGTGGTGATACTTGTGGGTAGTAATCAGTGCAATGCAGACAGGTGGTGATACTTGTGGGTAGTAATCAGTACAATGCAGACAGGTGGTGATACTTGTGGGTAGTAATCAGTACAATGCAGACAGTTGGTGATACTAAGGGTAGTAATCAGTACAATGCAGACAGGTGGTGATACTTGTTGGTAGTAATCAGTACAATGCAGACAGTTGGTGATACTTGTGGGTAGTAATCAGTACAAAGCAGACAGTTGGTGATACATGTGGGTAGTAATCAGTACAATGCAGACAGGTGGTGATACTAATGGGTAGTGTAACGGCTACCCCAATGGGAGAAGGGGTATCAGCCGTTGGGGACATCCTTCTTCCTGGCAAGATGCTGTGCAGTAGTGGAGTTGCTTTATCCCATCTGCTGGATCCAAGTAGAGAGTAAGGCAGAGCTCTTAAAAGAGCTAGTGATTTATGCTGGGCAGGTTCCCTTTTAAGAACGAGACAAGGCCACGTTTTGAAGGGTGAAGTAAAAACTGACTCCACTGAGCGTTTATTGCTGCTTTTATGCAGGATTTGACAGTATTGTCACCACCCACCCGACCTTGTGGGGCACCAATAATTCAAGTACAGCAGCCAATCAGGCATAATGTTACAGTAGAAACACACCCAGTAATTACAATACATTCCTCCTTTCTGCCTGGGAGATAATTGAGTTAAACCTTGTATCAGCTCAATTATCTCCAAGCTAAAAAAAATACTTTTTCACATGTATTTAACTTCAAAACTATGCATGCGATTTCAACAAAAGTTACATTTTCATAATAAATCCATTCATGGGAACAACATATCCAAAAATGGCACGAATTGGACCAGGGGTTCAGAAGTTAGTAAAAATGTGCATTTGACCGACTGTTTGTATGTTTGTATGCTCAAAATAGTTCCACGATTTCAGTCCCTGTGGTCGGTCTATTTTACTGTTATATTAGCTGTCAAATGCACGAACGGAACTGTTCGTGCCTCCCCTCATTGGATGTAGATTGTTCATATGAAGGAAACCACACGAATAGTCTCTGTTCTCAGTTCTTATGCACCAAATAAATAGCTTAACAAGGGGTTTTGTTACAGGTAGTATTCAGTACAATGCAGACAGTTGGTGATTCTAATGGGTAGTATTCTGTACAATGCAGACAGTTGGTGATATTAATGGGTAGTATTCTGTACAATGCAGACAGTTGGTGATAGTAATGGGTAGTATTCTGTCCAATGCAGACAGTTGGTGATATTAATGGGTAGTATTCAGTACAATGCAGACAGTTGGTGATTCTAATGGGTAGTATTCTGTACAATGCAGACAGTTGGTGATATTAATGGGTAGTATTCTGTACAATGCAGACAGTTGGTGATACTAATGGGTAGTATTCAGTACAATGCAGACGGTTGGTGATGCTTGTGGGTAGTAATCAGTAAAATGCAAATGGTTGTTAATACTAATGAGTAGTAGTTAGTACAATGTAGACGGTTAGTTATACTAGTGAGTATTAATTGGTATAATGTAGATGTTGGTAATACTAGTGGGTAGTAATTTGTACAATGTAGATGGTTTGTTAATACTAGTGAGTAGTCATTAATACAATGTAAATGGTGGGTAATACTAGTGAGTAGTAATTAATAAAATGTAGATGGTCGGGAATACTTGTGGATATTATTCAGTATAATGTAGACGGTTGTTGATACTAATGAGTAGTATTTTGTACAATGTAGATGATTGGTAATAATAGTGGCTAGTATTTAGTACAATGTAGGACGTTGGTAATACTAATGGATAGTACTGAGTACATTGCAGGCAGTTGGGGATACTTGTTGGTGGTATTCAGTACAGATTGTTAATGATACTAGTGGGTAGTAATTAGTAAAATGCAGATGATTGGTAATACTAGTGGGTAGTAATTAGTACAATGCATATGGTTGGTAATACTAGGATGTAGTAATTAGTATAATACAGTTAGTTGGTAATACTAGGATGTAGTAATTAGTATAATACAGATAGTTGGTAATACTAGTGGGTATTATTCAGCACAATGTAGATGGGCCAATACTTGTAGGTAGTAATAAGTACAGATGGTTGGTAATACTATTGGGTAGTAATTAGTATATTAGTAATTAGTACAATGCAGATGGTTGTTAATACTAGGATGTAGTAATTAGTATAATACAGTTAGTTGGTAATACTAGGATGTAGTAATTAGTATAATACAGATAGTTGGCAATACTAGTGGGTATTAATCAGCACAATGTAGATGGGCGGCAATACTTGTAGGTAGTAATAAGTACAGATGGTTGGTAATACTAGCAGGTAGTAATTAGTACAATGTAAATGATTAGTAATATTAATGGGTAAAAATGAGTACAATGAAGATGGTTAGTTATACTAGTGGTTTGTACAATGTAGATGGTCAGCAAAACTTGCGTGTAGTAATCAGTACAATATCGATGGCCAGCAATACTGGTGTATTCAGTACAATGCAGAATGTTTGTCATACTATTTTGTAGTAATTAGTACGCTGTAGATGGGTAATACTAATGGGTAGTATTTAGTACAATGTAGTAGGTTGGTAATACTAGTGAGTATTAATCAGCACAATGTAGATGGTTGGCAATACTTGTGGGTAGTAATTAGTAAAACATAGATAGTGGGTAATACTAATGGGTAGTAATCAGTACAATGTAGATGGTTACTAATAGTTGTGGGTAGTAATTACCAATGTAGATGGTCAGCAATACTTGTGGGTAGTAATTAGTACAGGCGGTTAGTAATCTTCATTTTACATGCACCCTTGAAGTTTGCCCTTTTATTTTCCTGAACCGCTTATGATAAAAGTAGCTTGGTGAGTCTCCTGGTCAAGTGCGCTAGAATATCCTTCCACTTACTTTTACTCCAGAATGCAGGCACTTAAACCCCTCTATCAGTTTGTCTTTGCCTGTAAGAATAAGTCACATAGAAGCCTCCAACTACTGTATTTATCTACAAGGAAATGTGTGGGACTTTATATCAATAAACAATAATTATTATAATCTCCACTTTTTGATCCAGTGTACTCATGGAATATTACTAGAGTTTCGGAACGCTCTCACTAGAGAGGTTTATGATGGCTTAGCGCATTTCTCCAGGTGCCTCATGCAGGTGATGAAATGGAAGGTGTAAATGAAGGTTTCTCTTTCAGCCTGTGACTGCCACCCAGTGGGAGCAGCGGGTAAAACCTGCAATCAGACCACAGGGCAGTGCCCTTGTAAAGATGGCGTGACTGGTCTAACATGTAACCGATGTGCCAAAGGATATCAGCAGAGCCGCTCACCTATTGCACCCTGTATCAGTAAGTTGATTTTCCTTCATTCTATGTCATTTCCTTCTTGCTTATCCTAGATTCCTAGTGTCATGTGACCACCTTACTGTATCATAGTCTAGCTTTCTTGTATGGTGTATAACTGCGATGTTCAGTCTTGGTGTAGCCAGGAAACCATTTCTGTATTACAATCCCATCCAGACACTATGGAGTACTAAGCAAACTGCCGGATTCAGGCTTCTGTACATTTCATCTCCCATGATGCACTGCAGATATATAATGCTAGAGGTTTAATATCTCCCTCAGTAATGTACAGTTTTCCTAACCATGTTCAGGATCATCATTCATTCAATCCTTTTTCAAGCCAGCAGTACTCCACAGCATCCATCACTGGTCCCGTTATAAGTACCCTGTTCCCTGAGAACAAGCTTTCTTTGTCTTGGTTGTTCTCATCCTGTACAACTTCTTAGTGTGTAAAGGTACAATCCGACTTTATTATCCGGTGTAATCCACCTCTAGCATATTTTCAAATTCACTTTAACAGGTACTTAATGGGTCAGTAATGTTTTGATTTAAATGACTATTATGTAAAATAACACACTGAGGCAAGTTTAAATATGTATCAAGGTTATGGGACTTGATTTCTTCCACTACTACAAAACAGGAAACACCCTATGTTTTAGGGAAAGCAGGTAATAATGACAGAAAGTAGGGAAAAAAAACTTTTAAAAATGGAATACAAAGCTGTATTCGTTTTCTCTAATTGGTGTTATACAATTCAGACTCAAATCATAGTCCACAACCAGAAAATGGACTAAACATAATAAACAAATGGAAGTCCCCTGTGTGCTATAAAACACAGACTTTCTGGAGAAACAAAAGGCAAAGTTGGCTTGTTGGATCTGGTCTAAACTTATATTGCAGCATTATTGTCTTAAAGTGCAGAGCAGCTAACCCCTTCTACTAGTCTTTGGACTCTGCATTCTAACCCCTGTGTCAGTGTTTTTCTGACCAGATCAAGGTTTACACAATAAAGTCGTTTTTTCAGCTTCTCTTTTCTTTTTCTTTTGTTCTGCCTCCCCCAGAAATCCCAGCCGTGGTCCCAACCCAAGCTCTCATGAGCACGGAGGAGCCAGCGGGTAAGTTATACCATCTGCAAGGATTGGGGTGCTTCTCTCATAACCATTTTAAAATAAACTAAATTACCAGTGCTGCCAGTTGACTATATCAAGAGGAAGATGGACGATGCCAGACGTTTAAAGTGTGCATCAAAACACTGGGATTTTTTTTTCCAGTTTGCTTTCTGAGACAAGCTGTTCAGAGAAAAGTTTTCCAGGCTTCCAGCCAGAGCATATGCCAGGCCGCAGGGGGTGAAAGAGCTGGGGTGGAAAGGGTTAAACTGTGTCTGGCAATTTTCCCATCCTTCATGGATGCTCAGAGTGAAACATTTAAGGAAAGGGCACCCAGGGCTGTAGGGGAGTTGACATAATGACAGACAGGGTCAGTGAGGGAGAAAGGGGTGTAAAAAAAAAAAAAAAAGGTCAGATAGGGAGAGAATAGATATTACCGGAGTGTGGCACCAGCGACTCTGTGCAAGTGAAGTGTGTGCTGACTTATTCCTTGGTTATAATTATAGATAAGCACAAGGACTCAGTGAAGGATATAGAGGAATGACATGGGGTCAGAGGAGGAGGCAGGAGAATCACTGAAGGGGTCAGTGAGGGAGGAAAGGGAATGACAGCAGACATAAATTAGTAAGAGAGATAGCATGAAGAGGGAACTAGTGGTCATACTGGCACATTGTGATCTTGTTAATTGATTATTATTAGATAAATATATCAGTTTAGCATAATAAGATTACAGTATGGCTAAAAGCTTTAATAAACTATTATGTGTTTGCACCAAAAAGCATCACTGCCGACTGAAGAACACTCAAAATAGCAGAGTTTTATCAAAGAATACGCTTTAATAAGCCTAGAAAATGGGTGGTACTCAGGAAGTAAAGTAATGGGCAAGGACACCGAGATAAGACAGTGCAGGAGAGAGGAAGGTGACCATCACATATTGGAACCTAGTCAGGCTTAATTGTTCGGATTGGTTTTAATATCTCAGTTGTAATATTGGGTACAGGTTTACTCTCATTCCGGTGACATTAACAGCTTTGTCATCTGCTAAAATCTAGTGTGCCTTGATCGAAGCAAGGCCCACACAGTTGCAAAAGGGTTAACAGTCTTGGCATTTAGGGGGACTGTGGTGCAGTCTGCCCACGTGTGGTTGGATGTTGGTGTACCGTGTACCGCTGCTCTCTGATGCTCTGTCTGAGGATAAGAGGGGTGGGGGGTAGCTGGTCAGAACTCTTACACAGAACATTCCTGTGGTCAGGGAAAATTAACCCCGAACACCACCAGGTTTTTACATCTTTTTCATCTTGTAGTTAGCAGCCTAATATATGTGCATACAAGAAGCCGTCTATTAAATACATAATGAACCAGTGAACGTATACAAAGATGCCTTCCTTGTGTCCAGATATACAAATACACAACCAGTATGCATATATAAAGATATTCACCCATTTAGCTTATACAGATATATTCAACACTGCTTTCATCCATACCTACTGCACCTATGGTGTTATACTGAGTTTGACTGTCAGAGCTAATATGGTCAATGCATGGTACGCTACCACAATCCAATTGAATGCAGATTAGCAGTGTCCCACCACATGTCATAAAGAGCACTGGTGTATCTGGTGTAGAATCATTTAAGCCCATCTTGTCTGCCCAAGAAAGGGACTGTTGATTCTAGTGTTGCTCTATATACATATCTCATTAGCAGTGTTTACCTAGGATGATAAACCTCGTTATACCCTAAATTACCAGGTCAATGCACGAGCAGGAGTCATTTGGGACCGGTGGAAGGCGTGTGTCTGTTCCCCAAAGTTCCATTTCTAGTGAACAGTGAACTGCAAGATTGGGGCCCTCAAGAGCTAAACATGATAAATCTTAATTCCATCCCAATTACAAAGGCAGCATGAGAATTGTAGTTCCCTGCAACTGGTACCTTAGATAATGCACACATACTGAACAGCTAACACTTCTAAATGTGCATATATACCTCCCAGTACTGCTATACATATACACAGTAAACCTGCGGAGCCCACACAACACGATTACAGGCAACATGTTTATAATGCTTTTGTAATTTTCTGTGC
This sequence comes from Pelodytes ibericus, assembly GCA_036172795.1. NCBI lineage: Eukaryota > Metazoa > Chordata > Amphibia > Anura > Pelodytidae > Pelodytes > Pelodytes ibericus. The sequence goes on along the minus strand of CM069860.1, from coordinate 12,850,714 downwards.
ATGACAGTTTGATGGCTAGACACCATTTATAGAAGCAAACACCTGCCTGAAAGATTGAATACACATTGCTCAGCACAAGGTGGATGTAGGGTTATACACTGAAAGAGTCTTTTTTTAATTTATTTTTTTTACACAAACCCCTCCAAAGAGGGAGCTTGTTCCCCCGTCTCGGTATTGCAGTCAGGGTGGAGACCTGTTCAGCTCTGTTTGCACTGACATTTTTTGCGAGGTTCTCCCCTCATTTTCTGAAACCAAATCTACCGGTGAAAATAATGAGCCTTTAACCCCTTTGATGCTGCTCCACGATTTACATCTGGTCAGGCAGGGAATGGAAAATGATGCAATAAGGGATAAAGCTAGAGGTGTGGGTCTGGGGATCACTATAATAATACCTGGATTTTGGGGGAAAAAACATACAGGGTGATGAAATATATAGCTATATATTAATGTATAGGGGTATGAAAAAATGCATTTAAATGTATGATAATGTATGTGGATATGCATTAACATGCAAAAAAAAATACATCAATGCAATTAGACATAAATATAAACCAACATACATTGATGCAGTAAGTAGTAACAATTTATGATTACAGACAGATAAAAAATTAATATATAATAAAATACAGAGGGATTATTTAATACAAAGACAACAACATGGAGAAATCTAATAGCATGCAGAGATATATAATAAGATAGAAAGGCATACACTATAACGCAGAGGGATTGAGTAACATATAGAGACATACAGAGGAATATAATCATCTAAAGAGGCATACAATAACATACAGAGGTTGTGTATTCAGAAACAGACATACAATAATATGTAGATGACTATAATAAAATACAGAACAGTATAGTAATGCAATAGAAGATGTAATAATATACAGAAGGATATACAAATATCCTAAGAGAGCTAATAACCAAGTGATGTACAAAAAGGGATGTAATAACACACTATGAAATTGAATTTAGAAAAAGGGATTAGATAACATACAGAGGGATTAGATAACATACAGATACATACATATCATGCTAAAAGATTTAGTAACCAACAAACAAAATACAGACAGATTTAATGACATGCACTGGAGATATAATAACATACAGACAGATTTAACAACATGCAGACAGACTCAATAAGATCAGAGAAATTTCAAGTAGCATTTAGGATTTCAGGTACCTAGGACATAGCTGCTCATATCAAACACAATTACAGGGTTTCTGTTAATCTCAACATAGTTTATACTGTGAAAGTAGATAATAAAAATGCTGAAAAATTATCTATACATTGTGTTAGCAGATTTGCAAGGAAATGCAAAACTAGAAGACAACTCTGGTGTCTCCTGTTTATGACATCACCAATGGCTTGACATGTAAATTAAATGGTTTTCATTGAGAAATCTGTAATTTGCATATCAAGCCACAACCATAAATACATTTAAAACACATTTGTCTCTTAAATTATGCATTTGATTATAAAATTCTGCTAACCCAATATATAGATAATTTCATACCATTTTTTATAAGCAATGTTGAGGTTGAGCTCAGGGGATACGTTCTTGTGGCCAGACACAGCCCAGACCAATACGGACTGCTCATACTAGACATCAATACCTAACAATATGTAACAATACAGGTTGGGTTATTTTTCCACAGCAATAAAGTTTTAAGGTTTCCTTCTATGGTGAGACATTGACAACAACTCTGGAATTATCTCTTATTGGCCCTCAAGCTTCTGTCCCTGGGCATCTGCGCTTCTTTCTTTATACTTCAGCTCTTGAAAATCTATTTCAAAATAACCATGACATTAAACCAAAATGCTGCTGATAGGCTCATCTTTCTCATCTGTGATTCGTGATCTCCTCAGGTCTGTGAAGCTTTGCACTCTTTCTATTACTTTGAGAATTAAATACAAAATCCCTGATTAGGCCTCAATGACTCTGCTTTCCTATACATCTCAAATCTCATCAAGACATTTCCACCACCAACACAAACTCAACTCTTCGACTGTTCTCCACCTTTATCACCTCATATCTCTCCATCTTTAAGAAATCCCTCAAAACCCAATTCTTTAAATAAAAAAAAATAAAAAAGCCTATAACCTCAACAGAAGACCATACTTTCCTCTCCCTTTACCAACTGATCATCTTCACCTACCACATCAGCTATCCCTGCTTCCTCTCCTGTTCCTTATGCAGTGGCGTAACATTAGAAGTTTTAGGGCTACTGCAACCTGGCCAGCCACTCTATTGGCCCAAGTGACCCCTGCGACCACCTGCCTGACTGCCATCAGCAGTATATGTCCCCCTACAATGCCAAAAATGTATTCTACATGCCGTCATCTGACCAGCATCAGCGCTACTGCCGTGCGGCTCCCAGCAACAGGGAGTCACACACTCTGACATTTGCCTGTTCTCTAGTATCAGTAGTCTCAGGTCTCTGCCTCTTCCAGCAGAGATCTCCTACTGTCTATCTATACAGTGCGCAGGGCCAATCATTGTGCTGCGTGGGAATATCTATCTATATCCCCAGCCCTGCACACAGTACCAGCGGGGAGCAGGTCTCTATTAGGCATGCAATTCTAATGGAATGGGATGTTTTAAAGCTGTATGAACACACATCAAGTAATGGATTTCATCAATTACTGGTACAGCTTGGGTATTCCAAAGGTATACATCGATATGAGATGTGCTCTTTTGGGGTAGAAGCCTGAAGGAGGTATTTGTGGTGAAGTTGGAGGGCCCCAGGGCAATTTTCGTACCGAGGCCCGGTGGTTTCTAGTTACACCTCTTTCCGTATGCCTCATCTGTTTTCTTATTCTCTTGCGGATTGTAATCTCGTGAGCAGGGCCATCTCCCCATTATATATCAGTTCGTCTCTCTGAATTGTATTGAGAGCTGCCTAAAATAGTGATGCTATATTAACATTTCTATCTTAATAAAAACAACCATAATAAAGATGGTGCTGTCACCATGGAAACCAATGGAATCTTCCAACTGATCATCCTTCTTTTAGAACTTTACTCTTTATGTACCTTACACTTGTTATGTTAAATGCTTTCAGACCTCTACATATTCGCACATTGCTGTGTAGAAGGCAGTCAGTGTAGTTTGTTGACTGTGAAACAGAAGGAGTTAGATGATTGAGTTTGAGAATTTTAAGCTGATTTAGTTTTCCCCCGGCTAACATGGTACCACTCTCGACGTAATTTATATACAGAGGCTTTAATTAATGCCGCTGTATGGGATCAACTTGGAACAGCTACATTGCTTTGCAGATCTGTACAGGGGCATCCACTGGCAATGCAGTGTTGGACTACAACTATCTTATTACATGGCTGACTGAGCTTGACAGGAGTTGTTATCCACAGAAGGTGGCCAGAGGTCTCCTATCTCTAACACCTCAAACGAGAAGTTCTGACTTTGGAGTAATTGTACAGGGACATTGCTAGAAGGTTAATTACTGCATCAAGTGTATTTCACTAAAAATCTCTTAATTTTGTGACAACAAACTGGCTCATACTGATCTTTACAACAACAGCTCATTCCTCCCCTGGTAGTGAGAGGGTTAAGGCAGTAGCCCTTACTGTATAATATAATGTAATCAGCCTTATGCCAGGTGATAATTCCAGCCTTAGCTTCTTACACCGCAGAGAGCTGGGCCGGGGGGCTGTACCTGCCTGTACCCAGCACTTGTGTTGCATGCAACAGGATTTCCAGTGTCACCCTGGCATAGTTCCTTGGCACACTTTATGCCCTCCACCCCAGAACAGATGGCCTTTTCACCCTGGCTGGGACCCAGAGCTTAATGGGGGAGACCTTTCCTTTTATTCTTCCCTCTGCAATAAATCCCAGACCCCAAGCTTAAAGCTGGACAAGTTAATAACCCTGTGTTAGCCCAAAGTAATAAAATGGCTCTATTGTTCATTATCATAATGTATTATATACCTTTAGCACCTCCATATATACACATCGATATACAGTACACATGTATGTGTGTCAGAGCACCAGAGATGCCCAACACAATATAAACATTTGCGGTGTGCAGAAAACACATCGTACTCGTGTGTTAGAAGTTCATTAACATTACAATCATCTGCTGCCTATATGGGAGAGACTTTGCCAAGCTGACCCTTTCATGAGAACTTGGTAAAAACCTGAGTTTACCTCCACCCTACAGCTCCCAATACCCAAAGCAATAAAGTTAGTCTGGTATAAATCACCAATGTACTCTAATAAATGCTGGATTTTCGTGGGACAGTTATAAGGGCGTATTGTGAATACACCATTCAGGGAAAATAAATAGCAATGCTATGCAGCAGGATAATGTATGAACAGCTATAGTAGGGAGTAATCTGTCGGAACATTCCATTGGATTGCTGTACATTTACAAGTGCAGTCATAGCGTTATGCACAGGTCTCACTTCCCGTCATGCATAGTTTGCTTTTGCACTGTGGCTACAGCACTCTACTGCTGCTTTTGTCTGGTGGTCATTGTGTGAACTGCATTTTGTTTTCTTGAAGCTCTACAGCATCGGCTCCTTATCTTATGCAACAAAAACTTTCCAACATGTAATTTGTCCTTTGTGGATAATTTAATTATGCATATCCTGCAAAATGCAGAATGTATAAGCTTCAATAGCTTATATCTTACATGGTGAATGTTGTGTATGAAATAAAAGCATCTTAACTAAGATAGTAAACCGCACACCCCATTTAAGCAGAGATGCTTATGAAGAGCACCCCCACAGGGAACTAATGACTAAATGCAGCACTATAGAACCTGCTTTTGCCTTAAAGACACACAAAACATTCTTTTTTTCTAAACTTTTTTTTGGAGCATACATGTAAAAGTAGGGTGGCCTTAACATGAGGATAAACTGGAATGCACTTTTAAAGATACATGTCATGCCCTCACCATCAGTCTCCGGGTTTTACTGTAAAACATGGATTGACCCAGTCTTGGCTGTGCCCGAGCTACTGATTTTATGCAAAAAAGGGGGTCTCTTGTCGGCACCCTCAGACCCCACACAGACATGTAATCCTAACCTCCATTCATGATTTAAAGGTCTGTTGTTGTTTTTTTTTCCTTGTTCTTAGATTGTGAACAATACTGTAAGCCACCGAAAGGAAACTACAAGATCAACTTGAAGAAATACTGTAAGAAAGACTTTGGTAAGTTTCTGTTTCATGGAATGGGCTTTCATGGAACCAGATCTCAGAAATTCCTGATAGTTAGTACTCTGGGTTAAATAGCGGCATGCATCAAATGTCATTCTGATTGAAGCAAGCCTTCTAAATATGAAGTTGACTGGTTCTTTACTGGTAAGATAACTTCATGGTAGAAGAACTGGGTTTGAACAGACCGGATAGTAGTCTTACATTTTTAAACATTTTCTAACAGTTTAAAAAATGGATATTCCAGGGTTTCCCAGCAGACACAATGATGTTGATTTACTAAACAGTGAACTAGCAAGCATATTGTAAACATCAGCCCTTTACAAAAGTTTTGCATAGCATTCCAACTCCATTATTAATGCCCAATAGTTCCTACTCCCATGTCAGATCTCAACAATTCACAGCTTCACAAATAGACTACACTTGGAGACATCCATTTACACATTGTAAATCTTGCATAGGGTAAATAATACAATGACAATAGTGTTAATATTATAAAATGAGGGATCCAAATCTATTCATCTTCATTTTTGACCAAAACATTGCAAAAAGGGGGTCCTTATAAAGAAAATAACTTTATAAGATGAAACATAAGCGTTATTAAAAGTGTTTACTTTATAATTAATTCGAATTCAGACAGACTTCATGACTAATAGAATAATAATTGTGAAAAACAAACGAAACGCAAAACTATTCATGACAACATCTGCTGTCTGATCTGCTGTCTGATACTTGCCGTTATAGGCCATCATTTATCTACTATAACGAGATGCTAGGAGGGAAAAAAAACACAGTTTGCCTGAACCTAACAAAAACAGAGTCTCCTTTAATCACTGCTCAAATGTCATTTTATGGCAGTATTTTGGTGAACGTAAGCCACCCTGTGACTCTCCAATCATTGAGGGCCGCAATATTATACTGCAGGACATCCTGCTTCTCCCTGTTCAGCCCATGATAGGAGGTGCAGCTCTCAGCAGCAAAGGGTGAAACAATCCCTGGCACTGCAGAAGTTGGTGATGTCACACAAATATTGACACAATCACTCACCAATGATGGAGGAGCTCTATCAATCAACAGATTCACACTAACACACAGGATCCTGAAATTCCAGAACCCAAGAATAAAGTAGTTCTTAAAAAACATTTTAGAAACATTTAAGAGAGCCTAAAAAGGCAATTCATTGTAAGAATATTTTTTGCCTTTACCCCATTTTATTGGTGTTTTGATAATAGCAGTAAATGAGCCATTAGGTAAACGAGAGAGAGTGTAAGGAATGGACAGAGCAAAGTGTTGAATGCATGTCCAGTGGTTTGGGGACTATGTGGGCTCAGATGCCAGAAGTGGTGTCAGGGGTCACTCCGAGTGCAGAAGCTGTTTGGAAGATTTAAGTGTGTTGGTCCTAAAGTTTATGCATAGGATATAGTTGTATGTGCTCATCGAGTATAACACAATGTGTACTGTGTGTGCCTGCCATCATTGGCTTCTTGACAGCCAGAGAATTGACATTCCTGGACCCTCCTGTAACACAAGAGTTAAGGGAGGCACCCAGAGGGGAGATGCCATTGGGTTATAAAAGACCTCTGTCCTCAGTAGGGTGAGAGGGGAAAGATCTCTCTCTAGTCTGTTAATTCACGGGACGATTTCATTCTGCCTCTCTATTTCTCACATGTTGCCTCTCCCTCTTTCTTTTCATTAGTGTCCCTTTCTCTGTATGCCAGAAATGTTAAAAAGGATATCGCTTCCTAAAGAGAAAAAAAAAAAATCAAATATCCATGGGAGGGAACCGCATGCTAATGAGATGCTAATAATCACCTGGCTGTGCTGCCATTGGACGGAGGCTGATGGCCCCTAATCAGTGTGACACGGTGACCATTCATCCTGAGCGCCAAGGGGAAGCAACACATTGATGTATGGCAGGGGCTCTTGGCGTCAGGAGAATAGAGGAGGCGTTTTGGGCCTGTGAGACAAGAGAGTCTGAACCAGGCCTCCCCAAGCTGCCCCTGTCATCCACACAAAGACCCCCTGCTGATAAATAGAGCTTTTTGGAAGTGGGGGGTAGCAGCTTCATACTATATTCTGTACTCCTTGTTACCTCCCTTGGCCCAAACAAGAGACAATATGTGCTTGGGATTTTAAGTTGGCCATTAGATGGTAGAGTGTGTTGACTGCATGAATCAAAGCAATGACCCACCATACTGGCAACCTGAGCATTCTCTAAGAAAATCTATGTTCATAGGCATGACTGGCTGTCACTAGACTAAGGCCATGGGGTGATACATGGCATTGCTGGTTAGATGGCCATATGGTTCATTCAAAAATTGGGAAACTAATTTCTTTATATTAATTAGAGTAAGCAATATTTTATAACTTTTAGAGACATTTTCCCTTAAATATAACCCTCTCCATAATGAACCTAGTGCACAAAGCAATGTACAGTCACATAACACGTGCCTAAATGACTAACTGGCAAGGAGATGTAAACTAAAAAAAATCATTCCACAAAATACCTTTTTTTGCTAATATTCTCTCTGTACGCAAAGCAATCATTAAAATGTTCAGAGTTTTTCAATCTGTGGGGTGTGTACACATTATGGAAGATTTATAGCACAGGACAAAAAAAATCAATTTACCCCATAGAGGGTGTTTTCCTACAGCTATTGATCCATTAAAAAAAAAACTAGTCACTAGGACGTAGTATCATTCATTTCAGAAGTTGATGATACTATTTTGGACAGCTATTTTTATGGGTTCCAGCTTCAAAATGTTCAACTACAAATGGTATCTAATGAGAAACAAGTTTCCTTCTAAGGCAAACAGTCTAACAAGAACTTAATCAAGCAATGCATTTCTGAGGCTAGAAAACAGATAAGCTGAATATATCCATTAGGTTTCTTTTCCGAATAATTCCTGCAGAAAATTGTAAAACAATCTCAAATGCTTTAACATTATGAAAACTGGAAATGGGTAAACCAAATTTTTCTATCACGTTTTAATGCCCCTCTCTATATCTCCTCTGTAGTGGTCCAAGTCAATGTGCTGGAAATGGAGAAGGTAGGATCATGGGCAAAGTTTACCGTGAATGTGCTTTCTGTCTACAAGTGCCGAGATGATCGAGTGAAACGTGGGGACAACATTTTGTGGATCCACATGAAAGATTTATTCTGTAAATGCCCTAAGATACTTTTGAGCCATCGGTATCTGGTGATGGGTACAAGTGAAGGCCCTGGAGAGAGGCCAGGTTTGACAGCTGACAAAAACAGTATGGTCATCCAGTGGAGAGATGCATGGACCAGGCGCCTCAGGAAACTTCAGCGCAGAGAAAAGAAAGGAAAATGCTTGAAACCATGAGAAACATCTAAAATTGAGAACTTTGAAACTCTGTACATATATGACCTCTTGTGATTGGGACTAAGGACAACATGACACCTCCAAAAGTTGGATTTTTCATACTATAAAAGTTGCTAGTGGTGCAACCTAGATGAGATTCACGTCCGTGGAAAGAGACTTCCTTTTGTTGAGTTCTGCCAACTAAAGCTAAAGTTTCCAATTGACAGTGACCCCTATCTACAACAGGTCTAAACGACCCCACTATTACACACTTCAATAAAATCTCATTCATCGCATACCCACCAACTAACCATAAACCAAGAAGTCAAAAGGTATCCACAGTTTTATTTACAGATACCTCCCTTTCCCAGCATTATGAATCCAATTCCTAGCATTAGAGCAGCTTTCAATTCAGAATCCTTTGAATGTTATCAGATGGTGACCTGGTGTCACTGTACAGATGTACTTTTCCATGTGTGAATCACAATGTGGTCATATTTTTGCTGTTTTGAATAACTGGGAAAAGGATTATGGACATAGCCCCGATTTCAGGCATATACTGCATCTTATCTATTCCCAATCTGACCACCTTTATGGTTCAATAGAGGTCTACGTCCTTAGCTGTTGCCTAGTAGAATTGCACAGCTTATTAAATATTACTCAGTCTTGCACAGCTGCCAGAAGTTAATGTTGCCTGACGTCTGTTAATAAAGCATTGCCCTTTATTTGGGTGCTGTAAAATGCATGGGAGATCAAAGGATGCGTTTGTCCATACGTCTGAAATTTCAGTCACGCAATACAGACGCTGACTTTTAAAACGGATTCTGACTTTTAAGATGGACCATCTTACATCGTAATCTCATTGGCATTTCATTAAAATTCTCCGGCGACCCGGCTTTTCAGACATTTCCATCCCGCTGTATTGTATTCAAAGGACATGGCTTTTGTATCTCATTATGAAGACCTGCAGAGCACTGTACAGTAACCCAGCCTCTGCCAAAGAACAGTGTTGAATTCTCTCTGGCCGAGCATCCCGCAGAACAAAAGACTAAGGGAGGCAGATGCCGTCTATGTGTGCGTGTAAAAAAATTGCTATCATGCAAAACAATTTGACATACCAGTTGGTATGTTCTTCTGATTTATTGTGATTACAACCTCTTATTGCTCTGGCCTGGAGTACAAATCCAGGCCTCTTTAACATTGGAACAGCAACTAACAGTACATGCATTTTGTAGTAATACACAAATAATTATACCTGCCTGTGTATATAGATGCGCTGTATGTTCATTGTATTACATATGTATACAGATTAATTGGTCTACTCTGTTGCTACTATAAATTATTCTGCGTCTCTTCTACATGCAATGCATTCGTCCCACCAACATAAGACTAGATGTATCAAATGATACAAATGTAAGGTTTGATATACATGATTACCCACTGAATATTTGAGGCCACAGCATTATCAGGGTAGAACTGCTTAAACAATTTCCACAAGAGCCTCCATAATATTCCCCACAAAGCATCTTACTGTGCCATTTCCATTTGAAATCATATGCCTATGTCAAAGCTAAGATATCTTTAATTAGGAGTGTTTGAGGTTGGGAGACAAAGAGCTATAGGCATAAGTCCAAATGTGGTCAGTGTCATAAGGTGGAGGTATATTTACCCATCAGCTATGGGGATAAATATACAAATAATACATTAGCATACAAAGGCCTAACACACACTAATCTGGCTAAGACAAGCCAGAAATGATGCCCGCCCCTACCAGCTATCAGTTTGCCATATCTAGTCCAACGCTTTCACAGTGCTCCCTCTAAAACGTTTACTAAGAAATGCACTGTGTAGAGTTGTGTTGTTCCTATACAGATGGGGTTTATATGGACCAGCTTTCTTAACAGTTTTAATGCTGGATCTGGTTAACTTTAGAGGGAACACTGGCTTAATTATTTGAGTTCCCCTGTTTCCACAAAGTTAATGACAACCAAAAGGCTAGCAGTGGAAACCAGCGTGCCCTTTGTATGTGACTTCAGTCCCCAGGCAAGCAGAGGAGACCAACATGCCTTAGAATATGGCAGCTGACTCGTTTCATTCCACCTATTCTGAGCGCCATATTTCTTTTCAACAGAAACCATACACAGATTTGTAAACAGATACAGTATAATCAACCAGTGAACAGTTTACATCATATATATATATATATATATATATATATATATATATATATATATACTACATTCTCTTTCCTTTCTTGGCGATGGAGCAGGCTCCTGCCTTATAAACGCCTTTCCAACAAGGAAACACATACAATAAAAAAAAAAAAAACTGCCTGACCAGATAGATGTTTTTTTTTGTTGTTGTTTAGTTAACATTGTTTCTTCTGTTTTCATGCACAACTGTTGATTTAATAGGATACTGAAATCTTGCGATGTGTCAATTCTGTATCACAATGGAAGAATGCATGAGACTGTGAACTTGACTGGCTCAGTGAAGTGTTAAGAACGTGTCGTTGTGATTGATACACGTACAACAAAACTAAAACAACAGTGCAAGGTTTGAGGAGTAAAACACTCTGTAATGTTTCACAAGCAGAATCAATGGTGCAAGGAACCCGCGACTCACTGAAAAAGGTTTCAGAAATATTACTTATATTCTGCAATGGTGGAAGGGACTGAGGCAGGTCACATTTATTTATGATTGTTCAGGTGTAACTCGTAGCATGCAAGGTGAAAACGTTGGTACTAATAAAATAGGATAATGTTGTTTGAAGGCAGAGTCAGACCGCCTAGATCGGTGATGACGAACCTATGGCACCCATGCTGCCACAGTGGGCACGCAGAGGCTTCCACTGTGGCACGCAGCCACTGAAGGCAGGGGAGCTTGCAGCTTGATGTCTGTGTGCTGGCCATATACACAGATATCCTCTTGCGCTCCCTGCTCATCTGCAGGGATCTCATGGCAGGCTTTGGGTGCTATGGCAAGAGCTGTAGGTGCAATCTGGGTGTGCTGAGCAAGTCCTAAAAACTAGGTTCTGGGTGCAAGCTAAGAGCTCTGGCAAGAGCTGTGTACAAATCATGTACATACACACATATAAAAAAAAAAAAATTGCGCAGACATCATTGGCACTTTTGTAGTTAGAAGATTGGGCAATCAAGTCTAGAAATGTTCACCATTACTGGCTTAGAAATATAGTCTGGACCAACATTATGTGATCCAGATCCCAAACACACAGTGCACACTATTCTTTATACAGTGCCACCTATAGCTTCAGCTCACTAGCTGGAGACAAACGTTCAGAGCATCAGTATGCAACTTATACTGATCATTTGATTAAACCTGGTTTGCAAGTGGTTTTGTATTTAATTCTTCCTGTGAGAAAGCTTAGTACCTATTTAAACAATATATTTGTAAAGTTAGGTAGGGCATCTGAAATTTGTATGCTACAAACCGCAGCCGATAGTAGTTTTTTCTTCTAGGCTAGTTTCCCACGCTAAGTGCAGACACACACAGTTCTAGAGATGGGAACAGACACATTTTTGGAGGCAGAGATGCATAAAATAAAAAAAAAGAGACACACCTGGAAGAAAGAAAGTGGTGAGGAAATATGGAAGGGAAAAAGAGGAGTGAGGACAGATTAGAAGGGGATGAGAAGACAATTCATCACATTATCATCAGCCGCACACCTGGGTGTTGGGAGAGCTTATGGACAGACGGTGGAATGGGGAATTGGGTGAAGTTCTAACAGTGTTTAATTTTAGGGCTAAGAGGAAAATAGTTGGATATAGCTATAACGTTTGATATTTTTTCCAATTCCTAAAATCACTTATGAAACTATTAAGTAATTATAGCAATCAATCACAGCCAACGATAGTAAGGATAATGCAGATCTATACACATGCAACATTGTGATCAGTGGTCTACCCCTTAATCAGGGACCCAGGGAGTCCTATGTCATATGTTATTTTAAAGATATAAGGAATTAACAATATTTGGTAAAGCAACTGTAAATATTGGTGTTGATAAATAAATTGCAGATATTTCAAAATATTCCACCTTGCAGGAAGACAGTGGACCATTTTCAATATGCTTCTAAGTCACATGGGGGGCAGTATTTAAAAAAAAAACTTGGATTGAGCAGTCTTACCCATAGGGCTGTCACAGGTTGATTTCAAAAGCAAGATATTATCTCAGTCTGCACAAAATAGATTACAAGTGTTTTAGCAGCTATAAAAAGAATTGGGGTATTTTCGGTAAAAAGTAAACAGCAAAAATCTTGCCAATTTTTCCAAATTTGCTATTTATGATTGATGTTTGCAGTTCACTTTTTAGTAAATAGAGTTCATTATATACTCCCGAAATGAATACAACAAACATGCAAATTCTCACACATAATCCTCATGTTCTAAGATACACTGTGTCTGAAAATGCCTAATATGTATATATTATAGAAACTTCAACTGCCTCATATCCAACTGGCAGATATACTTACATACACACATTTTCCCAACACCCAACAGTACCAGAATATATGTTTCCAGTGCCATGAGCAGAGTACATTTGCTGTGCCAGTCTCCTTCATTAAAATGCTATTGTAGGTGCCATGCACATTGGCATCCTGGATTTTCCCCTATGGACAGGTGACCAGAGATCCATATAATCTGGTCCTTAAAGACCATTTCACAATGTGGGGTTGCTAAGGGAAAAGTGGTTGGACATTATATGCTGGCACAGTGTCTTTAAGCACCAGATGGTGATGACATCATGGTAAGTCACTAGGCTATAAAACTACAAACAAGCAACTATATTGAGTTACATATATTGATTAGAGAGAGATAGTATTGTATGCCAGTGTGGCTGGCACCGTGGGAAATGCAGTCACTGACAATATGGCTGCAATGGACTACAAATTGCATCATCAGGGAAATTGCAATTTATAGCAGCCTACTACATATTGATTAGCTGTGATCTTTGGATTTAGCTTTCTTAGCATGATGTAGTGTGGAGCAGTTGGAGTGCCAGAGGTTGCCTGTGTCTGCTGGCACCTGCTGAGTTAATGTGCATCGCTCTATTCCTGTGTTGGCCAGAGTGGAGTGGGGACAGGTGCACAGGGGCGGTCTGTTTTCCTGCCTTTCATTCCGAGAGGAAGAATTGAGCCTTGTGGCTGAGGCAGGATTCCTCCCGTTCTTCTCATCGCTGCCAGTAACCCAAAGCCAGTTAAAAGAGCCGCCCTCCCCCCCTTTAACCCACCGTGGGCTGCCTGGACTCACACCTGCACGTCTGACAGCTCCCTGGAAACTGGAGACCCGCACTTCATTTTATATATCAATTAGGCCAAGCAGTGATTAACAGAGAACATACTCCCCTTCTGCACCCCTCCCCCAAGGCATCTAGCACTGCCAGAAATTGGGGTCACATACCTCAGCCTCCTGTATACTACAGCACAGCAACCAGGGACACATAACCCACTTCTCTATTTTATATAGAGAGATCAGGGAGACTTCTCTTTTCTGTATATACCAAAATAAGGTACACCTACCACTATTTCTCTCTGTTGCTAGAAAGAGTCCAAACATTCCTACCTCTCCATCCTGAATATGACTTCACAGAGATAAATAACACCTACCTCTTTCCCCCCTTTATAACTGCACATCCTTCTTTTATATTAGATCACAGCGACATGGGATTCCTGTCTGTCTTTATATAAAATATTGCAAATCATTGCTGTGTGTAATGTGGGTGTTTTTCCCCCCCAAGTCTTTCACAGTTTTAGAACAAAGGTTAAGAGTTTATATTTTCCAGTGTACTTTCTCTTCATTTTTGTCACGCTCAGTATCGTCCAGTGGGATTGGTCGGATCTCTTTGGCCATGATTACATGTCCTGTTTTGAATGGCTGGCCTTGAGTCCAACCCCGGCACATACAACCATCTTGGAAGGAGATCAGATATTTCCCTGTAAACGCGAAAGAATGCACAAATATATAAAAAAAAATAAGAGAGAAAGAAAGGAGTGAAAAGTTCAGGCCTGGCCTTTGTGGAGACACAAAAGAAATATATATATATATATATATATATATATATATATATATATAATCAGACTCAGACAGAAGGTAGACATGCATAAAAGTAGAAAGAGAGCTAGATACAAATATAGATAAACCATCAGACAGCAATATGTATTCTTGGTGTATTAACTTGATTTGAATGATTTTATATTGCTCGTTAGGTAACCCAGAGATGGGGGGTGCCTCTGCGGCTGCCGTAGTTTATGCACAGATTATCGGACTGTAACTTAGCTTCATTTCGTATAGGGACATTGAGAATGTACTAGAAGCGCCTCTCTCACACAAACAAAAGAAATTCATAGTGACCAGCAGTACTGCAAGTTGGGGCCACAATCAATAGTGATCAGGTCGGATTTACATCTAAGTCACTCCACAGACACACACGCTACAAAATTCTTTTAAAAATGAATTCATTCCTTTTGTGGGCGTGGTATAGGCAAACAAAAAAGGAAAAAAAGGAATAAATGCTGATTAGCTTATATTACCATGCAGCGGTACATGAATTGGTGAGTGGCGTGATTTCGACAACAGTCGTCTTCAATTTTCGTCTCAACCTTCTTCATATTCGGACAAATAGTTCTCGACCATCAGGAGTGCTGGAGAATCCAATTACAGACAAATTCCCCAATGGAAGTTATCTACTTTGGCCCAGCAGTATATTTCCGCTTTCTGTCTGCATACTTTAGGCTATGACTAAGAGCTTTTTTGCAGCTTGAAAGGTATAAGGACATGGATGAAACAATTGCCATGCTTCACCCCCATTCTCTACTGGTGTGCCCTATAGAACTATCTGTTCCTGCTCCTTGCAATGGTCCACTCAATAATGTTGTTAAGTAGATATGAAGTTATGCTCTCCATGGCTGAGATGTGTTCTCACATTAAATGTATCCTGTGAGTGCTGAACAATCAGCTAGTCTACAGGGCAACAGTGACACAGCCTAAGGCACCATTGGTCCAAAACAGCAATATGGTGAAGGGTAAACTATATAGTTAATTTAGGATGAAAATAATGGTGGCAGATAAGTTTAATGCAGCCTTATAGTGCTCTTGCCAATGGCAGGAAGAAAGAATCCCGAATGACCCAAGTTAAACCTAATTTTTGCTTAAATGAAAAACCCAGTATGGATTTCTTTGTTGCCCACAAAAAAAATTCTAGAGTCTGTGATGGAGAAAATGCTTGTTTTATTCAAAAAACAAAGCAATAAAATATAC
The DNA here is from genome assembly GCA_036172795.1 of Pelodytes ibericus. Taxonomy (NCBI): domain Eukaryota; kingdom Metazoa; phylum Chordata; class Amphibia; order Anura; family Pelodytidae; genus Pelodytes; species Pelodytes ibericus. The sequence continues at coordinate 12,834,930 of CM069860.1, read as the reverse complement.
CTATTTCTTTTTCCATTTGTCTGTTGGAATTTTACCTTTCCTACCCACTTCCCACTCAAAATGTTGAGTAGTAATGATTTTTGGAAGGTTATTTGTTCTTTTCCTTGGACTAACATACAAGCACCAACCACAGTTGGTTTACGAAAAATCCAATATGGTGCAGGACGAGATTTTTTTTTTTACATATAGCAACTTCTGAATTTGCTGGCAGATGCACAAGCATTTGGGCCATCCTCTCACCCAGTACATCACTGGAAGCAGACATGCTGGTGATTTATCAATGTTACGCCTTTCTTAGTGGGTTCCCCCTTCTTACCACCTCTAATTATGTCACCTGCCACTTTACTGGAATCTTGAACTCCAGTGGGGGTTAGGAAGGGCAGCGTTGGCTGTTTCTGTGAGTTCCATTGGCGCAGTGCCTCCACTTGTAGGAAGAAAGCTACCAAGGAGAATTTTTGGATGTAGCTGGAATAAATTACGCCCACACAATGAATGTACTTTAATGCTGTTTTATCTAACTTAATAAACGCTGAACAATTACAATCCCAAGCGTTAATAAATACTCATGTCAGACCACAATGCCCTGTAAGGTCAACGGTTTCTCACAGTTAAGTCCCACACATTTGGCAGTCTATGTCCTAACACTTATTCCATAAGCACCTGTTAATAATATCACCACGACCTCCCTGGTGCCCTGTAATTTTAGCCAATATGCACCATTTATAACAAAGGTGTCATGTGCGTACCATGTGGTTATGGCCTGTCTGATGAGCACCTAAAACAGATCAGGGAACTAGAGGTGAGGCAGTTTGGCAAGGTGCCACATTTTGGCTATTCAGGGGCCCAGCCACTGGGATCCTTAGTTCAGGAACACATTTCTATCCCCTAAGGATAAGGGCTAAGTAACTCTGTTATGACATCATGGCCTGCAGCCCCATGATTCCCTAATGCTGATGCTCAGATATTCTGATGTCCACCAATGTTTGGAGTGTTGCTCTGTCTTTCTCCTAACTATGCTGACTTGGTGCCTGTCTACCAGACCTCTGGCATGTGTCCTGATTTTATATCCTGCTGCCTATGTTAATATCTGGACTGTCCCTTAGATTATTAAATTTGCCACACCGGTTTTACTGGATATTTACTGTATACCAGTCTCCATGGGTAGTTTAGGCTTTAGTATACCAATGGGTATCCAAGACTATTTAAAAAAAATACAAATATACTCAGCCCATTTTAAAGTACATCAGAAGACACCAGGTGGTCTTACCACTATTGGATCCTCTGGGACACTATAGTATGCTAGCAAAATACAATGCAACAGAATACTAGTGACAGATGAACATTCAGGTCCACTGAGGCACTGATAAATCCACATATACGGCAAGAAGATATTATATCCACAAATAGTTTATGGACACATCCACGTGGCTAAGTCTATGACTAAGAGCCCTATAGACATTTTTTTATTTATCAGACTCCTTTTCCCCTCTTGCCTGCTGGTTTATGTCTATGTGTGTGTGTGTGTGTGTGTGTGTGTCAATAAATTATTTGTGGATAGCAGCTGGCAGAACAATTCAGGAGCCAGACTATTTATTTTTACTAGCCAAGAAAATATAAAATCCACAGAATTCAATGTAAAACTATCAAAAAAGTTAGGAGCCAGCACTAGCAGTAAGGATTTTCAGAGTCATGTCTCCCAGGACTGGTCAGGCCCTGTAATATCATCTTGTATTTTATGTAGATTTGTCATTAACTCAAAGGACTTTGATTTTCATCTGTCTTCACATTGTACAATACTATTTTATCATATACAGCTCAGTATTGTCTCCCTGTCGACATATAGTTCCCATTTCTTGCTGCATTGTCTCCAGTATAACACAGCTTTCAAAACATTGGTTCCCCAGTAGTCAATGTAGTGCCCACTTAACCCACAAGAATCATAAACTTCAGCAGCTAACTGATAACACCACAGACTCTCACATATTTCTTCTATTCTAACTGGATATGGACAGGGCTGGACTGGGAATGAAAACCAGCCCTGGAAATAATTGCATACCAGCCCCATAGCATTGGGTCATTATACCATACCCATAGCATTGCTTCTTTATACCCACCCCATAGCATTTCTTAATTAAACCAGCCCTAACAGCATAACAAAATTATTTTGTTGTTCATTAAAATGGAAACCATGCATTTAAGGCACATTTGAATAATATATTATTTATAGATAAGACAGATAGATACAGTCAGTCTGTCACACACACATGCAGTCACACACAGTCAGTCACACATACACACACACACAGTCACACACACACACACAGTCATTCACACACTTTTTTATACTCTATATCTTTATTGGGATTTATTATCTTCTAAATATTACATTGTGTCAAAGTGTCATTTATCAAATTGGTTAACAGATTATATAATTTATCAGAATTATTTACAAAGTATATGATATCAGATATAAACCACAACACAGTCAGTCACACACACATACAGCCAGTCATACACACACGTACAGTCAGTCTCACACACATCCAATCAGTATGTTACATCCCAGCAGTGAGGGCACCATACAGGGCTAAAAATACCCAGACGCCAGGTCTAATTTCCTGGTCGTCATGGCGATCTGGGATTTGTCAAGCCCTGGCCTACCCCGATAATTATGATATTACAGTAAATAATGCTGTCGTTCTAATCCCCTTCCCTCCACCGTTTCAAATAAATCTATTACAGAATATGATTCCCTCACCACTGTAGCCCCCTCTTTTTACAGTTCCTCCCCACACATAAATCTAAATATTAAAATATATAATTTACTCAGCCCAAGTCCTCTCAGCTCCACTTTCAACCCCCACATAAATATAATATTAAATTATATCATTGCATCTGTCCCCCACCTAGGGTACAATGATATATTTTAATATGGGCCAAATGCATTTAAATGTCATATAAATACACATTGTTTCATCCCAAGCCCTCATGACCCTCAGCCAGTTATAGGATTGCCATCAAAAAATCAATAATTATAACATTATTGTATTAGGGATTACAATTTTTTGGACCATTTTTTTTTTTTTAAAGAAATCATTTAACAACATGTCTTAATTTTATTTTTGAAATAAAATGGCAAATTAAATCGAATCCCATGATCATATCTCAAATAATATACTAATAATAATAATTGCACTCCATTTTGCACCAATTATGCAAATCCCTACCTCACACACACCTGAATAACATAATTGTTTTAAAGATGGTCCATATTACAGTTACTTTACACAGTTTAAAAGAGTAACTTTTGTTGATAGAAAATGTAGATGACCTCTGTTGTACGAGCTCAGCACTGTCCATGTGATGATCTACATCTCATCACACAGCATTGCGTGCAGAGGGAAGTGGCTGATCTGCGCCCACTGCGGAAGTAACGTTGCCGGATATGACTTCATATGCTCATATATACGGCAGCAAGGCATAGAGGGAGGGCATAGAGGAAAAAAAATCTTTGTCCTTCGGCCGATCGCGGTGTACAGGACCGCGGGAAGGGAAAAAAACCTTTGATCCCTTGTGGCCAATTGCGGGAGGCCGCGGCAGGGCACACAGGGATAAAAATAAAAATAATTACTGTCACAGCTCAAAGCAGCCACAGGGCAGGCGGGCTACCGGGAAATTTCCCTGTATCCCGGTAGGCCAGTCCGGCCCTGGATACTAACATCACAGGGAATCTGTGCTCCATCAACTGCAAGTTATCCCAATCTTTCTTGAATACACCCATACCATCAAGTAGCCCAGTTGAGTTGTGCACACCTTTCTATAAATTGTAAAGTAAATGCAAGTCTATTATATAAATGTACTTGGTGGGGGTCTAAGACCAGGATATCAGGCTTCAGAGGACATTTTCCTAACTTGGTCATGTCAAGCTCAGATCATTGTAATGAAAGGGATTAGAGAGGGCATCAAATCACCAGTTTGTCAAAAGGTAACCAAGACCCTTAGGTTGACCCTGAATAATAAGGCTGTGTTCTCCTCCATCTTCACCTGTAACTTCAGGTTCCTGCATGGGGGTTTTGGACTATTTCAATGTGGAACTGTTAGTTACTTCTGTCAGTTAGGAGCTTTTTAAATATTTTTGAGGGGATATTTTTTTCCTGTGATACTATTAATATTAAATTAGTTTTGGGCAGCTTGCTTACAGCCAGCCCCAAGCGGATGAATTTTTACGTGGGTGGTTTACCCCACTTAATATGGATTATCAATACCCTGGTCAGTAATTCCCAAGAGACAGATAAATAGAGGGACTGGGCCCCTGCAGCTCCTTAGAGGTCTATTTTTTCTAATGGTTTTGTGGAGGGGGAGCAGGAGACCTGTGCATCTACGCACCTTGTGTACATACAACAAAGGAAAATAAGAGGGAACTTAGCAGGTAAAATCATTTTACCAGCAAACAAAGAGGGACATTAAAAATATTCATACACTTGGTCCACCACCATATTTTTGTTTTTATAGATAGAGCAATTAGAGCATTACAATTCGGAAACCCCTAGACTGAATATCTCACACTGAGGGGAAGTAAAAACATTTTTTTTAAATGGACCGATGGGGGAGAATGTAGAGACAAGACGATTGTGTCAGGGTGAGAATGTGGGAGATAAAAGCCTAGCGCGAGACATGCCATTTATATATATAAACTGAGAACCAGAGGCGTTACAGAAATATTTATGTAAGGCGAGGCACGTTAATTTAACTGATCAAAACACTGCTCAGCAGCACACAGCTAAAGCCAAATTTAGGTTAACCCTTTCTGTCCAGAGGAAGCAAGTGCAAATTGGGTAAAAAGAACACAGTGTGTTTTTACTAAGGTTTACTAAGAGATTTAAACAAAACTGGGGAGGTGAAAGAAAAAATATGTTATCATTTAATAAGTTGTAAATTTCCCCTACCTACTTATTTGTGTACAAAGCCTATCAAAGTATCTTCTGTCTGAATGTTTAACAAGCACACTTTGGGTCTCCCATTTATGCTTATGTCCTTTATCAACATAGAACAGCCAGCCATCTCTCTAGAGACACCAGTCAAAGAAAACCCTGAGTCCTATCAAAACGTGGATATTAGTAGTATCTGTCAGTAGTAGTGTGAGGTGCAAATCATGTTGAGATATCTTTATACACCAAATGCAAAAATATTTCTCACACAAAAATGTTGTTTATCTATTGCGGTATGGCTGGTTCTCTAATTGGAGTAGTTATATTTTTATTTGACAAAATGACACCGGTCTCAATTTCCTCCCTAGGTCCATTAAATGGTGTCTATTAAAAAAAAAAAAATCTCGGAGGTGAAGGCGTTAACCCTGGCTGTGCCAACAGAGTCTGGGAATGGTTTTGGTGCTGTTTGAAATGTCGGTATAATATTTACAGAAGCTAGAGATGGATGAACTGACTCTAGAGCCTGAGTGGGAAAGTAGAGCTGGGAAGGGGGGCGGCACTGCTAGTTCCTAGGACCTTCCCAGAGGTACATCTCAGTCTTTGAGAATGCTGAGACTAACATATGTATATATATGTAGTACACACACATAAAATTAAATGATTGGTTTCTCCAACTGGAAACCTTACAGTAGGGCTGCACAATCAGAAATGCATGTGCGTGTTGGGCAGCATTCATCATTCTTATTTACAGTAATGGTGAAGAATAGCTTGTTAGCCATAGAAGAAGATTTGCTTATTTACACATAACACAAAAGCAGGTTAAATTAAATGTATTCAAACAAATGTATTTACATTTAAAGGTATAATGAAAAAATGGGCCGTTACGTCAGGTGGGCCGCACTTTGCTGTCAAACATGTCACATTTGTTCCGCAGGTCACATGTTGGACACCCCTGCCGGACAGTTTCCATTTTAATATTTCAGATTTAGCGATTGGTCCACCATATTGTAATGGACAAATATGGATAAATGTGGCTCAGGCACTTATAAAATATCTGTACATGTGATTCTCTTATGTGTGTTCATGAAAGCAGGAATATAGCCATTGATTCGGGCCTATTAGAATGGTATGGAGGCTAAGTGGATACCTAGTGTACAATTTGCTTTTTCCATATGTTAGTACTGAACCTGCAGATCCGCCAGGTGAATATTATAAGAGATTTTTTTTCAATCAAAGTTGGACTTGCTCATACCTTTCTGCAAACTGCACATCATTTAACCCTCTCTGTCATCCCCCGTACAAGACAAGCCGGATGTGAGCTGATGCTATGGAGGGAGGGAAGCTATCAAGTTATTCATTTCTTGTGTCATGGGTTGGTGCTTGTCAGTTATTTGCAGGTCATTCAGACTAATGAAAATCTTCTCCCCCTCCACAAAATTCATCAAGTGCTTAACCCTTTCCCTGCCAGACTGTCCTTATTTTCTGAAAAACACAAGCCAATTCTCCGGAAAACGTAAACTTATCAGAGGCATCAAAAGAATAGAATAGGTGAGGGTAGAAGCAATTTCATGTGTTAAAACCTTATCAATTATAATTACAGGATGCAGATATTTTACCTTTTTGTCAGACCTCTGAAATCAAAATGGATAAAACCATGGCTGGAACGCAGTATAATGAATAATATATTGGTAGATCATTGGTCTGTACATAGACGTTTTTGTGGAGAGGGGGCAAGACAAAATCACCCTGACTTACGCAGAATGAAGCAACACTGATATACTGAACCACAATGATGGGACTCGTTGTATTTCTTAATAATCTACAGTCAGGGCCCCTTCTTGCCCCACCATGCAGAATACCAGGGGCTCTGAATCATGCACACACACACAAAAAAGCCACATTATGCCCCTATTTAAATTAATGGTTCACAAACACCAATGAACCATTGCTATTTATTCAATGCGAGTCATTTTTATTAATCTAACTCCCCCTAATAAGGATGATTGGATGATTGGGTCCTACAGACAAGGACAGACTCAAGCTGCACCTTTGTATAACAGAGAGGAAGCTGATGAGTAGCCCCCCTGCTCAGTAGTACATTCAGGCACATACCGATGTACACAGACACACCTGCAGACAAACATACACCAAATGTCTGTCAGTACCAAGTAATATCAAGGAAATCCTCCTGCCTCTCTCTCCTGAAATCATGGGAAAGTTCCCCAAATATCTATCTGCCTGTCCTTCTCTGTCATTCTGTCCCCAGCAGACCTGCCACCCACCTTGAACACATGTAAATAGAAAAAAAAAGATAGATAAAAATTGGAATCATTACTTCAATATCATTTATAGGATTATAGAAAAGGAAATATAATATTGGGGAACACAGTTTACATCTTAACAGCATAAGAGACTTGTAATGTAAACATTAGACAATACAAATAAACTTTAAATATAGACTTTTAGTCACAAAATTAGGAACATGCGGTATAGTGTCTGGACACAAAGATGCTCATTGCTACATCAATGTTCAAAAAACGCAAGAGTGGATATAGAAACACAGCATGAAAACACAGACACGCAGCAGGACACACACACCAGCACGAACACACATCCACACACACACACAGCAGGACACACACCTTTCAATCAGCAAGCTGTGATTAGCATGACAAAGTGCCCTTGGAGAGCAGCTCCTGGTGAGGACAGATTGGTCACACAGGATTAAACAAGAGGCTCATCTCTCTGTGCCCACACTAAGGGACAAGCAGTAATATTAACCAAATCCATGCCGGGAGATCCACAGTGCTAGTAACCCTTCACCTGCCAGGAGACAAACAGTGCACTGCCAGTAACTCATAACATGTAAGGAGACTCACAGTGCTACTAACCGTTAATCTGTCAGGGGACCTAAAGTGCTAGTAAACCTATCCTTGCCAGGAGACATGCATTGCTTGTAACCCTTTCCCTGCCAGGGGCCATGCAGTGTTCGTAACCCGTTAACTCATAGGGAACTGACATTGCTAGTAAGCCATCAACATTTAGCAAATGCAGGATAAGTAACACCTCAGTTGCTTAGGGATTCCCTGGTGTCCGTTTGCCTTTCTCTAATGCTGCAAAAGATAACCATTACATCAATAACTGTTTATGTGCCAGTAACCAGTGAGCCAGAATTTAAGGTATTGGTTATACAGAGATATCCATAAACGGCTCAGTCACTTTCAGTGGCTCACATTTGTACAGGTATATGCCGTTACCCCTGTTAGTGGATGGGCCTGAGAGATGTGTACCCTGAATTAACAAACCCCCTTTATGTTTATAGAACCATTTAATAAAATAACCCTATTTCCACCAACATGACATGCAGAGCCTTTAACCCAGATCTACTGATGCATTTAGGAAGCGAAAATCCCTTCAGGCAAGTCACTGGGCTTCCAATAGTTTCCATACCAAAAGTAACACAAAACCATAATAATATTACTTAAAGGAATACTAAACAGTTTTTTTCACATGTGCTTCTAATATAGAAGCACAAGTGAAAAGTTAGTTGTCCCTAGTATGAGGATTTTGAAAGTACACGCCAGTTTATCCTGTGACCAACAGCTGCCATGCTTCCCTTGCATTTGAACGTCAGCACGCGACAACCAGGAACTGCTGTGTCTCGCATGTGAGACACAGCAGATAGTGTTAAGATAGTGTTATCTATTAAGATACACATCGGGTTTACTTAAATTTCCCGGGACATGCTTTGTTTAACCCTTGCTTCCTTGAAGGAAGCAAGGGTTAAACAAGTTGGAATGTCCCTTTCAGAGAGAGATGCAAAAGTCATAAAATCCACCCTGAACAACTCATTTAAACTGTTAGCCTCCCATGGTCATGGAACATAAAGAGAGGATTTTCAAACACCAGCTCAGTTATGGCAAATATTTAGCACTCAAGCTGGACAAAATGGGTGGCTATGTATCATGGGAAACTTATTCCACATCAGCTGATCTGAAGCACCAAAGGTTAGCCATTACTGTTCATAATGCATTATAGGTAACTGCCATCTGAAACAAAGTATCCAAGCTGCCACATCACCAGATGATGAACTATTGCAGCCAGGCCCCTTACACAGGTCAGGATGCATTAAACCAGCACTGGAAAAACATTTTTAAAAAAAGGGCTAATAATATGTTTTGAAACAAGAAGAAGGGTACCAGGAGCTGTTGCCCAACCTCAGCCACTGGACAGATTTGCTGCCAGGTTCATACAATGGCATCTCCTGTGTGATATGTGGATGCTGCCAGGCTCCATTACTCCCTATGCCACACACTAGGAGGGTTGGCACTGACCTCCCTCCCCTTCACACACCCTCTAACACTATTCATGGCCCCATTACCATGTCAATGTGACTGTCACCCCTTTTCTGTTACCAAATGTCAGCGGGAGATGAAAAGAAACAGGGAGACAAGAGGGGCTCTGAGAAAAAAGGACAGAAGGGGAGAGAGAATAAAACAAATGTGAAAGTAAAATAAAGGGAGCGATGTTGGGTGGGGGAAAATTGCAGGCAGGATGAGGGACACGAAAATAGAAAAATGGAAGGTTGGCAATAAAAGGAGACAAATAAAGTTGTACAACAACAAAAAAATACAGAAATAATGGTGCAGAGGCTAAGAGGTAAAATTTGTGTATGGGCAGTGGCAAGAAAGGAATAAATAGGGAGTAATCCACTACAAGGAAATTACAAACTCCTGGAAACTAAGGGAAAGGAAAAAAGATATTTCAAATATATAGTGAGCTAGGAAGATATTAAGTAAAATAAAAGCCATTACAATATGCCACACTCACTTCAAGACATGACCTTTCTAATTCAACCTGGACTCATATTCTCTCCCACTTTGTCTTTTGCAAACATGTCGCTCTATGGCCTTCTCGCCTCTCACATTTCTTTTCAACAATATATCCTAAACACAGCTGCTAGTCAATTCCCCACTCTTTAAATCCCTTCTTCCTTGCCCATTCCTTTTGAAATTCCTCCTTTGGCTTCCGATTACCCAGCAATTGATTTTAATCCTTTGATTGCCAGAGGGGTAAACAGTGCCTTGTTACCCCGAGCATTAAAATAAAAAGATTTTTCATCCATCAAGACAACGCCATCCATCTCCCAGGCATCCAGAGTATTCCTCAAACTAAAGCCCATATTACTGTAAAACATGTACACTTTCTATCTTGACAGCCAATGGTGATTGGTGATTTGTGTGCTGAATATAATATTCAGAACTAAATATAGCATTAGAAACATCTCACTGTCATGGCATGACGTAACACGCCAATGCGCAGGGAGGTGGAGTAAGGCTGACTACAGGAGGTGCATGGCCCTAAGCAGCTTGGCAGTAATCTGGATTGATTTTACTAGGAGTAATCTGCTGCATGTCGGCCTGGCATGGGGCAGCCGTGAGGCATAAGACTTGATAAAGGCTATTTAGCCAAAACATCGGTGACCATTTCTTTTTGTTTGATCATTTTTTTTTGCGCTACTCATTTCTTCATTTATTTGTAAGTACTTGTTGCATCTGCTTATTTAATATTTGTTTATTACATTTATTGCTATGTGTCTATAACGGTATAAAGGTCAAGGGAGCCTGGGAAAAAGAACTAGTAATACAAATCTCAGAGGATGACTGTTATAGATCATTGTCCCAAGTAAATAAATTGTAAGATCTTTAAACTTAACTGAAAACCACTTTAAAATCATGAACAGGTGGTATAGGGTACCAACCGTACTTGCAAAATTGTATTCCCAACAGCCTTCCACATGCTGGAGATGTAAGAATGAATAAGGTACCATACGACCCACAGATAGTGGTTATACATTGTCTGGTGGCCATGAAAGTATTGATAGCTCGAGCATGGAGGAGCAGCAAACCATTCACGAAACTACATCTGACCAGCCAGTTGTACTAGCAATTCAGAATGGAAAAAGGTCTGAGTAGCTCCCATATAGTGCTTTCTCAAAAACTATACGATCTATATACCAGAGCGTTATTCAAGATAGAACAATAGGAGTTAACATAAATCAAACAGATAAAACAAGCAAAGAATCTGGGAAATAGGAAATAGAACACTAATGACTAGCCCTTTAAATGTGTATAAATTTTGGAGCATTAGACTAGGCAAAAGCCCAGGCTCTTCTAAAGGGCCTGGAGCTTATTCTACCACATAAGGGGGTGTGGGTCTCTTGCCAAGATAAAGTATTTGGGTTTTATGTTGTAAATTGAATGTGTAAACACGGTACAGAGGAAGGAGAAAGGCATATGTTGTATATACATATGGGGTCCAAAGTAGAGTATATGCACAGTTGTTAACTATCTTAGCATCACTTGTCAACCATATGTGAGGATGTTTTGAGCTGTGCCGGAGGGCTTTACAATCTGTGATGTATGTTAACGTATGTATTGTTTCTTTTATATTATATGCAATAAGAAAAATAAAAGAACTTATAACAACAACAAAAAACAGAAACATCCCACTGCTGTTGTCAAATGAGAAATCATCATTTTGTAATGACAAACTTTATTCCTTTCCAATATTCTCCTGGATGGAAGTATTATAGTGAGTTGTCATGTGGTATAAGATGAAGGCAATTTGGTGCAATAGCAATTACATTTTAAACACTTTAGCAGAGGTGTGCAAAGCAGAGCCCATCAGACAGCAAGTTGTGGCCCAACTAACTGAACTTGGATGCCCCTGTCCTTGGCTGGTAAAACCCAGATCTTGAAAAATATTTTTAATTTGAACAAATCAGGAGCCGGCCTAGTTACAAACGGTACATCTATAACATTTTTATGTGAAATAAACAAAACATTAGGGAAAGGCTTGAAAAATATTTGTGGATTTTAAGAGCCAAGCAGATTAATTCAGGAGCCAACCGTACCATTTTGAGGAGCCAGGGAAATGGTACCTCCACAGAGTTCCATGTAAACGATTTATAAAGATGGGAGCTACCAGTAGGAGTTTTAGGAGCCATAACTCCCTAGCTCAAAAGATTTGTCAACCCATACCTTTTGGATTTTCATTCTCAAACACTCATATTGTGTCCTTTCAAGGAAATTTTCATTATTCTCTTCATGCAGTAGTAAGATTGATACCCAAGTGCTCTCACCCTTACACATGTACGGACAGACCTTGGGAATAGATACTTTGTGCTCACAAGGTCCCCACCCCAAAGGAAAAGCCAGTATGCTTTCCTTACTTTGAAGATGATTGTGTATCACCTTTTCTCTCATAGTGCACTGTGCATTTATTGGTTATTACGTTTTTTTGTAACACGCTGGATTACGAAAAGGTCTACTCATTATGCCCCGATCTTGCCTAAACTCAGGCATAAAGGCATAAAGCCGTATCGTGGACGAATTTTCCAAATTTTTAGGCAGTTAAATTCTCCAGATTTTAACTGGACAATTAAATAGAACAAAGTAGAAGAATTAACGTAAACATATTGTAAACATCAAAATATTTATACACAAATTTATTAATGATTTATATTATAATAGTAAATTTACATTAATATAAGCATTTATGATAATTGTTTATTTTAATGCATTACATTTTATATTTTTATAAAATGTATATATTTAAATATTTTTATAAAAGTATTTATACTTCTTTACAGATTTTAATTTTATTTAGTTTAGGGGGGACTTTGGTTCTAGTCGAAGTCCTCCTATTGACTTCTATGGGAGGACTACAGCTATAATAGCCGAGGTTCTTACGAAATAAGCCGCAGTCTATAGGGAGAACCTAGGCTACCATTTTGGCAGCCTATTGCTGGTTCCTAAATTCTTGATATACAATTAGGAGTAAGCTAAATCCATGGGTTTTCCCTGACCGACCCCCTGAACTAAAGCTGGCCGAAAGCCGGCCAGAAATGTCAGCATGAATATCGGCTACACTGGGCAATTTTCGTGCCGATTCCAGATCACTTCGGTGGTATCTGAGTAGCCCGAATTTTAGGGGTATTCGGATAACCCAAGAAATCCGACTTGGTCAGAAAATCGGAGCTCCCGAGTCGACTTAACATTTTCCATGCCATTGCCATCACTTCCAGTTTTTAATAGAAAGCCAACAAATGGTCTTTTAATGTGTATACTTAGTTGATAATATTGTGAACTTCTCAAAATGGTCATTACCGAGAGCAGGATTATAAACTGTCTAAGGTGTCTATTGGTCACCTATAAGCTAACCGTGTCCAAAACATTTCCAATCGTACAGAAGTCCATGCTAACGATGACAGGCCAATGGAAATGAAAGAACATGGCGAGGTAGGAGTAACAGCAGGGGAAACCAATTAATTAATCCAGGAGGGATCTCCCAGCAGCTTAATGAATTTACCCCAATGAACACATATGCTAGGTGATGAGGGGGAAAAAATGGTCAACCTGGCAACACCAGAGAGAAGGCTGGTACAGGCAGCCGCTATACATCAAACTGGACTTATCTAATGAATGTATGGTGCGTTGGGGTGACCAGCACTGAAAGAGTTAACATTAATAAGATGTTTTGACAGTGCTTCCTTTGGATAGTTTATTTTTCTGTTCACCTGTTGGTTAAGATTATGAAAGACTTCCGTAATGAAACCGATGATTTCTGCAGAATTGAAAAGCCCAAGTCGGCAGCTAGTGACTGTATAAAAACAGGTCTGCTCAATCTGCCCACTCCATACCTGTATACACACATCATGGGCCCCATTTTCTGGGCTCCTTCCCAGGCATGAAATACTGCAAAACTAAGAAAATACGGTGTATTTTTTCCTCTGCCATCTCTATATTTATTTAACCGAAAAATAGTTTACACAGCTTGTGAGAGCAGCGGTCAGGGCCATGACTGAAGTTTGGAGATATTTTTATGTCTTTGAAGGTTAGCTTAACCCTGGTGTCTCTGGCAAAGTCATCTATCCCTGAAAGGGTTACAGTGCCCTGTCTCCAGAATACAGACAAACATTGTGAATGTAGATAATGCCCGATTAGCTCCAGACTAGTCTCACTATATATATTATTTTTAGTATAACCTTATGCACACCCAGTGAATTCTTTAATCTTTTACACTCTCCGGTTTCCAATGAAATGCTATTCCAAGTATCTACTACTCTTTCTGTCCAACTTATGATTTACTAATGTTCTTGTTGAAACAAAAAGCTTAACAGTCCAATTTGTACATAAAAACATTGCTACAAAGCTATTCGAAATAATATGCCACTTGATTTTCATAATCCCTGCAGTCAGGTAGCCAGAGCTCCTAACCCTTTTAATTGTTTTACAAAGAGCTCTATGGAAGAGCTATTCCACTGGCTACTAAAGTTTACTACTATTTGTCAAACTCCATATTAATGTTTATTAGCTGTTCTTATTTAAAGGCTGCACAAAAAGTCAAAAACCCACCAACTTGTACAGAAAGTGGTAACTTATTTGAAGGGTTTTTTGTATATATTGTGATTCAATCAATGCCAGACTAGTTCTCAATCATGGGAGTATTTTTCCCAGGTCAGAAATACAGCCTAAAAAAGCAGATGCCTGTTCATTGGCAAGCCTTCCCCTTGGCATCAATATGATGGTCGTACTGTTTTGTTGTGTTGATAGGCCTGTGGATACCATGAAATTGGAAGGCCTGCTGCTGCCACCGCCGCACTGACAAAAATCTATTTGCCGTTGTCAAAGTGCAATAGGTCACCTTTAACACAGCAACCACGGGCCCTGAAACAGCTGAAGGTTGTTCTATTTAGTGCACAGAAGGCTGAAAGAATTAGTGTAACTTAAATTCAGCTGGCATACAGTCTGCTTCACAGTTGTATAGAATTAGCAAAATTCAATTTTCAAATAGCCAAAAAGTACTGAAGGAAAAAAAGGATGTAGAGGAGGTGAGGATTTGAAGTTGTAGGACCAAAGTAGGTGCATGAAACACTATACCACTTGAATGTTTTTTTAGATAATGTATATTGTGCCCTTTTGTCTATTGCAATGCTGTCCAACTTCTTTAAACTAGCAGGGTGATTAACTTGACAAATTTCCATATGGCCAAGGCAGATTAAGGGATGTGGTCTACACAAGGTGCCATCTGAGGCTGGTCAACACAGCACCTTAAACAATGCACTTGAAGCTCAATATTAATTTTAGACTTGCGTGCATGTTAACAGACCATAGCTGGTTCCACCTATTTAAATCTTTTGTCCTAGAGAAACACAATAATGTTTATTCAAGCTAATACGGCAGGTGTGATGTGCTAAATCTGGATGGTCACACAAAGCCTAGGAGTGCTGGAAGACTATTAAGTTGTAGTGGAAGGGCCAGCCAGGGCCTCCACCTCCTCCACCTGCCCTGTTGCTGGACTAATAATTGCCCACCCTGCTGTAGATTAGGGCTTGTACTCTGTACCGCTGCCTGTCTGAGAATTCTAGTTTTAAACCTTCTCCAGCCAGTAAGAGTCCCTTGGATGTCACACAACAAAGTTTTGTCTGTCGTTTGCTGCATGACAGGCTTTCATAATTTTCAGGTTTTCATTCCAAGAGGGCATGTTAGCTAGAAATGTTACACATCAATGGTTAAATCTAAATTTAGCGTCACATGGATTTAGGGGAAGGGGTGCTGAAGAAGTGATTTCCCTCCTTCCAGTCTCTGAAATGCCAGTGCTCAGCCCATCTCTGGTCCTACTCACTGTCTCCTTATATAGTATTAAACTCTATATGCAGGCACATTCCTAGAGCACATACAGTCTAACCCTTCATCTGCTCTGATCTTACTTGTTTCAGTTACTGGGACTCTTACCTCTCTTAAAATCTTCACTATAACCCCCCCCCCCCCCCCCCCCGGCATCCCTTATTTCTAAAGTCACACAGACTCTGCACACTCCCCCCATCAGCCTCTGCCAACCACAGCCCTAATCTGCCCTAGGTAAATCTCAGTTTCAGTCTTTCTATTGTTGTCACTTGCTATTATTGGTATATGTTTTAGCCTATAAGTTTTCTATTAAAGGGACACTACCACTTACATAAGATGTAACTAGATAACCTGGTCATACATAAATCATATGCCACTGTTTGTTTGTTTTTATTTGATTCAAATAATTGCAAATAAAATTAGGTGTTTATCTCCTGGCTCCATTTTGTGAATATTTCCCATGATGACACATCATCCATAATCTTCCAGCCAGTCTCACTTTACAACTGTAGAGAAAACCTGCATGATGATGTCATAAGATACTCCCCACCTCTCTTACTGGCTCCTGTGTATCATAGTGGGCAGGACTTGGTGGCTGTGTACAGCTTTTTTTTTTTACCTGCCTTCCAACACAAATAGAGGAGATTAACCTGATCAAACAGGATTATAACTCTGCCCCCTTGTGATGTAGCACCCAGTCACACTTTAGTTACATATTTTATTAAATATAGTCACATAACAAAAACAAAATACATGTCTGAAATCAATAATACAAAATAAAAAATTAAAACGTTTGAATTTTTTGGTGGGAGTGTCCCTTTAAAGTACTACTCACCCAATAATTGTTATGTACCTAACACGGCTCTATTACAGAACCCCTCACCCTATAAATGTACTGTCCTGTACCTATCACTGCTCTATTACACGACCCCTCGCCCTATAACTGTCCTGTACCTATCACTGCTCTATTACATGACCCCTCACGCTATAACTGTCCTGTACCTATCACTGCTCTATTACACGACCCCTCACCCTATAACTGCTCTATTACACGACCCCTCACCCTATAACTGTCCTGTACCTATCACTGCTCTACTACACGACCTCTCACCCTATAACTGTCCTGTACCTATCACTGCTCTATTACACGACCCCTCACCCTATAACTGTCCTGTACCTATCACTGCTCTATTACACGACCCCTCACCCTATAACTGTCCTGTACCTATCACTGCTCTATTACACGACCCCTCACCCTATAACTGTCCTGTACCTATCACTGCTCTATTACACGACCCCTCACCCTATAACTGTCCTGTACCTATCACTGCTCTATTACACGACCCCTCACCCTATAACTGTCCTGTACCTATCACTGCTCTATTAAATGACCCCTCATCCTATAACTGTCATGTACCTATCACTGCTCTATTACACGACCCCTCACCCTATAACTGCCCTGTACCTATCACTGCTCTATTACACGACCCCTCACCCTATAATTGAACTGTCCTGTACCTATCACTGCTCTATTATAAGATACCTCAACCTAGAGTGGATGGGGGAGAGGAAGTGAAAAATATTAGGGTTTCCATAATGGATCATATAAACAAGGAAAGTCAGGATACTCTTGGACAAATTGAGTCAGTTGGTAACTATGTTTTGCTTACTTACACAGATACTAATTTCGTTGCTGCAGGCCTACACCAAAATGTTGTGCTTCCTTTTAAACAAAAAAATGGACCTTAAAACAAATGTAGTTCTTCTACCCTTCAGATGACAATGACCGGAACAAACATGGTTAATTCAGCACAGACAGTGTGGCAAAATGACACCCTGAAGAACACACATTAAGAGCAAGTAACTGTGGCTACTGCTGAACCCACAAACTTGTGTGGTTAACACCAACACCATAACCACTATACCACACCTTCAATCAAACAGGGATCTCTGAGGCATATTTAGGATGATCATTCCACCAACATCTGGATCCTAGATGTAAAAGAAAAAGAAAGAAAGAAAACTTGCCAACAAGTCACAGTAGGGTGACCAGATGTCCCCTTATTAATAGTAGACATCTCCTTCATTAAGACCTCAAAGAATCTGCTCAGCAGATAATGTTGCTATCCAAAGATAAGCATCAGATTACAAAAATATCCTTTTAAAACAGGGTTAAACAAAGAATGTCAAGAAAATGGGCCAGTGGTCATGGGCAGGGAGCTTCAATCAAACAAACTTTATAGTGGCTCCTGTTGTCATGTAAGACTAGACACCCCTTACGTAACACCACCAACCAGAATAAAAGAAGGGCCAATAAAATAGGGAGATAAACAAAGCAAGCCAAGAAAATGGTCAAGGGCAGACAGCTTGAATAAAACATGAGATCAGAGCACAGGCAACGAAGATCAACAGCCCAGGCAAAGGTTAAAAAAAAAACAAGTAAATCTAAGAAAGAAGTCACATAGACTCTGAAGTAGCAACTTAGCCCATAGGGCTATCTATGTGAAAACCAAGCAGCCCCACAATTTCTATGGCACGTACTTGTCCACTTTCAGGCTAGGATACAAGACAAAGAATGAGGCTTTACAGGTGACCTGGCTATAGAGCATGGAGACCACTCGACCCTCAACATTCAGCCTTTATCGCAGTGTTAATTTCGTTAACTAAACATTTTCCGTTGCAATTTTCGTCAACTGACTAAAACATGACGAAAATGTTAGAGAGGAACTATTGCATTACCTGTGCCTGTCTACCCCCTGGAACAATGCTCTGCAAGTTAACTTAACAGTGTGTAACAATCTTCTCAGACCTGTTCCTTCCCTCACTGCTGGAGATTTAGTTGACTAAAACTAAAAAAACTATTCAAATGACTAAACTAAATGGCATTTTAGTCAAAAGACAAAGGCTAAAACGAAAAAAAAAAAATTCCATTCGAAATGAACACTGCTTTATCGACGTTCCCCCACTTGAGAGGGAGCTGAAATGCATGCGGGGAACATCTTTGGCCGTCTACTGAGCAGGAAGCACCACAACACAGGAGAGGCCATATAGCCGCCACAGCCTGAGAGACAGCATCATCTAACAATTAGGTAGGCAAGACCAAGCTGTGGAACCTTGACAGCTTGCCAGACAGTTCTGTATATGTAACATAACGTTATTGTGTGTTTTCTAGAGGGAAATCGGGTCCTGCTGAAATACATTGTTTCATTACTGGATGGGCTGAGGGAAATAGTCCAATAAGGACAAAGAATTGCAATCCTCCAGATAATTGAGCCTCAGGTTGACAAACACTCCACCTGTTACACCTATAGCCAACTTACTGCAAAACGGAAACACTATTCCTTCTAGACTCTTAAAAACCAGGTGGATGACTTGTGGATCCATCTACTCCATCAGACCTATGAATAGGCCCCTTTTGCCAATGAAGTGTGTACAAGCATTTCTATAAGGGTTCTACTGTGTGAGCCAACTTCCACTGGCTGTGAATTGCACATTCCATGTCATCAGGTTCTGCTTACACATGTGGTGCTTTGTAAATAAACATACATATACATACATATTACAGCCTCCCTGAATGGTGTTTCCGATCCCTACGCATAGGAAACTCTCAGGAGGGATAAACTAGGCAGGATGCATTTCTGTATTTATGGCTACTGAATATTTATCATGCAAAAGGGCTACACTTGTAAACTCAAAGTTGCCAAGCAATAATGTGCAAACAGCTTGCATGTTCATTACCTGCTGCCTTTACTAGACCTACAGAGACATGGTGCATTTATATATTGCGATTAGCAACCTGTTATATATATTTATTTTTTTTCCGGTGACTGCAATGACTTGACATAGCCAGCAGACAGATTGGACAACTGGTTAAAAATGGCCGCACATTTTTAGGGATGCCACTTAAAGCGGTGTGGTTTAGCAATAACCCCACCCACTTTCATTTAGCTCTGCCCACCGTTGAACAAATGTCAGCCATTTTCTGTAGGCTTTATATACCTAGAATACTAATAATGTCAATCCAGCCCCAGAAGTTATGTCAACTTTTTTTTTATTGCTTTGTCAGTTTTTAAGGCATTTTTAATAATTGATTTCAACTTACCAGCTCTGAAACCCATTCTTCTAGGCTAATTCAAGGCACACTCTAACTACTTTCTGTTTTCAGGATCTGCTAAAAACAAAAACAAATAAAAAGTTATAAAGATTCATAATGATATTATTCTGATTTATCTGACATAATAAGTGACTGATAGAAATTGTTAGCATGGCATTCTCTGCCAATTGTATACCACTGCTGCTCAATCATGCCTACAACTCTACCTTTCACATGATGTCACCATTACGGAGCGGATGTTACACCACTTAACTATCATTGTTCCCAGATCCTCTTTAAAACACTTACTAGTCTTCTAGTGCTTCAAGTACTTGTCTTAAATACCCCTTAAAACAGTATAGTTGTCAGGCAGCTCTAAGAAGGACACCTAATTATTGCTTATACTGTAAATGTTGTAGAGAATCAAAAATTATCTATAAATTGTGGCAGCAAAATGGTATAAAATGTAAATTAAAAAATATATAGGTTTTAAATGTGTCTGCAGTTTCACCTTACAACTGTATATGCAAATTACACATGTCAAACAAATTAATTTATATATCAAGATACAGGTGATGTAATTTCCTTATGAAACCAAGGTCATCAAAAATAAAATTTTCCTTAATTTATGCAATTATTTACAACTCTGCTAGCACAATGTACAGATCACTCTTTATTCTCTACATTCAGAGCATACACAATGTTTAGGTGACGGTATCCCTTAAGCTTGTCCTCCCAGGTTCTATAGGGGGACAACAATATAAGTGGGAATGCATTTAGCAAACACACATTACATTGGCACCATTGAGTTTTAATGCAGCTGCAATCTGGTCAACCTATTTTACAGTGTATTCTACATAATTTTTAAATCATGTAAAGAAAGCACTGATATGTAACTGACCACTGGCTAAATGTTCTTGGGAGATTTTATTTTAAAAATGTTGGCAAGAATTTCACAGCAACACCTGCAAGGCATCCATTTTGAGGTGTAAATGGTTGTGTAAATGTTAGTGAAGTGGCCACAGATATTAAATGTGGCCAAAAAAGCTGTTAGTGTCCTTAAGGAAAAGCCATGGTGTGTTAGTATAGTAAACAAGCTCGAAGTTGTTGCAACACTGTCCAAATCCAAATGATGGTAAATATCAAGAAAAAAAATGAAGGTAAGACCACAAGTAGCGTACTTTGAGCTTAAAAAAAGGTGTAATTGAGGTTAAAAAGGTAATTGCTAACGGTCGCCTATCTTAAAAAAGGATACATTCTGTTTGACTTTTAAAAAAAGTTATATATATATATAAAATTTAAAAAAAACCCACTGGAAATGTCAATACAGGACCTCCATATCCAATTACTGGGAATGAATTTAGGGTGCTTACTAAAACAAGTTTTCATTAAAAGGTAAATATCGCCCTCTGGTGGTCAAAGTATAGATTACTAAACAGTAGGATTTACGCAGACCTTTCATCTTCTCATTTGTTTATCTTAGTGGAGCATCTAATTTGTTGTAATGTGCATGACTAAAAGTGTAGAATGAATTAATTTAAAAGAATAATGGAAGTATGTCCAAACAGGAGAATGGTGGCAAGCTTAGCGCATACTGAAAAAATTCATCAAGAAGGCATCCTCAAACAAGTGCTCACCTCACTCCACTCTGCTCACAATCTGTCACTTTGCCATCGCCTTCACCAGTGAAAGGAATCTCTTGAGCTGTCAGCATTTTTTGGTTATGAGATGTTTCCCCTAGTTTCAGATAAATTAAATTAAAGGGATTACATAGTTTTTGCAATATAGACCATTTAAGTTATGTGTACACTGTGTTTGAAGAATTGCAAGCGAATTTATAGTTTAAAGGACAACTATCAGAAAAAAAAATTACCTTATGTATTATTGAAATATTGCATAATTTGTAGGCATTTTAAATACTGATGCTATTTGTGTGTGTGCCTACATATACAAAAGTCAGAATTCAGTGATGCTTCCACTGGGTCCGATCATCCAGGTTGCTCCGGCGCTAATTGCGCAAGCGCAACACATATATTGAGAATCAGGCGCTGAAAAGTGACTGATTAGTGTCAAAGAATCTCCTGTGCGGCAGAGCTTTTTCTCCCGTACTGTAAAGTGTTGGCAAATGCGCATTTTATTTCACTTCCTGTCACTTTATACATGACCCCCTCTGTGTTTGCTTTCTATGCTGCTAGCAAAATACATCAATGAACTAACTGATTAACTCCACTGACGACAATCCCAATTTAGCTTAGGATCAGTCCTAACAAAGGGACCTATATTGTGATGATGACCTTAGAGATAACACAGCACCTACACGGCAGTTGCTTTTTTGTGTGAAATAAGCACCATCCCATCACCACATATGGAAATATGGAAATTCAGAATAAGACTAGTCTGCGCCACAAGTAAAGTTAGAAAATATAAAGAACAGATTAAAACATATAAATGTACAAAACAAGCTTCAAGTGAGCGCTCTATTACATACAAGACAGAAAGTATATATGTACAAAATATTTCTTATACAAATTGAATGTGTGGTACAATAATTTATCTGTATATATGATCGTGTTTTTAAAAACATTTTTTTACATTTTGGGAGGATGTTGGCTATTTTCACAGTAGCCTAAGTTCTCCTGACATGAGTCTCTATCTTCCACAAATAAGTCTCTGGGAGGATAGAAGTTATCACTTCAGTTTGGTGCATTTTGGCCATGTTTCAGCTGCTTTTGGTTCTGGAAGCTATCGGTATAAAATCATCTAGTATGTCCGTATTGTGGACATATTCAATACCTGATGTATACCGAATCAGTCCAGTCTTCGGATGCACCATTTCGGGGCTGAATATAGGCCCATCTTATAAAAATTGACTATGTGGTACAACAGTTTATATGCACATATAATCACTAGTATGTTTTAAAACAATATTGAATCCAAAAAACTGTTTAAAAAGAGGTCTTTTTAAATGTTCAGTTTTTACAGTTTTTTTTAGCATCCAATATTGTTTTAAAACATGTGATCATATATGCAAATAAACAAGCTACCCAGTATATCCTTATGTGCCTTCAAATATGTCCGCAATTCGGACATAATAGCCGATTACACACCGAACCAAAAGCAGCTGAAACATGTCTGAAACGCACCAAACCGAATGTGGCAGCCTCAATCCTCCACATAGACGACTTTGGGTAAAATAGATTAATTTCAGGAGAACTTCTGTCAACTATTGTGAACATCGCATCCACCCAAGATAACAATAACATTTTCCTGAAATGTAGAACATTTATATATATATATAGTAATCATGACGAAAATGTGCTAAGCCAAATGCCCCGAACTCAGGGATGATGAGTAGCCAGTGAGTTGCCGCATTTCGGCAATTTGTGAATTTAAGCTAGTGTCTGGCCCAAATCCGATTTATAGAGTAGACCCTCAAATATTTTGTACATATATATATATACTTTCAGTCTTGTATGTATTAGAGCATTCACTCCAAATTAATTACTGACGATATAGACACTAGTCAAGACCTGTGCTCCATGAATTGATTACATTGTGTGGACTCTAAGAGACCTTGCTCGTGTACACAGTATCTCTTATCAGTGCAACCCTTTGTCTGATGACATCAGTAGAAAAACAGCATATTGTATTCATTTGAATGAAATTATTCTCATTGTTTCCTGCAGCAAAGAAATAATTAAGAAAATTGACTTTTACCCAGCTAGTGTGGCCAGTCCTGGTGTCTTACAAACTGCTGTAATTTCACAAATTCATCAAACTTTACATTTTTTATATTTTAAGCAATGCAAAATGTAAAACATGCATTTTAAAGTACTTTGAAAGCACATTAATATGCATTAATATTTGGAATATGCATTAGACAGTCCCTTAAGGTAAAAATATTTTAAAAAGAGCTGGTGAGGGTTCCTGATAAGGACACCACGTTGTGGTCAGTTATGCAAATGAGCTTCTTTATTATATATATACAAAAAAAGTGTGTAGTCTGCATACCAGGCCCCAATTTGTGCCATAAACAGGAGGCACCACGCACATCTGAAGGAACAGTATCACCTAAACATTGTTTTACCTGTGCATATAGAGAATAAAAAAAGGATTGAAAATGATTTATACATTGTGCTAGCAATTCAATTTCCCATTGAAATATAGTTGATTTGCATATCAGACCACAGGTGATGTCATAAGCAGGAGACACTGCAGACACATGTAAAACAAAATGTTCTCCTAATTTAGACATTTGTTTGCAATTTTGCTAATACAATGAATAGATAATTTTCAATTTTTTTTTTCTACATCCACAGTATAAGTTTTGTTTATCTGAAACTATAAAAATAAAAGTGTCTAGAGGCACCCTTACAGTTTTTTTAATTTTTAATTGGGGTGAGATGGTTAGCTGATATTTTCAGCACAGTTCAGTTCATCCTTGCCTTTATTTTTAATAAATGAGTTGTGACAGCGACGGAAGTAAGTTTCTGGTGGACAGGTGGCTAATTTGAGGTACACATTGGTGCACATGGAGATACTGACACTTCCGCAACGCAGTATTTCATGAGGATATTGGGGGTACATGAAGCTCCCTGTTCCTTCCCCAATCCATATGTTATTTTTCTTCCTTGCTTTATGCTCTGTATAAATAATGTTTAGGCGGTTGGTGAAGTGCATCTATCAGGTGCACTGACATTTTATTTAGAATCTTGGGCCAGATGAAGGAAGTTCTGACCCAAAATGTCTGCCCCCTGATAGATCTCTACAAGCAAAGAGGTGCTTTATTTATAGTTTTGCAACATTTTTTATTTATTTTTTGGTCCCACTAATTTATTGTGAGAATATCTATATTATTATTTATCATTTAAATATATTTTATTATAAGTTTTCATGAAATAATTACACATAATTTATAAAATATAAGAAATACATCAAAATAAACACTCATTTTACAATGTTAGTTGTTTCAAATCAAATAAGTATATCTCCACAGCCACCTTATTACAACTTACCAAGTTTAGTATTCTGCAAAACTTATTTTTAAAATGTCTTACATGTTACAGGCATCTGATTTAATAGGAAGAAAGTATAATATTAAATACTACCTATCATCTCAAATAAGCAGAAAATGTTGTGAAATTATAAGTTACAATAACATTGGATTATTATTTGTAATCTAAAATGTAATGAACAAAAGAAAAAATACATATATATATATTTATGGTAGTTTAAAAACATTATGAGGTGTTTTATGTTATGTTAATTTTAAAATAATACTTAACCTAACTGACTTAACTAAAACGAAGACTAGATTGAAATTATTATTAAATAATTATGAAATAACTGTAATATGCCAACACCAGTTGCATCAAGTGTTGGCATTTAAAATTAATTTCATAATTATTTAATATTTCAATTAAAATGTACAATTTCCTGTCAAACCGCTATTTCTTTTACCTCATAATAAGTAACTAGAACGCCAGTCTCTTTCAGGATATAAACGTATTATCATGGCCGTATGCTCTGTCTGTACTTATATCATAAAGTATTTGCATTTTTGCCAATTACCAACCATGAGGGGGTTCGGGTCAGGTAAAAACCTGCAGGCAAGCCTGAGGCGCATGCGCGGACTAACGGTATGAGCCCGTGACAGGGACTTAGTGGGCGGAGTTTTTACCTTGTGAGTGACGTCGCGAGGGAAAGAGCGGGAGGAGACACGGACTCCTCTCACTCCAGGGTTGGGGTTCGGAGAGGCGGGCTCGTGGCAGGCGAGTGACAGTTGGAGGGCGTGGCTTATTAGGAAATGGGTGGTGCGTGGCACTGGTTGAGGCGGGGCTCGCCGCTGGTGAGTGACACCTGCGGTGGGGACGTGAGGGGGCGGGGCTTGCTGGATGGCTGTCTCTTAGTGTGGAAGGGTTAAGCTCCAGCAAGAGACCTCTGAGGGAGGAGACTGCTTAGAGTGAGCTGCTTGGGGAGGAATGACAGAGTGACACCCAGCCTGACAATAAGAGATAAAGAGGCTGGAGGACTGTTAGAAAATCATCCACTGAGACAGAGCCAGGTAAAGGAAAGGGGGTGCAGGTGGTTCCAAAATGGGGGTTTGGGTGCATATGGCATGCTGCTCCATTCTTTTGTTTTGTTGTTGGAAGGCAGGCCTGCTGTGCTGCTTTGCAGGCCCCCTTCTGGGTGTGAAAGGGTTAATGTATTGCAATATGGGAGGGGCAGGGAAAAGGTAAGGGTAAGATTCCACAGCTGTGAAGGTTCCAGGGATTGTGGAATGTATTCCTATTATGCTCAGCCAGTCCATGTGCCAAAGGTTAGCCATGCCTGACCCAGGTGTGGGCATGGAGCAAGGTGGCACAGTGGGATGAGGCATGTGATGTGGAGGGGTGGGTTGGGAAAGGTCTTGGTAATATGGAATAGAAAGCCACTCATTTATATTCATGCTGGTTTGGAGAAGGTGAACAAATGACAGCAGCCTGAGGTTGATTGGAGTTGTAGCCAGGCTCATGGTCGTGGTATATAGACCCAAACTGCATCACAAGACAAGCTCATAAAAATAACTATTTCTGGATTGTGGGAGGAACAGAAGGAAATTTTCTGTATGTAAAGGAATGTAAAAAAAAAAAAAGGGATGCACTGCTTGTAAGAGAGAGTTCAAAGCATCAGGCTTTATTTCAAAGTGGGGATATGGCTCCTTATCCCAGCAGAGTTGGTGTAGGACAATGTGAAGAGGAAATCCCAGTAGGCCTTGTTGTAATATGAACAATATCTGACATCATCATGGGTTTGGAACCTATAGCAGAGAACATCTTGTTGTAGTGGAGGGTTTGGTAAGATTGGCAGTGCTCTCATTGTCTTTTTTTATTTTTTAAGGGACTGTCTTGGTGCCCAAATTACATTATTCCAAATTGTAATGCATATTAAAGTACTTTCCAATGCATATTTTGCATGGCTTAAAATATGAAAATCTTACACCTAGATGAATTTGTGAAATTACAGCGGTTTGTGAGAAACCAGGACTGCCCACACTAGCTGAGTCAATTTCCTCAATTAATTCTTTGCTGCAGGAACCAACGAGAATATTTTCATTCAAACAAATGGAATAACCAGTCTCTCTAGTGATGTCATCAGACAATGTGTTGCACTGTTAAGAGATCCTATTGTGTACAATAGCAAGCTTATAACATTCCATACAATGTATTCTATTCCAGCAGAAGTGACTAAATGAAACAAATCTTTATCCTCAGTGTCTATATAATCAGTGCTGCCGCACCTGCAATAAACGTACATCACTGGGGAGGTCTTGAGTCAAATATTAAAAATGTGATTTATGTAGAATGCCTGCATTACATCACACTGGAAAAAAGACTGTGCACTATACAATCGGTAATCTTCATCTTGCACCAAAGTGAGTTTGGGGACTAGACTGTCCCTTTAAGTAAAAAACGTTAATTGGACGTCCAGTGTTACTAGCCGGATGACTAGTTTATGAATGATTGCAAAGTGCTCAGTGATTGTGCAGCATCCACAGCATTAGCATTGACCATTTAGTCAAAAGTATAGTAAAACATGAGTTAAAGAGACTCTAGCAATCTAAATATTGCTTAAACAATGAATGTACAGCATAAAAGATGATGAATAATTATTTAAAAAAGGGATGCACTGCTTGTAAGAGAGAGTTCAAAGCATCAGGCTTTATTTCACAGTGGGGATATGGCTCCTTATCCCAGCAGAGTTGGTGTAGGACAATGTGAAGAGGAAATCCCAGTAGGCCTTGTTGTAATATGAACAATATCTGACATCATCATGGGTTTGGAACCTATAGCAGAGAACATCTTGTTGTAGTGGAGGGTTTGGTAAGATTGGCAGTGCTCTCATTGTCTTTTTATTTTTTAAGGGACTGTCTTGGTGCCCAAATTACATTATTCCAAATTGTAATGCATATTAAAGTACTTTCCAATGCATATTTTGCATGGCTTAAAATATGAAAATCTTACACCTAGATGAATTTGTGAAATTACAGCGGTTTGTGAGAAACCAGGACTGCCCACACTAGCTGAGTCAATTTCCTCAATTAATTCTTTGCTGCAGGAACCAACGAGAATATTTTCATTCAAACAAATGGAATAACCAGTCTCTCTAGTGATGTCATCAGACAATGTGTTGCACTGTTAAGAGATCCTATTGTGTACAATAGCAAGCTTATAACATTCCATACAATGTATTCTATTCCAGCAGAAGTGACTAAATGAAACAAATCTTTATCCTCAGTGTCTATATAATCAGTGCTGCCGCACCTGCAATAAACGTACATCACTGGGGAGGTCTTGAGTCAAATATTAAAAATGTGATTTATGTAGAATGCCTGCATTACATCACACTGGAAAAAAGACTGTGCACTATACAATCGGTAATCTTCATCTTGCACCAAAGTGAGTTTGGGGACTAGACTGTCCCTTTAAGTAAAAAACGTTAATTGGACGTCCAGTGTTACTAGCCGGATGACTAGTTTATGAATGATTGCAAAGTGCTCAGTGATTGTGCAGCATCCACAGCATTAGCATTGACCATTTAGTCAAAAGTATAGTAAAACATGAGTTAAAGAGACTCTAGCAATCTAAATATTGCTTAAACAATGAATGTACAGCATAAAAGATGATGAATAATTATTTATACATTGTGTTAACAGAATTGCATGAATCTACCGTATTTTCCGGCGTATAAGACGACTTTTTAACCCCTGAAAATCTTCTCAAATGTTGGGGGGTCGTCTTATACGCCGGGTACTGGGTTTTACTCACCTATTTTCTGCTCTGTCTCCGCTCGCGATGTTAAGCCGGTCCGTGGCTGTGAGGGAAGCGTTGTGAGCTCCCCTCAGGCCGCGCGGCTTTAATAAAGTCTGTTTAAACTTTTTTTTTTAAACAAAACTTTATTGTCCGCGCGGCCTGAGGGGAGCTTACAACGCTTCCCTCACGGACCGGCTTAACAGCGGGAGACAGAGCAGAAGATGGGTAAGTACTGGGGATTGGGGAAGGGGGGAGGAGGGTGGGAAACTCTTTGTTTTAACCTAAAAGGTTAAAATATAGATGCAATTTTTTCGGCTTATAAGACGACTTAGTTGGGGGGTCGTCTTATAGGCCCAGTCGTCTTATACGCTGGAAAATACGGTAGGTCAAATCTATTTTAAATGAGTCTGTGGTGTCTCCTGGTTATGACATCACCTGTAGCTTGCTATACAAATGAACTAAACTTCAGTGGGAAATATGTCATTTGCATATCAAGCTACAGGTGATAAAGGAAGCTTTTAAATACATT
The DNA here is from genome assembly GCA_036172795.1 of Pelodytes ibericus. Lineage (NCBI taxonomy): Eukaryota > Metazoa > Chordata > Amphibia > Anura > Pelodytidae > Pelodytes > Pelodytes ibericus. Next base: position 12,805,897 of record CM069860.1, on the reverse strand, counting down.
TTCCCCTTTTTTGCATTTGCATGCAAGATTCCTAACAATGGATAGATTTTATCTCTCTCTCTCATTGAAGTTAGTCTTGTGTGTCCTGTATGTATTTGTCAGTCTGACCTTTACCTTCATCCTTTCTTCTCTCTATGGCGAGTCTTAGACTGGACTCCATGGCAGGAGACATGCTGAGAAGACACGAGCATCTCCTCTGCAGCTGCTGGCTTTGTGCAGGATGATGTGCCACCAATGACGTTGAGTCTGTCACTCAACTGGAACAATGTGCAAAACAAATGGCATCCCGTTACGTTTTACTCCTGAGCAGACACTACTATCATTTGAACAGTACACAATATCACTTCGTTAAAATCTGGTCTGTACAGTAAATACTCACATAGGATATACAATTTTAGTATCCCTTATCCTAAATCCAAATTTCAGTTCAGATAAGGGATACTCCCTCTCTTGGCGTCTGGTGGTAAATCTCCTTGGCTGTAAATTTGGAGCCAGTGGTCATGAGTAATGTAGTTCCCAGAGCGCTGGGAGGGGACTACATCGCGACAACAGATCATTTCGGCAGCACCGTGGAGCAGGAAAGATCACCAGCTTCACTGCTGGAATTGATCTATATTACCTAGATACAATGTGAGCAAGTTTCTCACGCAGAATTTAGGTAATTTAGATCACTTATAGGGCTGGTGCTGCCAAAATGATCTGTTAACCGTAATTATCCATTATCTGCCGGTCCCAAACATTTAGGATAAAGGATACTCAACCATGTATTACACTCACACTCTCCTTACCAGAAGAAACTTACTCTATTTTGTCCCCCCTTCTGTCCAACCTGTACATACGTTAGAAGCTTCCTTCTGCATGATTGAAAGTATTTTGAGCATTTTTAGTCTCCCTTTTAAGGTTTTTATTTTTATTTGCTGTGATAAGTTTAGCCCTTCTTAATTAGTCTATAAGAACTGTGTAGACCATTAACATTCTCAAGGCTATGTATATAATGTCTAAGATTTTCTTGAGGGTTTCTAGAATTCTTCCATCTTCCAACTTGTTTACTCCCCAAGATAGAATTCACATGTCTTGCATTAAATAGTCATTCACTGCGGTTTAAATTACATTTAAACCCATAAACAAAGGAGGAATTTAACATCTGCGCTGGTTGTTATCAACAGCCCTTTATAATCATTAGTATGCTGACTCTTACTAGCATTAAAGAAAGCAAGTAATATTCCCCCCCCCCCCCTTATTTTAATGACCATGTCAAAAAGTAGTTTTTTATAATTTTTATATATTTTTTTATTTATTTTTTTAGGATAGCTGTGTTTTGTGGGGGTTTTTTTGTTTAGCATAATTTTAAATCCATTTTCATGAGATAGGTGAGCTGCTGGGGAAATTAAGGTTAGTCTCTTTAATGAGAATCCATGAGACTGCTGCTCTAGCAGGGTTTCCAATCCCCTGTACCTGGATGGATACTGCGCTTGCAGAAAGAATAGAATGTTTTGGGGGTTCTGGAGAAATTGAAATTCTAGGGCAGGGGTACTCCATTGGCACATGGCTCCCCTCCCCCTGGGATAATTGTATATATCTATATGTGCTGCACATACTTCCTGCTCCACCCCCTCAAGTGACATCTCACCGCTGTCTCCTAAAACGAAATTAAATTTGGTGATACGATGCACTACAATGGTACTTGGGATATATTCGAATTGGCTCTTCCATTAGAAACCGCACGAACTCGAGTTCCCTGCACTAGATACAGGAAATTGGGGAAAAGGTTTTTTTTTGTTTTTGTAATTTTTTTTCCTGCGGTCGAACTTGCAAATTTTGGCCTTTTTATTTTTTCTCTTTTCTCAAATGCTTTTTGTGCGACCTAATCATTTTTGATTTTGTATACGAAAATTCCGACTACAGTTTTAATAATTATGTAATGCTTGTCTGTTTCAGAATAAGAATGGTTGGACTTACTATAGTCCACAACGTCTGTTCAGAGATTATATACAACAATGTTTTGCCCATCTCTTGGAAGTATAAACCTTAAACTACACCGTGTGGTATACAATGCTAATTTTTCTGCACTGTTTTTAATGCAGTTCGGGTCCTTTTGTTGCTGGCACATGATCTCATTTTTAAATCCTCCACTTCACACAGACCTGTTAATATCCTGTAAGGTCAGCATTTTTTCAGTCTGTGTTTTGCAGTGGTAGTGATCGGAGAGAGCAGATCAGCCTTGTGATTGCTGGTTTCTCCAAGGACCTCTTTAGGTTTAATCAGTCATATGATCCTACATCCATCAGTACAATTAAATTTCATCTTCAATTAATTGTCCCAGCCTTTTCCTGGTATTCTCAAAAAAGGACATTCCTGTCCAATGCAGACTGACCACAAGATATCATCCATTCTCCCATGCACACCTTATCTATAGGCCCTTTACTACTGACCCTAACCTAGGCTTCAGACTACAGTGTATAAAAAAAAAGAAAAGTATCGAGACACATTAATACTACTATAAACCTCGATACTATACATGTATACATCTCACGGGGCTTGAGAAATATTTGAAGACTTTTGGGAGCCAACAAGACCATACAATTATCAAAATGACAGAACAAGCCGTAGGGATTTGTTTTTAGGAGCCCTGGGATTTGTCGAGCTATACTCCAAAACCGTTACATTTTTATTAAACTTTTATTATTATTATAATTTTCCCTGCAGCTGTCAAATTCTCAAAAAGTTTGTTTCCAGATTAATTTACTTTTATTTATTTTTTGAAGTACCCTTGCGTTCTTCATCTCGTTGCGGACCTTACACGCTGCATTTTCACAATGAAACCCGTGTGAGTATTCTAGAAGTTGTGATAATAGTATTTTTTGAGCCCTCTGTGTTACCTACACCTTGTTAAATGGCCAGCCTGATATGTGCTATAGGCGTGAGTACAACACGCGACCAGCAGCATTTCTACTCGTAGCGAAGTGAAAACAATGCTGCGTTTTGCACTCAAGTTTAATGTAGTACTGGCGTTGTGTAAACACATTTGTCTTGAAAGCTGCACATAAGCCAAGTGAAATCTTGGCAGTGGATGCAGAGGCCCAGTGCTGGTTATATTTCCCGTGCCATTGAACTGAAGACCACTCTGATCAGCATATGACCAGCGGCAGCTATTGAAGAGCAAATCGAACTGCATTTAATCTCATTACAGAAATCTATTGAACCATGCAGTGATGCTGTAACAGATCTGCTCTCTCTGTGCACACATCCCCTTGTGTCAGTTTGTCGTTTTGCACAGTGTTGTGTCAGGCCACCTGTCACCTGTAATAGAAACGGCTTGGAGTAATGCTCATCAGTGTTTCCTGTAAGCTCCATGCTAGCCCCCACTTTATGAAACAAGCAGGGCCAGGGAAAAAGTTCTCCCAAACTCAGTTTTTTTTTTATAAGCTTTTCTCTCTTTTTGTACAAAAAAAGTACATTTTGTGTGACCTATAAAGATTTTGTTTTTGGTTTTTTTTTTAAGGACCTTCTGAGAAAAAACAATATATAACTTATGTGTGGCTACAGTAAGTGAGAGAGAGATGAAAATTACAGCTATACACAAACATCACAGAAATTATTAAACGCCCCAAAACAGTTCAATGAAATATTTAAATGTCCGGATAAAATTTTATCATTGTATAGTTTTACCCAAATGGCCAGATTTTTTCCATGCTATCTAAGAATAACTATATCTGCTCATTTGGGCAAAGAAAAGGCATAGTAGATAATGGCACTGAATAGATGGTATGAAAAATTCTGGGGTAAAGGTCTAAAAGTGGCACAATCAGCAGGAATTGGTTTCCGTGGTGACTGCTCCAGTTTTAAAAGTTGCCCCAGAATTATTGTTCATACATGCGAAATGTTAAATACACTTCTAAACCATGCTTCATAGTGTCTCTGTGGCCCACGTGGTTGGAAGTTCTGTGATGTTATACAATACGGTTATCCTGATGCTGTCTGGAGATCTGTAGTACTGCAAAGCTGTAGACTGTCCTTTTGGTAACTCGCATTACAGCAGCTAATGGAAGAAGTAGAGCGACTTTTTATAGGTGGACTGGGAAATCCAGCGATGATAGACACAATGTGCCTTTTAGCATGGGGTGGATCTTTAAATAAGTCTAGATTTTAAATGCAAACCTAAAGGGAGCTTGTAGAAATTGCAAATAAATGCTCAAAAATCAAACAAAAAAAGTCTGCTCTAAAAAATAAGGAAACATTTTACGTGCTGTAAAAAGTTAGCTTATTTTTTTGTATTGTTTTTTTGAGCATTTATTTGCAAGTTCTACAATCAAGCTCCTTTTTGGAGCCCAGTAAGGCAGAGCTATTTTAATAATTAACCTGGGTTTCAAATGATCTGGGTCAGAGCTGATTGCTATCCCAGCCAGTACTGGTTTCTTTCTAAACCAGCTAATGTTGGCAGGGGAATCTAGCATGGGCTTGCTGAAAAACTTGTTTGTGATATGGAGTACAGGAGGATGCCTCCATGACTTATGGAGTTGGGTTAAGAAAAATCATCTCATTTATTCAGCATTTTTAAAGCCATATCAAACACCATATTGCTGAAAGCTGATGTCAGTCTTGTTTTTTTGTCTATATTTTATCATGGATACTAGAAATAAAACTGCCTAACACTTTGCAGAATTTTAGATTTAAAAAAAAAACTAAGCTCCTGGAAAAAAAACCCCCTAAACTCAGAGTCTGACACCAACTTTTAGCACTGCTAGCAAACCAGTTTTCTGCAAAGAGACTAAAATATTAAATGCATTTTCCCCCCCCTCTCTTACAGAACATGATATGATTTGAGAGTTGGCACCTGAACGAGTCAGTATTTTTGTTTAACAGCTTCCCATACTGTGAAAGACCTATCTGTGGAGAGATGGATGACACTGAATATGGCCAGTTTGTGGACTGGGATAAAATGGAAGCCGCCACCCAAGAGATGAGCCCTAAAGTACTCAACTGCACGGACTTCCAGGAGCTAAAACAGATGGCTCGACAGGGATACTGGGCCAAGAGCCACTCTCTGAGGGCCAAGGTCTACCAAAAACTTATCAAGGACATCCCTTGCCGAACTGTAACTCCTGACGCGAGCGTGTACCGTGACATTGTGGGAAAGATCGCCGGCAAGCGCTGCTCAAGTTCCCTGCCGCTCCCAGAATTTGTAGATGACCGCCAGGTACCTACTTACTGTCTGAACACAGAAGGGATTGGAGCGGTAAGGAAAATCATCCTGTGCATTTCAAACCAGTTCCCAGACATCTCCTTCTGCCCTGTGCTCCCATCGCTGGTGGCTCTGCTTCTCCACTACAGCCAGGACGAAGCTGAATGCTTTGAAAGCGTGTCTCGAATCCTAGCTTGCAACGACCCCAACAAACGACTGGTGGACCAAACTTTCCTAGCGTTTGAATCTTCTTGCATGACCTTCGGAGATCTTGCAGGCAAGTACTGCCAAGGTCCGCACAAACTTATGGTAGCTGTGTCCGAAGATGTCCTAGAGGTATATTCTGACTGGCAAAGATGGCTCTTCGGGGACCTTCCGTTCACCTACATTGCCCGGGTATTTGATGTATTTATGGTTGAGGGCTACAAAGTACTGTTCAGAATAGCTCTAGCTATTCTTAAATTCTTCCACAAGGTAAGAGCCGGCCAGCCCATGGAATCGAGCAACGTGAAAAGAGACCTCCAGACGTTTGTGAAGGACATCGCTAACTCTGTTTCTCCAGAAAAGCTTCTGGAGAAGGCCTTCGCCATTAGGCTGTTCTCTCGTAAGGAGATTCAGCTGCTACAAATGGCCAATGAGAAGGCCCTGCAGCAGAAGGGGATCACGGTCAAACAGAAAAGGTGAGCGCATCAGACAGGGTTTATTGGAATCGATTTCAATTTATTTTTGTTTCTTTAATTGATGATATTTTCACTTGTAATGTTTATTACAAATTTGTTATTGCTTGCCATGTCTGTATAGGCACTTGCGAACATTAAAATATATATCATTTTATGAATATTTAGATAGTAAATATAAAATATCTCCAAGGACACTTAAAGGCACTGTATAACCTAAACACTGTTTTTTACTGGGAATGTGGAGAAAAACATTTTTTTTTTTTTTTTTTTAAATGACCAATACATTGTGTTGGCAAAATTACATGTAAATGCTTAAATTAGGAGAAACGTGTTTTAAGTGTCTGTGGAGTCTCCTGCTTATGAAACATAGAAACATAGAATGTGTCGGCAGATAAGAACTAGTCTGCCCAATTTGTTTTTGAGTACTTTTATTAGTCCCCCGTTCTTGGTCTTAGAGCTAGGATAGCCTTGTGTCTATCCCACGCATGCTTAAAATCCTTGACTGTGTTTACAACCTGTAGCCTAATATGCAAATTACACACTTGCCATTAAAAACCATTCATTTGCATATTGGGCACAGGTGATGTCATAAACAGCAGGCACATTTAAAGCCAATTTTTCTCCTAATTTATGCCTTTTTGTGCGCTTTTGCCAACACAATGTATAGTTAGTTTTTACTGTGAATGTAGAGGATTAAAAAAAATATATATATATATATTTTTTTTTTTCTCCCCATTCACAGTAAAAACAATTTTTTTTAGGTGTCTATTAACTAGAGGTCAGTCACATTTCAGAGTTTTCTTTAAAAGTGTAGAATAGACTGAAAAGTACGTTGACCAGAGTGACCTGAACCCCTACACGACCCATGGTACTTACATTCTAGAAGATGCAAACATGGACGCAGTTTTTGTGTTCCTGGCTCTATTCATGAAGTGATCAGTAGCCAGGGACACGGTGGCAAAGACCCTAGGGTCTTAACCCCTTCGTGACGTTGGGACGTTCTATGCCGTCCTGACTTTAAGTGCCTTAAAGTCGTTAGGACGGCATAGTACGTCCTGTACTAAACAGCTCATCACGGCTCCCCGCGATGAGCTGTTTTCGGATCCCGCTGCAGGCACTTACAGCGGGATCCCACCTGTCAGATGAGGCCACTTTGAGTGGCCTCAGTCTGACCGGGAAAATGTAGCCGGTGCTCAAGGCGAGCACCGGCTACATTTCTCTAAATCGCGCTGTGCCCGAACTTCTGGGTTCGGGCACGCCTCCGTGACGTCACACGTGACGTCAGGAGGTCTCGCGATTTTTTGGCAGGGACCCACAGGGTCTATTAAGACCCTGATCGGGTCTCTGCCAGAGTGTTTCTGGCCACCGATCACCTTGTGATCGGTGGCCAGGAACAAATCGTGACATTTTGGTGCTTGCGTCGTTTGGGACGCAAGCACCGTGCGTCACGAAGGGGTTAATAGAGACCCTATATGTCCCTGCCAAAAAAATCAGGATACCACTTGTGATGTCACAGAAACATGTCCGAACCCAAAAAGTCAGACACGGCTCATTTTAGTAAACTGTAGCCAGTGCTCACTTTGAGTGTCACTCAAATTGGGCCCCATTTGAGAGGTGGGATCTCGCTGCAAGTCCCCGCAGGGAGCCGCGATGAGCTGTTAAGTGAAGGACGGTCTAGGCCATCCTGGCATCTTTTGGGACCTTTAAATTAGGACTGCATAGAACATCCTAGCGCCACAAAGGGGTTAAAAGGGAGAAAATGCTTTTAATAGGCATGTAGATCTGTTATACATATCCCCACTTACAGGAGATATCTCGTCACCCTGCAGAGGACTTGGGAGGACAGGTTAAAAGTTCTGTCACCTAAACATTGTTCATAGTGGGAATGTATAGTATAATTGCATTGTGTAAGCAGATTCGCAAGCAAATTCATAGAGTAAGAAAAAAAAATCTACTATGGATGTCTCTGGTGTCTCCTGTTGATGACATCACCTTGAGGCTGCATATGCAAATCAACTGCTTTAAATGGGAATTGTCATTTGCCTATAATGCTACATGGTGATGTCATAAACAGGAGACACTACACTGAAAACAATGTGTAACTAGGAGACTTTTTACCAGGTAAATGTCAGATTTTGCCAGTTCCTCGGACTTCGGGGATGTTCTCCCAATGCATAACCCCCCGTTATAACCTCAAATTCACGTCACCATCTTGTTAAATCGGATCCAATTTATTCATGTCTTCAATGTATATACTAGAACTCACTGAAGTTTCCTTTCTTTTTCTCCTCCTGTTTTCCTTCCTCTTTCTTCCTGTCCTCTTGTGTTTTCCAGAGTAAAGTCTCCTGTCCGGTAAGTGACTGTCTCCTCTTCCTCCTTCATTAATCCCGACCTCCAACTTCCTGCTTTTGGCTGTTCTTATATTGTGGCTGTTTATTGTCTGTAGCAAACGCATGTCATGTAAAATCGCTAAGCAGTTGGATGTTTTCTTTTAATCCATTTTCAGTCTTTCAATAGATCTCAAATGTATATATTTTTTTTTTATATATGTTTTTTTTTTTTTTTTTTTGAATGCACAGCAGCCCTTGCATCCTTTTTTTGTGCTTCATGTTGAACCCTTTTTTTAAAGTGACGTTTGATTAACCATGGTAATTAAATATAATTGTATTACATAATTTTTGTTGGCTTGCTAGTTTTTCTCGTCAACGCTGCATCAATCATAATCCTCACATTACGCCGAATACCTTTTATTTTTTTAAAAAATAGAAGAGCAAATTTCACTTGATTTTCTTTTACAGAGTAATATTGGGAAAAAAATGCCATCAAGGTTTGTAAATTCCTCCTGTGAGGTGGGAAAACGCGGGAGACGGGCCGGATCCTTCTGCAGAAGTTTTCATTCTCCCCTCTGACAAAGTACTGTCTGTGCGGTTTAAAGTTCTTTGGATGCAGGGGGCATGGTTTTGGCCAGCTCTGAGTGATTGGAACTCAAGAAAGAGTATTTGTCATTCCTCACGGTCCCCTAAATATTGATTTTTACATGGTTTGCATAATTTTCAAGGAAGGGCATAAAAGAAGACCAAAACTCTTTTCAAAAAGTTGGCGGCTCCTGTTTATGACATCACCCTGTGGCTTGGTGTGCAAATTACACATTTTGCATTGAAATGGTGAATTTGCATATCAAGCCTCACCGTGAGGTCATAAAAAGGAGACGGTTTTCTTTTAATCTTTCTTTTAGCAGAATTACAAGCAAATGCAATGTATTGACCTTCGGGATCATTTTATTCCATACATTTTCAGCATATAGAATGTTTAGGTGATGACTTCAGTTTAAGCCTATAGTTATTTTTGTTAAATCATTGTAATTGGTCACCCTAAATGCAGCGATCTCCCCCACAACATACAGTTGGTACAACGAGCATTGGTGTTCATTCCAGACACCACGACAGTTGCCATGGAGACCAATTATTGTGTCTCCTGGTGCTAACCAATCCTACACTATATACGTATTTAATGACCTTTTTATGATGGTCTCTTCACTACAGGCCAAGTCCTTTTTGTTGAACATCAAGCGAGGAAAGGCCAGGAGGCCGGCTTGTACCTCTCTGCATGATACACAATCCTGGCTTATTGTTTTGCATGGCTCATGGAAGGTTGTGTGCTGCTCTCTTAAAGCGTAATGAGGAACTGGCCGACTGGTAATAGGACACTTGCTGCTAATGTAAGATCTGCGGTTTATGTGAAAGGCCGGCCATGCTAATTAAACCCACAGTGAAGATGGGAGCATTCCAGCCTGCACAGTGCACTGCACTGCACATAAGCTATATATTACTCTGTGCATTTAATAATGCAGGTGCAAATGGAACATTTTAGGAGCCAGCTTGATGCTTGTTTCATTTTTTGGAGCAAAGAAGGAATATAATCGTTTAATAATACAAATGGCTTTAAACAGTAATTGCAATTTTTTGGAAGGAATGGTAATTGGTGTTTGATTCATAAATATAATATAATTCTGATTACCCTCCTTCCTATCATTAAAAGATGCATCTTGTCAAGTACCAAATTATTTTGTTTTTTTTGTTTTTGTTACTACCGTAACCTGCATTTTCCATAAGCTTACATATAGACAGGAAATCTCTGTGCAATTATTAACCATGTGAACTCCTCTTCAGATGATATTAAGCTTTTTTTATTTCTATTCTTTAACATAACTGTTTTCTGACACTTATGTCAAATTTGAGGGATTGTTTTAATTCTTTTGTGTGTGTGTGTGTATAGATATATAATGCATACACACACACATACACTCCCAGAATAGGTCAAAATAAGCTTATTGCAAACCTATCTTTGTCCCAGAGATTTGCCCTAAATGCACCTTTTATCCTATTGTGAACTTGGCAGTTTATGACAGACCTGTTCTACTTACAGTTCGCTCCTGGCAGAGATCTGTTCCCGGATATAATCCTCGAGGCACCGGTTTTTAATATCACAAATTTCCATTATATCATCAAATTTGAACTTACTCATTAGCGGAAATAATTATCCTGACTTAAAATCCAATGACCTTGCTGGTCATCATAACAAATTTGGACTCCATTAGAAAATGGTGTGCCCTCTGTGTTCTGTGCCGGCGGCATTTGGTGTGCTCTCCGTGGTTTGTGCACTGCGCGGTTTGTGCCGGCGGCATTTGGTGTGCCCTCTGCGTCTTGTGCCGGTGGCATTTGGTGTGCTCTCCGTGGTTTGTGCACTGCGCGGTTTGTGCCGGTGGCATTTGGTGTGCCCTCTGCTTCTTGTGCCGGTGGCATTTGGTGTGCCCTCTGCGGTTTGTGCCGGTGGCATTTGGTGTGCCCTCTGCGGTTTGTGCCGGTGGCATTTGGTGTGCCCTCTGCGTTTTGTGCCGGCAGTATTCTATTGACTCTTCATGCTCACATGAGGTGTTAATGACCTATGCAGTTTCACATTCTGGTCCTTCTGTTTCCTATCCAGGTTAAAGTACATTCAACCATTTTGTATAATCTTGATTCTACCAAAACTCACATGTTGTAGTGTCACCTTGTGCTTCATATCTACTACATACCTCTTCCATGTGTGAGACCGTACAATGTACTGAAGTGGAGTCTGTGGGTTTCTATAATGTCCTATCCATTCCCTACGGACCATAGTATGTCTGTCTGTTACTGGCCCTGCTGGTGCGTTGCAGACTCTTCTTCTTACTGGGATTTGCAGAAGCCCCATAACCCTTTCCTAATCCTGTCCCCGCCGTGTATCCGACAGACAGAATGTTCATCTTGCGGTCCACGCCGAAAACTTCACGTCCGAGATCGTGAGCGTGAAGGAAATGCGTGATATCTGGTCGTGGATCCCCGAGAGATTTGCCCTCTGTCAGCCCCTCCTGCTCTACACAAACCTGGAGCACGGCAACAGCCTCAGCAGGTGAGTCCCGTTCAGACGCGGTGTGGCCCTATGGGTGGGTTTCGCCTCTGGGCTTCCAGCACTGGCTGATTTCGACCAAAGCAATCGCAATCAATCACGTTGTCACACTGAAAAGAAGCTCATCTGGTAAGAAAGGGATTGACTAATATTTGTAGGCTTTAGGTGCCGAATAGATGAATTAATGGGCCAGCCTAGTTCTTTTTTTTAGGAGCCAGGTAATGCTAAATCCACAGGGGTCCTAGTTCTTTTTTTAGGAGACAAGTAATGCTAAATCCATAGGGGTCCTAGTTCTTTTTTTAGGAGACAGGTAATGCTAAATCCACAGGGGTCCTAGTGCTTTCTTTTTTTAGGAGACAGGTAATGCTAAATCCATAGGGGTCCTAGTTCTTTTTTTAGGAGACAGGTAATGCTAAATCCATAGGGCTCTTTCCACTGTTTGGCGATCTCATCTCGAATTTGAAACTTGAATTCAGCCTCCCTCCCATGCACCCATCACGAAAAAGCGATTCACTAGGCATTCGTGATGTGTTGAAGTAACGCAAGATGTAGGGGAGCGGGGTTATGTATGTTCTGACCGTCCTCTTACTCCCTTGACTAGGTTTTACCTGCACTGTGAGGGACATGAGCCAACACTGCTACTGATCAAAACGAGCAGCAAAGAGGTATGTGATACTGTGCGCAGAGGATGGGGTTTATCTGATTTCTATTCTCTTACTAGGCGTGTGGTTCATGGACCTTCTGACATCCCCTGGGGCATAATATGCAAGTTACCTCATTTTATATTGAGTCACAGGGGATGGAGACCTCACATTTTTCTCCTATTTTAAGCATTTGTTTGTACTTCTGCCAACACAACATATAGATCATTTTTGATATGTTTCTATTCTCTTGATTAAGAGTTTAGGTTACAAAAGAGCACACCTAATAACATGCTGTGCCTTTATTCTGAGACTGATCCTGAAAGGTTTCATAAGATGCGGTCATATTGCAATCCTCCTTCACTGAGAACCATTTTTCGGCCTGGCTTCTCACTTGCCATGTTAGAAACACTGCTATAATTATATGGAATTTTTAAAATTGGGAAAATGTACGCATTCTGGGGGAATAAAGGGACGTGGATTACCAGGTTTTAAAGTTGGTATGTAGGTGAACATTAGGGTTTTGTGTTTTAAAAGCAATTCTGCTATTGGTGCAGTCACCATGCAGATAACTGGAATGTTTCTGTGGATTTGCCCCATAATTAATACTCACAATCTGCATTTCCAGTGTTCTTTAACCTCTGTATTCTCACTACTCCTTGCTTTTTAGGTGTGTGGGGCGTTCCTGTCCACTGACTGGAGTGAGCGGAAGAGGAGTGGAAATAAGCTGAGTTTCTTTGGCACTGGGGAGTGCTTTGTATTTCGGGTAGGAAATTATGAAACCGATCAGGAGCTCCTAACATTAAATCTGTAAAAGGGGGAGATCATGTCTAAAAGGTTGGGAAAGTAAAAACCTAAATGCTCTAGCTGTTGGAAGAGTAAGTTTCCCCATAATCCCCTGCCAGTCAGCTGACAGAGTACCACAGGAGGTGCGCACCATCAGAAGGCTGGTTTTGAGCTTCAGAAGTCTCTTTGTAACGTGTCTGGCTTGACTTGTGCGGTGGAATAGACACATTATATATAAAATGGCATTAAAGCCTTCACCGACTGACCAGTCTTAACCCCTTAACGTCCACGGTGCTTTTGGTCCTTAAGGCCCAAGGGCAATTTTTGTTTTCCTGGCCCCAATCAGAGTGAGTGAGAACCAAGGATAAAGAGGCATTCAGTTTGAGCGTTGGTCACATTTAGCCCGTCATACTGAGGGGCACCTGCCGTCGAGGGGCACGATGAACTGCTGTTCAGAGGACGTTCTATGATCGCGCATCAGAATGTTATATGCCGTCCTAACACGTTCAAGTAGGATTAAAGGTAATAATAGTATGGCCCCCAATGCCTTTTTGGTCCAGGCCTCTTTGGCTGGAACAATATTCTTCCCTTAGAACTGGCAGCCGTATCTTCTCCAGAGCCGCCATTTCATGAACCTCCTCTCAGGGGGGCATGCTTCCTCCTGAAGATCTGAAGCCCCTCTGATGACATCACTTCTGCTCCACATAACAGGAGTTGCAGTTTGCTGCTTTAGCAAAGTGCCTACCCTACTGAAGATGAGGACTGCCACTCCTACCCTGCTCAGCCTATGATAGGAACATTTAAGAAAGCAAAATGTGGCCATTTGAAATATTATAAAGGAAACAAATAATTATAAAGGGAAGTAAATAAGATTGTAATATTTGTGAGGATCTGGAAAGTTGTGCTAGCACACAAACACATGTACCCATCCACTACAAGACCAAATTTTGCACATAAACAATGTATATCTGGCATTACCCATATAATTTATTAATTCACTGTACAATGGGATAAACCAAACCTACAGCTAATGAATGAACTAATCAATTAGACGTGCAGGAAAGGAGAGGCTGCTTATTTTAGCTTGGGGTTTTTATTCATTTTTATTTCTATTTGTAAAAAGCGTATGGTCCTCTGGTGTGTGGGAGTTGGGCTGAGTTGGACCCATTGAGTGGTTTGTAAATATGGCTGACTGTCATACCATTGTACTCCTTTAGCTGCAGCCTGAGGTGGAGCGCTACGAATGGGTGATTATTAAACATCCTGAACTTGGAAGAACAGGTCCAGCACTGACTAATAAAGAACCAAACCAAGAGGCTGCCGACGGATCCGATCCAGCCGATCGCCTTTCTCCTTTCCTGGCCACCCGACACTTTAACCTCCCTTCCAAAACAGCCTCCATGTTTATGGCAGGAAGCACAGACTGCATCATCATAGGTGGGTAACCAGACAGATGGTGCTTATAGCCTCTGCAGTATTTTATCTGAATCTTATACAATGTAATGTTTGAAACTGGCACATTGGATCATTCCTGAGTGGGTTTGATCATATTAATGACGTCCGACATCTGTCCTCAGCCATTATGTGTGTGTACAGTAATGCTTGTTTCTAAAATGGTAAGTGACCACTGCAACCCATTGCTGCTGGTGAGTGGCTGAGCAGAGCAGGGAGGATGAGCATTACTTGGATCAGTGATGGCAAACCTATGGCACAGGTCGCTCTTGGAGACCTTTAAGATGGCACTGCACATGCCTACTGTAATCGCATCAATTATGGAGGAAAATGTTATGATCAAACACTGACATTTGTGGTACCATTTAGTACACTTTTTTTTTAATTTGTTGTTTTTTATTTGCATGAATTCCTTGGTGCACTGATGACTGATATTGATGGGCGTATAAAATTCAGAGCTTCACGGTGGCTTCCTGCAGAAGACTGGGCACTATACTATATTTGCTATCACAAACCTAGGCAAACATGGTTGCAAGGAATGAGCACCAGTAACCTACAATCTCTCACTAAATGACGCCTCTTGGTGCACCTTGACTGGTTACACTTGTCTCTCTCATTTGAGGTCATACGCGGTGGAACCTCTGATCAGCATTTCTCATAAGTCTTTAAATATCTCTCCTTTGTTCTCCTCCTCTTATTTCACTTGAGGAGCATAGAGATTGCTACCATTAATCAGAACCTGGTCTGTAAAACTCTGTAACCAGATGCATTTTATAAGGGGAAAAGATGGTTTTAACCTTTTTGTCCAGAGAAGGGGTGAAGCAAGCTGCGTTGTTCTGTAGGGTTTATTAACATGGCTCTTTTGGTTCTTGCTCCAGGTGGTGGTGATGGACAAGCCTTATACTTGGACTCTGATCTGAACTACGGAAGGACCAGCCACTGCAATACCTTCAACAACCAACCTCTGTGTACGGAAACCTTCCAGATCTCAACCATCGAAGTCTGGGGTTTCCAGGACAACCTGAGTGATGACAGACCCTCTTCATTACCGTGATGCCCCTTCTACTTCAGAACCGCCGTCTACATCTCTGCTAGAAACTGAAATCTAGTATGGACAGGCGATTAATTTACTGGGCTTGCCCAACTTATCACAGGAAGTGAGTGTTTTCATTGGCAGAAGTGGCAGGAAAGCTAGATGGCTCTGCGATGGGCAACTGGGCCTAGGAGATTTGGACATTCATATCTGACATCTGTGTAAGGTTTCCCTTCCCAGTAACCAATTGTTGGTTCTGCACAACTTTGTCTTGCCAGACAAGGCCACAGGGGAAAATGCCATTTAATTTGGCCTTTTCGGTTAAATACTGAGCTGTATGCGTTCTTTGTACCCTCCTGGTGGTATAACTTAATTAATATCAAAGTATGGAACTCTGTCTGATTTAGATCAATCTTTCTTCATTTTGAGCCTACTGTGGAAGAGATCCACTCATGACATTTCATGTGAGAGCCATGTACCCGATCAAAGAGAGAGTCTACCCTACTCCCACCCGCAAATTTACTTCCTCTTCATTGTGTTCAGTTTCTTGTGCGCATTCTGTGTGACTCTCTTGGTTTTTTTCCACGTCTGTGAAAAATTCTATGGAACCAAGATTTTTTTTTTGTTTTTTTTGTACTTATCTGTAAGTGAAAATAAGTGGCTGCTTTAAAGCATCAATCACTCCAGTTTTGTCTTAAGTCCCTGTGAAATCTGGCTGCTGGGGTGTGTAAGTCGATTTATTTAAGTTTTTGTTACATCATGTGTAGATTTCAGGAATAAAAATGAACCGCATCCTCCTGCTTTTGTTTTGTTTTTTTTGGTTTCTTTTATTGACCTCAGCTCATGTTTATTCCAGAAATATAATGCGTGACATACAGGGCCAGTGATGTAACTGTGGAGGTACCTACGAAATTCAAAACCAAAATCGCCAGTATATGATACTCTCAAATCTTCGGACTTGATGTCTCCTCAGAGACGTGGGTGGACATATGGAATATAGGAAAACAAGGGGGGTACGCAAAATATAAAAGGTATCATTTATTAGAAACAAACTCACAAAGAAAGTTGCACTGAGAACCAGCTCAAGTGCAATATGCGCATGAAAAGTAAGAAAGTTTACCCCCTCCGGATGGAACTACTGCGCATGTGTGTGCGTTTCAATATGCGTTCCAACGTGTATATTTCGACCGGAAATATACACGTTGGAACACATATCGAAATGCACACACATGCGCAGTAGTAACTGATGGACATTCTGATTCCAGGAACAGTTTGTCCGATTATCACTTTCTTGATGGGGTTGCACAATGGAATGATGCATCGATGTATCGTTTGTTTGTTCTTGTACACTCCACTCTGCTCCTGAAGGAGTCTTTTCCAGACTAAACACGTATGGAGTGGGAGTGAGAGTGTATTTATGCTGTCTGCTTTTACCATATTCATGGTTTTATCAATTTAATTAGAAGGTTACCCAGGAAACCAGCCATTCTACCATCGGCTGAATTTAAAGATCTGGCAGATTCTCCAGAGTTGAATTCTCCATCCAGACGGGGTAACCTTTCCTACTTTTCATGCGCGTCTTTGTGAGTTTGTTTCTAATAAATTATACCTTTTATATTTTGCAAAACAGTATTGCGTACCCCCCTTGTTTTCCTATATTCCATATGTCCACCCACGTCTCTGAGGAGACATCCAGTCCGAAGATTTGAGAGTATCATATACTGGCGATTTCTGTTTTTAATTTCGTCAAAAATTGTAGGAGTCCTTGCAGATATCGACTTTCCTATAGGAGAGTTTTTTTTTTGTTTATTTTTTTGGTCTTTCTATTATATACCAGGAGGTGCCTAGTGGCTCTAAACCAAGTTAAAAGGGTTTCTGGAGGTGTAAAAGAACAGGAAGTCCTCTCCATGCTCCTCTGCCAGTTCAGCAGAGTGATTACTGAAGGTGACTGGCTTTTTTTTTTTCTATGGCTCTCTCCCTCAATGTAGAACACATGCGATTGAGACAATGGATAATATCACTGAAGTAGTAGCTGGGGTCGTGGGTAACTTGGAGGACAGACGTCATCAAGTGCTGAAACAAACAGGCAAAAACTGCTTAGATTTAATGGTGCCAGGCAAACTTGCAAAAACACTGGTCCTAAATCCTACGGCCGTAGGTCGCAAGATAAATAAAAGTGACTGCTACTACTAAATGGCACGGCTGATATCGCTGTGCGCTTAACTAGGCCATAAGGAGGACTCCTATCCAGACCCCAACTGCGCCTGTATGGTGTCGGTGTCACTGAAATGGGCAACGTTGCTGGGCGCGCACACAAGTCTGCACAGTACGCATTTTGCGGTTTCTCTGACACCAGAGAGAGAGGTGTCATGTAGGATTGTGGAGCGGAATCCCACCATTCATCCGAGCTTGAGATAGCCGGCACAGCAGGATCTGCACCGTATGCCAGGTAACATTGGCTGGAAGGCCAGACTCTGCCAGCATGTAGTAGGTTGGTGACCCCCCTGAATGCTAGCTCTTATCTCTTCTTTTTATTGTTGAATCATTTTGTAGACTGTTATTTTTTACTATGGACACAAGAGGGCGCTTCTCCATTGCTATCAAGATTATACGGTAAGTCATTCCACCATAACTACAAGCCATTTGCTAAAGGTTAGAATACAGGGTCTATTCAATAAAAAAAAGCAAATTGCAGGGAATTGAGAAGAGAATTTCAAACTTAAGGCCAAAGTAACAGCGTTTTGCAAAATTCTCCCAGACTGTATATCTATGGCACCATTACATGACATTCCTATTATCAGTGTGATGAAGCTGTATTCATTTGTAATAAAAATGTGTATATGTAAAAGGAAAAAAATGGGGGCAGGTCCAGCACTGGGGCCCAGAAATTGTCCAAAATTAAACTTCTTGGCATTGAATTCTGTACCCCCTCCCCCCATCGAAACCGATAGCATATTGACCGCGGTTAGAACTTTGCCCCAGACTTGTTTGTTATGTATAACCACTATTGTAACTTGATTAATCATAGTGGTTGCATGTAAGGCACGAACAGGAAACACTGAAGGCTGAACCTATTTTTTTTTTTTTTTTTTTTTATAATTATTTGCTGTGACCACTAGATGGCAGCACTAACAGCTTACGCCTCACCCAGTCCTTGGGCGACTATTTGCTCCTACACACAACTGCAAATACATCCCTCCACAAAACCTGATTTGCTTCTCAATCAGCCATTTTATTGAGCTTCTCAAAATAGGACCAACTGATAAAGCACTCCTGACCCCTGTGCGTTCAAGACATGATGAATGACCCACCCTTTCAGGCCTCTGTGGTGCTTGCTAGATCTGAACATGCCAAATCCTTTGAGATCCTGCAAAAAAAATGCACAGTAATCTCCATTCCTCAGCCACAGCCTCTTCTCTGATCCTGTCTATTTTGATTCTATTTGCAAAAGCCAATACACCCTTATCCCTGAATCAGGTGGCTACAGCAGGAATGCTATGATTCATGTAGAGCTGGCCGCTCCTGGTGTACAGCTTATCTATAACAGACACAACATGTTTATGGATAGGTGGGGAATCTATCTACCCGAATCCTAAACACCAAAACAATGGGAGCAATAATATATATATATATATATCTTCTATACAGGTGTATGTAAAAAGAGCAATAGGTTTGTTGAGATGCAAGGGAACATTAGTGACTAGCTGAACTACTTGGCAAACCAGTATTTTACTAAAGCTTCTATCAGTGTTTTTCCTTTTCAAGGCTATCCCTAGAGCCCTCTCCAGGGGGCAGTGTTTATTTACCCTTCTCTAAATTTATCTGCGTTTTGAGAAACGTTGGAATAGCGATCAAGCATGTTTGCAAATCGGATTCTAATCACTGCTGCTAGTGTAACCACACGCAATACACGCAAACTGGGGGGAGCTGGGGAGAACCATGGAAAAGAGGAACAACTAAAAAGGAGGAAACGTTGATAGACTGGAGATTAAACCCTTCATGATGGCGGCAGTTTGGTATTCTCTCATTTAATGTACCCACATATATTGCATACTGGTTTTATCACCATAAGAAAGGCCTTCTTACCAATATTTTCTACATATCTTATTTTGTGAATATTTTTTTTTACAAAAACAAAACACTTTTTCTAACTTTGACCTGAAAAATCTTCTACACAATAACAAATGCTAAAAGAGACCCTATCTAAATAGTTTTTAAATTTCAAAGAGTTTATAAATCTGGTAATTTACATGGTTTGTTGGCTTTTTACACATTATAGAGCAATAACTCAAAGTAGTGTGGTGGGTTACTTTTTTTTTCCCCTATAGTGACCTTTTGACCCCGACCCTAATCATCAATTTTAGTCTATTTAGTTTTCCAGTGTAACCAACAGCGACAAAAGTGATCACTGCTCTTGTGAATGCTGCCTTCAATATGGCGCGAGTGATCGTAGCGGTTAGTTTAGCGTTGCAGCAACGCCGTCTTAGTGTTTCAAGTGATCATTTTCACCGCTCACTTGATGATAGGATGTAAATATACGTCCTAACATCACAAAACACTCAAAGGTAATTTTAACGTAGCTATAGAAGAGAAATTGACGGAGAACTGATAAAAGATGCATGTTGGTTTGTTAATCTGATCATCAGGTCTACGCTGGAGGGAAAAAAAACACTATTTCATTTTTTCTCTTCAGTTTTTATAAACACAGCCTGTCTGGTTGTTTAAAATATTTGTATTAAAGGGGCTATGTCACCTAAACATTGTACTCAAAATGCCTGTGCTTGCAGTTTTGCTAACGCATAGGTTAAGAAAAAAAAGGTTTTAAACCAGACACATCTAAGCAATACTTAGTCGTCTACTAACACCATGGGGGGGTCATGTATAAACACTTCACACGTGCCGATTGTCCCAAATACTGGCGCAAACAGCGCGCGAGCCAATGAATAAAGCAGACTCCTGACACATTTTGCGAGTCTGTGCAAATACGGACATTTTGGATGTGTTGCCACGCGCTGCACCACTGCAGCCTATCTACAAAAAAAAAAACCAGGTGCTGAAAAGGTGATGGAGTATCTTTACCATTAATTGTGGATATCCCACCAATGTTGACATTTCAAAGAACATCAGATGATGATTGTCAACCTATTGGAGTGAACCAATCCGAGCACCGTGTTCTATCGCACAGCGTTATAACTGGGTTTATCGTTTTTATGAGAGCGTTCCAGGAATGATTTTAATACTTTGATTCAGTTCTTTATCTCTGTGTTTATCCTGCTGTTTACAAAGGGGGAGGGACCACGGAAAGGAAACAGAATTTGGTGCAAATCTAGTCATCAGTTAAGATGGCTGCTCCGACTGACGCCGACTAAGCAGATTTTGATTAGATCTACTTCAGTATCATTTTTTCTAATTGGTAATAATTACAAAGCTTCGTTAAATGTTTTGAGCTTTAGACTTGTGTTCTGTGTTACCATTCCAATATTGCAAAATACAGGACAACCCTGTTTACTATGAATCTAGCCCGTGCACAGTTTTGTCCTCTGTGAATTTTTGTGGTCATGTTTGGTTTATTTTTATTTTTTTTGGACATGGCAGGAAGGCTGTTTGAGCAATCAGATGACTGAAAGCCCATGCAGTGTGGTTCCTGGAACTGTTTAACCACTTTTTACTTCAGATAGCAGCTGACACAATGACATTCATCCCTATGGCCAAAATGGCAGCCTGAAATCCCCACAGTGCTCTGTGTTGAATAATTCAGACATTATGACTGTGAGCGGATAATGGTAGATAATTTATTTGTTCCCTGGAGACTCTTTCATTCTCTCCTGAGGGATGTCTACACAGAGGTAAAAATATCTCACTCATAAATAAGGAATCAATGGAGTCTAGTTATATCGGTCTCCAGGATGCAATGTATTCTTACAAAGTGATATACAACGGACTCAACCTAAACGTTCCTTTTACTGTGAATGTAGAGAATGGGTCGGCAGACCCACCATTTGGGGAAAGGGACCCAAAGCTGACAGAAATGACCCACAATTATTTTCTGAGCCCCACATTGACCGACTTCCTGTCTTTTCTACCCAACTAGTTCCGCCATGTTCACTGACAAAGAAACAAAACATGTCTGAAATAAAATCACTGTAAATATAAAATATCAGCTCCCATTCAATGGTGAGTACATGGCTTCACTCGGGTGTTGTGTCTGTTTCTTGATAGATTTTCACACTTGCAGCACAAACACCTTTATTGTACATTGTACCAAGGTACAAGGATTACTTCTCAGTGTTCGGGACTGGAGCACAAAATGAAAGTATGATGGGCCGTACAAGAGCTAGCTCAGCTGATCAACCTCTTCAGGTCAAAGGGCAGGGTATCACGCTGCTGGGGACAACCCTCTGGTGGTGAAGGGACTACAGAGTTAGGTCTGTGGAGTAAATCCATGACATTAACATTTATTTATATAGCACCTGGTACAGCGCATAGAAGGGAATTACTACGTTATAGGAACTTGGGCGTGATAGGGATAGAGAGAGCCCTGCTCACAAAGCTTACACCCTAGAGACAATACCTTGTTGAGGTTTTTTTCATATTTTGGCATTAGTTGCACAAAAGCACATCAGATTTCCAATCTCCTTCCAGACTAAATTCCAGGGTCATCATACAGGTTCCTTCATTGTTCTGGCCTCCTTCTCTCTTTACCAACAAACACATCAAGTCAGAGCCATCTCCCTGCTGCATCCAGACAGAGGGGAGATCTGGCCGGTTTGTTATAGCTTGCCCTGGCTCAGTACACCCAGTACCCACTCTGCCCCCTCCAGCACAGACCTCTCCCCAAGACACCGTGTTTAAAAGGAAAACAGGCCATCTAGCTTCAACCAGATCACTAGTAACATGACCTCTAAACTCCTCTCCCTTAATAAACATACCAGTTTGTACAGAGTCTTCATTTTGCTCACTTGCGTAGAACCGTTTTGTGCCCTTTTCTTTCAAATTGCAGACCTTTTGGGCTTTGTTACTCAAAAAGAGAATTGTGAAGGGAATTTTTAAATTAAGACCAAAGTAGCAGAGTTGGAAAAATTCTCCCATTAAGCAAGTGATGTTGTAAACAGGAGACATCCAAAACAGCTCATACATATGTTAATTAAAAAAATCATGTTATTTTATTGAATCATAGACTGATCAGGACCATTCAGTCCATCTAGTCTGCCCAGTTTTCTGAATACTTTCATTAGTTCCTAGATATCTTATATCTAGGATAGCCTTATACCTATCCCATGCATGCTTAAACTCCTTCACTGTATTAACCTCTACCACTTCTACTGGAAGACTATTCCATACATCCACTACCCTCTCAGTAATGTAATACTTTCATTAGTCCTTGGCCTTATCTTATATCTAGGATAGCCATATACCTATCCCATGCATGCTTAAACTCCTTCACTGAATTAACCTCTACCATTTCTACTGGAAGACTATTCCATGCATCCACTACCCTCTCAGTAAAGTAATACTTTCATTAGTCCCTGACCTTATCTTCTATCTAGGATAGCCTTATACCTAACCCATGCATGCTTAAATTCCTTCACTGTATTAACCTCTACCATTTCTGCTGGAAGACTATTCCATACATCCACTACCCTCTCAGTAAAGTAATACTTTCATTAGTACCTGGCCTTATCTTATATCTAGGATAGCCTTATACCTACCCCACGCATGCTTAAACTCCTTCACTGTGTTAACCTCTACCACTTCTACTGGAAGACTATTCCATACATCCACTACCCTCTCAGTAATGTAATACTTTCATTAGTCCCTGGCCTTATATCTAGGATAGCCTTGTGCCTATCCCACGCATGCTGAAACTCCTTCACTGTATTAACCTCTACCACTTCCGCTGGAAGACTATTTAATGCATCCACTACCCTCTCAGTAAAGTAATACTTTCATTAGTCCCTGGCCTTATCTTATATCTAGGATAGCCTTATACCTATCCCACGCATGCTTAAACTCCTTCACTGTATTAACCTCTTCCACTTCTACTGCAAGACTATTCCATACATCCACTACCCTCTCAGTACTGTAAAACTTTCATTAGTCCCTGGCCTTATCTTATATCTAGGATAGCCTTATACCTATCCCACGCATGCTTAAACTCCTTCACTGTATTAACCTCTACCACTTCTACTGGAAGACTATTCCATACATCCACTACCCTCTCAGTAATGTAATACTTTCATTAGTCCCTGGCCTTATCTTATATCTAGGATAGGCTTGTGTCTATCCCATGCATGCTTAAACTCCTTCACTGTATTAACCTCTACCACTTCCACTGGAAGACTATTCCATACATGCACTACCCTCTCAGTAATGTAATACTTTCATTAGTCCCTGGACCTATCTTATATCTAGGATAGCCTTATACCTATCCCACGCATGCTTAAACTCCTTCACTGCATTAACCTCTACCACTTCTACTGGAAGACTATTCCATGCATCCACTACCCTCCCAGTAAAGTAATACCGTACTTCCTGATTCACTGCAAACAATGTTTAGGTTACAGAGTCATCTTTAATATGCCATTTTACAAAAAATAAACATGATTATCTTTATAAAAAAAAATGTACAACTAATTAAGGTTTTAGCAGACATGGTTGCAAAAAATAAAATCACCTTATCTATCCCACCTAAACATTTTACTGGCAGGCTGGCAAATATTGTCTTGAGGCCATGGAGACAATATCTGGGCTGGTAATTTCGGAAGTGACCACCCTAATCCCACCCTTGTTTATGGGTTACAAATTAAATGAAAAACACAAAATTGAAATAGTTTTCAAACCTGTCTCTCTCTGTCCCCTACAGATTCCTGTGTTGGCTGAATCTGTATGATTTCAAATGACAGAGACTCAATAATGAGTTTCAGTCATGCTGACATCATAGGATTGAGCTTACTGCTTTACAAAACGTATAATTGTTAAATGAGAGGATAATTAAATAGTTTCCCTGTCTCCGGGGCCATGTGGAGCACTCGGCAATCTATCATTCCATAGAGAGACGCGAATAGAGATTTTTAGAAACACAAGTAAAATACTCTGATCCCTTTTACAAGAGAGGGCAGAGCAAGGAGAGGGGCACAGAGAGGACAGAACAAGAAGAAGGGCACAGAGACAGGGCAGAGCAAGGAGAAGGGCACAGAGACAGGGCAGACTATATAGGTTCATTGTTCATTAGCTCGAAAAAAGACATATAGTCCTTAAAGTTCAGCTATTGCACAAGGTACAATTTTTTAAAGAAATCTCCAAAAAGAGATATATATATATATATATATATATATATATATATATATATATATATATATATATATAACTTGAAAATAACTTGCAAAGAGAAGGGCATGACACATAGCAAGGAGAGGGGCACAGAGAGGACAGAACAAGAAGAGGGGCACAGAGAGGGCAGAACAAGGAGAGGGGCACAGAGAGGACAGAACAAGAAGAGGGGCACAGAGAGGGCAGAACAAGGAGAGGGGCACAGAGAGGGGCACAAAGAGAGGGCAGAACAAGGAAAGGGGCACAGAGAGAGGGAAGAACAAGGAGAGGGGCACAAAGAGAGGGCAGAACAAGGAGAGGGGCACAGAGAGGGCAGAACAAGGAGAGGGGCACAGAGAGAGGGCAGAACAAGGAGAGGTGCACAGAGAGGGCAGAACAAGGAGAGGGGCACAGAGAGGACAGAACAAGGAGAGGGGCACAGAGAGGACAGAACAAGGAGAGGGGCACAGAGAGGACAGAACAAGGAGAGGGGCACAGAGAGAGGGCAGAACAAGGAGAGGTGCACAGAGAGGGGCACAAAGAGAGGGCAGAACAAGGAGAGGGGCACAGAGAGAGGGCAGAACAAGAAGAGGGGCACAAAGAGAGGGCAGAACAAGGAGAGGGGCACAGAGAGGAAAGAACAAGGAGAGGGGCACAGAGAGGACAGAACAAGGAGAGGGGAACAGAGAGGACAGAACAAGGAGAGGGGCACAGAGAGGACAGAACAAGGAGAGGGGAACAGAGAGGACAGAACAAGGAGAGGGGCACAGAGAGAGGGCAGAACAAGGAGAGGTGCACAGAGAGGGGCACAAAGAGAGGGCAGAACAAGGAGAGGGGCACAGAGAGAGGGCAGAACAAGAAGAGGGGCACAAAGAGAGGGCAGAACAAGGAGAGGGGCACAGAGAGGAAAGAACAAGGAGAGGGGAACAGAGAGGGCAGAACAAGGAGAGGGGCACAGAAAGGGCAGAACAAGGAGAGGGGCACAGAAAGGGCAGAACAAGGAGAGGGGCACAGAAATACAAACATTTAAGTTGCTAGAAGGATAAAGCGTCAGGACAAAGGACAGGGAACTTAAAAGACAGAGAGAATAAGAGGGGGCCATGTAAAGGATAGAGGAAAGAACAGAGCGAAAACTTGGGGTAAAAAGTGACTAGAGTGCCCATTCGATTGGGGAGTACAGGGAACGCTATTGAGTGTCCTCTAATCCTTCAAAACGATCCGATTACTGTACTTGTGGGATGAGCAATGCGACAGTGATGGTTTATAGTATTTCAGAATGATGGATGGAATCTGCAGACTCTAGAGAAGTATTTCTGAGACACAGAGGATGTTCAGGTTTATTCTGGGGAGGTCACACCTAGGAGACACAGTGTATTCCCAATATAACCTGTGTTATCCAGTGCCATGCTTACTGTACACACACTCAGAATCGTGTGTATACACAGGTAACATGCCGAGCTCTCATTTACTAAATAAGGAAGATTCTGCTGTTAGAGGGAGTCACCCACTTGTCATTGAGAGAAATGTCCTCTGCGTGCAGTGAAAGAGTTAAATCCTCTCTTTTCCTTGACTTCCGCAACCCATGCCCCTCAGTCAGTTGTAAGTTTAACCTCTTAAATGCCAACATGGAATATCCTAGTAAATGAAGAACAGTGGGGCATTAGAGCTGCTAAGTAAATCACCTTTGCATTGTGAATTCCAGGTAATATCACCTAATTAAACATAATGAAGCCAAATCCGGATGCTTGAATTGGCTGTTCTGCACCTAGTGTATAGGACAGACAGCGCTACCTGTAATAGATTTCCCAGAGTACATTGCGGAAGATTCATGTGGGAATTTGCTGTATATCTACCTTCTTTGCTGCACTAATACATTTTCTCCTAGGAGATCAGTCAAAGGCTATGATGCTTTGTATTTGATATTGTCCCATAGCTGCCCGATGTTCAAACTGGGAGAAAACTCTACAATATGTGATCATCCTACATCTGAACCTGATGCCATGTTAACAGAGACAGGCAAAGTGTCTGAAAAAGGGAACTAGTGTCTGTAGCAAGGTCTGTGAAGGGCCATAGGACAGCATTAACCCCCTCACACCTGATGTGCTTTGGTCCTTAAAGGACAACAAAACGTTTTTTTACTTAATTTTTTTTGTTTTGGGGGAGGTTTGGGGGGGCTTCCTTACTACTTTATTTCATTCAGTGTCGCCAGCCCCTCCTAGTTTTATTTCTGACCCCTTGGCTCAGTTTTGTTACCGACACAAATGAGCCAAGGGGCCGAATGCATAGTTGCCAACATCGGCCATGTTTCCAGGGACACATATTTGTTCCACATGCTGCAGAAAGAGCATGCAAAGTGCAGCCCGGCAATCTGTAGGATGGATATACGAACAGACACAATCCAATTAATGAATCATGGTAGGTCCTATGAGATCTCCACCCTGATTAATTAATTGGATTGTGTCTGTGCGTATATCCATCCTACATACTGCCGGGCTGCACTTTGCATGCTCTTTAAGCAGCATGTGGAATAAATATGTGTCCCAGGAGTCAGCAATGCAGTTCGGATGATGGCGGTAACTACTACCATAGAGGTCTCAAGGAAGGAGCTTAGCTGGTGACCATCCATAGCAGATAGTGATCCAGGGCCTTGCAGGAGCTATGTGGATTAACCTTCAAACCTGTGTCCTTCACCACCCTCTGTCTCGTGATTCTTAGTCTGTATAATAACATCTCTTTTTTTCCGCTAACTACCACTTACTCATTTTTGGTTCCCTTCTCATAATACTGCTTTTCAAAGGGAAATGGAATAGCACAGTGTACAGTGGTCAGGACATTTAAGGTTTTTGTTCTTACAGCACCTCCCCCTCCTCAGTATGGATCTTTTATACAGATACAGAAACCTTTTTGAAAATAGTAGATAATACGGCGGCCACAGCTGGAGATTTATCTTCAGTGCTACAGATTTCAACACCAGGTCTGAAGAAATAACATGTTTTAAATAAAAGAATTACTATGAGCAGAACATTGGTGGACTGTGGATGGAATACAGAGAAGAGTAGGTGGAGTATGGGCAAAAGGGGGGGGGGGTTGAGTGGTTGGGGCTAACAATAAGCCACACCCATTTATTTCCAGGGATACATGGGCAGTCCCCCACTCCCCTTTTAAATCCTCAGTTTGTGGAAAGACAGTCGTCTGCTTAAATATGTCAACATTTCAGCCATTTTATTGCTCTCTTTAAATCACCATCAATTTCACC
This sequence comes from Pelodytes ibericus, assembly GCA_036172795.1. NCBI lineage: Eukaryota > Metazoa > Chordata > Amphibia > Anura > Pelodytidae > Pelodytes > Pelodytes ibericus. Next base: position 12,778,131 of record CM069860.1, on the reverse strand, counting down.
TGATGCCCAGTTTATATATAGTTAGACAATCCCTGGCTCATCCTATTGCACTCTATGACATCTTGTCTCGTATTAATCTACTAACGCCCACCATGCTCATCCTTCTCCACCTATAGCCCTTTTATCCAAGTCACTGGCCCCAGATTAACATTTTGATAATTGCCAAACCTCCACGGCCTTTTTCCTTTCTTCTACCTCTCCATGTTATCACTATTCCCCATTGCCCTCTTTATAACACCTTCTGATCTCCTAGCTTTTCTTTATTGCTCTCTTGCTAACTCTAACGGCCCTTGTCCTTTACCCTATATTATTTGTTCCCCATTCACTAGCATCCTCCATTTTATATTAACCTCTTACTCCCACTTTATGATCCCCTCAGTCCTTTTAGTTCCACTGCCTGATCCCCCAGCATCTTAATCCCACTCTCTGACCCCATAGTCCCTTTTGCCATTCTGACCCCAACTTTGAATTGCTCTCTCTAACATCCTCAGTCTTTTTGTATCCCCCCCCCCCCCCCCCCCCCCATTACTGGGCAGCAGGGTACATTGATTTATTGTCACCCAGGCCAGGTGACTGTCCGACATATAACCAGTCAGGTATGTTATGGACACGCGTCTGTGAATTATATATGTATTCTGTTTTGTACGTTGTATACAGATACATTCACTTCTCCTATTATAATGTAAAACAGCCAAATCCAACTCTCCTTTGGAGCTGTGCTACCCACCCTCTTATCTGTACACAGCAGATCAGTTTGCAGTAAACATCTATTTATTTTGTTATGTGTGTGTGGAAGTGAGATAGGCTACACCCAATAACAGACCAGATAAATGGATTTATTCACTTACTATTTAATAAGATGATACAGTACAAGGAGACAGGCCTTCAATTTGTGCACTTTCTCTTAATTCCTTACCCTAAAATCTGTACTTTTTGATGTTCCTTCAGGAACAATATGGCGTTTTCTCTAATATTAACATAACTCTTTTATTTAGGTATAAATTGTTGTTTTTACTGTAAATTTAAAGAATACATTTTTTTTTTTTAATGATCTATAGACTGTGTTAGAAAAAACTGCAAACAAATGCCTAAATTAGGAGAACAATGTGTATTAAATGTGTCTGTGTCGTCTCCTTCTTATGACATCACCTGTGGCACGGTATGCAAATTACACATTTCCCAATGAAAAGCAGTTCTTTTCCATATTAGGCCACTACTGATGTCATAAACAGGAGACTCCACAGACACATTTAAAACACATTTTTCTCCTAATTTAAGCATTTTGCTTGCAGATTTGCTAACACAATGTACGGATCATTTTCAATCATATTTTATCCTCTACATGCACAGTGAAAACAATGCCTAAGAGATACTGTCCCTTTAATTCCCCAATCGGACAACACAGTAAATGAAATGGGAGAGGAGCATTCTACTAGAACTTCATGGACCTTCCAAGTCTGGAACTACATGCACTTTGCAGCTGCTTGCTGTTTGCTGTTTGCTTTTATGTAAGATTTTATATTTTTGTATTCTGCATTATTAAAGAAAGTTTTACTGAAGATATATCTCCTTCCTCCCCTGTCCTATTCTTTATGACCTCGAGGATCATCTGATTACACCTGTGAATTCAAGACCCCTAGAGGGGCTCCCGAATACCTATGACACTGAGCAGGATACTGCTCAGGAACATATATTATATGTCTTTTGGTCCACTTATTAGTCTTAATATACTACACTATATTTTTTTTTTTGTTTGTTTGTTTTTCTTCCCCTTACATTATATACGGAGAATATTGCCTCCTATAAGGGTAAATAACAGTGTGTAGTGTTTTGGGAAGCGCACGATTTCACTTATTTGTTTTGTGTTTATAATTATCTAATGAGTTTGATGAAGACCAAATTCTAAATTTGGCTATGATTATGTTAAATCTGAATAAAATAAAAAAAATGCAAAATATACTCACAAGAATCCCAGCTCTATCTATACAACAGAAGCCACAAATGATGCTAGTCCTTCACATCCACATTTGTGCACAACAGGATGTTCCATACACAGCAGGACGGAAGGCCCATCTCCAAGAAACTGCAAATAAGGTGCAATACAGAGTTATTACTATAGCAATGGTCCTGCCAAAGTGCTTCAAACCTTCTACAGTGTCAATCCCCACACACTGTGAAATAAGATATAAAAGTGTAAGGAGTTGGGGGAGCAATTAAACTAATTAAAGTGAACTGAGTGTTAACAAATAAGACTTCACCCAAAAAGTGTACACACAGTAGATAAATGATACGTATATTCAATAATGGTTGTGAAAAATCTTTTGTGTTCAACAGTAAACATGAGATAAACATAGTGCAATCTGTATAATGTATGAAATATTCTCAGACCGACACAGTGCAAACTTACACTATATAGAGCAACAAGTGCTTGTGTAACAAGTCCAGCCCAATAGACCCAATCTGGTGTAGTTAGATGTATACACGATCACAGGGTATCTAATAGTGTAAAATACAATATGCTTACAGAACCCAATGGTGAGTACAATCTTAGCATCTCCTGGACAAAAAAGACGTCAGTCAGAGTGGTCGCTATCAGGGCTCACCACAGTAGCTCTACACTTCTAGTCCACACAGCAAGAAAGAAGCTACGTCTCCAAGAAAATGACGTCAGACGTCACGCACAACGCGTTTCACCAGAATGAGACTTCATCAAGGTCCTTGATGGTGCTTTGTTATGGCGAAATGCGTCATGCGTGACACACAGTCCGCAAAGCAGGACGTAAAGTACAGCTCCAAGAAAATCGTCATGCTCGACGCATTTCACCAGAACAAGGCTTCATGAAGGTCATTGATGAAGCTTCATTCTGGCGAAAGGTGTCTTGTCCACACAGCAGAACAGGAGGTACGTCCCCAAGACATCACAAAGGTCACAACTCATTCCACTAGAACAAGGTTTCCTCAAATTGCTTGATAAAGCCTCATTTTAGCAAAACGTGTTGTGTGCTGCACCTTGGAGGTGATCCATTATGCTGACTGTGCTATGTTTATCCTGCTTTTTTGTCTTTTCATGAACTTCAAGCACAGCAGATTTTTCATCACCATTATTACTCTTTATTATACTCGTTATTTAGTTTGATTGCTCACTTGATTCCTTACACTTTAAACTTCATTATTGGCCGTCACTGGATTTAGAGGCCCCAGTGATAATTTTTTTAATCTAAAACTACACTAGCACCGTAAACTGGTTTAAAGTAGGTCGTTCCTAATACCTTGCAGTGTTGAGACAAGGTGACCATGCCTAAAAAACAAATCAGGTACAGTTTCTTTACATATGATCAGTGTTTGGTACTGCTATTTGTTTATACAACAGATCTTTCATGTTATACATAAATAAACACAGCAGCAAGCAAACAGAACGTGTATATAAAGAGGCACAATCCACAAATCTAAGAGCAGGATAGGAATTTAAAGTGACATGTAACTTTCCTGCACCATGGATTTACTTGATAAACCGCATACCACTTTAAATTGTGTCAGCTGACATTTCTCATTATCGAATCGTCCACAAACTATCTCTGTCTTGCTTAATGTAATTCATTTCCTGAAATTCATTAATTTCCTCAATTTGCTTTATTAAAACAGTGTGTGTGTGTGTGTGTGTATGTTTGTGTGTATGTTTGTGTGTGTGTGTATGTGTGTGTGTGTGTGTGTGTGTGTGTATGTGTGTGTGTTTTACACTTCTCTTTAATTTGAGAAAATATAATTACGCAATCAGTGCTCCATTCGAGTGGAAATTTTAAGAAGACAGAAGTGATATTCTGCTTCATTCAAAAAATTTTTAGGGTTAAGTGCAGCGATGGCTAACCTTGACACTGCAGATGTTAGTGAACTACATATCCCATAATATCTGCAGTGCCGAGGATAGCCATCACTGGTTTAGTCCCTTTTTAAACGATGTCTGCAAAACGGCTCCCCAGTCTCCTAAAACATATGAATGTGCGATTGTTCAGTGGAATTCCCCTCTTGTATTTCACGGTGTAAAGCAAACTTCCTCTTATTATATATTGTTATGTTTCTGCAATTCGAATTTCTAGTTAACCTGGTCATAAATGTACTTTACCCAGAATCCTTCTTACTCGTTAATCCAGCTCTGCACGGGTGAAGTAAGACAACCATCTGGCTCTGTTAATATTATCTTCAAAGGGCTTTATTCATGAAAGAGGTTGATGCAGAGAATTGACAAGGGATTTTTTTCCAACTTGGCTACTTTGGCCTAAACTTTGCATTTCCCTTGTCAATTCCCTCTTTCATGGTCCCTTAGTGCGCATGATGGCTTATTTCACCTATATATTGCCTTATCTTAACTCAAAGGAAGAAACACACAATAAAAGGAAGGCTCTGCATTTACCCTTGGTCTCTTCAGACACCAGGTTTGTCCCCGTCACAGAGGCTCATTGCAACCTGTCTGTCTACACTTTGTAACTATGTGAGCTGCATGTTTAATATGATGTTATAACTGAGGGACAGAGCTTTGAGGGTTTGGACCCTGTTAAACCAGTTTCCAAGCTGGGAACATTCAGCCTGAAACGATATCCACTACAGGAGAGAGCAAATTAATATAACAATGACTTCCCTTCAAACGTGCCAGGTCCAAGGTGGTCAGACAGCCCTATTAAATGGGCAACATGGAAAGTCCACCGAGGGAGGGAGCACAGAAAGGATCCAGCATCATATGTGGATCTGTATGTAAAATAAAATGCCAATAGCACAAATTCTTCAGTTAAGAGCCTGTCCGTCAACCTCGTGAACCTGCCCCCTGGGCAATAATGAGAATTATGCTGGTTTCTCTATGTAAACCACAGTCAACCTTGACAAGCGAGCATCCGTCATGTCTCCAGTATCAGTGGCAGACCACGGCCTGGATTGGCCAGTTTGCACAGACATATAATGTTATATAAGGAGGCCTCAGTAACCCCAGGCTTCTAATCCCTGCATCTCCTCAGTGTACTAGTAGGGTCGGTGCATGGTCAACGGGAGAGAAAGAAATCTCTTTTCTGTGTATACCAGTTAGGGTTGCCACTAGACATGTGCATTCGTTTTCGGACGAATGCATTTTCGTCCGAAAATAGCATTTTCGTCCATTCGTCCGAAAAACGAAGAACGAAAATGCTAAACTAACGAAAGCCGAATGAACGAATGGTTAATAAACGAAAATCATTCGTCCATTCGTCCATTCGTACGTAGTACTATTGCATTCTATAAGCCGAAATAGAGTCGGTTTATAGAATACAATAGCATTTCACTACACAGAGATAAAGTCTCCATTCATAATTTTATGAATGGAGACTCTGTCTCCGTGTAGTGAAATGCCGACAGCCTATAAACCGAACGGCTGTCGGCTTATGTATTACATGTAATCCTATTGCTATTCTATAAACCGAACGTTCGGTTTATAGGCTGTCGGCTTATGTATTACATGTAATCCTATTGCTATTCTATAAACCGAACGTTTGGTTTATAGAATAGCAATAGGAATACATGTATCCCACGTACGGTTTATAGGCTGTCGGCATTTCACTATACGGAGACAAAGTCTCCATTTAACTATACGTATAACTATACGTATAACTCTGTATAGTTAAATGCCAACAGCTTATAAACCGAACGTTCGGTTTATAGGCTGTCGGCATTTTACTACATGGAGACAAAGTCTCCATTCATAATTTTATGAATGGAGACTCTGTCTCTGTGTAGTGAAATGCCAACAGCCTATAAACCGAACGTTCGGTTTATAGGCTTTCGGCTTATGTAATACATTTAATCCTATGGCTATTCTATAAACAGAACGTTCGGTTTATAGACTTTTGGCTTATAGAAAACATGTAGTACTATTGCCTTTCTATGAACCGAACGAGAGCCCCATTCATTAGAATTTCTTATGAATGGGGCTCTCGTTCGGTTTATAGAAAGCCAATAGTATTACACGTATTCTATAAAACGAACGAATAATATGAACGAATTTCATCTGAAACGAATGCAGTAATGAACGAAATTCGTTTTAGACTAAATAAATAACATTTTCGTCCGAATGGACAAAAACGAAACGAAAATTTTAGTTTTGCACATGTCTAGTTGCCACACTTTGTTCAGAAAAATACAGGCCTTGCTGCTGTCTCCATAGACTTAACATTGGCCTGATGCCAATTTTTTTACCAGCCTGCTGGTAAAATACCGGCCAGGTAGCAACCCTAGTACCAGTGTGACTGCAGAGCGGTTCAGTTACATGGTGTATTGTTGCAGCATTATACAGTCCCCCAGATAATACACTTTAATGTGCAGAAATAGACACTTACGGGTTTCTTTCTTTGATATTTTGCAGATATAATCATAGTTTCCAAGACACAAGGCATGGACTTCCCCTCTGGACGGTCATGGAAGGAGTGAGCTGCATATTGTACATGATAATTGCTGCATTACTGCTGGACACACAAACTTAATAACAGTGAATTTGACCAAATATTTTTTCCACATGTTAACTTACACCTGATTTGGAAAAAGGCTGATCTCCTGCTCCACTGGGATCTGTGCATGTCTAATCCTCTGCTAGATTTATAGGGCTATCCACACCCTAAACTGCCTTATTACCTCATCTTATGCTCCATTATGGCATTCCCAGCGAATGCACTGATGGCTAACCTTGGCACTGCAGATGTTTGGCAACTACATGATGCTCAGTCATTTATAAGGCAGATAGAGCATCATGGGAAATGTAGTTCCCAAACCTCTGCCATCCCCGTGTAAGTGTATGCTATGCTCCTTGACTGCATGCATTGGTGCTTCCCTGCAGCCAGCAGACTAGCTTTTGTATACATGGAAAAGCACAGTTTAGCTAGTGCTATCCAGTCATCTCTCAATGACAGGTTACATTTAGGAGTAATAAAATAAATATATTGTATTATAACATGCATTCCTCTACACCACAACAACAGTGTACAGGGCCGAAGGAAAACGCACATGGAGCAAAGCCTAAAACTAACAGTAGGTAAAAGTAGGTTGGACATGAAGGTAAGAGTGTGTGATATTTGCATAAATTGGGAGGGGCTACTGCTAAGCCCATCCCTCCATTTTACATTTCCAGACCAGTGCCTAGTGTGCCTGCACTGCCTTATGTGATCAGGCCATCAGGTTAATAAACTGTTTAATGCATTCCTTATTTTAATTCCTTCCTCTGCACCACTCCACTTCATTTCTCCTACCCTCCGTGCATTATTGCCCCCACATCCCTTACCATTGCCCCCACATAACTTGTTACAGCACCATCATGCAAAACCCAATTGCGCTCACAGGTCTTGCTAGAGCACCGAGTTTGCAAACAATGGTCTTGCCACAGCATCTAGATTGCACCCACAGAGCTTGCCAGAGCACCACTATTGCATACACAGGTCTTGCAAAGCACCCAGATTGCACTCACATGTCTTGCTTGACCACACAGCTTGTACCCATTGGTCTTGCCAAAACACCTACATTGCACCTACAGGTCTTGACAGAGCACCTAGATTGCACCCACAAATTTTGTCCAGCTCTAAAATTGCACACATAAGACTTGCCCCAGGATCAATATTACATCCACAGGACTTGCTCTAGCACCCAGATTGCACACACAGGAGTCACCATGTCCTGAATTCTCCTCGTGTCTAGTGGCAGATAGTTACCAATTGGCCATAAAGTCACTAACCATGTCCTGGTAATTCCCACTTGAAAACACACCCTGAGCCACTCCCACAAAAATAAGTGTACCTCTTGGACATTTGAAATGTTGGAATTGAGAGCTGTTTATGTAATTTGTTAAGTCATTTAGAATAAGCATAAATAGACTTGCTCTAGCACCCAGACTGCACACCTAGATCTTGCCAGAGCACTAAGATTGCAAGCACAAGACCTGCAAAGCACCCAGATTGCATTCACAGGTCTTGCTAGAACACCTGGACTATACACACGGTACTTGTCCAGCACCAAGATTGCACACATAAGGCTTGTTTTTGTAATTTAAGTCATTTAGAATAAAAGTAACATATTTTATTTACAAACCCTAATTTATAAACACTATTAATTCAATTTAAGCTCAATTTGTTGGGAGTTTTATTGCTGTGGAGCTCTGTGATACACTGACCATTCTGAGCTCTTATAAGAGAGGTACACCAGAGGAGGAAAAAAGGACAGAGGGATTTGGGTTCAATATAGGGACACCAAGTGGATAACGTATATCGGGTTCGCAAGGCAAAAGGACCACAAGGATCTCTACCCCGAGATGTTATGTGTAGCCTGCATTATCCGGCAGACCAAGATGCTTTACTTAAGGCCTGTCGTTTCATACCGTTACTTTCTCTGCAGGGCACAGAAATCTCATTGTACACCAATCTTTCTCAGATAACCCCACGGGTGCGCAAAGCACTTAAATCAGTGATGACAGCTTTAAGAACAGCTGATTCGGCGTATACCTGGGACACCCCATTCACCCTACATGTCAAACGGAACAACGTAATGTTTTTACGCTACGACACCCGAAAGATCTCTACTCATTTTTCCGTGGCTTGGGTCCGCCGTCCATTGTGCTCCCAGATTGGTCGTTTCCAGCTACTTTCCCAGGCCCACTTCAAAGCCAGCCCACGACGTCTGCTCTGGCTGACTGATCACACCTTCCCATCTTGTACCACAGTTTTCACACTGCGTTTTTATGTTTTTTATGTTGCCCTGCGCCACGTTATAAGCCGTGGACATGTCTGTACTTCTTTAGGCCGAGATGCTTTTACCAAGCCTTCTTTGTTTACAACTGGAGCCGAACATTGATCTTTTTCAGGAGCAGATTGAAGACCCAGCACTTTGTGACTTGGATTGGTTATATCCTAGTATATGACCCCTTATTTGCCTGACTCCCCAGCTAAAGCTATGAACACATGTTTTTTGTTTATCTTTCTCACATGCCATGGGTTTGTCCCTTCTTCTTCAGCTCTAGGTCAAGATGCCAAGTTAATAGATCTCTTATGTGTCTATAATGGGTCTTTCCTTTGATTAATCCACAGACATGGCACATCGTGGCTTTCTTAAACTTGCCCCTGTATATTACCCTTTTTCCCCCCTCGCACACAACTTGATTCCAGTTTGACACTAGTGCCCATGAGGTTATAGCTCTATGGCCAGTCGGGCCGCTCGCTACCGATCCCCCCCAGAGGAGCTTTAGCCTGTCCTTGCCAAAATAAGTTCTGTTTAATTGATATATTACATCAAGTGTAGGCATTTTACATAGGAATGAAAGAATATAACCAAAGAACCTTAGTGATCCATCTGGGGCAGACAAGTTTTTTTAGAATCTTGGGTCAGATAAATGAAGATGTGACCCAACATGTCTGTCCCCAGTTGAATGAAGATCTGACCCCTGATAGAGCGATACAAGCAAAGAAGGTTCAATAAAGTGCTTAGTTTGTATTCGTCATTAAATCATTTCTACTCTATTCTACATTTGAGTTCATCTTTCAATTAAACACAGCATTATTATTTTTCCTGACAGTTGTCCTTTAAGACAGGGCTACTGAGAGATCACGACCTATGGATTACCCAGACCTCCCCACTGGAAAGGGATGATGCTTATGGAGAATATTTCTTACAGGATTGCATTCAAATCAATGCTAGATGTTGGTTTTTCCTGGAAATCTGATAACCCCAACTGCTCACTTACTGGGGAAATACTAACATTACATCTGCTGTTTCAGACTGGCCTACCTATTCATTTTCAAACCCCACTGACAGCATTATAAGCTGCTCTGTTCAATCAGTATAGAATGCATCAATGCAGCCATCTCCATCTCACTGATCCTCCCTCTTCTCTCTAGGCTGTCTCTGCTTCCCTGATCATACTGCCGTCACAATACCTTCCATGCCGATGCTGTAACATACAGCCAGTGCTCTGCCTTTATCAATCCACACTGCCTGTTCTGCTTGTTCCACACCTTGCCGTTGCATTATCTGCTTCCTCTACTCTGCTCCTTCCCCCGAAAAAGCCCTCACATCTTCCAGTTATTCATTCACTGTATTTCGTATTGTGCCTATATACACAAGGAGCCATTTATTGCTGCTCCAGGCAAAAAATAATTATTTATGTTTGATAGAAAGATTGCATCAAGTGTAGGCATTTTAAATAAAAAAAATGCTTTAATGAAATAATAAAAAAAAAGTATTTTATTGAGCCCTATGTGCTCTGTATAGATCTATCAGGGGGCAGACATGTTGTTTAGAATCTTGGGTTAGATTGGTCAGATGCGGAAAGATCTGACCCAAGATTATAAACAACATGTCCACCTACGGACAGAGCTAGAGAGAGAGCAAATATGGGCTCAATAAGAGCTTTATTTCTATTCTTTCATTAAAACATTACTATTTTAAATTCATACATCTTTCAATTATACATAATTACATTTTTTTCTGACAGGTGTCCTGTAAGGAAATAGGTAATTAAACATATGAAATATAGAAAGGATGTCATTTTTGTGACATTTGCTTGCTGTGGTCACCCCGCCTCACATATGTTCATGAACGTAAGGCTACACACAAATAATTATATTGGAACGATATCCTGTGTATGTTCAGAAATCTTTCTGTCTGCAGTACCGTAGATCCCACACCATTTTACAATGTTACGATAATGTCTTTTCTATACTTGGTCATACAAACAGCACAGGCTGCTTTTACTGTAGGTATGACGTGGAATGGGTAAGATAGCTGTACAAAATCAGAGGTTAAATATTTCAAACAGGTCTGCTTTACATATAATGGAGACTTAGCGTTGATCCTTGTACTAGTGCTGATATCAAGTATTCACTGTAATGACATTAATACAATAACCCAAAAGAGACGACCGGTTACATACTTTCCAGGTGAAGGTTTGGGGTGGAGTCAATTCACAATCTGGTTGAAATATGGGCTTCCCTATGTAGAAAAACATATGGGGCTCTGCAGCCCAAATAGACCCATGATCTTCTGGTTGTCAGGAACTGGGAGCATAAGAGTGCTGCACTTCAGTAGCACAGATCTCCCTTTCCTGCTCCATATCCTGTCTCAAAGCTAAATATGACTGGGGGGCATGTATACCATATATCTCACCAACCTTAATCTTTGCACCAAGAGAGAGAGACCTGTGACACCTGAAGCATCTCAACCAATTCTGAAAGCTGTATGCATCAACCAACAGATCCATATTAAAATGTTATTTAATTCATGATGAAGCATTGGATCATTGGCTACAGAGGAAACACTTAATAAGTTGGGATTTGGTGCTGGAAATAGGTTTTATGATTTGTTTGAACATCAGCATGGAACGCCTAACTTTCAAAGCGTGAAATTCGAATGTGTAAATTTACTATGTGGCCAAAATGATGACAACATGGTGATGCCACTAGGCCAGGATTGGAAGGGGCTGATTCCACACACATATTAGGGGGCTCACAATTTTCACCTTAGATGTTGTTAGGTCAGCAAATTCTTCTGGTTTCCCAAGAGCTGTCCTTCACGCAGAGATCTTTAACCACAATTTCGACAGATATGTACAGGAAGAGTCAGTGTTAAACCTCACAGAGGAGCTCCGTGTATAGACAGTAATAGTGGAATTCTATAGCTTTCTTAATATTCCAGCAAACTGCGATAAATACTCAAAATGCTGGCGTTTGGCAGGTTCCATTCCAGGACATGAGAAGGTTCATTTTAACACATATCAGGTAAACAAACTGGAAAAAACTTAACAAATGCATTTAAATAAAAAGACAAAGCCCATTTCATGAGACAGGCCCAGGCATATTTACAGGTACTTAGGCAAAAACTGCATTAAACATGCACATAAATATATAATGCTTTTCAATAGGACTTTCCTGTCATCAGTGAGAGGTTGAATGCCCTGTCGTTAACCCTTTTTGCTACGGGTAGGTCTGGTTTAGCCCATTCTCTATAGAAGGGTAGAGGTGCCTTTGCAGTTAGGGATCCTGTGCAAAGCTCGTGTTGTTTTCATCTTCTTGCAGCAGACAGGCCTATAAAAATCCTGTACACTGCACAGCCTCAAGATGCTATAATTGGGGGTGAATCCCTGGCTGGTTAATACTGCAGAGAGAACCATTGATAAAACAGTGACTGCACATCAGCATGTCTAAACACCCAGACATCTCTTCTCCTATCATTGGCTTCCTCACCCAAATGTCCCCTCCCTGACTCACTCTGTCTCCTGCATCTTTCCTCTCTCATTCTCATTCTGGTTTCTTCTCACACGGATCTTGTACACCCTTACATTGTGGCTTTCTTTGACCCCCCCTCCCTTATTTATTCCGTTCCCAGCCATGTACTATAATCCACCGGAGCCCACCTCTCTGTGCTTTATGTCTTAAATCTTTCCCTTCACCCAGTCTCTCTTTAATATCTTGCACCCATGTCCAATACTACCCTGCATTACTTCCTTGGTATCTTAAAAATCACCATTTATCACTTATTTTTTGCTGCAATGTGCATGTTCATTGCACTTTGACCATCAACTCGTTTATTACCTTATTCTTTACATCAGCCTTTGATTTAATTTTATCTTGTTGTATTTTAAGGTCTGCTAAATCTCTTATTTTCATTTTGCTTCTTGTCATGTCATTGTCTGCAATTTATATTTATTCTGAATTTGAATTTTATGTTTTGTTCTTGTTTTTTTTTTTTTCCATTCCTTTTATTTCATATTCTCTTTTTCTAGGCTTTCCTCTTTTTTTTTGTCTTACTTCCTCCTTTTTCCTGTATTGCCTCATCTTCCTCTTCTTCAGTTTACTGAGTAGGTTGCCGTTTAGACAATAGTAAGTGTTGTATGTGCCATGAGGCTAACTATACCAGGCATTCGTCACTCTGATCAGTTTGGACAACCTCCTGCAGCCTTCACTTAATCCATACTGTCAAAGGAAGGACTATTTTTTGGGAAAGTGACAGGTTACTAGGGGTGAAGCAAAAGGGAAGAAAAGTAATTTCTAATCCAAGAATCAGAAAAAAATCTCACTATGCTCAGCTATATATATTTGGTCATTATTCCTTAACCCCCTGCGTGACCGGATTGTTAGAAGTCCGTGAAAATGGCTGTCATAACACCTCTGCGGTGTTTGTGTTTAGCTGTAATTTTCCTCTTTCTCATTTAATGAACACACACAAAATGTATATTTTTTTTTTCGGGCGGGGGGAATAAGAAGTGCTTTCTTTAGATACCATTATTTTGATCATATCATATAATTTATTATAATTAAAAAAAAAACACTTTTTCATCCTTCACCATCTCTTTAAGACAGGTTGAGGACCACATCCAATTTACATCCAGTACACATTGGTAACTTCATCACCTGATTCAAAACCACGTTTCATCCTCAGTTTTATTATTTGTTCTTTAAAAATTATTGAATTATCTGAATATTTTACCCAGTATTATCTCTGATAGGAGAACTTTCCATTACCCACCATGACAGCAAAAACTTAACTCAAAACAACAACTTCATTTGTACTTTTGAGTATAGGAAACACGTAGATTGTATTTATACTGTGTTAAATTAAAGAAATACTTGACAGCAGGTGGAATCCAGCATGCGGAGGTTATGGTTGGTTAAGGTGACACTTTGGGCTGGGCGATGCCACTACACCTGAGGCTCAGCCCCAAGCCTAGTTCGCCCATACAGAACTACAGATTACCGTGGTGTGTTAAAAATCTGAACAAAGTCCAAGGTCAGGGCCTTAGGCAATTGGCAAATAGTCAATTAAAAAGCCAAGGTCAAATCAAGGGAGAGAAGTGACAAAGATCCAAAAATAAGCCGAGGTCAATAAATTAGATCAGTACAAATATCAAGCCACTAGGGCACAGCTGAAAAAAGTAATAAGGAGAGGAAGGAATTTACAGCGTTGTGTAAATTTTCATCAAGGTCTCACACACCCTCCAAATTGAAATCCCTACTGGCTCTTAGTCATCAGTAACTTAGATACCCTCTATTAACTGCAGTGGGCATTTTCCACATTATCCCCCCTTTGAATTGTGAGATTGGTACTGGAGCAATAAAGCATATTGAATATACACACCAACACTTTGACTACTCACACATCCCCCTGGAGACATCACACGCCTCTCGGGTTGGAATCCCCTCGTGAGACAGAAGGAGAGCAGTGTTGGATGGCTGTAGTACAAGGTTAATCCCTTTATAACACAAATCTGTTTAGTACGCATTGTTTTCAATTAAAGTATAATTATGGACTTGTCTTACCCCTGTGTCATGAAACGGCGATAGCCAGAATGTCCGTACAAAGACGTCAGTGACCGCGGCAAGGTCAGTGACGGTCCACAGAGCCTCATTAAATTGTCTGTCACAGACCCCAGTAAATAAGAAGTGCTGGTGCCTACTCCTTGTTTTAAAGGACAACATTTGATAAGTGCATATGAATAGCATTGGAGCTGGGTAGGAGATAGCTCTGGAAACTAGCACAAGGCACAACAGATAACCACCATCGCAGGAGATGGAGTGCATGCTCTGTGGGCAACCTGAACCCAGCATGTGCAGTGAATAGGAGGCAGGGATCTGACTGTCATTTATACAGCATATATATATATATATATATATATATATATATATATATATATATATATACACAGAACATACAAGGACTTAAACTAGAACTTAAACTCATGATAAATGCTCTATATAACGTAGATAGAATAGTCTGTACCTTCAAAGTCTGCGCAGATGTGTAAATTGAAGTCGCTGATGTTTATACCTATAAAGACAGAAGGACAAGCTCGCTGAGAACGTCCATTTGTTATTGTCGATACAGCTGAACTTTGTATTTGGAAAAAAAAAATTACTCTATTCTCTAATGATTCTTATGACAGGGGGCAGACATCTTGGGTGAGATATTGCTTCATCTGATACAAAATTCTAAACAACATGTCCGCTATACAAGCAGAGAGGGCTTCAATAAGGTGCTTTATTTAGATTATTTTATTAAAGTATTTATTTTTAAAATATCAACACATGATACAATCTTTCAATTAAACCACATTTACTGACATCGTCCTCTAACAATATAAGTAAGGCCTACTAATGTTTTGGCTATTGACAGTATCAGCTCTCCCTTTTCCTGTGCATCTACGAATGCGATATAGCTTTTGCTGTCATTGTTCTCACACACGCATAACCTCTCTATTTGTGACCATAACATGGCCAGCTCAGACTACCGTAACCTCCTCCTGTGTTTACCGCCTTCGAGCTCTCCTGCTTCTGATCTCAGCGGAAAAATCCTGCAACTGAGTAAACTTAACTTCTAGGTACTTAGAAGGGGACAAATGAGCTGAATTCTTTGGAAACAGGAGTTACACTGGTTTAACCACACTTAGGTTAATCTGTAACGTGTTTGAAGCTAAATAAGAGCTCCTTCATTATTCTTTGAAAAACAGTACTGAATCCAAAAAAAGTGTTCAGAATTCTTGTATGCTACTTTGTTACTCTTAACTTAATATGTCCCAGCTGGGAATACTTATATGCCCTGGTGTATGAAAATTATCCCCCCCCCCCCATGGATATTGAGTAAATGGCGAGGATAACAGGATGTCTCCTCCGTCTTTGGACAAGTTGGGTTGTATGCAACCTGGTCTGGACTTTGGGGGAGGGACAAATTGCTGGGATTGCCTTGACCCCTTCTTTCACCCAGCCTCAGAGGTCGTGCTTAGCATTATGGGTCCCCACCTGTATGGAATAGCCTTTCAGTGGAAGTGGTTAATACAGAAAAGGAGTTTTAGCATGCCTGGGATCGGCACAAGACTATCCTAGATATCTGCCAACACATTCTATGTGTCTACATCAATTTGTCATTGACAGTACCCGTCAACAGACCTAGGGTTCCTACTAGTATTTAGTACTAAAATACTGGAATAAAGCACTCTATCATTTCGTTCCTGGGAGCTGCTATGTTCTCCCCAGGAAGATGTCAGAATACAATTGGTTAGACCAATAAACATTTTCCAGGAAAACAGTCCCGGTCAGTTTGAAACCAAATTGCAGACAGCAGACAGCACCTAAATTACCAGGTACAGATATGATCCAACAGAGCTTACAAAGAAGACCTAGTCAGTAGTTGCCAACATCGGCCATATCCTGGGACACATATCTATTCCACATGCTGCAGAAAGAGCATGCGAAGTGCAGCCCGGCAGTATGTAGGATGGATATACGCACAGACACAATCCAATTAATTAATCAGGGTGGAGATCTCATAGGACCTACCATGATTCATTAATTGTATTCTGTCTGTGCGTATGTCCATCCGACATACTGCCGGGCTGCACTTTGCATGCTCTTTCTGCAGCATGTGGAACAAATATGGCATCCCTGGAAACACGGCCGATGTTGGCAACTATGCAAGGCATACGTGTTATGTCTAGCGACACCTTCATACAGAAAATGGCTCCTTTTTTTTGCCCCTAAAATCCCTAGTACTGGCTCCTAACATTTTGGATTGCTCTGCATACAACTGTATGAAGTAGTAATTTCTCTGGCTCCTAAAAATAACTAGGCTGGCTCCTGCATCGGTCCGTTTTGGCTCATAAATTCTGCAAATATTCTGCGCACTGTTTTAGTGATTTTTACAAAGCAATCATCCCCGACGCTGACAGCAGTCAATGTCTTCAAACTGATACTGACTGCAGATCCAGCAAAGATCTCACAGGAGAAAGCCTATCAATTAAGAACAGAGTGGAAAGCCTATCATTAAAGATGCAGTTCTACACACAGTGCCTGATAGCATCCTGTGTATTTATAGTTTCCCTAAACTCTAGCGGACCCATAAAAACTCCATGAAAATTACTGCTGTTGCTGTAGTCTTTCAGGATCTCTACCCTGTGGTGTTAAACCTTCACAGAGAGCTCACCGATTCCTCTCTCACCTGCTGCTCAGTGCAAAAGTCCAATCAAACCATGAATGCTGGGGTTAGAAAAGCAGCTCTACCCAGCACAACATCGGATAAGGCCAGGCAAACACAAAGATTTAAGGGGCCAGATAAATTCTGTTTACACAGGGAAACTGTTGATTAATGAACACAATTACTTGATAAGCACAGAATATATAAGTAATTAAAACATCTTTAAAAAAAAAAAATAGCTAGAACATGCTTTAATCCATTAATACATAATGGTCCAACGGTATCTTGTTCATCTTATTAAACCGTGCACCTCCAGTACGGTTTAATAAGTTAAAACAGATTTAATAACATTATTTAGACATGTGGAGTATATTTTGTAGCTTATATCATCCCACCATGCAGTCCTGTTAAAATCAAGAAGATTGCTTTAGACAAGGGATGGTAAAGCATGGCATCTCCTGGTGAGACCATCTGTGTTCCCAGCTAGGCCTAAAAATATAGTACCTTATTAAGCCCTTTCTGTGCCACAATGGTTTATCTGGAGGCAGACATCTTGGGTCAGATAGGTCAAATCGTCCTACCTCTGAACTAGGGTTGGCACCTTTTGTTCAGAAAAATACCGGCCTTGCTACTGTCTCCATAGACTTAACATTGGCTTGATGCCATTTGTTTACCAGTCTGCCAGTAAAATACAGACCAGGTGGCAACCCTCCTCTGAACGAAGGTTATAAACAAAATGTCTGCTTTCCTGATAAAGTTAAGATGGCCCAATAAGGTAATTTATTTCTATTTTTTCCTTAAAACATTGAGTTATCATTTTGTCCGCTATCTCAAGAGATGGATAGAAATCGATCAGAAATGTTGTCCAGATCACCTAAAGCGCCAAATCTTAACCATCACTGTCCTTACGTAGGCTAAGCCTACATGCACATTAAAGAAACTCTGTCACAAATGCTTGTACTGTGAATATAGAGAATAAAACAAATACTGAAAAATGATCTATCCATTTTAGCAGAAATCAAACTATAGGCATAAATTTGGAGAAAAATATGTTTTAAGCGTGTGTGTTGTGTCCCATGTCTATGACATTACCTGTAGCTTAATATGCAAATCATTTGCTTTCCAATGGGTAATTTGCATATTAGGCCACAAGGTGATGTCATACGCAGGAGACAGCATAGGCACATTTTCCTCTTCATTTATGCATTTCCTTGCAGTTTTGCTAAGTCACTGTGTAGATCACTTTTTATATTATCTACATTCACATTATAAGCAATATATAAGTTTAACTGAGTCCCTTTCCTCCTAATTACTGTGCCTCCACTCCATTGGCTAATTCATTTATATTGGGGTATCTGCCTACCCCCCTGTTTCTATGGAGAACACCATAGCTTTTAATGTGATTTAGTTATTTTCATCCTAAATGTATAGATATAGGATGAGAGAAAGGAAGCTTAACCTCCATTCCTCGAAAAAAAATATATGGTTACCTCACACCATTGCATTACACTAATGAAGCCTGAGTGACGCAGGCTCTACCTACACCCTAGCAGAACGCACCAACAACACAAACACAATGCCTGCTCGGTCTAATTTACTAACACCGATGTCTCAACGAAACAGCGTCTAATTTAAACATCTATTAACATTCACTGTGCATCCAAAAACTGGCCCGCGGCTAACCTTGAGGCACCTGACTCTCCTCTCTCCCCCCCCCCTCACTGTGTCAATGGTGCATTCCATCCGAATGGGAGGAGGCCGAGCGAAGGCGTCCCAGCGAATGGGCAGGGTCACGTGACGGGCGGCCATTTTGTGCTGCGGTGAGGTATTTAGAGCAGCGCTTCGTCCCCGACCCGGTTCAGTGTGAGAGCCGCAGCCGCCCTGACAGGAGATATCATCGTTGTCCCTCGGTGGTTTTTTTTCTCCCCCTTTTCACCCTTCCCGTAGCTAAGTGCAAGCACTACTTCCCCGCTCCCCCGACTGTTGTCGTTTCTTTGAGGAGACCCCTGTATTTTACTCTGCGCATCATGTCTACCACAACCTCACCCGAGTACTCCGCCTTCTTCGCCGTAATGGGCGCTTCATCTGCCATGGTGTTCAGCGGTGAGACCCTCTCTTTATTATATTCCCCTCCCTGTCCATTCTAAGCCCCCTCATGTCATACTGCCCTCTCTATTTTACCCCTTCTCTCTTATACCCCCACATCCATTATTTTGCCCCTCTAACTGCATTAACCCCTTCCCTTCACTAAATTTCCATTAGGTGTGTCCTGATCTTATCTAAATAACACACAGGGCGATGGGGCTGGACCTGACATATATACATTGGCAGCCATTGATTTCATGTCAGTGGGTTTTTTCCTCATGCATGACGAGTCATTTTCAGCCTATAATGTGCATTTTGTTATCTTGGCTGTGGTATCTGCTGAGCAATGGCCAGACTTAATTTTATATAATCGTTTTTTATTTTTTTTTTTATCTCCCTCCCAATTGACCTGTCAGACCATGTAACCAGCAATGCTGCAGGTTGCATTTTTTTTCTTCATTTCCTCATAACCTTTTTATTTTAAAGGTGGGCTTGTGGTTGCCCACCCCAGCCTTGTTGTGATCTATAGTGGTCTCTTCGATGTTGAAAATGAAGGGGGGGTTGTTAATGGAAAGTAGCCACGTCCTGAGATCCCTATAGGTGCCATATCCTTATTCCCTAATCATGTGACCAGTTCCATTCTGCCATTTTTTTTTTCTTCTTTCTACCTACACGGTCTAATGGCTGCCACCATCCGTCATGCAGGTTGTCTCTCCTTGCCTCCCATCCCTTCTTCGGGAGGGCTCGGGTGTTTCCGGATTCTCCCGTGTTTCGGGCGTTTTTACCTTCGTCCTGGCTGAGGGATATTCTGTAAGTCGCTCGCGGGGGACACCGGCAGCTGACGTCACTCGGGTGATCCAGGCAGCTGGTGAGCAGTCACATGACTGCAGAGGGAAGGGGAGGGTGGATTTCACTGGCACTAGACCTCTATGCTCTTGCTTGTGAAGAGCACAAATGGGTTAATTGTGGGTCTTGTGACTCTTTAGTAGTGGGTTTTGTGAGACGTGTGAAGCAGTGGTGCTTAATGAGGCTCTAGTGTCTCCCATTTAGCTTTAATTTTGTGTCTAAGAATTTTTGTTTTGCATTTTTAACTCCAGCTTGATCTGATTTAAAATTGGAGTTGGCTGTAATGTGGTGTTTTAGTGTAATACTATGCTAATTGGAAATACCACACTGAGGGAGGGATGGACCCTCTAAAATGTGACTATTGTTGTACTGGTCAGAATATTGTCCAACTGGTTGTTGTAGTTTAGATTTAAAAAAAAAAAAAAGTATTTACCCCCCCCCCCCCCCCCCCACCCCACACTCACCCATTGTAGTGTTACTTGCTGATACATGCTTCATAAATCACTTGATTCCATTTCTCCCTAACTATATAGAAAACAATAAGCCCAGTGATTCCTTTTTGATCTATGATTTATATCCTGAAATGTATTGTATTCTGGTCTTCTGTTTTTTACAATTAAATCTCTAGCGGTCATCTTGACCAGAATTGGTAATGTCATGTTTTCTTTTGATGCAATGGTTGCTTTAGACTAGATGCAGGTGTGCATATTAGGTTAGTAGATGCATGGAACAGCCATCCAGCAGAAGTGGTATAGGTTTAAACAGTAAGGAGTTTAAGCATGCCTGGCAAAAGGCTAGGGGCCAGTGATGGTTATTCAGAAAATTGGGCAGACTAGATGGGCTGAATGGGTCTGGTCGGCCCATGCATTCTATATTCCTTAATACTAATGCTTTTTACCCTTATGTGCAATTATGCCTTTTGTTCTGTAGTTGGTCACATGACAATCAGGAAGGTCACGGGTTTGTTCACCATGGGCTTGCGTGAAACTACAACATTCTTATGAATGAGCTAAAGCAGATTGCTCATTCAATATGATATGGTTGCTGATTTTAGCCTCACAGATGTGACTTCGGCACTAGTGTTTAGGTGTAATCAGATGTTGGATGATGCAGTCTGTGGCTATTGAATCTAGGCACAATGTGACCTTCAGTGTCCAACTTGTGTAAATCTGCAGTTTATCACCAAATGTCACTGCTTGTGGCTCCATCTTCAGATGTTCATTAAATTTGCAGAATGGTTTCGTCTGACGGGGATCTATTTTCGGACTTAATTTTTTTTTTTCCCCTCCTGCAGTTTTTCATGCCAGTCA
Organism: Pelodytes ibericus; assembly: GCA_036172795.1. Classification (NCBI taxonomy): domain Eukaryota; kingdom Metazoa; phylum Chordata; class Amphibia; order Anura; family Pelodytidae; genus Pelodytes; species Pelodytes ibericus. The sequence continues at coordinate 12,756,940 of CM069860.1, read as the reverse complement.
GCAGTAGTATAAATCCTGTATAATCACCTGGCAGATGGTGTGAATCTCAAATTTTAGTGCAATGTAGCAACCAGTGAGTGCAATCTTTGAATTCTACATTATTGAAGTCTTATCTTTGAAAGCTTGTGAGGTATGAGTGCCAGTCTGTACCCCTATTCTGCAATTCCTTTTAATCTGGGGTAGTATGTGTAAAACATGATTTTTTTTTTTATTTTTTATTTTTTTCTAAATCATTACTTATGCGCTTTCACTTCCTACTCTCTCATGAGATCTTGTCACTAAGCTTCAAATTTAGTATGATGTTTGCATTGAATTGTGTAAATGTACACCCATGGACTGGTGGTTAATTGATTTGGAAATTCTTGATTAAATGAGTTTAAGCATATAATATAGTATATAATTTGGCCTGTAAGAGCACCAAGCGGTGTCCCATCTCTTGGCCAGTAACATCCCCAGTTTAACACTTTTTTTTAATTTTTTTTTTAAATAGTTTTGAATATGTTGTATCGTGACGCTTTGTGACATACCACGGCTACTAGTGCTGGTTTCTTCACAGCTGCAAATATGGAATTTGCAATACCTGGTTATAGGCATTAAATGCTCAGTGGTCTGCATCTTTATAGCTTTTTTTATTTCTTCAAATCTCTGAGTACTATGTGGGCTAGCAAAATATCCTGTCACTGGTCAGTGATATTGACGAATGATGAAACTGCAATCTGGTACAAGCGTTTGAGGGTAGGAGGCACGTGGGGTGAAGTCTTAATATCTGCAAATCTATTTTTTTTCTTAAGTTAGATTGCCGTTCATTTAGAGCAAGTGACAAGGTAGCTGGTTTAATGTTCTGAGGGTTTTTTTTTTATATAGCTACTGGTTAAGGCAATTGTAGGACTTGTAGTATGAATTTGTAGTGCAGGAAGAGTAGACTTCTTGCTGTGCTCAGCCATTTGGAAACTCCCATCAACTGTATCTGGTTAGTGTCTTGTGCTAGTCATGAGCAGTGGGTCTTGGTAGAGACCACCTATGTAGAATTTATGCAGAGTTAGAGATCGCTCAGTTGGGAAGGAGATGGAAGAGAAACTGAAGATGATTCTTGACTGGGAGTCTATTGTATAGAGCGTTGGCATACAGTGGATGCCATGTACAGGTGATAAAGATGGCTAAAGAAATGCTTGGGACATTGTCCAAAGGCTGGGGAGGTAGTGTTTTTTTTTTTTGGAGATTTGAGGTGTGTGTATTTTTCATTCATGGTTACAAAGGAAAATCTTGATGTTGCACTTGTTTAGTTACATATTTTATTACATACTGTCTCATAAGATCTGAAATCACCAATATAAAATAAACACTTCATTTTTGGTGGGAGTGTCCCTTTTCACATTTTATTTCAAGTATATTTTGGGGCTGGATTAAAATGCCTTGTAAAATGTTTATGTATAATCCTTCCAAAGGTGTGAATGACTGTCCACAAAAAACCTGTGTATTTTTACTCCTTACTTAAAAGTAGAATAGGATATATTTAACCTCTGCTGTTAAGGTCAGCAAGATGCAGGCCCTGGGATTAATTTAGATGGTGTCCCATTGTATCACACTCAGATTATTTGTTGGTTCGATTCGATCTCCACTAATCACTTTTTGCACCAATAACACTTCACCCCCCTCTGTAAATACTGTTAAGGTCATAGTACTGTTAAATGCCATTGATTGTAACACTAGGTTGGCAAGGCAAATAGAAAATGTGGCTATCAGCATAGTTCTGTAGAGCTGTTGGTTTGTCTCTGTTTTCGGTGTCCCTCAATATAAAAACTGTTGGTTCTCAAGCTGGTTATGATGGCAAACTGGTAATAGTCTGTGTATAGACGTTGAGGCACATTTTGTTCTAATTTGTGGGGAAATTACCACAAAAACAGTGGGAAACCTTTCTACATAGTGTTTGTGATATTCCTATATATGAGAAGAATGCTTTATCTTGCCTCTGGCAAGATACTGGCATCAAACAAAACCAGTCCTGCTGGTAGTAAATACTACTCCAGGGTTAAATGGTCCTCTGACTGCTTTTGGGACTTCGAGCAAAATTCCTTAGCACAAAGATTCCTTTAACTTAAATATGCTATTGGATTGGATCAGTGAAAGTCTGGTTTTAAAACTAAGGGACACTAAATTACAGGAAAGACTCTTCAAAAATCTATAGAACACAAATATTTTTATATACCAAATGGCAGATTTAACTAATGGTGAAAACTAAATATGTACTGTAAAAACCCAGTGGTTCCTAAAAAGCCTGCATGCCCATTTAATTCTGACAGGAAGGATGGCCTTGGTGCCTGACGGCTTTAGCCTTGTGTTGGAGCATGATAAATCGGGAATATACCTTCTTGATCAACAGCTGAATATACTATAAATTCAGCAGTGGGCATGGCCAAATTATAGGTGTATATTTACTTAGATAATAATTTCTTGGGTTATTTTACAGCTCATCCTGTTGGTTGGAAAGCTTTGAACCTGGCAGCATTACAGACAAAGCAATGTAACCCACTTGGACTTTTTTTTTTTTTTTTTTTTTAGGACTTTCATCTCTGGTAGACAACCCCATTCTTTTTGACTAAACTGTCTTTCCTTAAGGTTGTGCTGTCTGTAAACAGTGTGCTGCATAACCTGTCTGCTGCTTATTTGAGATTCGGCTCCAGATGTCCTTGATTTTCCTTTATCCCTACGATGCTCAATTTCAATGCGTCTGCAGCTTTCATGCACCTAGTGCATGACATTTAAACACTTTCTGCAATGGATCAAACCTGACTCCTGTGATAATGTTGCATGTTTCAAAGAAAATACTCTGGATTTCTTGCCCCAAGCGTGATTGATATGCTTACTCATTCTATTCTTTCACTTGTCATTTTTATTTTCCTTGTCTGTGCATTCAGTATAGCTGGGTCTATGTAGTTACTGCACCAATCTCTATCTCAAAGTGTTTAATATGAACCAGTGAATGAGTAGCTTTTACCATGATGGCCTGGTGCAGTATAGACCCCCATGCAGATTGTGCTACTGATATTGGTTCTTCACAAATGAGAAGGTATGCTGTGGAGTTGTGACCAGGCTTGACTACAAGGGTGCAATGTGTCACAGCTGCTCAGTCTCTGCTATACAGCAATGTCTTCAGGAGGCCTTTTTCTGTCCAAAGCTGAAAGCCTCTCCGAAGGAGTGTGGAACACTAGGTGTAATCAGTGCTGTGATCAGTCTATTTCCTCTTTCTTGACTTAACATCTGCGACACTGCTGCAAGGCTTTTATTTAAACTAATTATTTCAAAAGCATGACATCAGTTATGCAACATATTGGCAATTCCATGAACTCTAGTCTGCAGAATCTAGGTTCTTCTGACAGGATATTGCAGTTAGGGAACAAAGAATACAATGTTAGCATACCATTGTGTAAAAACACCCCCCCCCCCCCCCCCAAAAAAAAGTGGAATAGATGCTAAATCCAATTCTTTGAAGGAAAAAAAGAGCAATGGGTTTTTCTTGGCAAAAACTACCTAATCAAGACCTGCTGGGCATGAAGTTGTGAGCATAAAATCTGACTTGGCCCTATAGAAATGCTTTCAACAGCACAGATCCCATGTTGAGGTAATATCTGGAAATGACTTTGCACTCATTGCAACTGCATGAGACCTGCCCTACCTACTCCTGTGAATGCTGTCTTGTATTGCACTGCACATAAGGGAAGTGAAATGCCAGATGAGGGAGTACATGCATCAGTGTATTTCCCATTTTGCTGTATCATGGGAACTGCAGTTAACAGTTTAGTTGCCAAAGGCTGCCAATTAACAGGAATAAATGGGATAGCAGCAGGTTGTGAGGGGCACAGTTTCTATTCTGCCATGGTGTCCGGTTCTCAAGGAGCCTATATTTTGTTGAGTTGAGTAGATCTGTAACTGCATGGAACCAGTCAGCTGGGATTCCAGCTTGTAGCTCTAGCTAGTCCCTCCTTTAGGAAACCTTCTCTCCTGTAGTGTTTTAGGTCAGAATGGCCAAAGGGAGTGTATGACTAATGTGAATCCATATAACTTGGCAGACAAGTTCTGCACCAGATTGCACATAGCTAGGGTTAGTTTGAATGTGAAGTGTGTGTGTGTGTGTGTGTCTTTCTTTTAATACAGTGAGGTTTCTTTATATGCGAAGATGCAAAAGTGTTCTTTCTTTGGGAAAACTGCGTGCAATCACATGCGTCTGAGGTCGTCAAGAGCCCAAGATCAGTAGCCTGCTCTCTAGTGCTTATTTCTCATTCTTGGAAATACAACTTGTCACATGTTTGGACCACATGATAACCCGTGTGTCGTGGGGAAGCGTGCCTGGAAGCCCACCATCTCCTCACCCTATGACTTGCTTGAAATATGTCTAAGTAGTAATTCTGGATAATGTACAGTGGGATAGGGCTGCTACATGCTGTAAGTTCAATACTGGTCATTATAGAGTGCTTGTGGGATTCTAGAACATAAAATGTCATTTAAAAATGAAATGCATAGTTTTGCCAATACTTCATTTGAAAGGACTGTACAGACACCTGTAGTAAACTAATCAATATCCCATTTGACACTGACCCCATGCATGATGAGGTCGCTGGTCTGCTTTATCAGTTTGTGCAGTAGGTGTGCAGTTAAGAACTCTTTATTCTTGTAAGCTTGCTTTGAAATGAGTATTTTAATTCTCCCTTAATACTGAAATGTAATCCAATACTAACCAATCTCTCCTTCTCTCCACAGCATTAGGAGCTGCTTATGGCACGGCGAAAAGTGGCACTGGTATTGCTGCTATGTCAGTCATGAGGCCTGAATTGATTATGAAGTCAATCATTCCTGTGGTCATGGCTGGTATCATAGCCATCTATGGCCTTGTAGTGGCGGTGCTCATCGCAAACTCCCTGACATCAGACATCACATTATACAAGTATGTAGCTTTTATTTATGATTTCTTTTTTTTTATTATTGTAAATGGGGGGGGGGGGGGGGGGGTTGGAGTATTCCAGCACTTGTACTCCTGCAAGAATGTTGTATTGATTTGCACGTTAAATGCTTGTAAGTATGCCCTAAACAGTTTGACTATTGCATTTGACAACCTAATCAATGTTCAGACGGTAGCTTTGTTTAGACCCTCAGATATAGAAACCTAGAATGTGTCTGCAGATCAGAACCATCTAGTCTCCCCAAAAATATTACTTTAAAGTGGTGTTTTGGGCACTTATTGGTAGCGGCTGTTCTTCCTAAACAATTAACAAATACCGTACTGTCCTGCTGATAGGCTGCACTCCTAATTTAAATTACAGGATAAGGTGCAGCCTATAATCAGGACAAATTCAGGATGGAGAATGTGGAAGAAATCTGCCCAGAGTGCTCTGCTTATCTGTTCATGCTGCCAGTGTGCAGACTAAATTAAGTAGAGCACTTGGAGCGCTGGCAGTAGTGCAGTCAGTCTTTTGATGTGTTCCTCAGGAACAAAGTGCTGCATGTTTTGTTCCATGGGACTGCACGAGAATGACTGCACTACTGCCAGAGCTCTGTTGGGGCACCATATTTCTCTCCATTAACCATCCTGAATATCTAACCCCCCCCTCCCTATCATAGGCTGTACCCATTGACTCATTATTAGGACCATACAGTACATTATTAAATTGTGCAGCATTGCACTGGTTTTACTAGAAGTTTTTATTTTTTTACTTTTAACCACAATCCATTTTTATCTTTTCTAGGAGCTTCCTACAACTGGGTGCTGGCTTGAGCGTAGGCCTAAGTGGTCTAGCTGCTGGCTTTGCGATTGGCATTGTTGGAGATGCAGGCGTACGAGGGACAGCACAGCAGCCCCGACTATTTGTTGGCATGATCCTCATCCTTATTTTTGCAGAAGTCTTGGGTCTCTACGGCCTGATTGTGGCCCTTATCCTGTCCACAAAATGAAGAATTCTCCTTGTACCAACGAGCTGGAAACGCCACTTACAAAAAATGGTTTTATCATGTGTACAGTCATTTCTCCACCCATCCTGATTCAGTAGTTTCTCTACCCCCTGTAACTGCACCATTGTTAGTGACTGTTGTGTGTAATCCTTTAGCTATACCCTTCTGATGGACTTCCAGTCGTCGAGTCCTGACAACAGTTTTGTGGGCAGGAAGCAGTTGCCTCTTCTGCAGACCCTCCCATGACCTTACTTTTTTTTTGCGTGCAGTGGTTTATATATATTTTTTTTTCATGCCATTTTGGAATGTCTCCTAACAACGTACCATGTATAAATATGATCTAGAATTGTAATTCCTCCCTCTTTCCACTTAATGTTTTATTTATAAATATAAAATCATTGTTCATACTTAATGAGCCAGTTTCTTTTTCCACTTCCTGTAACCTATTCCAGTCCCCCCCCTTTTTATTTTTTATTTTTTGCTGCGTAATCTATTTAATCTCTAGCTGTATCTGTGTGGGGTTTCCTTGTAAGTGCAGAGTTCCCTGGATGTAATTTGGTTCACGATTGCTGTACTGTTCTGACATTGGAGTGAGGTCTAATATATATATATTTGGTTCTATTTTTGTTTTAATACAAGGAAAAAAAAAAAAAAACTTTATTCCCGTCCGTGTTAACTGGTAACCAGAATAACCTTTTAAAAGAAACCTTGACATGTATGGGTAAGGTACACCTGCTGCTGGTATCGGTTACACATTTCCAAATAAAACATCTCCAATACATTTATGCTGTTGCTTTTATTTCTTTGAACATAAGAGGGAGCCCCCCCTCAACCAGGTAAGTGTCAGGCCAGACCTTCCAAGATTATATTCTGTATAGTGATTCCATAATGAAATATTAAACTACAGCTTTTTGGGGGACTGCCATGCCTCCTGCAGTCTGATGACCAATGACATATGTCAAATGAAGGGAGCTAAAAAACTAAGATTGCAGTTAAGATGTCTGCTACCTAATTGCAGATTATGAATCTGGTGAAGATATAGTATTAAGTTTGTGTGATGGCATGCTTCCCATGGTAACAGGGTAACTGCAAACTTAAGGTATAAGCAAATATGTGAATTACATCATTTTTAATGGGAAATGTGTAGTTTGCATACCACAGTCTAATGTTTAATCTTGCCCCCCCCCCCCCCTTTCAGATCTGACCCTATCAAAGCTTTAAATTACATCCTACAATAGGCAGAGCGATGGATAAGATAGGGTTGTGGTCTGTGGAGAATATTTATTAGAGCTGGAGAACCTCTGCCAAAGGTCTTGCTACCCGCACTGCAAAGTGTGTCAATAGAAAAAACAAACGTGCCTTTATGAAACACCTGACACGTGTGACTGGCTCCCCCTTGTGGACTATACTTGCAGGGTCCATAACACATTGCAGCTATCAGTGCCTTTTGTAATGTAAAAATAAGTAATGTGAAACTTTGGGTCAAACTGTAAAATTGGGAGTTAATATCACACCCTATAAATGTAGTTATGGTGAAGGTTTATGGAACAGAGTGCTCAATCTTCTGGCAATCAACTCTATATTGTGTTTAACCTCTGTGCTAGAGCACAAAGATTTCTCCCACAGCTATTGCCCCTGCCCAGAGACGGTGCACGCAGGATTTTGCCCCAGCTAACCAATAGCACCCACAGCTCATGCCAGACCACCTGGCTTGCTCCCATAGCTCTTGCCTCAGCACCCCGGGCGGTGCACACGGGACTTGTCACTCACGCTTTCTCCAGTACTTCCTTACCCCACTAAGTCTCTGCAGTCTGGGAGTGCGAGAGGCAGCCAGAAAGCATGTTTGTGCACCTGGTTGGCACACAGAAAATGGGCTTGCGTGGTATCTCACTGCATTCCACAGTAGGACGGTGTGCCCATTGTGGCACGTGCCATTGGTTTTCCACCACTCTATTTGGAGATTGACCAATTTAAAAAACAGAATGCCCTACTTATAGTTTAGACAAGGATGTCAATTAGCAGCTGGTGGGGCACAGTTTGACTCCCTGCTTTGGAGAGGGTGGGAGATGGGAGGAACGTAAGGCTTTACAAAAGAAAATGGTGACAGTGATCTGTGGAGACTGCAACAGCAATTGTGGTATCAGCAGAACATACTTATTGTATGTTATATTTGATGGCTCAGAAGGGAGTTTTTAAAGAGCTGGATGTGCATTCCAGCAGGATCAGCCTGAGAAGGCTTTTACATTAATAAAAAGTGAGTTTTTTTTTATTAGAAGAAAATTACCTCTGCATGACTTCTCCAACACCCTGATCGCCTCTGCATGACTTCTCCAACACCCTGATCGCCTCTGCATGACTTCTCCAACACCCTGATTGCCTCTACATGACTTCTCCAACACCCTGATTACAGCTGCATGACCTCTCCAGCACCCTATAGGACCTCTCCAGCACCCAGATTGCATGTGCATAATGCCTTTCCAATATGGCGGTGCCCTGCTGTGATCACTTATGTTGCTTAGGGAGTTTTGCTCTACTGTCTCTAGAGGCAGTCTGCAACATCTTTTTAAAAATACACCTTTATTTTCTTTGGTCACAGCTAGGGTTGGGGTTACAATAGTACTATAGGTAATTGGGGGTACGACGACAATGCGCTACTTGCAATTATTGGTCCTATAACTTGCACACACACAAAAAACAACAGAAGAATGTAATCATTGGCTATTTTTAAACTCAGGACAAATATTTAAATCTATTTAGGGGATTGTCTTTATTGACATTTGAAGATGAAAATAAATATATCTAGAGAAAGCCCTTCTTATGCCAATCAAACCAATATTTAATAAGCGTGGAGACATTAAATTAGAAAGAGGAAAAATACAGCCAAACACTGCAGAAGTGTAAACCCATCCACTATCATGAAGGGTAGAAAATTACAAAAACAGTCTGCCCCTCAGCATCTCATGTGGTACACCATAAAATGAGGACTGTGCATGAACACAGCTGCACTGTAGTAGTGCCAGCCCCCTTTACAAGTTTTACAACCTTTACTAATAAAGTCAGCGTTGGGGCAACGTTCTAAAACTGGAGCAATCACCATAGAAACCAAGGTAATTTCCCTTCACCAGCACCGTTATTGACACACACTGACAATATTAGAGGGGGGGGGGGGGGAGCTGTAGCTCACAAGCACCAATTATAATACACAGTGTAAGGTTTCCAGTGAATATCAAAAGCTCAGGGCGAGTTGTAGTCTAAATACTAAGGTGACTATCTCGGCAACCCTGTCATAATCAGGCGACACAGAGCTGCGCCCAGTACATGTGCTACGGAGGATGCAGCCACTGTACAGCACGTCACAGTCACGTGACCCCGCTACTGTCCGCGTAACAATGCGCGCTGGAGATAAAGAGGAGCGCTGCCAGGCTCTTCTCCTGAAACCCTGCCAGCGCTGTGAGTAATAGGAGGTAGAGGGGGGGGGGGGGGGGTGTAAGGTTCTGAGGGCACACTAAGGGTGGCAAAATGAATGGGTAATCTGTGTCAAATTTTAATGGCCATTTTTAAAAAAATGTATCATTTCTTTTCATGTGTTAAGAGGAATGGGAGCCATTTGCCTGACTCCCAGCCCCATGTATAATACTAGCTACTTGCACTGGTCTTCCATGATTTTAATATTGGCGAGGGAATTTTTTTAATTTATGGGGTGCTCCAAGGAGGCCATTTGGAAAATAATAATTATTATATAATTATTAATAATGTTATTTTTATTTTAGTTCTCCGTCTTTTAACTGGAGAATTGAAATGCTGAAATGTTGTTTAAGCTAATTCTGGGGGATTTGTGTCCATATTCAGTAGCCAAATTTTGGAAAATGATGAATTTTGGCTACTTTGACCGATTCAGTTCCCGGGAATGCAGCTCTGACCAGTGAGTGAACCGCACATTACTCAAATCTAAGATTTGACAGAAGGGAGGAAATGACTCCCAGGAGGGTTAGGGTTATAGTGAGGTTAAGGATCGGTGTTAACTCTAGGGGGGGTTAGGGTTAGAGTAAGGGTTAGGGTTAACTACAGCTTACCCTTACCCCAATCCCCCCTGGACTAATGTATGTACCTGGGTTGAAAAAATGATTATAGTTAACCCTTATGTTTACCCTCACTATAACCCTTACCCCTCGTATTTCCGTCCGTTGGAGGCAGGTGCCATCATGGGAAGTGTAGTTGTCGGCATCTTAGACGCCATTTTCTCCCAGCTGTCAAATCCGTGATGGGAGTTCACTCGGTGGTTAGGACTGCATACCCAGACGTATAGTGAGAACACCGGTACTAATCTCATTTAGGAGAATACTGCTTTGTGTCAGCTCCCTCTTTGGGTATTTCATGTTGTATCTATGGCCAGGTAGCCGCTGTACTAGGTGTATTTATTATACGGCACCGTTGTCATGTTTTATCTGTTCTAGACCAACCATGGCTACAAATACCGATTCTCTGGAAGACACTTTTCGTAAGTTCGCCGTCTACGGTGATAGCAACGCAACAGGCCAAGGAATGAGCGGGAAAAACTGGTTCAAGCTGTGCAAAGACTGCGACTTAACTGACGGGAAAACAGTTACCAGTACTGATGTAGACATTGTCTTCTCTATAGTAAAGTACGTTGGACTTGACGTTCTTTTCTGAATGCACGCACATAATACTACACTTACAATGCCAATGACCCTATACATGCAATCATAAATTCTGTGTATACATTGCTATATATATTAATTTCCCAGCCATGTGTACAGCAATCCATCTTAACATTGTACAAACCTGAGCGTCAACACCATTTGGGCTACAGGTTAACCAATGATACACGATTGAACATACTGAATTCAGGTACACGTGGATCAAACATAAATGATTACTTCTAATGGTATTGAAGAAATATTTAGCTATACTAAAGGGCAACTGAGTAGAGAGACATCTATTTTTTTTTTAAAAAATGGCAGTCGTTAAGAGAATAACCCCACCAACTGAGAACGAAGAGGCAAATATAACAATACATCGTCCAAATGCTCTGGGAGTATCCAAATTCCAAAAAAAGAACATGGAACCATGACGGCCCACGTGAGGAAGTCATATTAGATCCTCAAGGGTCCTGCCTAAGTTCCTCATGGGTCCGGCCTTAATAAACACTATGGATCACTAGGGATTTTGGCCCTCGATGACTAACCTTTAACATTTACTCTACTAGCCTAAGGTTTTGACCAGGCAGTTGATAATACTTGGGAGCAGGGCTATCATGTATCAGTCTGTTCTTATTCGTCTGACTTACTATGTAGCTCCCTTCTACGCTCTGTACCTAGCGCTACGTAAATTACTGGCGCTATAATATCTACTACATTTTAATGTAATGTAACATATTTTAAACTGGTTTCCATACTAAATGCCCATACGATTTTTAAGATCAACAAATGCAAGACAGGTCTGTCATGATATAAAACTGTCTCTTCCAGATCAAAGGCAGCCAGGGTGATAAACTATGAAGAATTTCGGAGAGGTCTTGAGGAACTGGCAGCAAAGAGATTTAAGGGACTGAGTAAAGAAGAAGCCTTTGCATCTATCTGCAGACTGGTGGTTGGGAAGGAGCCCGCTAACACTGGGGTCACGGTAAGAAAGTACACAGAGACATATTGATGTTATAGTATTACACATGAAACACTCAGATCATAGTTGACTGGTGTTTTCACCAATTATGAGCAATATTGGTCCAGGGGGACATTTACTGGAGTCTGTGACGGACAATGTAATGATGTTCTGTGGTCCTTCACTGACCTTGCCACAGACACTGATGACCTTGAACAGATACTTTACCTATCCCTGTCCAGTACTATTATTCTCTTAGCAGCAATATTCCCTTCTCTACTTTCCATTAACTTTTCTTTATATAGCACCTAATTTATAGACAGTATCACCTAAACATTGTTTTGAGTCAGACAGCTGTGCCTTGTGGGAATGTGATATGACTATATTACGCCTCTTATTCATTTGCATCTAATTCCTTTCCGTCAATTGCAGAAAACCGTAGTCAGCGGAGCAGTGGACCGCCTGACAAACACCTTCAAATACACGGGGTCCAACAAGGAACGCTTGGACAAGTCCGGAAAGGGCAAAGGATTAAGTGGTCGTGAAAACACTGTGGCCAATACCGGCCACGCCGGAAGCTCCAAACAATCTAGCATGTACGATGCCAAGCTGAAGAAATAAGCTGCCCGGGGCCGGCGGTGGGAGGGTGGGGATGCAACAATCATGGCACCATTATCCCTTTCACTACTAGAACAGTAAGTTTGATGGCGGTGCACTAGATGTCCTGTTATCCGTACACTGTGGCATTTTACCCTTAATTACGTTTCATTATAAATAGTACGCTGAACAAACCGATGTGTGTCTAATTCCTGTGTGCTTCATATTAATCCTTCATTTTCAGTAGCAAACCTGTCGAGTACCCGATTTTCTTTCACTTGGACATTTTTTAAACCGTGAAATGCAGAAAATCAAAATATTGTTTAGCAGAAATGCAAGCAAAAATTAGGAGAGAAAGCAGTGTCCATTGTGTCTCCTGTTTATGACATCACCTGAGGATTCATATGAGATTCTTTTCAGTGAGGAAAGGCATGTAAAATACCACGGCCATTTACACATAGAAACTGTATATCAAAAACATATCCAAAATATGCCATCTACTGGAAAAACTCCCAGCACTATGCTACGTGCACAGGAAGTATTAATGCTGGAACGGGACACAAAAAAACAGGACTTTCCTGTAATATTTGGGACTGTCCTGTAATATTTAGGACTGTTGGCAGTTGTGCCAAAAAGCCACTATATTAGCGAGCAACCTGTCCAAACAGAGTTTTTGAGGGTGAACCAGGCAGATTGTTTGATGTTCTGGTCCTGCCTGTGTCTTTAAATTCCACAGGGAAGCTCCTTGACCACAAAGATGGCACAGGGAAGCTGTTTGGTCACAAATATGGCACTAGGAATCTGTTTAAACATAAATTGTAAAATTGAAGCTGGGCATAAGGATGTCACTGGGAAGCTGTTTGACAACTTCCTGTTTAAACAGATTCCCAGTGCCATATTTGTGACCAAACAGCTTCCCTGTGCCATCTTTGTGGTCAAGGAGCTTCCCTGTGGAATTTTGGTCACAAATATGGCATTGGGGATCTGTTTAAACAGAAATTGTCAAAGGGAAGCTGGGCATAAGGATGTCACTGGGAAGCTGTTTTCCACAAAGATGGCACAGGGAAGCTGCTTCCCTGCAAAGATGGAACTCAAAAGCTCTTTGGAGACAGGTGTGGCACTGATAAGCTGTTTTTGAACTAAGATGGAACTGGGAAGCTGTTTGTGGAAATCTGGCACTGTGGGAAGAGAATGACGTTACCTGGTGAAGTCAGGGGCCTAAAGAGGTGGAATGGTTGCCATAGAAAATTGGTGTCTGTAAAGGGGAGGAGCTAGAGATATATCCACGCCCACCTGAGGGCGTGAAAAAAAAAACTTGCTTCTGTTGAGTGCTACATGTAATCTGTTACAGTCCCCATGATTCCCAGATAGCAAAAGTTCTCCCATCATACAAGACAAGCATCACTGGGAGGGTTGTCCACAGAAATATTACTCAGAGCTCCACATCACTAAAACCACACTAATGTGAAGTCTACCACAGACCACAGGAGCTTGTGCACCAAAAGATTCCTGTATACTGGTGTCAGTAACCAGCTCTATACAATGCCAAGTACTGTGACCTTCTCAAGATGGCGGCCTCAGCAGGTTAGGATATCTACCAATGACGGTGTCCCGTGAAATCACGTGACCTATGCTATCCTCTCACGTGACCCTAACTCATGTGACTCTGTCAGACAGGTAGTGCAGGGTATGTGATATGTTAAGGAGCGGTGCAGGGTAACGGGATATCGTTAAGTGACGTGTGAATTCCTGTAGCAAGTCGGGGAGATGCCCTCAAACAAATCCGTGTCCGATGCTCCAATCACCCAATTTATTAACTGCAGGATCCTGAGAGACCATGAGCTGCAGAGGTAAGTGTGTGGTGAAAGGGATGCACCAGTGATAGCCCGGCATTCGAGTACTGCAACTCATATAATGATCAGACAGCCAGGTGACTGAGCATAAGTGGAGTTGTAGTGTACAATAGTTTACAGGAAAAGATGGGATATAGTAATTATTTCAGAATTATCAACCATGCATTAAGTGTGCTACTCACTGAGTGACATTATATTCTGTAAGTAAGTGTGCTACTCACTGAGTGACATTAGATTCTGTACATTAAGTGTGCCAATCACTGGGTGACATTATATTCTGTAAGTAAGTGTGCTACTCACTGAGTGACATTAGATTCTGTAAGTAAGCATGCTACTCACTGAGTGACATTAGATTCTGTAAGTAAGCGTGCTACTCACTGAGTGACATTAGATTCTGTAAGTAAGCGTGCTACTCACTGAGTGACATTAGACTCTGTAAGTAAGCGTTCTACTCACTGACATTAGATTCTGTAAGTAAGCGTGCTACTCACTGACTGACATTAGATTCTGTAAGTAAGCATGCTACTCACTGAGTGACATTAGATTCTGTAAGTAAGCGTGCTACTCACTGAGTGACATTAGATTCTGTAAGTAAGCGTGCTACTCACTGAGTGACATTAGATTCTGTAAGTAAGCGTGCTACTCACTGAGTGACATTAGATTCTGTAAGTAAGCGTGCTACTCACTGAGTGACATTAGATTCTGTAAGTAAGCGTTCTACTCACTGAGTGACATTAGATTCTGTAAGTAAGCCTTCTACTCACTGAGTGACATTAGATTCTGTAAGTAAGCGTGCTACTCACTGAGTGACATTAGATTCTGTAAGTAAGCCTTCTACTCACTGAGTGACATTAGATTCTGTAAGTAAGCGTTCTACTCACTGAGTGACATTAGATTCTGTAAGTAAGCGTTCTACTCACTGAGTGACATTAGATTCTGGGAAGTAAGCGTGCTACTCACAGAGTGACATTAGATTCTGTAAGTAAACGTGCTACTCACTGAGTGACATTAGATTCTGGGAAGTAAGCGTGCTACTCACTGACATTAGATTCTGTAAGTAAGCGTTCTACTCACTGACATTAGATTCTGTAAGTAAGCGTTCTACTCACTGAGTGACATAAGATTCTGGGAAGTAAGCGTGCTACTCTCTGAGTGACATTAGATTCTGTAAGTAAGCCTTCTACTCACTGGGTGACATTATATTCTGTAAGTAAGTGTGCTACTCACTGAGTGACATTAGATTCTGTAAGTAAGCGTGCTACTCACTGAGTGACATTAGATTCTGTAAGTAAGCGTGCTACTCACTGAGTGACATTAGACTCTGTAAGTAAGCGTTCTACTCACTGACATTAGATTCTGTAAGTAAGCGTGCTACTCACTGACTGACATTAGATTCTGTAAGTAAGCATGCTACTCACTGAGTGACATTAGATTCTGTAAGTAAGCGTGCTACTCACTGAGTGACATTAGATTCTGTAAGTAAGCGTGCTACTCACTGAGTGACATTAGATTCTGTAAGTAAGCGTGCTACTCATTGAGTGACATTAGATTCTGTAAGTAAGCGTTCTACTCACTGAGTGACATTAGATTCTGTAAGTAAGCCTTCTACTCACTGAGTGACATTAGATTCTGTAAGTAAGCGTGCTACTCACTGAGTGACATTAGATTCTGTAAGTAAGCCTTCTACTCACTGAGTGACATTAGATTCTGTAAGTAAGCGTTCTACTCACTGAGTGACATTAGATTCTGTAAGTAAGCGTGCTACTCACTGAGTGACATTAGATTCTGGGAAGTAAGCGTGCTACTCACAGAGTGACATTAGATTCTGTAAGTAAACGTGCTACTCACTGAGTGACATTAGATTCTGTAAGTAAGCGTTCTACTCACTGACATTAGATTCTGTAAGTAAGCGTTCTACTCACTGAGTGACATAAGATTCTGGGAAGTAAGCGTGCTACTCTCTGAGTGACATTAGATTGTGTAAGTAAGCGTGCTACTCACTGAGTGACATTAGATTCTGTAAGTAAGCGTGCTACTCACTGAGTGACATTAGATTCTGTAAGTAAGTGTGCTACTCACTGAGTGACATTAGATTCTGTAAGTAAGCGTTCTACTCACTGAGTGACATTAGATTCTGTAAGTAAGTGTGCTACTCACTGAGTAACATTAGATTCTGTAAGTAAGCGTTCTACTCACTGAGTGACATTAGATTCTGTAAGTAAGCGTGCTACTCACTGAGTAACATTAGATTCTGTAAGTAAGCGTTCTACTCACTGAGTGACATTAGATTCTGTAAGTAAGCGTTCTACTCACTGAGTGACATTAGATTCTGTAAGTAAGTGTGCTACTCACTGAATGACATTAGATTCTGTAAGTAAGTGTGCTACTCACTGAGTGACATTAGATTCTGTAAGTAAGCGTTCTACTCACTGAGTGGCATTGGATTCAGGGTAGTAAGTGAGTTACTCACTGAGTAAGTTCCATCCTGGCTCACTATTCTAGTATCTATCCATTTACATTGCTGTTGCAGGCAAGACCTTTGGGTGCGACAGGGCAAAATCTTAAACCCTGAGAAACTCTTCTTTGATGAGAAAGCATCGGCTGATACCCAAGTAGACTGTTTGGGGAGAATCATTGCACCAGGATTTATTGACACCCAAATTAATGGTAAGAGCCTCCCCCCGCCCCTTTATTACCACCTTGTGTACACCAAACAAATATGACTGATTACTTTTGCTCTCCCCCCTCCTTGTAATTTAGGGGGCTTCGGCGTTGACTTTTCCCAGGCCACCAATGATGTAAACCAAGGGATATCTCTGGTTGGTCGTAATATATTGTCACATGGTGTGACCTCTTTTTGTCCCACCCTTGTGACTTCTCCCTCTTCAGTCTATCACAAGGTATGGTGCCATTATTACAGCATTAGATGCCTGTCTAAATTCTGGGGTGGGAGGCATTATCTGTGTGTTGTAACCTGTTATCGATTTAATTAAACTGTAAAAACAACAAACGTATATTCATCATTGAAAGATTGCATCAATTGTGGATATTTTAAATAGAGCTATGCAAAACAAAAAAGGTTCAAAAAGGTTGTTTATTTGTATGCTTTCTTTAAAGCATGTCAATGGGGGGGGGGCGGGGGGCAGGCATGTTGTTCAGAATCTTGGGTTAGATCTTCTTCTTTTGTCTGAACCACGATTCCGTACAACATGTCTGCCCCCTGATAGAGCTACACGGAGCAAAGAGGCCTTAACAAAACACAAAAATGTTACTTTCCCTCGACAGGTCCTTCCACAGATCTCTGTCAGGGATGGTGGTGAACACGGGGCAGGAGTATTGGGTGAGTTATTAGATGTTCTTTCACCTATATGGTAATAATGGGCATATAGACCGCAGGTAAAATAACTAGGTTTACAGTGGTAAAAGTCCTGCTCAAGTGACTTTAAAATATAATTCTACTTGATACCTCCTACATAATATGCCCTTCTGCGCCTCTAGATGGTCCCCTCAGCTCTTACCCATAAGTAAATCACTTGGGGCTTTATTGAAGAAAAAAAGGGAATTTACAAGGGAATGTCAAACTGAAGTCCAAAGTAGCAGAATTGAAATAGGTTTCAATAACGGATGTTTTTTGGGTTTTTTTTTTAACTGCTCAACTACTGTGGGGTCTTCTAGCTTGGGGTCTCCTTTGCTTCTGGTGGGATAGCTCAGTTGGTCAATGACAACAGGGCACTGGTTCAAATCCAGGCATGGTCAACTCAGCCCTTCAACCTTTTCGAGGTCAATAAATGAGTGCCATAAAGTTGGGTAATAATAATCTCTCTTATTCGGCTGTGGATTTTTGTATTAGAAAAAACGTTATTATTCTTTTTCCAACATTATGAGCTTCTCTTCCCTTCTCGCTGGTCGAAAATGGAAATGTCCTCTCCCACCCCCCCCCCCCCCCCCCCGTTTCTATCTGCTTATTTTTTTTAATCCTTTCATGATAGGTGTCCACCTGGAGGGCCCGTACATAAGCCGAGAGAAGAAGGGAGCTCACCCGGAGCAATGCTTGCGCTCTTTCAGTGAGAAGGGGTTCTCGGAGCTCCTGGTGACGTATGGTACGTTAGAGGGTGTGGCCATTGTTACACTGGCCCCAGAGATGGAGAGAAGCCAAGAGGTGATCAGAGAACTGGTTCAGCGAGGAATCTGTGTGTCGCTTGGTAAGTGCATGGAGATCCAATACACTATACTACTGGATGAGCAGCAAAAGGCAAATTAAACTGGTTTATTTTAGGGATGAATGTCATAGAGACCTAGAATGCGTCGGCAGATAAGAACCATTCGGCCCATCTAGTCTGCCCAATTTTCTAAATACTTTCATTAGTCCCTTGTTTTATCTTATATCTAGGATAGCCTTGTGCCTAACCCATGCATGCTTAAACTCCTTCACTGTATTAACCTCTACCACCTCCGCTGGAAGGCTATTCCATGCATCCACTACCCTCTCAGTAAAGTAATCCTTTCATTAGTCCCTTGTTTTATCTTATATCTAGGATAGCCTTATACCTATCCCACGCATGCTTAAACTCCTTCACTGTATTAACCTCTACCACCTCCGCTGGAAGGCTATTCCATGCATCCACTACCCTCTCAGTAAAGTAATCCTTTCATTAGTCCCTTGTTTTATCTTATATCTAGGATAGCCTTGTGCCTATCCCATGCATGCTTAAACTCCTTCACTGTGCTTACCTCTACCACCTCCGCTGTAAGGCTATTCCATGCATCCACTACCCTCTCAGTAAAGTAATGCTTCCTAATATTATGTTTAAATCGTTGCCCCTCTAATTTAAGACTATGTCCTCTAGTTGTGGAACTTTTTAAAAATATACTCTTCCCCTTTACTGTGTTGATTCCCTTTATGTAATTCAATGTTTCTATCATATCCCCCCTGTTTCAGCTTTCTTTCAAGCTATTCATGTTAAGATGCCTTTCCTGGTAATTTTATCCTGCCATCCTTGAACCAGTTTATTAGCCCTAAACTGGTTCTTTCCATCTCGCTCTCTGTTTTTTTCATCGTTGTTGTTACGGTGGTCCCTCCCCGTCACGTGTCAATCAATCAATCAATCAATCACACACAACTGATGTTTCCTGTCTCCTCTCAGGAAAGAGGTGGACTTCCTGCTTAACCCATCATATAGTGACATCACTTCCTCTCGGCTGTCCCTCTTCCTTTGTTCTAGGAACAACTGTTGGCAAAAAAAAAAAAAAAGCAAACAACTTATGTTTAATTGAAAGATTGCATCCAGGTTAGATAATTTAAGTAGAAATGCTTTAATGAAAGAATAGAAATAAAGAACCTTTAATGAGCCATCTTTGCTCCATATTGCTCTATCTGAGGGCGGACATGTTGTTTAGAATGTTGGTCCAGCTCTTCTTTATCCGAAGCTGTTTCTACTGTCTGCTCTGTCTGTTGCAGGTCACTCCGTTGCTAATTTATCCCAGGCAGAGGATGCAGTGAACCAGGGAGCAACGTTTATCACTCACCTCTTCAATGCTATGCTCCCGGTAAGTGAGTGTATCATAAAATGGAGTTGCAAGTTGTATGATAACTGCAGGGGGAAAAACAAACAAATGACTGAAACCCTTGACTTCCCTGTAGTTTCACCACCGTGACCCTGGGATTGTAGGATTACTAACGAGTGATCGGATCCCACACGGGAAGACTGTTTATTACGGAATGATTGCGGACGGAATCCACACTAATCCAGCGGCACTGAGGATTGCCCATCGTGCTCATCCCAAGGGTGAGTGTCCTGATTTAATCAGGAAGCGGACTGTGAAACGCACAGGGTTCCTTATGTCATATTCCAGATTAATGTGTATTCTTGGTTGACTGCAGGTCTTGTCCTGGTGACAGACGCCATTACCGCCATGGGCCTTGGACCCGGAAAGCACACCCTGGGCCAGCAGGAGATCCTCATTGATGGTCTCAATGCTTACGTGGCAGGTATTTATATTAATGGGTTTCTCTTTACTGCAGTGCTCTAGACCTCCCCCATTCCGACAGGGCTCTCGGCCTCCCCCATTCCGCAGGGCTCTCGGCCTCCCCCTTTCCACAGGGCTCTAGACCTCCCCCTTCCCGCATTCCGTTATATCCCTCTCCCTATAAGGTGCTTATATCTTCTCTCTCTGTACGGTGCATTGTTACACTGTGAGGGAAAGCTGGGAGTTGCAGACCAGTGGCACAGAGTGAGCAGCACGGTTGTCACCTCTGCTAAGTGTGGTGGGCCTGATTTGCAAATGTGACCCCCTTTTGCCACAAATGGTTCGCCCCTAACTGAGGAACAAAACCCAATTACAGTGTGAGCTACAAAGTAATGTCCACTGTAGTCCAACAGCAGATGGAAGGTCACAACCGTGTCTGTGGAGTTGCCTGCTTATGACATCACCTGTGGCATGGCATGCAAATTAACTCAATTTTTTTTTTTTTTTATTCTCTCCATTCACAGTAAAAACATAGTTTAGGTGATCCTGTCCCTATAAGTTACTGAGATTTACACAAACTATCTTTCTATCTTCATACATTGTGATTTATTGAGTATATTCAGGCATTTCAGTAATACACATATAGTCAGTACAAGCCCTGCTATAATCTCCACTGAATTCTCTCCCAGCGTTACACATCCTCCATGTGGTTTAGTTTTATATTGTTTATTATGTTGCTAAGACTTGTTCAATGCAGTTTGTTTGGCTGTGGGATTTCTAGCCTGAGACTATTTTCCCTCTTCCAGGGACACACACTTTGGCTGGCAGTATCGCAACCATGGATATGTGTGTGAGACACTTCTGTGATGCCACAGGTCAGTGCTCTATGCTAAATAAACTTGTAATGTTTTGAGGGGTGCATTTTGTAGACTGTGCATCTTACCTGGGATTACAGTGGACCTGTCTATGGCTCACATCAGTCTGTATGTGCCTTGTAGGATGCACAATAGAGGAAGCTTTGGAAGCAGCATCTCTTCATCCAGCACAGACCCTCTCACTGCAGCATCGCAAGGGAACTCTCAATTATGGGGCAGATGCAGGTACAGCTGTGTGTGTGTGTGTGTGTGTGTGTGTGCCTGTCTGTGTAATGACTTGATAAGCAGAATGGATTTGACCTGCCCGCACATTCTGTGTTTCTACAGGAGTTATTCACTAATCGGTCTACTCAATAAAAGAGAGCAGTGCAGGGAACTGAGACAGGAATTTCAAACTTAAGACCAAAATAGGCGAATTGGAAAAATTCTTCCATTCAGCTGCATTGGGGAATTTTTCCAGCTCTGTTACTTTGGCCTAAAGTTTGAAATCCCCCATCTTGATTCCCTGCAATTTTCTCTGTATTGAGTGGACCCTCAAGTGTCTGAGTTTGGGGTTAAAGAGGGGGATTGGTATCTTAGAAGAACAAAGCTTCCTTTGGTAGTGTATTCTGTAAACCCTCTATTCTTTCGCTTGGCAGGATGGCATTAAAACATCTCACCAGCTCTTCATTTTTTGTTTCTTTGTCTTTCTCTCCCGATTTCAGATTTTGTGTTGCTGGATGACAGCTTGAATGTTAAAGCCACTTACATTGCAGGCCAGGCTGTGTGGGAACCTTCAGCAGTGTCCTAAGGCCCAGCCATCAATCTCCTAATGTGCCTTAACCCTCCGCTCTTAGGATCGATCTCCTGCCATAGAGTTTGGTTCACATGATATCACTCAGGTGCTGGCAGACCTAACAGCATCAGTGATGCAACATCAAGCACCTTTTGTATGGACTGGGGTTACCGCCCCCTCAATGGTACCCTTGAATTACAACACACCATTTCATCCAATGGGGAACCCTGCCAAACATCACATGGGATCCTAGTAACATCCTAACCAATTGTGACTCTGTAGTGCGTTGTACGGTTTCTCACAATCTTTGCGATAGCTGAGACCTGTAAGCGTTTCCTGCAGGCCAGATAATGCTCTAAGTATAGCGATGCTGGATTGATGCAGGTTAATGCGATGATGCACTTGTCTTTACTTCCTTCTCCCGGGCCAGAAAAAAAGATTACTGAGAAAGAGACGGCACGAAAACCTCACCCACTTTGTCCTCTAAGCCAATCAGGGTACAGCAGGAATTCAAATCAACGCAAATCTGGTCAACGACCAAAATAATACACTGATGGCGCTTACAGGAAAAAAACGTTTATGACATGCAATTAACACTACAACCACAAGATGGCAGCATGTGTAAATGCAATTTTTTTTTATCACGCTCTCCTAGTCTCTTGACAGCTGCAAGCATCCAGCTAGTGTTTCCCCCTTGAGGCACGCTCCCTGCCCTGTACTAATAACACACTCGATATAATCACTGTGAGTCAGACATTTTGGGTGAGAATCAAGCAATAAAAGATGTAGTTTACCTGCAGACGTGTGATCGGCCATCATGGAATATTATAACAGTGATCCCTTGGTTAATTCTTTAACAGACAGGCTGCTCCCAGACCAGGGGGTGGTTCTAGGGCTGTGGGGGCTCAAGTGTCCGCTACTTGCTGCCTCAGGTGTTGTGGAAGACCCCCTGAGCAAGTGGAATGGTGACCCCATCTATGGTCCATATTAACTGCAATGTAAGGTACACTTTGTACAAGGGTTTAAGGCTACCTTGGCCCCAAAGGACTTGATCCTCAAATTATTTAGTTGTTAGTACTGCCATATAGACAAATTAAAACTTAGGGCCCCAACTTTCTCAGGGGTCACCACCGCAGCACCTGAGAGGATATGGTTATAGACCGGAGGCAAGTTGCTGGCCCCAGGGGCCGTCATATGGCTTTCCAAAAACTTAGAACCACTCCTGCTGGTTACTAAGGCGTATCAGTGGGTGCTATTTACTAAAATATAAAAATATATATATACCCAGCGCTATAATCCCAGTTTTAGCAGCACTGAGGCAGTGTGTCCCTAAACCACACACAATACAGGAACCATAAAGTGAAAATTAGCAAAAGTGCGCTTAAACCAAACTGTAAGTGAAAAAGTATATATATATATATATACATATATATAAAACACCTTTTTAAGTGACTGTGTAATCTGTGAAAAAAATCTGTGAAAAATACGTGATTGGGGGAGACTTTGTCTCCCCTCCAATATCTCACTCACAGACTTCCAGGGAGGATTTGCACTTTATAAGCATATAATCTTCAGTGGGGACATGATGTTGGCATCCTCTGTGAGTTATAGCTCAGAAGGTACAACAATAAGCAGTCGATTAGTATAAAGAGTATCACAATATTTAATAGAAGAACAATAACAGCTTACACTGGAGGTTTTCTTTATCCTGCGGGATGGGCGCCACAATCACCGTCAGTTATGATGTCCTCGAAAATGTAGCTGATTAAAAGACTAACACACATTAAAACTTACAATTAAGTAAAATAACAAAAATGTCCAAAAGTTCAAATAAAAGCAGGTAAGTCCAGTCTGCTACGCGTTTCACCTGAGGGCTTCCTCTTAGCAGACGCCAAGTTTGAAGTTTTTGGTTTAAGCGCACTTTTGCTAATTTTCTATTTACTAAAATGTTTGCACTTAAGTTAACAGACCCCCATTGCGTAGAGCTCTCACTGTGGACTGATACGTTTTATAAATTTACAAGACGAGTCATTTCTGTCATGATTTGGGCCATGAATTTACCCCAAAACCAGCAGGGAGATTGTCACTTGGTTCCCCCTCATTTTCTCCGACTGATAGGCCCGGTCATTCCAGTAGCTCCACATTCCCTTCCTGACCCTGTCCCTTCCTGACAGGGTTAAGGCTCCTGTCCTCCGTCATAGTCTGCTAAACTGCTGGCCAGCAATAGGATATGGGACACGTTCTCAGAAAAGCCACAGAACTTTTTTTTATTCCTTTAATTGCACAGAATGGTATAGCCTTTTTAGCACATAAAGGGTTATGCACATATGGCACAACTGTTGGCACCCCAATGTCACAAGGCCACTCAAATCAACCATTAAAGGGATTGTTAAATGCAAATTAAAATATGTATTAAAAAAAAATTGGGGGTTTATTTTGTTTCTTTCTGTGATGTCACTTGTTTCCTAGCTATGCTGTTGGTTGGTACAGAGGTCAAGACACTGGATGCTTATCCAATAGATTTGATAGTGTTCTAGAATCAATCAGTATCAAATTACTGTGGCCATACCTAATAACTATACTTACATGTGTGAGTAACTATAAAGTATTAAGGTGTGGTATGGTTAGAGCAGACCATGGGCTGGCAAGAGCTAGATGGCAAAAAGGAAGGCAGAATAGTTCATCAGTTGGCACTCTGTCCTGGAGAGGTGCGTATTGAGGGATTTTATTTATTTAAATGTTTTGGCAAGTTAATATAGGACATTCTCTAAGATTGGGGCAGCCCTAGGACGAAAATGAAAAGTGCAAAACGAGGACCAGACAGTCGGAGGTCGCCAGAGGTGTGGAAGGGCCAAGATGGGGGATTCTGGAATTTGCAGTTCGTTGGCTGCTGGAGGGTCGCTAGAATTCCCACCCAGACAGTATTATACTGGAATTGGCGTTGGGGTCATGTTACATCTATAGTAGCAATAACATTGCCCCAGTATCTTTCAAAGAAAAGCTAGCAACCATAAGGGCTGCAGTGGGACACCTTAGACCCTATAGCAAGGTTTTCCAACCAAACACCCCTCTCCTGATTTCTATCACATCACTGACCCTTAGTCTTAGATAATGCCACTTCATCTCCTCTGTTTCTGACTCTGCTAATGGAACAATAAAGAATATTAAATACTCAAGCCGGCGCTGTCTGGAGCACTCACACCTCCTTGCCCTCCACTGAGACCCCCGCAGGTTGGGAACCTTCAGTCACCTCATGATCGGTAATAAATCAATATATGTGACTTTCAGTGACCACATTGCCATGGTATTTGGCGAGCTTATAAAATAATATGTATGCTCAAGGGAGTTTATCGGTATAATGTCTGCATTGTGATCCAGTGCCTTAATCACTATAATGTCTGCAATGTGATCCAGTGCTTTAATCAGTATAATCTATACTCCAGGGAGTTAATCTGTATAATGTCTGCAGTATGATCCATTGCCTTAATCAGTATAATGTATACTCCATGGAGTTAATCTGTATAATGTATGCAGTATGATCCAGTGCCTTAATCATTACAGTGTATACCTCAGGGTGTTAATCAGTATAATGTCTACAATGTGATCCAGTGCCTTCATCAGTATAATGTATACTCCATGGAGTTAATCTGTATTATGTCTGCATTGTGATCCAGTGCCTTAATCTGTATAATGTCTGCAGTATGATCCAGTGCCTTAATCAGTATAATGTATACCTCAGGGAGTTAATCAGTATAATCTATACTCCAGGGAGTTAATCAGTATAATGTCTGCAGTATGATCCATTGCCTTAATCAGTATAATGTATGCATTGTGATCCAGTGCCTTTATCAGTATAATGTCTGCAGTATGATCCAGTGCCCTAATCGGTATAATGTATAACTCAGGGAGTTAATTTGTAAAATGTTTGCAGTATGATCCAGTGCCTTAATCAGTATAATCTATACTCCAGGTATTGTCTTTAACAATGCAGATGTTTAAATATAAGCATCCCGGAATAAAACCAGTCCTGCTTTACCACTGGCTTTCAGTTTGCACTGGACTTTTAGGACAATGCCCCAGACCTGCTCTTTATCTAGTGTGTGTTCTCATCTTGACTGTCAGATGGGCGGAACCTTAGTCACGTGGAACCCAACAACCGCACTTCTAGTTTCAGCCCGGAAGTCTATTTGATCGGACACAGCGGGGGAGTGAATTCTTACACGGACGTCAGCATGGGTGACATAGAGTGTGAGTGTTTACATTTCAGTATTTGGTTTCTAAAGCTATACTGTGAGTTGCTTACACCATCTATAACTGTATTATATATATAGTGCACTGCATTATGTCAATACACACATACAGTATACTCCATGCCATTTATATTGATAACCGGTGCTTAATTACACTAATTATATCCCTTTATCTTAGTGGCACTCATGTAGTAGTGTAATTAAGTTCCCATGATGATCAGCCAGCGTATCATGCTAATTTTGTATTTATGATTATGATCTGACGGCTGATCATCGCCATTTCAGATTCTAAACTGAGCCTGGATTCCAAAGGAAAAAACTGATCTTAATCTGTTCTAGTAAATGACAGTTCAGTAGTATGTGTAGTTATAAAGTGTAATTTGAATTCTCACTACCAGTATTGTTGCCAGTAAAATCAAGGGATACTACTTACTCTGTAAAACAAACGTTTAAATATATTGATGGTCCTTAGACCTATAAATTCATCAGTGGGCAAAAAGAATAGACATACAGGATAAAGAAAGTCTATATTTTTTTTTTGCTCACTTATGTTTTTATAGGTCTAAGGACCATCAATAAATTTAAACTTTTGGTAACTTTAGTACTGGACTACTTACACTATTATTATTATTTTTTTTTTTTTTTGCTGTTGTTCTGCATACTAAACCGTAATTAAACTTGCATTATGTTTGTACTGTACATTTATATATACCCACAAAATTAGCTAAACTCATGCTGCAAACACACAATGTGGGTAATGTATCAAGGACAATTGTGGGCCAAAGTTCTAAAAGTGGTCCAGTCACCGTGGAAACCAATGGAATGTTCCTGCTGATTCCAGTCACCATGGAAACCAATGATTGCAGTCACCATGGAAACCAATGGAATGTTCCTGCTTACTAGATCACTTTTACAACTTTTGTACCTTTTATACATAACCCCCAATGTCTTAACTGATCTGACATATTAATAATGTTGCTTGTCATGTTAGTTTTGTAGATTTCTGAGTTTTCAGCTGGTGATGACTGGCATAGCCTGGTAAACTACAGAAAGGATTTTTTCCCATAATGGAGGAGGTGAGTATTCTGCTTTTCCGCATGCTGCAAAATTAACCTCTTAAACAATAAAAAAAATGTAAAAAAAAAAATCTTACCACCACGTTCAGTTAAATCAGCCATTGCTTCTAAAATCCCTACTGCGGTCTCCTTTTTCATAGAAACATAGAATTTGTCTGCAGATAAGAACCATTCGGCCCAACTACTCTGCCCAATTTTCTAAATACTTTCATTAGTCCCTGTCCTTACCTTATATCTAGGATAGCCTTCTGCCTGTGCCACACATGCTTAAACTCCTTCACTGTGTTAACCTCTTCCACTTCTACTGGAAGGCAATCCCATGCATCCACTACCCTCTCATTAAAAGCTTTGCCCCTCTAATTTAAGACTATGTCCTCTAGTTGTGGTAGTTTTTCTTCTGTTAAATATACTCTCCCTCTTTGCTGGGTTGATTCCCTTTATGTATTTAAATGTTTGTATCATATCCCCCCTGTCTCGTCGTGCTTTCAAGCTATATATGTTTTACATTGAACTCTAGCGCCTGAATTGGTCTGATTGGCTCATGAAGAAATATGTCAAGAGTTTAGTGATCTGCACGGATAGATTTGCAGTCAGTGGGTGAAATACATGAGGGTCACACACAGTATGTATTGTCCCCCTTGAAACACACAGGCTCCGCAAGGAACCTTCGAAGATGAGCTGGAATGGTGTATACGTCAGCTGGAGACCGGCCTTCTGCGGCAAAATCCCACCACAAAACAAGGTGTGTAGCATCACTATCCTATGATTTCTTTCATCCTTCTGATTTCTTCAAATAAAAGACCTCACAATATCAGATCTACTGTCAGCAAAAAAATAAGTGTAAATGAAAGATTGCATCAGGTGTAGGCATTTTAAATAGCAATGTTTCAATGAAAGAATATTAATAAAGCCCTTTTTTGCTCCATAAAGCTCTACTATGGGCAGACATCTTGAGTCAGATCTTCATGCGTCTGACCCAACATTCTAAGCAACATGTCCGCTCCCTGGGAGAGCTGTACAAGCAAAGCTCAATACGGTACTTTATTTGTATACTTTCATTTCAATCATTTAATTACACACTTAATTTTTGACAACGTTTGTCTCTGAATAATACGTAAATCATCCATGGAGATCCGTCGTAAATGGGGGGGGGGGGGGGGGGGGGGTAATAATTTAAAATACAAAGAGAATAAAGGCGAAACACTATTTTTTTTTATATCTATCTTAATGTTCATGATAAAGTGGTCCAAATCACACCCAGTGACTCTATATAGCATTGTATGTAACAGTTTGGGGATTTGATTGTGCAATGTAACAGACCCAGCTCATTTTACATGTTTCAGTGTCCGACACACAGCGGGTGCTGCAGGTCCTGCGGTCTCGCAAAGCCCCCTTTGTAAGGAAGAGACAGATGATGAACCAGGTTTTTGGAAATTACCGTCTTAAAATGTCGGAGGAGAGAAAAGCACAAGAAAAAGCAGGTATGGTTATGCGTCGTTGGTTAATCAAAATAAATGGTGACTAGAGGAACGCCTAGGCAGACCCCACCCATCACAATATAAAATCTGTGATGGGTGGGGTCTGGTCATAATCCTTCACTTCTTGAATAATAAGGGTCTCTGGCAACACAGACATTGATTATACTGTGAATGTAGAGAATGAAAAATTATCTATATCTTATGTTCCGATGATGGACGTCCCTTAATAATCACATATCTCTAATATCTTTTAATTCCTTGAAGCTGCAAATCCCCCTGAACCTCACATCCAGGAGGGAACTGCTCCGGATTCTCAGAGCGTTGTCTACAGAAAGTGCTCAAAGGACACTCCAGGCACCACAAGTACTTGGTTCACAACCTCTGACAACACTTTCAGCTTCAGTTTCTGCCCAGATGAGCTTGCTCAAGGTACGGAAGATACATCGGGAGATGAAGGAGAAATGGACAAGCGGATTAAAGATGGAGACCTCAGTGAGGTCAATCAAGACAGCGTTCTTGACGCCGGTGGGTCTTCTGGATTCTCCTTCAACTTCCAGATAACGGATAACGCAGCTGGTCCTCCACAGAGCCCTGAATTGCAGGGTCGGGTGGCTGTAGTGGAGACTCCTGAGTTGCCCAACATTGGAGTGGCATCTTCTGAGAAAACTAATATAGTTATTGAGTCAGAATTCTCACGGAACCAAGAAAACTTAGAAGTTGTAGTGAACAGCACAGGGTCTGTGGTGACTGCTAAACCTGAGGTTGGGAAAATCTCAGAAGATACTCCGAAGAAGAAGAATAAGAAGAAGGGCTCTTGGGGGAAAGGTCCTACAGGAGTTGTGAAGCAAGACCGCAAAGCTGAAGTGCCCAAGGGAGAAACTGGAAACCTTGCCTCTCCCCAAGATGGGCCACAGGTGAGAAACTACAGCATT
Source organism: Pelodytes ibericus (assembly GCA_036172795.1). NCBI lineage: Eukaryota > Metazoa > Chordata > Amphibia > Anura > Pelodytidae > Pelodytes > Pelodytes ibericus. Next base: position 12,727,578 of record CM069860.1, on the reverse strand, counting down.
TTACTTCCAATATTCAAGAACAGTGTGTATGTGATTTAAGAGTTACATTTTTATGAACTTCTTGTAATTAAATTTTGCTCCATTGGTGGGGGTTAAAAAAAAAAAAGAGGAGTTTTCAAAAAAACAAAACAAGGTGAGCTCAGGACGTGTAAATGAACAATGTGAAAGGTTTGTCACACAACTCTGCTAAAGTCAAAAAGTACCCAATTAACCACCAACATTTTGTCCTACTCGTTTCACAGTCCCAAAGTACCCAACATTTCTCCCTACTCGTTTCACCCTTATGGTCTCTAAAAGTCTGGGCAGCATGTGAATGTAAATCATTAAGGAGCAAGATCCACTGCAATCTAATTTGAATTTGGTTTCTGTTAAGGTAGTAAATACCCTTTGACATAACTTCCCCAAGACAGCAGTGGACTATGCAGAGTTACTAAGATTACAAAAAACAAACAAACACCTTTTATCTCTTATAAAATGTCTCCTCTTACAGGCAGGGGCAGAGGAGCTCCGGAGAGAGCTGGACTGGTGTGTCGAACAGCTGGAAATAGGACTTCAGAGGCAAAAATCTACACCGAAACAGAGTGAGTTGAAAAATCATAGACCTGTCCTCTGTATTCAAAGGAAACCCGTCTAACACTTGGGATGGTGTTCATTAAGATTCCACATTCTTTTAAGCAGCTTTGTTGCAGATGTTTGCATCCCAGGCATATGTGGACAGACACGTATATATGCCTGTAACAGACAATATTTAGGCCCATGCAGAATACAAAAAAAAAGTCATGCAATTTTGTTAGCATAAAATGAGGCTTGCTTGTTTTTGTCTTCTGTAAGATCTGCTAATACCTGATTTTTTTTTTTTTTTTTAAACTAACTTAGTTTTGTTGGTACAGGGTGAGCACCAGTAAGGCTCTGATATTGTATCCTTATTGGATGCATTTTGGGCACAGCTGGGAGTCAGGACAGCACTCTGCTTACAGAAAGAGAGAAGCAGTCCCTAAAAATAGCCCCATCCCAAAACATGGGAAAGGCCAACTTATAAATTAGTGTCTAGGGTGAGATCACTCTTCACATACAAGGAATGAGTAGGCATATCTTTATGCATGCATCCTAAATAAAGTAACCAGTTTAAAATGGGGGGTTATATAAATACAGCAATTCTAGGCCAAGGTTCTAAAACTCCCGCAGTCACCATGGTAACCGCTGGACTGTTCCACTTCTAGAACCTTACCTAATAATTGCTCTATTCGTCACGTTTATTGTTGTTCACAGAGGTGGGGCTTGTGGTTTTTGAAGCTGTCTTGGTGCTTTTTACCTGTTTGCAGTGGACGAGGCCTTGCGAGCCATCAAGACCCTGCGCAGCGAGAAGGCTGCATTGGTTAAGAAGCGCCAGGTCATGCGGGTGATGTTCGGAGACTACAGGAACAAAATGGAAGAAGAGAAAAAGAAACAGCTGAGGCTGATGCAGATTGGTGAGTGCTAGGAAAAATAGTGATCTGTTTGTGTGTTGGGATGACACCACAAAACATAAGTGCTAGTGATACAATCTATTGTAACTGTAACTGTATTGTAACTGTATCTATGTAACTACTAGCACATATAATGCATTAGCTGATGTCAGTTGGCGACCTTAACTTAAACTTAACGTCACAACGTCTCTTGGGATTTCGGCAGTGACCCACAGGTTCTATGAAGACCCTGAACGGATCTTTGCCCCGTTGAAATTATGTTCAATGTAAAACTAAAGGGGAAATTAAAGTAAGTGGTCACAATTTTAAAACTGGGCACGCTCCTCTCTGGCACAGTTGGTGTAAAGGGAGCATAATCCTGTTGGTTCTGAATGGCTCTCTAGGTAGGTGGCGACCTATGTTCCTATTGGCTGCTCTCTGAACATGATATTACCTCAGCCAATAGAGAGCCAGGCTTTACCTGCATAGCCAAACGGGAGAAGATTGCCAAGGTTTGAAATCTTTTGTCTGTCATTTTGGAAATGTCTTTTTAAAATGTATTTATTTATTATAATATTTTACCATCTACTACGCTGACACTGTTCCTTGATTCACAGCTGCCCAGTCTGCACAAGTGAACAAAGTTACCGAAGCTGCAAGAAGGAAAAGTAGTAAAGTGTACCGGCAGATGAACCACAAATCTTGTAAAAGCCAAAGCCCCTTAGCTACTGCACAGGACTCCCATCCTGAGCCTGCGGACCCTGGGTCGTCTGATCCACAAATGTTTGTTTTCAAATCGTCCCATGAGCCTTTCTGTTTTAATTTTCAGTTATAGCATCCGTAGAAGACCGCTCCATTTAGCGCATGGGGCGGGAGGGATCTTATGTATGATTCTGTTTGACTTATTATGTGCAAGCTAGTGGTTTGGGTTTTATTTCAGCCTATAGACCACTAAGTCGAAAGCATTTTGAGTTTGCGAAGCAAAAATGCTAAATTACATTGTTACCAAAAAAATATTTTTTTTTGTAATCGTTTAGAAAAAATGTTTCTAGATTTTAGTTTTAGGGTAAAAAATAAAATAAAAGGTTTAATAAGCGCAGAATACACGATGTTAATGAATAAACTGTGTATAAAACTACACTGAGATTGTTGTACTGTTTTTTTTTTGTTTTTTTTTGTTCAAGCTGTCTGTATATTAGCACACACAAAAGGTTACTACCAGTGTAGGCTGAGCCATCTTGTTTGACTGCATATTAGAACAGTAGTATTTTTTTCATCATTTTTTTTAGGTTGTAAAAAAAAAAAAAAAAAAAATTTTGTTTGTGTTTATTTTCTAATTCGCTAGTCTGATAAATTAACGATCTCTCTGTTATAATATCCCCTTTGAATTCAAAAGGGTAAACGGACAAATCCTTCCATTATGTGGGATATGTTACAAATTAAAATCTTTATTTATTGCTGTTTAAGTCACTACTGTACAAAAAGTTGTTAAAGATGTGAAAGCTGCATTTGCCCAACGCATTTCGTGTCCTAGCATGGAGCACATAATCATAGGCTGCGTTATGGCTATATAGATTTAACACTTATCAACTTTTTGTACAGGAGTGAATTTAAGAGCAATACATAAAGATTTTTATTATTTACGTATCTAGCATGATTGAATGATGGCAGCTCCTTTTGTCAATCCTTTTGAATTATTGTACAACCTGCTTTTGGAAGCGCCGACATTCAACTGTTATTACTGTAAGGACATCCCTGTGGAAGCCTCAATCACGAGGTATATTGACTTGCCCCGTCCTTGGGTGTGCCTCAAAAAACACACAGCCATCATGTTTGAATTTCTCCTGCATATTGTCAATAGTGGTATCCTAGTCTTAAAATAGATGGGAAAAGATTTAAAAGTAGTATTATTTACTGAGAAAAGTAGTGGATGCATGGAATAGCCTTCCAGCGGAAGTGGTGCAAGTTAACACAGTGAAGGAGTTCAAGCATGCCTGCTATAGGCATAATGCTATTCTAGATAAAAGGCACTAATGAAAATATTCAGAAATTGGGCACACTGGATGGGCCGAATGGTTCTTACCCACTGACACATTCTGTGTTTCTTTGTTTGTGGATAAATGAACTATATCTAGGTAATAATACCATTTTGCCCAGCCTAATAGAAGAGTGTATTTCTCTTAAATATCATTGCCGTTGATATGCAAATAAACTGGTTTTAAATGGGAAATGTACAATAAGCATGATGTCATAAGCAGTAGACACCACAGACGCATTAAAGAAACATTTTTCTCCTGATTTATAGATGATTTTCAACCATTTTTTTTTTATTCTCTTCATTCACAACATAAGCAATGTTTTAGGTGGTACTGTCCCGTTAAAAGCAAAAATAGCAGAGTATGAAGTATAGCAAAGTTTCTCCCAACTCTGCTACTTTTGGCCTTGCTTCTCAAATTCTTCTTTCATGAATTAAGCCTTTAAATAACTTCAAGGATTTTCCATAAGTGCCCCTTAATAAAAGTGGGATATGGTCACCTTATCACAGTTATATATAGTGCCAGAGCAGGGGAGGATGGACTGTGCAGCTGCCCCAGGAGTAGGTGCAATGCATCTCTGTTATTAATAGTTTATTATTTAAGCATTAAAACATGCTGTGTGTGGGGTTAACACTAGTGGCTGGTCTTAAACATGTGAATTACCAGTGCTGAGAACTGCCTGAGCACTTCAGCCCATGTGAACTGCATTTCCCATAAAGCACAGCCAGCCATGTGACAACCTGGGAAACAGCCCACAGCAGCTGTGTGACCAGGGTGGGAGAGGTTAATCATCATTACTTGAAACAAAAATGAAGTCAATTAATTACTAGTTAAAACACGACTTGATTTGTAAATTAATCATTTAACCATTCGTTCTTGCACGACACTCCAGCAGTTCCTCTCATTTTTTATTATTATTTTCCATTGTAAGATAGAACATGGCCGCCCCTTGTTGGCAACACGCAAGCTTAGCACAGTAATAGAACCTTTATGGTCTCGCCGCTGATTGGTTGGCACAGGAGCGCTGGCAACCGGAGAACGCCGCACCTCATTGGCTAAAAGCGACCTTCCCGAGCGCTGTGCTGATTGGCCGTGCGCTTTTGGCGCGTTGATTACCTTGCTGAAGGGCACTGTAAAACATGTGGGTGCGGCACTTGCAGCCCATTTAGCACGGAGGAACTGGTGGGAAGGAGGACAGATATTGAAGCCTGTCCGTGGCATAAAACCAGAAACAAATGGACGTATTTACACCTGACTAAAGAACAAAAAATAAACCTCAAGGGATCTTAACATACCTGGAGACACCTTATGTGTGGCAGATCATTTTAATGGGAAACCGTGCAAGCATTTAGTCCTTTTTAAAAGATCTCTTCATTATTCTTCTGGACAAAAAACTTTAAAAAAATTATTGACATTGCAAGAAGTGGAAACTTTTTTTTTTACTTCAACAATTTAATTATTTATAAATAAGCTTGGATATTTATTTTCCACATTGGTTTATATGCCTATAAAAATATTTTTTATATTATAGAGATTTATTGAAATTTGAATTTCTAAGAATTAAAAAAAAAAAAAAGTGCCTCAACCGAAGACATGGACGAAGTCTGGATCATCTCTCTCTGTCTCACCTTGCTTGGATTCTTTGTCGTTGTCATGTCTCTCAAGACAAAATCCGAGCCCGAACTCGAAAGTATCAAGAAGCAGCCCGCCTCGGCGGCAGCTGCCTACAGCAGCTATGGGGGGAAACAACTTGTCCTGGAGGAAGAAGAGGTGGAGAAGATGATGGACAGGCTTACAAATCTGTTGTGCGAGGCGAAGAAACGAGAAGTCACCCAAGAGAAAAGGAAGACGGTGGCTCCCGAAAAGGCAGAAGAAGATTCCCCACCGCGCAGAAGGGATGCTGAGGATGCCAACGAAACCCGAGAGGCCTTGGGCAAGGCGCCAACGCAGGCCCAGCCTGCCTATCAACTGAGCCAACACAGGGTTCAGGTATGGGCCAAGACGAGGTAGAAATAGTCCAGTCAGCTGTGGCACAGGACCAAAGGCCAGATTTAGCAACACATAAATTTTGACGTGTGGGAAATCGACACCACTTAAGACAGACGACGCTAGTCCGGGAATGTCCAAATCTGGAAGTACGGTACCTTGTCGTAGCGTAATGATCAAAATCCGGAGAGAAAAAAACTAAAAAGGCCTACCACCAATTTCCAATAGATTTGTGAATTAATACTTAAATTTAAAAAAAAATCTATATATTTGAAACAATGAAAGTAGATTTTTGGAAGAATAAAGAAGTCATGATGCTGTAGTATATGGAGGCACAAAAAATGGGCCAACCTTGTCTTGGACCTGACCGATGAGTTATCAGTTGGTGTTTTACATTTTTAATGCAGTTGTTGGGCATGAGCCAATATTTAAAGATCCTGCCAGACCCTTTTAGTTCTTTCAGGATGCATGCAGAAGGGTTGATTTTAAAGGATTACTAAACTCTTTTTTTTTCTCTCTCTCTTGTGCTTCTAATAAAGACGCGCAAGTGGAAACATGTAGTGCCCCTAATAAAAGGATATTGATAGACTGGCATGTACTTTAAATAGTACACGGCAGTTTTCTTCTCAATTGTCGCTGCCCTTTGAAAACGAGTGTCTCTGAGACCACCACTCCACGCAGACCCCCGATCAGATGAGCTTCTGACCGGCTGTGAGGCAGAGTGGAGAGTAAACCTCCTGCCTCCTCTTGGGAAGCAAGGGTTAAAAAATGTAGTGGTACTTTACAGGACCCCTCCAGCCTGAAAGAAAAAGAAATGCATTAATTTGTGTGTGTTTGTTTTTGCAGTACATACATTTAAAATGTAGTTTAGTTTTTTTTATTTTATAAAAAGGTGTTTAAGTAAATCCCGACCCCCCCCCCCCCCCCCATCTAGTCTTCTTTAAGTGGGCTTGTCCAGCAGCTCTGGGGAGCCAGTTGGAGACACTTGCATGGGGAATGGAATATTGCATACAGCTGTATGTTCGGAATCAATAGTAGACTTCTCTACTGAGCTTGTGTAACTCAGAGGTTGCTAGGAGTGTCCGTTGTGGATTTTTTTTGGTAATGTTTGTTATTCTTTCGACCAGTGCTGCAGTTCTAGGGTGTCTGTTCCCCCTGGATGAGTTAAGTTTTTTTTTCTGAGTCTGTTTAATTTTGTTTGCTTAGTGTTGGCTCTGAGCAACTATGCACTGTTTTGTTACACGTACTGTAAGCAGCCATCCTTCTCAACCTCCCTTTCTAATCACTACCGTGATGTATCTTTTAACCTAAATAGTTCCACCCACTGTCTTTCTGTGTAACGCATTTTGGTTTGATTGTTTGTTGGGTTTTTTTTTTGTCCTCCTAAGTCCCAGCCAAATGCTAGAGAGTTAAATGTGAGGAGCAGTGGAAGAGCGAATTTGATGGCGAAAAAAAAGGATGCCCATATATTTTGGCCACCATATTGCTGACACATGTATGGAAAACTTTAAATCTAGGCATAATGGGGGTGATGTATAAATATGGGACACCCGCCGATAGCGGCAAAAAATGGCGCATAACCGGCATGTGCTCCTATGTATAAAGCAAACACAACAAATTTGGTAAACCTGTGCCGCCTCCGCCAGTTAGGTATTTTCTGCTTGTGCCGAACACTGTTTGGCGGACGTCCCTCTCCCGCAGTGACAAGTGCCAGGGTTGATGCTCTTTTCCCGAGACTTGCAAGAGTTTTTATACATGACCCCCAAAATTTTATGACTTTCTGCTCCGGCATAGGCATGTGGTTAAAATCTGCAAATATGGGATAAGTCACAAACATAGGGAGTAAAGAGGGGAAAGCACATCCGGAAAAACCTACTGCAGTTAAAGACTGTATCTATCTAACTGCAAAGTCGTGGATCGTGAGACCTTGACAAAAAAAAAAAATAGGAAACGTGACCTCAAATATGTTGTGAACCCCGGCCATACAGTGATTTTATATGACTGGCACATTTTACTGTCAACAGACTCAGAGAACGTTTCAACTGTGCAAAAAATCCCTAACCGCTTTTCACTACATACCATTCATGTTTTTAGGACAGAAGGGGGCATATCGGGTTACCAGGTCTCAATTCATAGATTGAGAAGACAACTTGAAAATGGAGATTAAAGACTCCAGTGTTAATTTATAGAACCTCATGTTCTAGCCAGTGAATTTAAATCACACTGGAGGCTCTGTGGACATTTCACCCCTCCCTCTATTTAGCTGGCAGGCACAGTAGAAATTCAACCTGCGTTTTTTGTTTTTTTACAGCTGCTCGTTACTGTAGTTATGACGCATCCCATTTCATTTAACTTATTGATTATCTTCGCATGGTTTCTTCTCGTGAATAAATATTTTACTTACTAGAAGTTTGATCCATTGAATTCTAACTCGGCAAACAAGTAATTTTCATATGTATACCACCATCATATACCGTATTTGCTCGAATATAAGACAAGGTTTTTTTCAGAGCAAATGCTCTGAAAAAGACCCCTCGTCTTACATTTTAATTCGTCTTATAGTCTGACCTCAAATCTAGGTCAGACTATAAGACTGGGATCCAGGTCCCCCGCAGATCTGCAGGGGACCTGGATCCCCCTCTCAAGCAGCCGGGGGATGTCTGTGCGATGCATGCTGACAACCTCTGCTGCTGCCCGACGCGTCCGTCGGGACTTCTATGATGAAGCCGGGTCCGAGGGAGTTGGAGACACAGACACAGTTAAAACACAATTGTCTCCTAATTTAGGCATTTTCTTGCAGTTTTGCTAATACAATGTCTAGATCATTTTCAATCATTTTTTATGCTCTTCATGAGCAGTAAAAACAATGTTTGGGCGATGCAGTTCTTGTTGCTATAAGAAGATTAGTGCCATTTGACTCAATTTCTAGCCTAACGCATCCTTGGAAGAGCAGCAGAAAAAGAAAATTAACATTGCCACCCCACTAGATAGAGTTTTTACTCTGCAGGAAAAATTGGTGGTACTTTATGATTGCATGTCTGTGGGAATATATATATATTATATAATCCATTATACTGTATATACACTCGCATACGCAGTTGTGACATATTGAAGTTAGAGCATTTTTTGTGTGTAGCTGAGCAGCAGGATTGTGCTGTATTAGTATCAGAGCAGCAGGATTGTGCTGTATTAGTATCAGAGCAGCAGGATTGTGCTGCATTAGTATCAGAGCAGCAGGATTGTGCTGCATTAGTATCAGAGCAGCAGGATTGTGCTGTATTAGTATCAGAGCAGCAGGATTGTGCTGTATTAGTATCAGAGCAGCAGGATTGTGCTGTATTAGTATCAGAGCTGCAGGATTGTGCTGTATTAGTATCAGAGCAGCAGGATTGTGCTGTATTAGTATCAGAGCAGCAGGATTGTGCTGTATTAGTATCAGAGCAGCAGGATTGTGCTGCATTAGTATCAGAGCAACAGGATTGTGCTGTATAAGTATCAGAGCAGCTGTCAGAAGGTGTTGACCTTGCTGAGGGTAATGTCAAATATGATCTCACTTTCATCTATCAGCTACCTCATCAGTTGACTGCCCAGCATACCTAACAGAAAAACAAACTGATATGTTGAGTTTTGAGGTGGCATCAGTACTATATCCTCTGAGTAAATGTCCGATGATTTCGCTCTGCATGTATGCACACCACAATGCTAACCATTTGCCAACCCAGAATGCAATTTGTTAATGCATCTAAAGGGCTTGACAAACCCCAAGATCACTGATCACTAAAAATTAAGTAGGCTGCTTGCTGAATAGGCCTGCTAGGCTACCAAATAATACAAATATGAATCGAGCCAAGCACGCGTCTTAATAGCCCAGTCACCGAGGGGAGGAAAACATTTTACTAAAATACAGGTTCACATTTTCTAGCACAGTATATTGTATGAATTCAACTTGAACCGTTATCGGACCTTATCATCCACTGATTAGCGAATGACATACCTTATTCTATGTAACCTGTCCTGTGAATGAAGGGTTAACTTGGGTTGTTATAACATTAGCAGGCTTTATCCAATCTCATGGGGCAGTGATAATGCTTGTTTCGAAAACTTAATTGCACCAAGCCTAGTATGTAGTTTAAGAATATATTTTTATTACACTTTACTAAGTATAATTATTATTACCAGGAGATGAAGCAGAAAAGACACAAGATAAGTATAACTGACTATTGGTATTAACTAAAACTCAAACAGTTGAATTCTATATTTGCTGTGCTCAAAATAATAACACACCTGATGCAATGTTTCTTCACTACTCTGTTTCCACACTCGTTGTACTACTCCACAGAATATGTTGCCACTATTAGTATCTCAGAGACTAGTCCAAGTAGTCAGTGGTGTATCTTGGTTTTGTGCTGCCCTAGGCAGACAAAATTTGGGCACTCCCCCACCCACGTTGCACACCTACAACATGCACCATCACCCACGTTGCACACCCACGACATGCTCCATCACCCACATTAAAGGCCCCATTACCCACATTAAATGCGCAATCACCCCATTACATGCCCCCATCACCCACATTGCATACACAATAAATGCCCCATCACCCCTATTACATGCCCCCATCACCCCGATTAACTGGAAGGCGCTAAAGCTTGCTGAACGGTGGGGGAGGGAGCGAAAATGTTTGAAGCACCAGAAGTGTGCTTTAACACCCTCTGGCAAAGTGCCGCCCTAGGCGAGTGCCTTGTTTGCCTTGTGGAAGATACTCTACTGCAAGAAGTACAAGATTGCAGCATTTTGAGATTTTTATAATTTCCTTACTAAAAGATTGCACATTGGCATTGACAGGGACTGCTTCTACTTGTAATTACATCTACTATCTCTTAATGTAGTAATTATATATTTACCTTAATGTTGATGGAGTTTTACTATGCACGTTCATTACATATCTATTTGCAGTTCTTGTATTTGCAGCATGAATTGCTGCCGTGGAGTATTGCTTTATCACCTAGCAGTCCTTTTTTCTGTGGATTTTAAAAGACTAAAGGACAATTCCTTTTGAACGGTGCACAATTGGCATACATGGCCTTCTGTCTGGTTAAAATGATATTAGGGTTTACTCCCTCTTTAAACTTTTGTTTCTGACACCCCCCCCCCCCATTTCTGTGTACATACACAGAATTAATCCTTCTATTACCAGACATAAGATGTTTCAGAGCATTAACCCCTCTATTAGCAGATTGAGTAGCTTCAGATAATGAACTCCTCTATTACTAGACATGAGCAGTTTCAGAGAATGTAGAAATAAAATAACAAATGAGTGCTTAAATTATATTTCACCCTTGGTGAGAAAAAAATGGATGTATTACTTACATCTGAATGGAGAACGTATCAAACTTAAGTAATACGGCCATTTTTTTTCTTACAGAAGTAATTTAAGCACTCCATTGTTATTTTATTTGTATATTTATGCTAGAGCGTTTTAGTGGACCTGCGCTCTGTCTGCAGAGTCTCCTGTTTATGACATCACTGTGGTGATGCAAATGAACTGGTTTTCAAAGGGAAATGTGTAATTTGCATATCAAGCCACAGGTGATGTCATAAACAGGAGACTCCACAGACACATTTAAACACATTTTTCTCCTAAGTTTTGCATTTTCTTGCAATTCTGCTAACACAATGATCATTTTCAATATTTTTTTTTTTTATTCTCTATATTCGCAGTAAAAACAATGTGTAGGTGATACAGTCCCTTTACACCCTTCACAGGTGTATGACGTTCATGCCCCATGCTCAGAATTCCTTCTCATCGGATGAGATACATTTAAATTCAATCCTCTAGCTGCCAGGATTTGAAATGTCTGGAGGAATAAAATATATTAGTAAAGATCCTGTAACCAAAGTGCGGCTGGATTTAGTTACACCGAGAGCCTCATCGGAAATGCTTTCCCCATCCCATCTGTGATACAACACACGGATAATTAAAGGCCTTGAGCTCACCAAATCATACTAATGTCATGCATGTACAATGCAGCACTTGCAGACGCTATTCACAGAATTTGTGGCACTTTCATAGTACCATAGAATAATTCAATAATTTGAAGCCAAAAATGCATATCTGACTTTGGATGTAGACTTTGCTAGTGTAGTAAAGATTGCGTCATAAAATGGTATAATTGTTGTTTTAGTAAATTGTTCATGTGACCTTGTCTTCCAGACCGTTCAATCTAATATGTTCCTACATGTCATTTCCCAGGTGCTAGCATCATCCTTTTTAGGAATGATTCATAACGGGATAACATTTTGCTGCATCGATCCTTTTGATGTTTGAATACGTTAAACTATTGGGGTCCTGGACAAGGCACCCATTTCAGATATTTCGGATAATCCTCTGATCACATTTTTTTTTTCTTAGTGTCAACTATAAAATCGATGAACTGATAAAAATATATTTCAGTTGCAATTTCTGCTTGTTTTTTTTGTTTTGTTTTTTAACACTGTTCTCACCTGTTTGCTTCTCAGGAAAGATCTGCTGGCGTTGAGAATATCATGGATGAGATTGGTGAGTAATATTTTATGGCTGAAAAAAAGCAGCCATTTTGTTTTTTCGACATCCTGAAACTTTTGATTGCGTGATATTAGGCATTCGCCAGATAGTGTTTGGCAGGGATTCTCCTAAACTTTACTGTTGATGAAAAAGCCCTGCATATTTATATAAGTTTTGTGCCCATACTCTGCGAGCAATCCAGTATTGAGGGACTTCCGATATTTATACATTGGCACATGCTGCCACTTTTAGGTGCCATCAATGTGTCCGCCAGTTTTATACGTTCACCATATTTGTTGTTTTACAGCCGATGTACATGATATATTGATGACAAGTCTACAGTCGTTAGACATAATCCTCACCCATCATTTATTTCATGTTCTTCCTCAGAGCAAGCTGTGCAAGAAACAGTGGAGCCGGAATACTATAGCCGACGCAGGCAGCACCAGGCCGGATATCGTGGGAGACAATGGCAAGTAACACAAGCTTCCTGGCTTCTCACACAAGCCTCCTGAGAATATGAATTGCCTTAAATGGGTCAACTCCTCGAGTGCAACACACTTTGACTAAGACATGTCTAATCATTATACAATAAGGCAGTGATGGTTAACCTTGGCACTACAGATATTTGGTGACAACATGACGCTCAGTCAGCCTTATGAGGAACTTGTGACTGACTTGCCATCATGGGATATGTTGTTCCCAAACTTCCGCAAGTGCCAAGGTCACACAGAGAAGGCTTCTCAATAAACTGCAATATTGGATTCCAATATTGTTGAATGGATTAGGCAGTGGCTGAGTGACAGGCAACAGAGGGTTCATTGGAGTATATTCGATGCAAGGTCTTGTTACCAGTGGGGTTCATCAGGGAACTGTACTTGGACCCATTGTCTTTAATATTTTTATGAGTGATATTGCAGAAGGTCTTGATGGCAAGTGATGTCTTTTTGCTGATGATCAAAAGATATGGTTAATGTTCCTGAAGGGATAAGCCAAATGGCAAATTATTTAGAAAAATGGTCAGAGCTGTGGCAACTGACATTAAATGTGGATAAGTGCAAGATAATGCACCTTGGGCGTAAAAATCCTATGATAATAACCTCAACATCTGAGGAAAGGGATTTAGTGGTAATTATTTCAGAGGACTTAAAGGTAGGCAGACAATGTAATAGAGCAGCAGGAAATGCTAGCAGAATGCTTGGTTGCATAGCGAAAGGTATTAGCAGTAGAAAGAGGGAAGTGCTCATGCACTTGGAGTATAGTACGCAGTACTGGAGACCGTATCTCCAGAAGGATATTGATACTTTGGAGATGGTTCAAGAGAAAGGCTACTAAACTGGTTCATGGATTGAAGGATAAAACTTATCAGGCAAGGATGAAAAAAGTTGAGATAGAAGGGAAATGATAGAAACATTTAAATACATAATCAACACATTAAAGGAGGAGATTATATTTTGAAGAAGATAAACTACCACAACATGAGGACTAATTCTTAAATTAGAGAATCAAAGATTTCAAAGTAATATCAGGAAGTAATACTATACTGAGAAAATAGTGGATGTATGGCATAGCCACCCAGCAGTAGTGGTAGAGGTTAATACAGTGAAGGAGTTTAAGCATGCATGGGATAGGTATAAGGTTATCCTAGATATAAGATAAAGCTAGGGACTAACGAGAGTATTTAGAAAATTGGGCAGACTAGATGGGTCAAATCGTTCTTATCTGCCGACACATTCTATGTTTCTATATACACACACTAGTTACTCTTAAAATGTAAAAGCTTTGTGTTCAGAAGAATCTCTCTCCCATAATGTTTCTTCCCTTGAACGAGCTGATTTAAATGGTCATTTTTAGCTTTTCACTTGTTATCAGGAGCGTGCCGATTCTACATCCTATGCTATGGGAAATGGCACAATAATTAATCGAATGTTGTTGGGATTACAGGTCTGAAGTAACAGGACGTGGTGAGACTGACGGTATTTGACAAGGTCCATGAATTGGGTGAGCATATTAGTGATGTCACTTTTTCCGGTGGGCATTACTAGAATTTTGATTTACTCAGACATCAGAAGAGTACCCAGAAATATACTGCACTGTTCCATTAAGAAATACAATGTGCAGGGACTTAAAAGCAGAAAGCTGGTGACAATGACTCAGTAAGGAACAGTCTTTGTTTGTTCTTCTTTTTAAATTTTAAAGGAACCATCAGGTTCCAATCAGTGGACACATGAATTAAAAAGATACTTTGGTTCATATCGATTTCTCTGGATCTTATTTTTTCTATGACATAGGCAAGCCAGCCTGCTTAACAGGCACCCATGCCGTTATACCAGGCCTTGACAAATAAAAGAGTGCCACTCTGGCCCACCGTAGAGACAGCATTAGCAGTGTGATCCCATTTGTGATCTGCTTCACCTGGTTAATTTACCAAATGGATCCGAGCATGCAGGACGATGTGGTATTATTTGGATTTAAAACACAACACGGTTCCTTATGTGTTCTGCGTTACCTGCCATAAATGAAAGAATTAATAATAACAAAAATCAAAGTATCTAAGATTACATTTTGAGTCTTTATAGGCAATTCTGCTGATGGACTGCCCAAAAATGACCCGCAGTAGTTATGGTGAGATTAAAAAAAAAATTCCATTTACCAACAGTATCGAAAGAAAGTGTTTCATTTATTTATTTATTTGGTAGATTGATTTGAGAACTGATGTTTAAAGACAATTCTAGACTCAGATGAATGATTTTACACCAATCCTTTCTCCTTACGCTTCCTTTTTTTCTGTCTTCTTTTCTTTCCTTCTTCTGTACAGAGTGTGCAGTGATGCTTTGCAGAACTGGTGACCACATCCTCCTCTTTGGTCGCCCCCATGTTCCCTCTGACTTATTAATTACGTGATCATCCCTGCTTTGAAAGACTTGTTGTGCCCTTAGGATTCAATATTCCTTGACGCACCAGTCCGCTGATTGCTTAACGGAATGTGTCATTAGGCGATGACACATATTAGTACGTTACGTACATAAATAAACTGGGGTGAAGAACTAGAAGGGCAAGAAAGTATTAAATCCCAAAAAATGCGATGGGAGTTCGTTAAGGACAGAATTGGTCTGCGTGCACACTACAGATTGCAATTCTCCAGTTGTTATCAATAATTATATCTTGGGTTCTACTTGCCCAGAATCACCAGGTCATAAAGTTGAGTATGAAGTTTCCACATCATATATACCCTGCTGAGTTTAGTGGCAAGTACATAGAAAGCAATGTCAACAAACAGACCCACTGTGAAATACTCAACGCATTTCTTAGGTGTTCTATTTACGTATCAATCCCAGCCTAAAATGTACTTATACCACCATCATTTTAGTAAATCTGATATTTTGATGTCACTTCTCTCAAATGGAACTAGGCCCCTTGCTGTGTTTACCAAAGTTTGTTTTTCCTGCTATACAGGCAACGTAGCCATGGGAAGACCTCCACGTTTGCTCTTCTTAGGAGGTAGGCCCAATTAGAGGCCTGAGTTGTTGTTTTTTAAGCTCCCTAGCTATCTTCTTGGTTGTATATCCTTTTTTCTTTAGCAGTTACCTCAAGCTTCTAACCCAGTTTTAGTTATGACAATCTTAGCTCTATATAGAGTCATAATTTGGTCAACAAACAGTGCTTTCCACATTTTGGAGTTTAAAGGGACTCTGTCACCTAAACATTATTTAAACTAGTAATGCATAGAATAAACAAAATTAGCAATACATTGTGTTCATTTATACATTTTAATACAAATCCGCTAAGAGAAAATTAGTTTTAAATGTGCCTACACCCCTTTGTGGCTTGATACACGAATACAATATTTTCAACAGACATATAGTTTAATTTAGGTATTTGCATTCAATTCTAACAGCAAGTATAGCTCATTTTTGTATTTTTCTAAATTCACAGTATGAACAATGTTGAGTTAACATAGTCCCTTTAATTTGATTAAATTCAATTTGTCTGCTTCTGAGTAGTGTGGATTCGATTTTTTTTAAATTGTAGAATGTTTTTGCTTATATTTAAATATGTATAATCATTTTACTTGCATTAATTATAAATATTTGTTGACCCCCACCTCCCAATTCTTCTCATGATCATTTGCACACAGCTAGTGTGACTGTAGGAAAATAAAGAAATTTGATTTAACCGTTTGTCGTGAAGTTTGTGTGACACTTTTTAGGCCCATGCTGAATTTCAAATGCTAGGACTGTAATATAATGTCAGTAAATAATGCACACTTGTACGGAAAGCCCAGAGAGGACATGTATTTTTCAAAACATTTTTTCTGAAATGTTTTCTTGAGATAACAAGTTTTATTGAGACACACAAAATATTGGATCAAGATAACAAGAAGTTTTATCGGGATAACCAGATGTTTTATCAGGGTAACAAGATGTTTTATCGGGATAACGATGTTTTATCGAGACAAGATGTTTTATTGAGATAACACATTGTTTTATCACGATAACAAGATGTTTTATAGAGATAAGATGTTTTATCAAGATAACATGTTGTTTTTCGGGATAACAAGATGTTTTATCGAGATAACACGTTGTTTTTCGGGATAACAAGATGTTTTATCGAGATAACACGTTGTTTTTCGGGATAACAAGATGTTTTATCGAGATAACACGTTGTTTTATCGAGATAACAAGATGTTTTATCGAGATAACACATTGTTTTCTTGAGAAAACAAGCCAGAACAAATATTAAAAATACTTGGCCTCACAAGTTATACGTTGTGTGAAACCAGAAACTAAAGGAGTGGCAAACAAGCCAACATCATGTTACATCTGAGCTTGGTAACCCATGTATGCTCATCTTGTGAAAATATAAAATACATTTTATATGGCCCAAAAAATAAGGATCTGGCCTTCCAAAATAACAAACTTGGGCGCATGTTTGTTAAAAACACACTAGTGTCTTTTCTTACTTCCCAGCCAACAAACCCTGCTTTATAAATACACGCAGACCTTTCAGACAATAAAAAAATCACTCTGAAAGTTTCTATATTAGCAGGTCCACTAAGAAGAAGAGTCCTAAATATGTAGAGTGTGAGCTCCATAGATTTACCTTCTACGCAGACCCCAAAGACGTGTACACTTGTGTATAGGGGAGAGTACATCTGCTTCTCCTACTTCACAGCCTCTCTCTCCCAACCACTTGCCGATCTGTCTGTCCGTCTTGCTTGTCTATTTGTGTCTATCTCTCATGATACCGGATGGGCTGACAGAGTTTGCACCATTGGGCCACTAAATAGTATTTTTCCCTAAGTCGCCAGCTCTCCCCTGGATCTTAGTCTGGACTGAGAATGGCTAGCTATCTCTGGACCTGGTTTCGTGAGATTGCAGCAATGCTGTCTGTGTTTAAATGCCGAGTATTAGCTGTTACTCTCTCATTGATCCTAATCATACAAATAGAACACGAATACAATAGATTGAACCTTATAGCAAACAGCTTACTGATAAATAGTAATAAATAGAATCAGTACAAAGAAGTGACTGATACAGTGGGTACCAATAACATCCCGTGGATGATGGGAAATAGTAAAACTTTAGACGTATTGGATAATTAAAGAATTCTCAATGGCTGTCCAAATACTTTATTGTTATTATTATTTTCGGTTTTATAGTGTAGAATAATATCACCCCAATAATTATACGTGCCTTCGGGCAGGGGGGGGGGGGGGGGGTTGCCACTTCTGCCAAAGTAATGTAATCGTTCCGGATTTTTAGATTTTAGAGGACTTTTTACATCATTTTTTTTACAATCCTAAATCATTTACAGTTTATATTCGTAAATATGCTAAATTACAATTATTCTGGTTTTGCAAGTCTAGCTTTGGATTTATTACTTACATAATTTACTTACAAAATATATAAAAAATATATATAAAAGAAATACTACAAATCGCTCAGCCAACTACTGTTCTTAGTCTTTAACATACACGTCGTTATATTCACGTTTATTTGGGGTATTTCAGGTTTGGTGTGCGTTTGAGGAGTACACAAACATTTAACATTTGAAATGTAAATAGCTTCTGTTGGCGAATATATATATAAATAAAATGATACGATTTCAAAAGCCTGGCACATGTCCTAGAACATAGAACAAACAGGGCTTATGTACTAGATCCAGACCAGGCCACTGATAATACGTGGAATGGAAAAGGGCTGATAGGCCAGAGCAAAGCTGCTACACGTGCGCATTTAGAACGAACACAAAGGAGATGGAGTTAAAATGTAGCATTTAAAGTTATTACAGCGGCATTTGGATTGTAGATGCAGCGCAGTAAATATGGTGGGATACGTTTTCTGGAAGAATATTTCGCATTTAAACTAGAGGAGGCGAAAGATCACATTTCGTACTGTGGACTAGTAGATAACGCGGGGAATCCATACACCTAACGCATTTCATGTCTTACCGACGCGTACTCGTAAGTGTTGAAATGGACCAACGCTTATCCAAACAGTGGGAGTGTGCCTGATACAGCATTTTTTAACAACCCACATGAAACCTGAAGGGTACATTCATTTGTGAGTATTATTAGCAAGTCCTCATAATAATTACTGTCGTAATTACAGTGTATTGCAGTGACTTAGTCAATTCAGTTGACCAACGTTGATTTGTGGCACAGATGCACATACCACATTCCCATTGACATCAGCCGTTGTTTCATTAATTGCCTACATTAGCGCGATATTTTAATGATCACTTACACCCTGAACATTATATGTCAGCTGATCCCACTCTTTTTTCTCTCCTCAACTTGTGTGAGTTTTTCTTTTAGACCAGGATTTCTAAACCGTTTTGCTCTCACTTCTGTTCATTCCTTTAACCCACCTACGTTTGCTAGTCTGTTACTAGAACAATAAAGTTTGTTTAAATATTCACGCCAATACTTTTATCAGAACTAGTCACGCCTCCCTGGAATCCTTGCGGGCCCCCTACTCTGGGAAGCACCGCTTTAGACTAACATGGGGCTGAAGTTATACGATTTCTTGTCTTAAAATTAGGAGAGCATTACCTGTTTGTTGCAGGAATTGTCTCCTAGGATACCTGCATGCATATAATTACAGAGTCTGGGCTTCGGCCTTTGAGAAGCAGAATATATGATGTCTCTCTGGTTTTATTTTTTTATCTTTCTTGACTTTCTAGTAGTCGGACACAGCCTGTTTGGTTATTTAGCAGTTACAGAAAAGTAGTCCAAATACAATTTAGTTCAACGATATACGGAGAAAGCTACACGTTTGAGAGCCAGACACAGGCAGATGGGCCACATTCGGGCCCTGTGCCGCAAGTTGGACCCCCTTGCACCAAGGAGTACACATAGAAACTTTTTACTTTGAACAACACACGCTCTTCCTCTTTTAAGACATGTGCCACCCACATTGTCCCTGGGGCCAGCCAATAAAAACACTAAATGTTTTATTAAATACTTTTTTTTTGTTAGGGCACAGGAAGTCCCTGTAGTCTCTCTCGCTCTCTCTCTCTGTGTATTGTAGAAATAAAAATGTGTCCCTGAATATAGCAGTACCACATGGGGGCAGAATCCTGTTTACCCTTCAAGCAGCATTCAGGTCACTACGTGATCCCTTATGGATCAATAAAACTATTGCCAGATTATTTAATTCAACTTTTCGTATCAGCCATTTTCTATCGTTTTGTTACTTTAAAAAACAAAACAAAGAAAAAACAACAACATATACACTGAAAAAATCGAGATGCACCGACTTTGATACATTTGAACCCAGTATAATCCTTACTGTTACTAGGGCCTAAAAATTCACTCTGCATTAGAATGTAGTTCAATATAATAATACGAGGGGGAAAGATTCTCAATTTCCTGTTGTTTTTTTTAAAAGTACATTTCTATCATTGCACCTTTCTAGAATACAATAAATTAATTTCCTGAAGTTGGGTTCCATGTCTAGAATACTGTCCGATCATTAAAAAAAAATCACATTACAAACTAACTTCCTAATTCTAATGGCTCTGGAATGCATTTGCAGAGGGTTTCTGTCCATTCCAAGAGCCTCATCTTACCAGATTCACACTTTCAACCATTTGTTATGATTGCCTTTAAGAGAGAAGGGGTTAATATCTATCCCATCTGCACAGGGCAAGCATCTGGAAGTAATCAAGTCTCCTCTAACTACCCCCCATTCTTAATCCCCCTCAGTGCGGAGGGATTCTAAAACAGATCACAGTGTATTAGAGCTCCTTGTACATTAAGGGGTTTCGGGTTTCAGGGAGAAGTATAACACTTTTTTTTTTTTTTTTCCCCTGGATTTCTGGGAAGAGAAATGAGAGGGGAGGAGAAGGGAAAGTTGGGATGTGCCTTACAATAGGAATTAGGTCAGACATGCGGTGGAGAGGAGAAGATGCTATGTAAGTTACAGGGGTCTTTCACTTTATACTGGGTACTGGGACTGAGTACAGGCATAAAAAACATGTTTTATTGACAGGCCGATTATTTGGCTAGTTATTAACCATTTTACAGCTCTTGTTAATTCTCTAGAAAACTTCCTTTTTTTCTTAAAAGGCATTAAAAAAAGCCAGCAGGAGTTGTGAGATTCTGTGTATATTAGAATTATAAACTTGCAGAAAACAAAATATGACCACAATTGTATAGCGTACTAAACCTTTTGATTTTTATTCATGTTTGTGTTAAATATCGACATCAAGTCAGGGTGATAATATATATATATATTATCAGTGCATGTTTTGAATTAAACACTGTTTGTGTGCATGTGTTACTATTTGGTTTGCAAAATACCTTATTTTATTGTGGAGAAAGCATGTAAGATGTTTCTACTTCATCCTTTGATCCCATAGTCTGATGCTATCTTAAATCCGTTAGTTCCCTTATTCTAAAAATAAAATACATAAATAAAGCAGCACAGCAGGCCTCGCAAATGAATTAGAAGGTTGGGAGCAGAGCAAGAAACGGAGAAAGACCAAGTTTTTTTGAAAAAGCCTTAGGTTTCTGCTAAACAGTGGTCATTTAGGTGCTACTGACAGTGTTATGAAACACGCCACTGTGATCCCAGCATGCCTAGCAAACTCGGCCCGACTGCCAGTAATAATCTGTACCGTGTTGGCGTCGGAGACACTGGTAGACATCCTCCGTACACCTGGCGGGCTAGGCTTTTATCAGTGGTTTGATATTGGTTGTTCTATCTTATTTTTGTCCATTACCTGTCCCGGCTTTGTCTACTGAGAGCCATTACAGTGGATTATGCACTAAATAGAAAACCATGGCGAACTGACAAGGAGATTGCAAAAAATCCGCCATAATTGCAGAGATGAAAAAAATTTGCCAACTCTCTTTACACCTCACCGATTTTTTAGAATTTCGTCGTCAGTACTCTATCTAGTGAATAAACCCCATAGTGGCCACTTCCGACTTGTCCAGTATGGCGGGAGATGCAAATATAATCCTCTAAAATGTATTGGTTATACTTCACTTCTAAAGTGACCCATTATTTAGGCTTTAACATGGCTGTTTTTTTTGTCTGTTTCCTTTATATCATGGAATCGGCCAATTACTATTTTATTTTTATAAAATCCCCCTCCATCCTTCAGCACTGCCAAAGCAGGATACTGTGGGCAGCTACCTCCGCAGAGAGCTGTGATGCAATCTGCCCACAGGCTTTGCAAACTTACAGTGAGATATGTGATGTAGCCCTGAGTCTGCTTCCCCAAACCTTACAGTTTATTCCTGCAATTTTCTCTGCATCTCTGGAAAAAAAGACAGAATTAGGGACTTTCCATGGATTCCCCACCCTTCCAGTGATGGCTGGGAAGTAGTCTTGATTTTATACTGATGACACCAGGTACGTTCCCTTAAAGGACAGCTGTCAGCAAAAAATGAAGTTATACTTCTGCATCCAGTAACCAGAAATTCTTTAATGAAAGAATACAAATAGAGTACCTTATTGAGCCCTATTTACTTATATAGCTTTATCAGGGAGCTGACATCTTGGGTGAGATGAAGGAACATCTGACCTATCTATCCCAAGATTCTAAGCAACATGTCTGCCCCCTGTCCTGATAGAGCTATACGAGCAAAGAGGTCAGTTAGTTTATTTGTATACTTTTAGTAAAGCATTTCTATTTAAGATGTCTACGCTTGATGCAAGCTTTCAAATAAACAGGACTAATTTTTTTTACCGACAGTTGTCCTTTAAGTGAATACACCTGACATCAAAGAGATGTCAAACTGATATAAAAGATTCTCGTCCTCACAAACTGTAGATACATGAGACTCCAAAATCATATAGCTACCAATGAGTAACAAAGTATGATGTAATTTTCTCTAACGCTAGAACCCAAAGTATGTTTTAATGTATGACACATCTACAAGTGAGGCCGCTATAATCCACAAACTCACCATCTATGCGTGATCTCAATGTCCCATGACTGCGCAAAGCTTCTACTTTAATGCGTATTTCTAGCGAGATCCGGTGATCCTATCGCTCCGTGTTAGCCGTTCGAGCACCATGTTATAACACATAGCATTAGAACGGGGTTTACTTATATATACATTCTCTACCGATGGTTGAAA
Source organism: Pelodytes ibericus (assembly GCA_036172795.1). NCBI lineage: Eukaryota > Metazoa > Chordata > Amphibia > Anura > Pelodytidae > Pelodytes > Pelodytes ibericus. The sequence goes on along the minus strand of CM069860.1, from coordinate 12,704,967 downwards.
CATTTGCCAATGAGATATGTGAAGTGATATGGTTGTCCCAAGGCTATAAGTGAGTCTATTACAACATATCTAACACCAGTGATAAACTAGGATATTGTCTGCTCTGCACACCTCCAGCCTTGGCTGTTATGTATGTCTGCTCTGCACACCACCATCCTTGGCTGCTATGCATGTCTGCTCTGCAAACCACAAGCCTCGGCTGCCATGTATGTCTGCTCTGCACACCACCAGCCTTGGCTGCTATGTATGTCTGCTCTGCACACCACCAGCCTCGGCTCCTATGTATGTCTGCTCTGCATACCACCAGCCTTGGCTGCTATGTATGTCTGCTCTGCATACCACCAGCCTTGGCTGCTATGTATGTATGCTCTGCACACCACCAGCCTTGGCCGCTATGTATGTCTGCTCTGCACACAACCAGCCTTGGCTGCTATGTATGTCTGCTCTGCACGCCACCAGCCTTGGCTGCTATGTATGTCTGCCCTGCACACCACCAGCCTCGGCTGCTATGTATGTCTGCTCTGCACACCACCATCCTTGGCTGCTATGCATGTCTGCTCTGCACACCACAAGCCTCGGCTGCTATCTATGTCTGCTCTGCATACCACCAGCCTTGGCTGCTATGTATGTCTGCTCTGCATACCACCAGCCTTGGCTGCCATGTATGTCTGCTCTGCACACCACCAGCCTTGGCCGCTATGTATGTCTGCTCTGCATGCCACCAGCCTTGGCTGCTATGTATGTCTGCTCTGCACACAACCAGCCTTGGCTGCTATGTATGTCTGCTCTGCACACAACCAGCCTTGGCTGCTGTGTATGTCTGCTCTGCATACCACAAGCCTCGGCTGCCATGTATGTCTGCTCTGCACACCACCAGCCTTGGCTGCTATGTATGTCTGCTCTGCATACCACCAGCCTTGGCCGCTATGTATGTCTGCTCTGCATGCCACCAGCCTTGGCTGCTATGTATGTCTGCCCTGCACACCACCAGCCTCGGCTGCTATGTATGTCTGCCCTGCACACCACCAGCCTCGGCTGCTATGTATGTCTGCTCTGCACACCACCATCCTTGGCTGCTATGCATGTCTGCTCTGCACACCACAAGCCTCGGCTGCTATCTATGTCTGCTCTGCATACCACCAGCCTTGGCTGCTATGTATGTCTGCTCTGCTTACCACCAGCCTTGGCTGCCATGTATGTCTGCTCTGCACACCACCAGCCTTGGTCGCTATGTATGTCTGCTCTGCATGCCACCAGCCTTGGCTGCTATGTATGTCTGCTCTGCACACCACCAGCCTTGGCTGTCATGTATGTCTGCTCTGAACAAAAAAAAAATTGTGATGTTTTTATTTTTAAACATTCTTTTTCCTCTGAGAAGCACGAGTTGGCAGGTTGCACTTTATGTAGAAACCTATCATTTCTTATAGTGCAATCTCACTGCGATGTGCACTTCTTTCCTGAAAAATGCCTTGTATTATATGTCTGAGGGTAAATATTGTGACCATTTGTAAAAGTCCTGTGAGTCATTTCTACCACTGAGTCATCAGAATTTCAAAATATAGTTTCGTCATGTGTTTTCTTGGGTTAAATGTTACCCTTTTGGCTCCCTTTATATTCAGGGATCGTCAGTATCCTGAAAGACCTGCCAAAGGATACTTCACAAATTTTATTTCCCCCCCTTACTCTTTCTAACTTATGCCAAAACCGCCAGTACCTGTCATTTTGGGATTGCCTAATGAGCCAGTGTACTGCAGGTGAACAGATAGTAAGTATTTAAAATTAAACACTGGTGTGTGGGATTTGCATTCGTACTTCAGAGCAGGTAAGTCATCAAAAATATACACTTGTATTTTCTATTATGGTGTCACTGGTTACAAGAATATGTCTGCAGGTAATGTCATGAAGGCAGAAATGCAAGAAAATGCATGTCTGTGCTGTCTTCTAGTTATGGCATCACCTTGAAGCATCACATCCAAATTACCTGTCATCAGTTGGAGCAGATACAGAGAAAACAAAAAGGGAACTATAAAAGTAGGACATGAATAGTTCAGTTGGAAAGATAAGCGATGTGGTGGTTCTAGTTGTGTAATCTTTAGTGAATAGCTGTCTATGTATTTTTAAAGTGCCAGGTATACTTTGGCAATACCTTGAACAGGCTATATTAAAATTTCTGGTCTAGCAAATGACTTAGACATATCCCAGAATAGCATGATAAATGAATGCTGGGATGAGTAGGCGGCTAAATTTGGGGAGATTCTTTAGAAATAAACAATGAACCAAATAATGCAGGACAGGTTTGTACTGCAGATGTTTTAAACAGAAGTGCCTTAATGAAAAGAATGCAGTTACTCAGGTCTCTGTGCTCCGTATATCAGTTTGGAATTTTGGAGGTCGGATGAAGGCGGATCTGTCCCAAGTTTTCCAAACATACCCGCCCCTTAATACAGCGTTATGAAGTAAAGAGGCGTCAATAAGACACGTTATTTGTATTGTGTCATTAAATTTAAAATGTCTATTTTAATCTTACCATTAAAATAAGTCATTTTTTTGAGGGCTCACAATTGTATAATATTATAATTTCCTCTTGTTTTTAAAAATATATATTTTACAGATCTCTGTGACTTTGTTCTTTAGAGTCCTTCTCGTCACATAATGCAGCGACTTGCATAGAATGTTGGTCTCTCAAGGTCGTCCAGGGCATTGGTGGTTTGAGTTGGACGAATAACAATTAGTCAATTAACCCAAATTGCAACCTTATCCCACTCTTCTTGGTTAAAAAAAACACTTCTCCCAGGTGTATCCTTAATATAAAACCACAGTTGGGCTTGCTGTCATCACCTGTACTGTACAGAAAATTGAAGTGTAAAAATTAAACGTTGCAAAAGGTACAATACACTCCGTCACGCGTAAATACCCATCTAGACAGCTTTTAAACATATCATACAGGCACGCAATTAAATACATCCCCCATCATACACCCCACATACCCTTGGTGTTAACGTTTTATTTTTTTTTATTTACTAATAGGACGAGACGAATGAGAACTCGGTAGGCGTCGAACTGCGCACGTTGAAAATGGCAGTCATCAAGCCAATTTCGTTTTTGGTTGTGTTGTGGACTGCGACGTTGGGCGAGTCCCAGAATCTTATAAAGAATGCCAAGGGGCAAAAGTTAGGAAGCCAGTTAATTATAAGTGAAGTGAACGCGGATAATCCCGGCGCCGATACCGCCGAGTACCTGGAACTGTTTCACGTCGGCAGACAAAATATCTCCCTCGATGGCTACACCTTGGTCTTCTACAATGGCAAATTTAACACGGCTTATAAAGTGCTGAACCTGAGTGGGCTGTCCACGGACAACAGGGGCTTCTTTTTAATCGGTTCCCTGATGGTAAACCCCAGGCCCTCCATCATTGTACCGTCCAACACCATCCAGAACGGCCCAGATGCCATCGCCCTTTATTTCGGGAATGGAACGTACAAGGAAAACATGAAGGTGACCAGTGATGGATTGGTGGATGCTCTGGTCCACAAGGGCAAAGCCACCGACCAGCCTGATATTTTACAGACCATTCTCACTCCTGGGGACGAGGCTTTCATGGAAGACCCCAGCTATCACATTTCAGATGAGTCTATGGGGCGGTGCTTGGAAATGGACGGACAGTGGAGGTTTCGAATGACACATATATCTCCAGGTCGGGAAAACTACTGCAATGGCTTCCCGGCTGTTGTCATAAGCGAAGTGTCCTCTCCTTATGCTCAAGATTTGTACGTAGAGATACAAGGACCTCCGTCGACCCATCTCTCTGGCCTGGTGTTGGCTTTCGTTCGCGGAGAGGACCAGAAAGTATATTACATGACAGAGATCAAAGGTTACACCAATAACCAGGGCTTCTATTTGCTTGAAAATGAAAAATACAGTAATCGGGGTATGTACACAACGTTTGTCTTTTCTTTTGCATCTACTGAAGGAATGTGGTTGAAATGGACCTTCTTACTAAGGCCTGCATCTTATGACCATGAAGTGGGTAGACCTTTAGCTTTATCGATAGATAAAAATATGGATCCGCCTGTTTGACTTCTATTGGCTGCAGATATTTGTTGAGCTCAAATATAATGTAAAAGTAAAACAATCAACAGGTACATTCTTCCTTTAAAGCTTAGAGGCAGTCCTTTAAGGGATTTGAAGCTATCGGGAGATTTGGTTGTATCTGGAAGACTATTTCACATTATCTGCAAGAGAAGGCACCTCAATCCAATTCTTTTTTGTAATGTGGAATGGGTAGTTAGGTGCTGGACCTGGACCTGAGTTTGTGGGGCTACTGGGCAGCCAGAGAGAACATATTGCATTGGAGAAAAAATTATTAAAAGTAAAAGTAGTTGTCTTATTTTCCATATCATAGAAAAAGAGCACAAATGGAGCCGGCTCCACCAATGTAGGTGAACTCCTCTCGTTCAAATCATCATTTAGTCACAAAATACTGGGTGCTTCGTTAGTGCAGTGACCACAGCACTGTATAATGTAAGCAGAAAACAAAGAAAAAAACGCATGCACTCCAAGTAGATATGGTGAAAAATAGAAAAATGTATTAAGTATAACATACACGTAGACACTTAAGACAGAGGACCCGGTGAGAGTGATCCGCCTGACGCGTTTCGCGTGATAACACGCTTATTCATAGGCTTCACACCAAATGGACAAACTTCATTTAAATACAAAATGTTCACCAATTGCAACAAAGGTCAAAGTGATTAGTTGTAATTATAGCACATATGTGTACACTGGTGACTATGTGAAAGACAAGGTGTGTTAGGGGTGTGTTGGAAAAAAAAAAAAAGAGTCTATTTTTCACCATATCTACTTGGAGTGCATGCGTTTTTTCTTTGTTTTCTTCTTATTTTCCATATCCCCAAATACTATGTGTGCACAGAAGTTTGTTGATGTTCCATTTCGCATATTTAACTAATACAATTTTTACTTCAAACATCAGCACCTACGTCTAAAAAAAAAATGCTTAGACAGTGGAAAATATACTGCAATGGTACAAATGCAAAAACACTAATATTCCACTAACTAATGATGTCAGTTATATTATAGCAAAAGGGTTTTATTCTAGCCGCCCTCAATAACTATCTGATCGTGTCTTCTATGCTCCATATATATCAGGGGGCGGACATGTTTTTAGAATCTTGGGTCACATCTTCATTCACCTTAGGTCAGATGGAGGAAGATCTAACCCAAGATTCTAAACATGTCTGCTCCCTTATAGCTATTTGGAGCAAAGAGGGCTAAATAATTACAGAATTTATATACAGTACAAACTATCTACACTTAATACAATCTTTCAATTAAACGTAAGCAATTTTTTCCTACAGTTGTCCTTTAGAGAGAATTAATGTGATTTATTCCTCTAAAATTCCTTCAATTTGATCTGTATAACTTTACTTCTCTCTCCTCTTTTTGACCCAGCGCAACAAACAATACCAAACTCAATCCGCTTGTTCACAAAGGGTGGCGGAGCGGTAGCTCTGTATTTGGGGAAAAAGATGGGAATTACGTCAAATATTCGCTTTCCGACCAGTGGCTTAGCCGATGCGGTGGTGTATGGCGATTATGAGGATATGGGTGCTCACCCGCTTCAGGATTTGACCATGGGCGATCCCATCATCTACTGGCATAGCGGGTAAGGAAATAAACACACAAAAAAGCACATCCCATTATCACTCTGAAATGATTCCATATTAACAAATGTGTTGATTAACTTGGAAATATCAGTATTGGCCAGTTAAATGCAGCCAAACCCTAAACATCATTGAAATATTTTGGTAATAATGTGATACTCCAGTATTTAAAGCTTGAGTGAGTTCTGTTGCTCCTGTTGATGTAGCTCCCATTTTTTTGTTTTATCTCCATACCAGGTTCTACTCAATAAAGATAGAATTGTAGGGAATTGAGATGGAAACTTAAAACTTTAGGCCAGGGTAGCTGTGTTGAAAAAAAGTATCCAATTCAGCTAAATGGGAGAATGTTTCCAACTCAGCTACTTTGGACTTACATTTAAAATTCCCATCTCAATTCTCTCTATATTGACTAGACCGTCATGTGTTTACAGTACCATCAAATTACACCCCTATACCTGCCAAGTGTCCCTATTTTCTAGGAATCTTTTTGGTGTGTATTACAGTACCACAGAGTGCCACAGCAATGAAACTTACAATAAAGTGTGTTAAAACGGAAGTAAATGTCTTTATATACTATATTTTGTAATTGTAAATGATAAACCAAATAAAATAAATAGCTGGAACTTAAGTCGCCATAGCTGCGGCCACTCCCACAAAATACAAAAGCATCCCTCTTTGGTAATCTAAAAGAGCAACTGTTCTGTTTAATTGAAAGAGTGCCTCAAGTGTAGACATTTGAAATAGAAATGCTTTAATGAAAGAATACAAATAAAGCACCTTATTGAACCCCCTCTGTGCATGTATAACTCTATCAGGGGATGGATATCATGGATAAGATCTTCCCAGGCCCAGCCCAAGATATTATGCCTGTGGCGAAGGATGAAAGGCTGTTCCCCCCCACCAAGAACCCACCCACCCGCTCTCTCCCTACTAGTCACAAAAATGCATTCCTTGTTTTTATTTATTTCCTTTGCACCCACATTGCAACCAGGACTTACCCCAGTACCCAGACTGCACTCACAGGACTTACCCCAGCACCCAGAATTTACCCCAGCACCCAGCCTTCAGTCAGGATTTGCCCCAGCACCCAGATTTGCACACTGACAAGCACGCTGCGAAAATCAGCCATTTCTTGCCGAGCTGGAAAAATTGTCCAGCGGGCCTGCCTTTCCAAATCCGCTACTCATGCCTGATTTTTTTGGCCGTTCACTTGTCTCATTTTAGTATTTTAATGTGTTTATACGCTGAGAATAAAACCTGTTTCCCCTTTCACAGAGATGTAAACATTTCAGCCAGCCGCTGTAGCGTCACGACGGGAGACCCAGCCTTCTTCATGCTTCGCGGGAACTCTCCAGGCCAAACCAATGACTGCCCTCCTGAAAGCAAACCTCTCTTTTTCACTCTGTGTTTCCAAATATCAGGTAAAATTGTTTGTGTTTTGAAAGGCCGGTTCCACCAAACCAATCCATTGATAATTACAGAGTATTCCTCACTGATTATCCAGTTTCGGCACTCTTCATTTCGAGTGCTGCTGCGGTAATTGTTTGGTGTATATCTCTTTGTGTCATTGCAGATTGCACCCAGTGGAGAGGAGATCAAATCCTCACAGACTTTCTGGCTGTCCTGACTCAATCCTTGCAAGCCATGTGCCGGTGTAACCTGGCTCCCAGAGACTTCACAAGTGAGCTTTATAAACTCCACAGATAGTATAACATTTTATATGGACTGAGGATGATAAAGATCTTAAAAATCCTCCTACAAAAAAAAACGACATCATCTGTCCACAGATAGTATAACATTTTATATGGACTGAGGATGATATAGATCTTAAAAATCCTACTACAAAAATTACATCATCTGTCTCCACAGATAGTATAAGATTTTATTTGGACTGAGGATGATATAGATCTTAAAAATCCTACTACAAAAACGACACCATCTGTCCACAGATAGTATAACATTTTATCTTCACTAAGGATCAAATAGATCTTAAAAATCCTACTACAAAAACGACATCATCTGTCCACAGATAGTATAACATTTTATCTTCACTAAGGATCAAATAGATCTTAAAAATCCTACTACAAAAACGACATCATCTGTCCACAGATAGTATAACATTTGATATGTTTTTTTTATGCGAAGGAATGTTTTGTTTGCTCTAAATTTTGGGGGGATTTACACAGCTTTTAGAGACATTTTTTTCAAGACACACAATAAGTGTTAAACCTACATCTTCAGCTCCGCGGCAATTTCCACTGATAGAATTGGAGAAAATGCATCATTTTTTTCTTTTACCGATGTTGAGAATACCTTCCACATTATGCTCATTGATAGGTACCATGGGCACGGTTCTCCCCCTAAAAGTCACTACGCTCTTTTTTTTATTTATTGTAAGTGAGTAAAAATATACCTTCTCCATAGCGTAGATACCATGAGGGTCACGGGTAAAAAGGTCAGTAAAGGTCATGGATAAAGGTCAAGATTCGAAAAGTGGTCCAGTCACCATGGAAACCAATGGAATATTCCTGCTGATTACATCACTTTAAGAACCTAGACCCAGAAATGACCTTTACACACAGCCCTATATATTTTCCAAGATGTTGCTTTTAGAGGCGTATTTTTAAATTACTTTTGTTCAATGACATCAAACGGATGAGGATCCAACAGAAACCTAGACGTAGCATTTACAGACTGCACTTTAATGAATGAATTTAGTTGAATGAAGCAATATCACTGGGATTCTACATGGATTAACTTATTGATATGTCTTGCTACACAGATGCCAACCTTTCCTGCCAGTCAAACACCCTAACATTCCATGCCCACCAAAACGCGACAGGCCAGGACATTGATCTGACAGCCATCCAGCAAGAGTTTGCGACTCTGGGGAGCTCCCTTACCGTGAGAGCCATGAGTGCTTTAGTTTTGCCGTCCTGCTTGCAGCCAACAGACTCTCCAACATCAACTGCAGGTAGGCGAAATGCGTTGTGTAAAATGAAATGCAAGGATCTCTGATTTTATATATACGGTTATTACCAGAGGCCCTTGATATTGCCGACCTAAAACACATTCGGAAAAAGGGAAAAAGGCAGTATTAGCCTAATATATCTATATGGTTGTATTGTGTAAGGCAGTAAAACAAAAGCAGACACAAGTAAATGAACTGTATTCAACCACAACACTTATAGGGTTAATCATTTATGAAAGTGTTGGTGTTCATCTTCCCCCGGCGATACTGCAGACACCTAAAGTGAGGCCTTCGATTAGTTGGAAATAGTCTTCGTCGCAATATAGATGTTGAATTTCATAAAACTTGGAAAGAATGTGATTTACTTTACAATTTTCCTGTATTTCGATCTACTTACCTATTGCACCTTGTTAAGAAAAGCCAGCAGCTCTCAGTACATCTATAGCCAAAATAGGCATTTCACAGGAGTATGTAGAGAACTTGTCCTCTGACAAGTAACTTTTTTCCATGTCTTACCTAAGCGTATGCCCATTTGAGTGATGTCTCCCCCATTTCAAATCTTTCGGGAGGATAGTGACGTCACTAGTATCGGTGACTAATTAGCAGGGGTGTAGGATTGCTGGCTAGATAGCCGCAGATTGCTGGCATGTAGCCACAATATGTCTGCTCGGCTTGTTTTGCTGCACATTGGTGAGACTCACACAATCAGTGTTTCCTTCTCTAGACGTTCTCACTGACACCGATCCCGCTGCGGTGACCCCTGAATTACTAATCAGCGAGGTCAACCCCAGCAATCCAGGTACTGAAGACATGGAATACGTGGAGCTTTACCACCCTAGGAACAGTTCCGTCAGCCTCGCTGGCTACTGGCTGGTTTTCTATAACGGGAAAAACAACCTTGCCTACTACACGCTAGATCTCAAAGACTATTGGACGGACAAGCGCGGCTACTTTCTTGTGGGCAGCTCTAAAGTGATGCCCAGACCTCACGTCGTAATGCCCTTCAACACCCTGCAGAATGGGGCCGATGCAGTGGCATTGTATCATCGACCTGGCAAGGGCTACAGGAAAAACATGGAGGTGACCGCAGATGGGTTGGTGGATGCTGTGGTCTATGTGTCCCAGGTGGGGGATGATGCCGAGGGCCTGTTAAAGGTCCTCACACCAGGGCAGGAAGCAGTGCATGAGAACGAGAGATTCCATGATGAAGACGAGTCTTTGAGCCGCTGCCTTGGGCTAATGCCCCTGAGCCACTCCAGTTATCAGGTAGGTGGGCATTATTTGGGTGTGCGTGTGCTTTACTGAGCTCGTTTGGGGAACACTGAACCAACGTAAACATTCTTCAACCCCAGCTATACTTCTGACAAAACACGCTAGAATGCCACCTAAAACTCTCTTTTAAACGGTGTGGTTGGTGTGGCTAAATGTTAGTCGAACCCTTTTTCTACCCTGACCCGCCCACAAAATCTTTAATAGGTGTTTTTTGGGTGTAGAGTCTGGGGGTGTTAATTTAGCCCTTTTTGGAACTTGTATCTTATAGTTTCTTAAAAACCTAAATAGATTAAAACTACATGCTAGTACACTGTCCTCCTCACTAGACCCACTGGATCTCCTTTCCGTGAGAGTTCAAGTAATCTAATATAATATGTTATTTGTAGTACTTCTCCTTTCCTTCCTCTCCCCTTGTTTATTTATGGACAATAATTGTCCGTTTATCTCGTAAAGCTTTATTGAAATTCTACTGAAAAACAAAAAGATCCAAGGAGAAAAAGTAGAGCTATTAAAATTTGCTTGTACATAACAGGAACAGGACTCATGGTCCTGTGAAATATATAACTAATAACAGACTATGAAACTAACAATACATAAAGCTCTTTTGACACAGGTGATTTTCCATCTCTAATGACAGAAGGGAAAAAGGATGATTATCACTTCTTAGAAATGAACCGTTTTTATTTAGTCTAGTTACCTTTACTTGGACAATCAGGAAAGAATTTTAAAAAGAGTTTGTGGGGCCCATAATTATTGTGTTTTATTATTTATTTTATGTTGAATTCTACGGTTATAACTTTTCCCTGGCTCCTACGAATATGAAACTAGCTAATAAATGTGTTTGTCTGGTTCCTTGATTCTGCAATAACAAGGCTAGGACACAAAGCAAGGTCACCTTGTACTAATATCTCTGAATTGATCATCTAAAGACCAGCAATGCAGTCTGCTGTATGTATTTTTTAAAGTTCTTATTGTATATTTTCAGGTTACCAAGGTAACTCCTCTAGCAGACAACGATTGTCAAGCTCTTGTCCCTTCGCCATCTCCTCTGGTGACCTCTTCCTATCCTTTGACCTCTAACCTTCCTATGACCTTGATGATCAGCGAGGTGGGAGTGTTAACTGGTTCCGAGCCTTACGACTTCATCGAGCTAAACGGTCCGCCGGGCAGCAGACTGCATGGGCAGACCTTGGTTCTGTATGATGCAGATGGGAAGGTCTATGACCGGTTTGGACTTGAAGGCATGGTGGGAATGAATGGGTTTTACCTGATCAGCACCGACTCAGCTAGTGGTAGGTCCTCAGTTTAAACTTTACCATTGGCTGTTTTACACTACATGGGGAATCATCCTTAGATATGGTGATAAAATGCAAACTAAGAAACTGTCTTAATAGTAATACCAGTTTTAATGCCATTTAAACAGTAAGATTAAGTTTACCTGCACTGGCTTGTACTTTGGAAGAAGAGAATTAAAAACTGATGTATACCTGTGGCAGCAAAACTGCAACCAAATGTATAGATGAAGAGAAAAAAAATGTGTTTTTAAATGTGTCTCCGGTTTATGATATCACCTAGTGGTATGTATGCAAATTGCATATTTCCCATTGAATTGAATTGTGTCAAGCCACAGGGTGATGTCATAAGCAGAGGCCACCACAGATACACTGAAACCAAGGTTATCTTTTAACCTATGTATTTGTTAACACAAAACTGTATTAATTCATTTTTCTCTCCACTCCTAGTACAAAACATTACACATACAATGCTGGTGATGGTATCTCTTTAGTACACTGCTAGCACTGCAAGTAAAGATTGTTTATGACACTATGATTAGACTTTTTTTTTCTTTCCATACAGATCAGCAACTCCCTTCTCTCTCTCGCCCCAGCACTCTCAGCCCAGAAGCCTTAGCCCTATACAATGGAAGCCCAGAGAGTTTCCCTGTGGGGTCCCGTCTGACCCAGAAGAGCCTTTTGGATGCTGTTGTCTACTCCTGGGAAAGAGTGCCAACAAGTTTCGCCCTGAGATCTCTTGGAAAGGACAGCGTCACTCTATATGGAGATCAGAGGTGCAAACTCTCATACAGGTCATATTTATTAACTGGTACTTATAGGTGGTATGCCTCCTTCAAAACAGTCCCATATGGTAATGTAGTGCCCGTGGATGAACAGGAAGTCAGAACAGAGACAGAACTTTCAACAATGTGCCGCCCTTATTTCACCTGCTTTACTGCTCTATCTCTCTATTCTTTCTTGGTTTCTTCTGGTCCTTCTTATCTTCTGCTACAGATGAAATATTAACAGGTAGAGAGAGAGTTCTAATTCTTGTTTTATACACTGTAATAGAAGCAGATGGATGGGGTTTTGTGTGAAGCAGTTCAGAAACAAAATCTCTTCCCAAATTGTATCCGTACCGTAGCATTAGGCAGCCTCTAGATACTCTTTGTGTAGAGATGGTATTAGGATGGATGGACGTACAGTCCAGCATTCGCCGTGATACCTTAAAAAAGGAAGGCTGTACAAACTTTAATGCATCTTGAAGTACTTGTCTACTGTCCCTTTAACCCTTTAAGGACCAGGGATTTTCCTGGGCCAAGGACCAGAGCGTTTTTCAATTTTTAATACGCGGTTTTTGAAACATAAATTTCCTCTCTCTCATTTAACGTACCCATACAAGTTATATGTTGTTTTTTAGAGGACAGTTAGAGCTTTCTTTTGATACCCGATACATAAAAATGATTTACATTTTAGTATTAAAAAATACATATAAAAGAGGAAATTTTTGAGGAAAAAAAAGTTTTTCCCCATTATTTTCCCAATAATAAGCTACATAACTAGTGCAACACTAACCCACTTATCCCCCCTAATTAACTAACTAATAAAAAAGAAAAATATTGGTTCCCAAACCCCCCATAACAAAAAAGACAGAAAAAAACTCTGAAGAGTGCGATGTCAGATCAGTAAAAGGCATGCAGGGGTTAAATTTTATTAAATAAATATATTAAAATTACCTTTATTTATTCAAAAAAACTTTATAAATTGTAAAAATAAAAAAATCTGTTAAAAAAAAAACTAAATGAGGGCCATAAAGTGGAAGGAAACTGATCACAGTTAAAAACTGTGATCAGCAATGAAAGGGTTAATTTTTTTTTATTTTTTTTTTACCTATGTGTATGTAATTAATTTATTTTTACTTACAGGTCACTCTCTGTGCTTCACTATAAGAATGTGAAGCACAGGGAGTGAATTAGAGGCAAAGTCAGTGTGTGAACACACTGACTTTGCCATCTAATTTGCATGTTATCGCGGTGATGACTAAATCACCGCGATCACATGCCCGGAAACTGACCGATCGGGTCCAGGAGCTTTGCCTCGGGTGCGAGGCTTAGTCCTGGACCCGTTGCAGACTAGCTGGCGGTGCCCACGGAGCGCACCGCCGGCTAGACTGCATGACGAGTTAACTCGTCATAAGGTCGCTAACGCTGCGGCTCTTATGACGAGTTAACTCGTCATAAGGTCGGGAAGGGGTTAAATAAGACAGTACTTTTAATATGCATATTCTACATTCTAAATATTTAGTTTGGCAGCTGCAGAGGAACATCTTCTCTGTTTGTTTTGTAGGAAAAAAATGTTTTGGTCCCATAAGGAGCCAATCAGATTGCAAAAAACCCTTCAAATACATTTTTAATGACTCCCTTCATGGATTTTGATTCAGGAAAAAAAAAGCGTGCACTGTACAGCTTACTAAACTGCAAGTCCGACTTAAAGTTACTTTGGTGCCGGGAGTGTCCATTAAATAATGAGTGCCATGCATTGCTTTTACCACTTTGCTTTCTATCCTATATCTCTTCTTGTAATCTATACTACATTCTGCTGTACTGCATGTAACATTACCCTCTCTACCATATGCCCCATTATACATGCTACAGAATATGACGGTTCATTACTCGTTAATAACTAATTATAACATTGTATTATGGTCATGATATGATGGAATAATCTTTATAATTCAGGGCTTGACAAATCCCAGGAAGCGTGGAGCCAGGGCTCCTAACTGTGACTGTTTTACATAGAACCCCATGGAAGTTCCATTTCCCTGGCTCCTAATAATACCCAGGCTGGCTCCTAAAGTCTACAGAAATTGATCAAGCCCTGGTGTCATTCATAGCATGTCAGGGTATGTATGATGTCTGACATTTTTTCATCCTCTCCCCCCTGGCTGTATATTGCAGATTGGTGTCGGTGAGCAGCTGCGGTCACTCCCAGGATCTCTCCTCCCCGCTCATGCTGCCTGCACGGATGCCCAGCCCGGGTTCTGCAAACCTGTGCCCCTCAAGCGTCACCCATATACAGCTAGACATCTGCATCAGCAGCTCCAACCCAAGTAATGTGTGGCATCAATCGGAGTGAATCCCCACTGTTTACTATACCAGGCCTTTGGTATAGTACAGAATGTTATATGAGTTACAATGTAAACAGCCGGTTTAGCCCGTACACCAGCACTAACACCAGTTAATAATTCTGCTGTAATAGGTCCTGAGCACTGATTAGGCAATATATGCACACAGTCATGAAATAAATAGTCGTATGCACACAGTCCTGTAATAAATAAAGTCGGATGCACACAGTCATATAATAAATAAAGTTGTGTGTACACAGTCATGTAATAAATAGTCGTATGCACACAGTCATTTAATAAATAAAGTTGTGTGCACACAGTCATATAATAAATAAAATTGTATGCACACAGTCATGTAATAAATAAAATCGTATGCACACAGTCATGTAATAAATAAAGATGTATGCATACAGTCATATAATAAATAAAGACGTATGCACACAGTCATATAATAAAGTCGTATGCACATAGTCATATAAGAAATAAAATCGTATTCACACAGTCCTGTAATAAATAAAGATGTATGCACACAGTCATATAATAAATAAAGACGTATGCACACAGTCATATAATAAAGTCGTATGCACATAGTCATAATAAATAAAGTTGTATGCACACAGTCATATAATAAATAAAGTTGTAAGAGCACAGTCATATAATAAATAAAGACGTATACACACAGTCATGGAATAAATAAAGTCGTGTGTACACAGTCATGTAATAAATAAAGTCGTATGCACACAGTCATGTAATAAATAAAGTCGTATGCACACAGTCATATAATAAATAAAGTCATATACACACAGTGATATTATAAATAAAGTTGTAAGAGCACAGTCATATAATAAATAAAGACGTATACACACAGTCATGTAATAAATAAAGTCGTATGCACACAGTCATATAATAAATAAAGTCATATACACACAGTGATATAATAAATAAAGTTGTAAGAGCACAGTCATATAATAAATAAAGACGTATACACACAGTCATGTAATAAATAAAGTCGTATGCACACAGTCATATAATAAATAAAGTCATATACACACAGTGATATAATAAATAAAGTTGTAAGAGCACAGTCATATAATAAATAAAGACGTATACACACAGTCATATAATAAATAAAGACGTATACACACAGTCATGTAATAAATAAAGTCGTGTGTACACAGTCATGTAATAAAGACGTATACACACGGTGTAACGGTTTGGCATGTGTTGCTCTAGTCTAGTTCAATGCTCATCTTTTTTATAACATGTGAGGTGTTTACATTTTTATTCTCAAAAGGGGTCTGTTTTCCAAATAGTGAGATGATGTATATTTTATCTCAAAGACCTAACCATACATTGACCAGGGACAAACCTGGTGAGATTCTCTTTCTAGACGAGCTCAGCTGGTCATAGCAAATGATTGCATTGTTACATCTTTTTGTTAAGCAGTGCATTATGCAGGATTAACTCTGTGCCTCTTGCAGCAGGAACTCACCAGTTTTTTTTCCCTGCACAATGTCTAGGTAAAACGATGAGATGGAAACGTCATCTCGCCTGCAGATTACCTTTTTTTTTTTAGTTTAAATGGACTAAAGTCATTGTAAACCTTGATTATACTGTGAATGTCGAGAATAAAACAATCATGAATAATGATCTATACACGATGTTAACAGAACTGCACGCAAATGCATAAAATAAGAGACAGATATATTTAAAAAAAGTGTCTGTGGAGTCTCCTACTTATGACAGCACATTGACATTTGATATGCAAATTACACATTTGCCATTAAAAATGAATTAATTTGTATATCAAGCCACAGATCATGTCATAAACAGGAGACGCCACAGACATGTTTAAAATATATATGTTATGCTATTGTGTCATCATTGTTTATTCTGTATATTCACAGTACAAGCAGTGTTGAGATTGACTCTTTAATGGGTTCCTAAGCGTTGCTTTTTCCTCTTGTGATATTCACCCTGTTTTTCTCTAATCTCCACCCTGCAGATTGCTCTCAGTGGCAGCAGGCAGAACAGAACCTAGTGGACCATCTGAAGATCACACTCAGCATGTCCATGGAACACAACTGCTCTTGCGGCTCACATCCTGCCTATATACAAGGTCACTCCCGGCATCCACCTACGCTATTACACAACACCGCAATTAGCTTCTTCCTTTTTGTAGACTTTAAAAGAGGGGGGCGTACTTCCCAGGATAAAATAACCATGAGAGTGATGCTAGTACCATATGGTAATATAAAACCCCACTAGCATATTCACTGTTTATTTTGCAATATTAGTGATGTGACACTAAATTAAACTCTGAGATTGATTTTAGGTTCTTATTGTGTATTTCTAACAGAATGGATTCACTGTAATTGGTAGGAAAAAAATCTCACAATAATTACTCTTTTTTTTTTTTAAATACATTTTGACAGAGCAGGCTGATGATGTGAAGCGGATTAAGATTATTCTCAACAAAGTGACACTGGGAGATGAAATGAGTAACATGTTCTGTAGCAGTCTCACAATGGTTATCCCTCTCTTCCAATCTGTCCTAGATCTGCAGCTAAAGTGCACCCACGGCAGACTGTCTATCTCTGGCAATGTCCTAACCTCCCACAATGACCAACATCTCATCCAGGCTTGGAACCAAAACCTCCACACTCAGCCCTTCATCCTGCAGGACAGCTACCTCGGGTCTCTCACAGGGTGCCTCGCCCAAGAAAAGAGTCAAGGTAATGGGGAGATGCTGTCCTACACGCAGTGGTGTATCTTGGTTTTGTGCTGCCCTAGGCAGACAAAATTTGGGCACCCCCCACCCACGTTGCACACCTACAACATGCACCATCACCCACGTTGCACACCCACGACATGCCCCATCACCCACATTAAAGGCCCCATCACCCACATTAAATGCTCAATCACCCCATTACATGCCCCCATCACCCACATTGCATACACAATAAATGCCCCATCACCCCCATTACATGCCACCATCATCCTCATTACATCCCCCCACCACATCCATTACATGCCCCCATCACCCCGATTAACTGGAAGGAGATAAAGCTTGCTGAACGGTGGGGGAGGGAGCGAAAATGTTTGAAGCACCAGAAGTGTGCTTTAACACCCTCTGGCAAAGTGCCGCCCTAGGCGAGTGCCTTGTTTGCCTTGTGGAAGATACTCTACTGCTTACACGTAAACCCACCCCCGCCGTAGCCTCCCCTCCTATCTCCTGGTCTATTTTATGTTCCAACTCATGTATCATTCAGGGTTAGAGTCAGGCATGCCATGTGCACAAGTTATATGTGACCAGAAGGAAATCGATTAACTAATCAAGAGTCAGATCCCACCGAACCACATTTTAATTAGTTCATTGATCACATATGACTTTGACACACTGCAGGGTGGTCTCAATATGGCAGTTTCACAGCACTGTGCCCCTCCTCTCCTCTATCGCACTGATGCTATAAACACATTTTGCCAGTCGTTCCAAGGCAGGACACTCAATCCCAGCTATTAATAGGATGATTTAGGCTGAAAATGCAGCCACGGCTGCTGGATGGTAATATTAAGTGTCCCACGACCACTGCTGCTTGTTGCTTGTCAGTCCGGGTGTCATCAGTAAATACAGGGGACAAATGAAGGTGCAATTCTACCGGAAAGGTCACAACCTCTGAGCAAGAGAGTTTAAGCATTATGAGTTCAATGTTTGCAGTATGTCGCCACTGTGATTAAGATTTATTTTGTCTCTTGTGTTAACATGTAATGTGTGCTGTATCTCTCTCTCACTAGGGTCATTCAAAGCATGGCATGTGTCCATCCTTGTGCTGCTGTCTTTGCTGTTGATATGTGGAGTGGTTGTATTCTTGCTGTACCTGCGGAAGAGGTATGTAAGAGTCATTGGTGTCTACGAGGGTGTGGGGACGACACAAATGCCCCCCCCCCCCTGGCAATTTTACCTGCAGCAAGGGAGGGAGAAGCTGTAGGCTGTAGGCTAGATCATAAAAACAGGGAATTGCAGCAAAAGAAACAAGCGTTTATTGAATTGTATACACCCCACCCCAGAGTGGTTTGATCTGCTGTCTCAGGTCTTTACCTCAGAGCAAAGAAGGGGAACTGCCCTGCAGGGTCCACTGATTCTGCTACTTGAGCCCTAGAGTTTCGGAATCCTTTTTTTGTATTCTTACTTGCCAATTTATTCTTTCCCTCACTCATCACTAAACCCCTTTCATTATGGTATTGCCAAAGTTCCCTTAGCTTCTTCCAACTACCACTGATTTCATTCACCCCATTGGCCATTAACTGTCTGACTTTCAGCCTATTGACCAGCTTTCCTTAGATCCCTCCTTTCATCCTACTGGTCTCTCTCCCAGTCACTCTGACTTCCTTTATCTTGGGATTGGCTGGATTGTGTTTACTCCCTGCTCTTTTATTCATGTTTCCTCTGCCTGTGGAGGAGCTGTTAACTGGTAAGAAGATCATTATTTGTTTTAACCCCTTCAGTGCCAATATGGATTTTGTTAGTGTGTGATTATCACTATATGTGCCAAAGGTTAGGTATTATATGATTATGGATTGGTACTGCAGCTGCTGTGGAATGCACATCTCATGATTCTCAGCCATCCATTTTGTTGGCTGAACATCATAATACATGTAATAACAGCACCTGCAGTGCCAAAGGTTACTACCACTGCTGCATAACTACCAAGTGTCCTATTTCGTCCTTTATGTCCCTTTTTATTGCCTCTAAATGCCCTTTTTATAATACTTCCCAATGTTTTCTTTGCATCACAGAGCTGCACTACACAACACAACATTGACTTTAGTTGACTGCAACTCCCATGATGTTAAGCCAGTAACATTACTAGTTTCTAATCGTGGATGGGGTTGTGCGAGGATAGGGGGGCAATGGGGTTACTGTAAGTCTACAGTACAAACACCAACTTTTGTTGATTAAATCTACAATAATATTCATCCAGCCATATTGCTGAACCCAAAATTTAACCCAAACAGGTGAATTATAACCAATGTTGTAAAGGTAAGTTATGTTGGGAGAGATGGGGTCCCCTCGCCCCTCTATCGACAACTTCTGGTGATCTAGTGCAGGGATCTGCAACCTGAGGTCTTCCAGATGTTGCAGGACTATATTTCCCATACTCCTCTGCCAGCCTCCTTGGCTGAAAGAGCATTATGGGAGAAGTAGTTCATCAGCAGCTGGAGGGCCACAGGTTGCCCACCCCTGATCCAGTGTAAGAGAGCAAGTAGAATATGCTGCTGGTGGCAGAGATCTCCCTGCTCATTGTTGCAGCATTTTTTATCAGTGGATCCCATCCCCTCACCTGTACCATTGTTAAAGCACACTTTTGAAACAAAAATATCATTATGGAATATTAACGATACTTATTATTTCTACCTGGTAGGCGGCCTCAGAACTACACCACCATTGAAATGAACGCACACAGAGAGCTCATATCGGAGTATTAGCAGCAGAATGGACAGGGGACCAGAAGCACAGAACCTGCCCCCGGGTGTTGTGTTTAATGCACTTTTACTACCCCGTGGGACAAAATGCACACTGCCTTTTGTGATTAACTGTCAGCCAATGTCCATATGTCAGTCTGAAGGGCTGAGATAGCCTCGGTTTTGAGGAACAAGTGGTAACATTGTGGGGCTAAATAACGCCTTGGATCTTTCAAGCTGAATGAATATTAGACTGGAGAACTAGAAGCGGACCTTCCTATATGCAGTAGCCAGCCTATAGCATAGTATTTAAATCAGCTCCCATCATGCAACGTGGAACGTGGAAATGCCTAATCTCACGCCTTCGTTTCCGTCATCTCTCCCGAAAAAGTATATTTACTAAGAGGGGAACGGTGGTAAAAACCCGAGAATCTTCACCATCCATCTTTCACCTGCAATGAGATTATCCAGTTGACTAACTACATGTGTCAAGTAGCCGTCAGTGAATTAGTAATCCAACCTCCTCCCGCGTCAGGCCATAAAATGCTGATCGCCACTAAGCTGAAGTTGAAGAGGTACTTTCCTTTGAAAGAAGGGTCTGCACAAGTATATTGTATTGTATACAGCGGGTGAGTGGAAGACAAATCTCACAACCAAGTGCATCCTCGAGCAGAACTGTTGCCAGACAACCTCCTACAAGCAACAGCCTCTTCTAAAACTCTACCGTTATTGTCTTTTAAAGGTATCTGTTATTGGCTGTTTGTTTCCATCGGCCTCTTATTTCAGGAATGTTGTTTCACATAGAGAAAAAAAAAAAAATCTTTGAGCAAGTCAAAAACATCTACCAAACACTGTTTGTAAGCTTCGTTAGCAGATTAGTTCTATTAAAATTTGTGTATATAATTTTTTTTAATTAAATGGACTAATTCTGTCATTATTTTGGAGAAAAGAGATGAAGCCATTTCTTGTCTGAGTATTTGCAAGCTCACTCTTCCACTGAGATGAAAATTGAAGCATCATAAAGATCTGAACAGTGGGAGGGGGAGCGAAAATGTTAGAAGCACCAAAAGTGTGCTTTAACACCCTCTGGCAAAGTGCCGCCCTAGGCGAGTGCCTTGTTTGCCTTGTGGCAGATACACTACTGGGTGTAACCCCTTTGTTACATTTCTGCAATGCTTGTGTTTAGCTGTAATGTTCATCTCTCATTTCCTGTACCAACTCAAATTATATTATATATATATATATATATATATATATATGTCCTCAGTAAAGAAGGGCTTTCTTTAGATACCATTATTTTTATCATATATCACCGCAATCAGAATTGCAGGAACGTCCTATGTCGGCAAAGAAGGTGAACCCCACTGAGCCTGCAGCTATGCAAATATTTCCTTCAGTCAAGTAAATCAACTTGCATTGTGGGAAATGTCAGAGACCTAATCAGTTCCGAGTATATTAGATTTCTCATCTTCTAAGTGTGTTGGGGCAGCCAAATAGAGGCCAATGACATTATATCAGGCCTATATTCTCTTCTTACCATGGCAAGGGAGATGACATGGTGCTATTCACCAACAGAGACTTCAAATAGGCACCAAACACGGGTTTTCAAATATAAGCAAGCGGCCAAGGTTTTCAAACTCCGCTATTGGTGCCTGATTCTTTCGAAGTTCAGTTGTAATGAATAGCTCCCTCTAGTGTAAGGGAGAAGTAATCACTCTGGAGCTAACTGGCTTCTAAAAATCACATGCATCTGAGAAATAACTGGATGCAACAAACTCCATTTTTATAATTTTATTAAAAGAAACGTTTTTATGAAAATAGATTTAAATAGAACTTTTCACTACAGAAAAGGGATTATAACATTTAATTACAATTATCCAGACAGTATAATATTGTAGCCTTTCAAAAAAAAAAAAAAAAAAAAAAAAAAGTGTTTTCTCTCTCTCTCTCTCTCTATATATATATATTATATATATATATATATATATATATATATATATATATATATATATATAATAAACACTACATGGTACAGACTAGGTTACCCATGTATTTAAAAATTGCTTTGATAATATTATACCAACTAGGCCCCAGAAGCAGTAACTGCAGATAACTCCCCCCAAGCCGTGTGCGTATACCCTTAAAACATAGCTTGCCCTGCTAATGTACAACATAAAAGTATCTCAGTATTGTAAGCAGAAAGTGTTTTCATTTGTCTGTCTGGGCCTATTGTGTCCCTAATAGAAGAAGTTCATTTGCATAGCAAGCCATAAGGTGATGTCATAAACAGGAGATGCCATAGACACATTTAAAACAGGTTGGATGTATGTGTAAATTGGGGGCAAGGGGTTTTTAAAGCAGAGCAATCACCTTGGAAGCCAATGAACTTTCCAGACCATTTGCTTCACTTGACAAACTTTGCCCTCCCACTGACCTTCAGGCAATGCCCCCCATCCCCCCCCCCCCCTATTTTCGCTTGATCTATGCATTTGCTTGCATGTCTGCTAACACAATCGATTTGTATTTTCTGCATTCACAGTGTAACAATGTTTATGTCACGGAGGCCTTTTTTAAACAGTTCCACTTTTGCTCTGTATATATTGCCCACTAACGCGTCTACTCAATAAAGAGAGAGTTGCGAGGAATTGAGACGAGAATTTCAAATGTAGACCAATGTAGCCGAGTTGGGGGGAAAAATGCAGCAGAATGGGAGAATTTTTCCAACTCGGCTACTATGGTCTTAAGTTTGAAATTCTCATCTGTTCCCTTCTCTCTTTACTGAGCAGACCCTGTAGAGGATATAGTTACACACCTACCAGTCCCTTGGGACTTGCTGCTTAATATGAGGTAGAGGAAGAAAGAGGCTCCGTTTCCAGATTGTCCACTTTACAAATCCTGCAGGTCTACCATATACACAATAAGAAAAATCCTAGTACTATAGAACAGTCTATTGCAGATCTCCATGCCACCTGCTTTAAATCAGGTGAGGTGCTCACATTATTTATATCAGGGTCAGTCAAGAGCCACCAGTCCAGCAGTTCCTGAACAACAACTCCTATCTGGCTAGACCTGGCGAACAATAACATAGTTGCCAACATCAGCCATGTTTCCAGGGACACATATGTGTTCCACATGCTGCAGAAAGAGCATGCAAAGTGCAGCCCGGCAGTATGTAGGATGTATATACGAACAGACACAATCCAATGAATTAATCATGGTAGGTCCTATGAGATCTCCATCCTGATTAATTAATTGGATTCTGTCTGTGTGTATATCCATCCTACATACTGCTGGGCTGCACTTTGCATGGTCAATGGCCATGGCCAATGTTGGCAGCTATGCAATATGAAAGATGCAGCCCCCAATGAGCTGGACTAGGGACTGCCTCTGATCTCCATGTAAGTAGGAAACAATGATTATCGCGATGACAGTGGTTAAATGCTAAACTGACACGTTTGTCCTGAGGAATGTGATGAAGGGGGGAGCTGCAGAAAGACAAGAGTCTAATATTTCTTGTAGTTAAATAGAATTTAAAAGGAACTGTACACGCACAGTGAGAACAATGTTTTAGGTGATGGAGGATACAAAATGACTGCGTGCAAATGCCTAAATTAAGAGAAAAATGTGTGTCTGTTGAGTCTCCTGCTTATGACATGGCTTGTGGCACGGTATGCATATTAAACATTTCCTGTTGAAAACCATTACATTTGCATATCAGGCAACAGGTGATGTCATAAGCAGGAGACTCCACAGATACATTTAAAACTCATTTTTCTCCTAATTTAGACATTTGCTGGCAGTTTTGCCAATACAATGTATAGATCATTTTCAATCAATTTTTATCTTCTACATGCACAGTAAGAACAAATGTTTAGGTGATACTTTCCCTTTAAACACACAATATCAGCCAACACTTAGTATGTCCTGATTCATTTATTTATAAAAGACCAATGAATCCTATAGTGTGACACAAGAGGTAGAGTGTAAGTAGGTAGGTAGAGTGTAAGTTGGTAGGTAGGTAGAGTGTAGGTAGGTAGGTAGAGTGTAGGTAGGTAGGTAGAGTAAGTATGTAGGTAGAGTGTAGGTAGGTAGAGTGTAGGTAGGTAGGTAGAGTGTAAGTAGGTAGGTAGAGTGTAAGTAGGTAGGTAGGTAGAGTGTAAGTAGGTCGGTAGGTAGAGTGTAAGTAGGTCAGTAGGTAGAGTGTAGGTAGGTAGGTAGAGTGTAAGTAGGTCGGTAGGTAGAGTGTAAGTAGGTCGGTAGGTAGAGTGTAAGTAGGTCGGTAGGTAGAGTGTAAGTAGGTCAGTAGGTAGAGTGTAGGTAGGTAGAGTGTAGGTAGGTAGAGTGTAAGTAGGTAGGTAGGTAGAGTGTAAGTAGGTCGGTAGGTAGAGTGTAAGTAGGTCGGTAGGTAGAGTGTAAGTAGGTCGGTAGGTAGAGTGTAAGTAGGTCAGTAGGTAGAGTGTAGGTAGGTAGGTAGGTAGAGAGTAAGTAGGTAGGTAGGTAGAGTGTAAGTAGGTCGGTAGGTAGAGTGTAAGTAGGTCAGTAGGTAGAGTGTAGGTAGGTAGGTAGAGTGTAAGTAGGTCAGTAGGTAGAGTGTAGGTAGGTAGGTAGAGTGTAAGTAGGTAGGTAGGTAGAGTGTAAGTAGGTAGGTAGGTAGAGTGTAAGTAGGTCAGTAGGTAGAGTGTAGGTAGGTAGGTAGACTAATTTTTACAGAGTAAAACTGTAAAAATGTTGCAGTATCTTGTAACACTTTAATGGACAAAGTGTATTTGTATGACAAGTGTTTGGGTTCCTCCCTTGGTATGAATGTGTTAGGTATCAGCTACATGAACATTTAACACAATATTACACAGCTTTCATATGCTAAACGAAAACTATGGTGTGTCCGGTTTATGACATTCTGGCTTAATATGCAAATTGCACATTTCCTATTAAAACTGGTTCGTTTACATATCAGAGAGACTCCATTACCTAAATACGGTCTAAAAATGACCAATAAATGACCAGTACACTGTGTTAGGAGAATTCCACGCAACTTTCAATGTGTTTGTGCTATCTCCTGTTTATGACATCACTTGGTGGCTTGATATGCAAATGTACTACTTATCAATGGGAAATGTGTAATTTGTAAATCTGATAATCTCCATTTTGTACCATACATTTAGTTTTGAACAGAACCATAATGCCTTGTACAATGACATGGGCTCATTGGCTGTCCTCGGGTACAGTACAGGCTACTCATTGTTACTGCATACAAACTCTCAAATCATCTGGAAGTTCAGACACGAAAGGGAGGAAAAAAAGAATAAAAAACAAAACAAAAAAACCCTTTCCAAGCCTGTGATTACAGGATTAATTATGTTTATTACAGTTCTGTCCATTACTGTATCATTAATAACAATTTTCCCATTCTTTATTTTCTCTGCTCATCTAAACATTCTTTATGCTATGAGTGTAGAGATAAAAAATATATACATTGCGTTAGCAGAATTGCAAACAAATGGTAAAAAATGTGTGTACCGTCTCCTGCTTATGACATCACCTGTGGCTTGATATGCAAATGACACATTTCCCATTGAAAAGCAGTTCATTTGCATATCATTTTGTTATTTCTCTACATTCACAGTAAAAAACAATGTTTAGGTGATACAGTCCATTTAAATGTCTAAAACTGGCCAAATCGCTCTTAAAAAGGTCACATCCTATGAATTTAGGTGCATGTGAATTTTAATACAATTGGCTCCCCCCCAAAACTTCCAGAAGGCCCACTAGCTGTGTATCCCGGGGCATCTACAGTAGACTGTAATGAACAATGGGATAGGAAAACTGGTGGAGGACTACATCTCCCATAATCCCCTACCAGACTGACAGAGCATTATGGGAGATGTAGGCCATCATCAGCTAAAGGGCTGCAGTTTACGGAATAGACATTACCGTTACTTGTTATGGCATGGATCACCTCTTGCAGCCGATTTTTAAAATTTTTTTATACATACACGATGAGCCAGGGCCGTCATGTGTCCTTAAAGTGTTAATAAAATAATCTGTCAAATTCTCGGCTTGCCCGTCCAATATGTGGCAAGCACCTGCTAGATGACCAGTCACATGTCCTCTCCATCCTTACCCAGCGTCCTTCACAAGAGCTCCATTTTGAAATGTCCGATATCAGGCAGGGGGGGCTCAGGCTCCGGCGTGCTGTTAAAATGGCCGCAGTTCTGTGTACACCTGGAAGTTAAAGATGCCCCCAGCTGTTGGATTTGCAGAATCATCTCCTGGTGGTTGCATTGCCGCTGACGGTGTTGTTCCTGCTCCCAGCGGTTCTGCCTGTCCATCAGAGTCTGCACGGCCTGGGTCAGCCTGTGGATCTCTCCCCTGATAGAGTCCAGCTGGTCTGAGTTCGTTACCAGTGGAGGAACGGATGGCGAGGTCTGGATGCTGGCATCTTTTACCTGAAGAGGAATCAGGATAATATTCAGCGTTAGTCTGACCCTATAGATTGAAATAATTTGTGGGAAAGACAAATTTTTTTTTTTTTACAGAGGACAATGAAGATTTTCTTCCATGGGTATAATGAGGCAGATTGTGATCACACATTAGAAGCTGTCCAATCGCTTATCTGTGCACTTACTCATTCGCACTGTGTTCAGTGAGTGAGCCCAGTGACACAGGAGGAACTCGGCAGTGCACAGCAAACACTGCTTTCAGTGCTTCTTCCACAGAAGCGGGCTACAACACTAAAGTCGTAGCCATACCCTCAGAACTAACAGCACGGAGCCCTGTTAAAAAGGCTTCTCTTTTTAGACGGGTGTCTGTCACAAATATAAATGTTTCTTCAAAACAATGAAACGATTTGAGTATTCCTTTATGTGCAGAACTGCCACAATAACAATGTATCACTCTCATATAGCTGGGACATCATTCAGCTGTACTGGATAATACAAATTAGACACAATCAGACTCACCATTGAACATGGATTGGCCACTGGCCTCATAGTCGGTGGGCGGCTGGCGAGACTGGTGTGTGGTGGGTAATGTGGGCTGTGAGCTAGGACAGGGGCCGCATTCTGAGATATAACCTGAGTGAAAGTGCAACACAAAAATATTAAACCTTGAAACGGTCTTCAAAGGGAGTCTATGTATTACCTAATACTAAGCACATCTATAGGAGATGGGTTGGAGGTCAAAGAACAAAAAGGTGCGGGATCCCTCTCAGCAAGAACGGGCAAAAGCTGAAATACCCGGTCCTATAGGATGTATCCTACTCGGGAGAGGGATTGCCGGTTTTGGGTTGGAGGTCATTGTTATTTTGTCAGAGGAAAGTGAGATTTTACTACAAGCAGTATTTTTTTCAGGTAAACAAGAGGTGGGGCGAGTACATGCCAAACAGGTGAAGAAGAAGAAGCAGGTAAATCTCATTGCCACAGACAAGTATTGTCTGTCCCTCCATCAGAACCAGTAATTCCTGTTGTCAAGAAGTTTTGTTTATTTTTGAGTACGGTTTTATCCTAAGCCATTACTTCATTCAATATACTAAGTCAACATACAGTAATTCAAACATGTCACTTCCCAGCTGTTGTAATGCATAAGTAGACTTCTCTGTGCAGATCCTGTACAGCAGAAGACACACATTATGTGAATCGGGCACCTTTTTTTGCAGGTGGATGGCTCGGTCTACTATCTTTTTCGTGACAAGCAGGGCTGGGTTCTTAGGGGCAGGAAGCGGGGTCCGGGCTCTCCCGTGGTACTGATGGGGAGCCACTGGCAGGATTGGAGCTTGGCGGGGGCTGTTCAAGGCTGGAGGCCCAATCACAGCTGGTCTCACTGCACAGGCCCCTAAGGAACAGAGAAAAAACATTGCAATGATTCCATAACATACACAGTATTATTAATGCAATTAATTACCTTGTGGCATGATATGCAAATTACAAAGACCCTGTAGAAGTAGTTCATTTGCATATGAAATCACTGTACAATCACAAATATAGCACAGCACAGATACATGTTTTTCCTATCTTTGTAGATCTGCTTGTAATTATTACACCCACAAGCCATTTTTGTTTTTATAAACCTTCAATTTAAAAATGTAAATTTTGGCGTTTGCCCCCCTTTTAGGGGGTAGAAGCTGGATTAGCACTTTGTATTCTCAATGATTGACAAGAGGGATGCCCCATTCTCTTGGGATTAGGGTCCTAACCACATGGAGGGTTGGTATCTACCCCATTTCCCCATCACCTGGGAAAAACCATATGTAATAACTTGGACTAAGGGTCGAATTTATTAATCCAGTTATTTATTTACCCACTTTAATGGAGATTTAATCTTCTAAGCCAACTGCCTGAACGGCTGTGAACACCAAGAACGACCAAGCTGGACACCACCCAGGACTTTCAGGTGTGCTGTAACATGACTCCACCAGGCCCCAAATAGTATAAGATATAAGCCAAAGCCCAGCCCTCCAACATCAGGTGTTTATATTCAAAGAGGCAACGTTTCAACCCTGATGAAGTCGAAGTGCTGGACGTTGGCTTGTTTCTTGTACTGCAGTAAAAACTTAAGTAACTTCAACTAAAGTACTGTAGCAAGCCTCCCTATTATTGCGCACCCAAGTGAGTCTCTCTATTATGACCACAGAGTAGTCCACTCACGTGTCTCTGGTGGTTTCTGTCCTCCTGGTATAGCTCTCTGGATACTCGATGGTGCCGGAAAGGTTTGGTTTCCTTGTGACAGAGAGGTTACACTCACGATTTTAATTCCTTCCTCTTTGCGGCCGGGTTGGGACCTCCCACCTCCTGCTGCTGCTTCTCCCACCGCCTGTCCCGCATTCTTGAGTCCGTTGCATTGGCCACCATTTTCTTGCATTAAATTCCACAGCTGTCCCTCCACCCATGGCTTGGCTTTGGGAGTCGAGGTCTGGGGTGCACTCACCGACTTCTCCGGCTCGATATTCTTGCGCTTCAGAAAGAGGTAGATGGCTTGAGGGGTTACTTTGATATTGTCCAACTCGAGAACCTTCTTGATCTTACGGAAGCTGAGGCCAGCTTTTCTCAGCACCACAATCCTGTTTTTTGCTTGCTCATCCAGACGCCCCATTATACTTTAGAAGATAAGCCAACGTAGAAGATCAAAAAAGGCGTCTGCTTATACTTCTCAGTAAAAAGGTTTTTCTCGACAAATTTTCTTTTTTTTTTTTACAAAAAAAAAAAACAAGTTTGTAATAGTAAAAAAAAGTTACTAAGAGGTAAATTTACTAAAAATAAAAAAACCTTAATATTGTAGATTTTGCCCCAAACCCACTAACAAAGAGGAGTATATTGAAAAATTAGAAATGTACTCATTTCAGGAGATGGGCTGAACTTCATTCATAAAGAGATTGTATAAATAATTCTTGCAAATTAAAAGTAGATTGAAAAGGGAAATAATAACTGCAGATCCAGAATTGTTACAAATATAAATATCCAACTATTTATTCATGTTTAAATCTATAAAAATACGATTTAAACGTAGTAGAGAGGTTTTTTTTATAAAGCCAAAAGGTGATAACAGAGCTGGTTTTAATGGTGTCTTCTGATTGAAGAATCCCCAAGGCACAGAGAGAACTGATTAATTTTATTCTCACATCTAGATGTATGTGGAACAGTGCTGGATGGATTAGATTTCGAAGCCAGAATCCTTTGTGCAAAGAGGTTACAGACAGCAGATCGCTAGCCCACTTTCAAGTGAAGATTTATATATGATGAAACAGAAGATCTGCATCTTGTAAGTGTAATCCATTCTGTAAGCCTGTTAAGATAAGATAAATCTATATGAGATCAGGTTAATTCAGACATGCAGCTAACATTTTAGTGTTCTATTTAAAAAAAATAAAGACCTCTCTATACACATCCTAAGCGTTCAGGGCCAGGTGAGAATAAACACATGAAAGCTGACAGAGGATTTTGTGGCTGAAACAGGCTGCAATTTTAACACGTCCCTCTCGCCTCCTCGTAATACACAGACACCGGGACACGTCCCTCTCACCTCCTCCTAATACACAGACACCAGGCCACGTCCCTCTCGCCTCCTCCTAATACACAGACACCGGGACACGTCCCTCTCACCTCCTCCTAATACACAGACACCGGGACACGTCCCTCTCACCTCCTCCTAATACACAGACACCGGGACACGTCCCTCTCACCTCCTCCTAATACACAGACACCGGGACACGTCCCTCTCGCCTCCTCCTAATGCACAGACATTGGGACACGTCCCTCTCGCCTCCTCCTAATACACAGACACCGGGACCCGTCCCTCTCGCCTCCTCGTAATACACAGACACCAGGACACGTCCCTCTCACCCCCTCCTCATACACAGACACCAGGACACATCCCTCTCACCTCCTCCTAATACAGACACCGGGAGACGTCCCTCTCGCCTCCTCCTAATACACAGACACCGGGACACGTCCCTCTCACCCCCTCCTAATACACAGACACCAGGACACGTCCCTCTCACCTCCTCCTAATACAGACACCGGGACACGTCCCTCTCACCTCCTCCTAATACACAGACACCAGGACACGTCCCTCTCACCTCCTCCTAATACAGACACCGGGAAACGTCCCTCTCGCCTCCTCCTAATACACAGACACCAGGACACGTCCCTCTCGCCTCCTCCTAATACACAGACACCAGGACACGTCCCTCTCGCCTCCTCCTAATACACAGACACCGGGACACGTCCCTCTCGCCTCCTCCTAATACACAGACATTGGGACACGTCCCTCTCGCCTCCTCCTAATACACAGACATCGGGACACGTCCCTCTCGCCTCCTCCTAATACAGACACTGGGACACGTCCCTCTCGCCTCCTCCTAATACACAGACACCAGGACACGTCCCTCTCCCCTCCTCCTAATACACAGACATCGGAACAAGTCCCTCTCACCTCCTCCTAATACACAGACACCAGGACACGTCCCTCTCACCTCCTCCTAATACAGACACCGGGACACGTCCCTCTCACCTCCTCCTAATACAGACACCGGGACACGTCCCTCTCGCCTCCTCCTAATACAGACACCGGGACACGTCCCTCTCGCCTCCTCCTAATACAGACACCGGGACACGTCCCTCTCGCCTCCTCCTAATACACAGACACCAGGACACGTCCCTCTCGCCTCCTCCTAATACAGACACCGGGACACGTCCCTCTCGCCTCCTCCTAATACAGACACCGGGACACGTCCCTCTCGCCTCCTCCTAATACAGACACCGGGACACGTCCCTCTCGCCTCCTCCTAATACACAGACACCAGGACACGTCCCTCTCACCTCCTCCTAATACACAGACACCGGGACACGTCCCTCTCGCCTCCTCCTAATACACAGACATTGGGACACGTCCCTCTCGCCTCCTCCTAATACACAGACACCAGGAGACGTCCCTCTCGCCTGCTCCTAATACACAGACACCGGGACACGTCCCTCTCCCCTCCTCCTAATACACAGACACCGGGATACGTCCCTCTCACCTCCTAATACACAGACACCAGGACACGTCCCTCTCACCTCCTCCTGATACACAGACACCGGGACACGTCCCTCTCACCTCCTCCTAATACACAGACACCAGGACACGTCCCTCTCACCTCATCCTAATACACAGACACCGGGACACGTCCCTCTCACCTCCTCCTAATACAGACACCGGGACACGTCCCTCTCACCTCCTCCTAATACACAGACACCGGGACACGTCCCTCTCACCTCCTCCTAATACACATACACCGGGACACGTCCCTCTCACCTCCTCCTAATACACAGACACCGGGACATGTCCCTCTCACCTCCTCCTAATACACAGACACCGGGACACGTCCCTCTCACCTCCTCCAAATACACAGACACCAGGACACGTCCCTCTCACCTCCTCCTAATACACAGACACCAGGACACGTCCCTCTCACCTCCTCCTAATACACAGACACCAGGACACGTCCCTCTCACCTCCTCCTAATACACAGACACCGGGACACGTCCCTCTCCCCTCCTAATACACAGACACCGGGACACGTCCCTCTCACCTCCTCCTAATACACAGACACCAGGACACGTCCCTCTCACCTCCTCCTAATACACAGACACCTTTCTCCATATTACATGCAATACAATGAATGCTCAGTACACAAACCTCAATAATAGCTAGTCACCCGGCTCCCTGAGCCATATCCCACTCTTTGTTTACACAGGAAGAAGGGACGTGCAATGGCTTCTGGGACTTCTCCCCATTATACTATGCCTCGCCGTGGCGGAGAACTCATTAACTTCTTACGTCCCTAAGTAGCGACAGTTTGCGCCTACCAGCGACTCGGCTAGCCCATGTCTCTTTAACAGCCTTACCGTTGACCACACCCCTTCGTTCGCGGCACCCCTCCCCTTTTACGTCGCTACGTCAGCTCCTAGGCGACCAAGGTTTTTTCTAGGCAGCAGGATGGCGGCCTCGCGTCAGAGCGAGCGCGACAGTTTGTCCGAGCTGAGACGAGACAAGCAACGAAAGTCAGGCAAAATGTAAGCGTCCTAACAGACAATCCGCTTCCATCCTCCGGGCTGGTAACCCGTACCAACCCGGGGATTGGCGGCCTTTAATGTGGAGGGCCTGTGCCTCCATTATTACTAGGTATTGATGCTTGGATGCAGGGTCTTCTGCAGGTTTAGGCCGCAAATATACACCGAGGCTTCTGTGGCTGCAGCAGGCCGCAGATATTTCCAATGGGTTGTAATGTACAATATGCAGTAATTTAAATGTAGACTTCCCTGTATAACGCCATCTACCGCTTCCTTTAAATGGAGATAGTGATAGCTTTGGGATTAATGACTGTATTTAGGGTCATTAGTAAATATGGCCGCCCATACATTGAACGAAAATTTGTGTTTTTTTGCAGAAGTAGGTTTTTAATGCACTGTTACCTACATTAGGGCTCAATGTGTTTCATTTAGTCTTAGCTTAGTGTTTGCCATGTTTTAACCTCTAAATGGCCAGTCTGTGCAGCTAACTGTTCATTCAAGACAGTTTTTGTAAATCTTTTAATGGTATATATGTATGGATTCTAGTGCTCTTTTAATGGTATGTGTATGGATTCTAGTGCTCTTTTAATGGTATATGTGTATGGATTCTAGTGCTCTTTTAATGGTATATGTGTATGGATTCTAGTGCTCTTTTAATGGTATATGTGTATGGATTCTAGTGCTCTTTTAATGGTATATGTGGATGGATTCTAGTGCTCTTTTAATGGTATATGTGTATGGATTCTAGTGCTCTTTTAATGGTATATGTGGATGGATTCTAGTGCTCTTTTAATGGTATATGTGGATGGATTCTAGTGCTTGGTTTCATTACTTCTCTCTGTGATCACGAACTTTTGGCACACCAGCTGCTGTGGACTGGCTGAGCATCTTGAGAGATGTAGTCAACAGCACAGCAAAGTTTGGCTAATTCAGAGTTTTCTCAGTGTACAGTAAGCCACACGTGTAACATATTTAACTGATGGGTCACAGGAATGATTACTTATGCTGTCTATGGATCAAGCAGGTTTATATACTGTAGGCAGCTGTAACATGTAAGTTTTTTTGTGTTTCTGGAGACTGTTATTGTCTTTGCTTGAGTAGGGTGACTGTAGCACCCCTTTAAATGGGTGAGCATCTCAAACATGCTTATTGCAGGAAAGATGCAGATCTTTTAAAAATATTTAATCCCTGCAGCACAAAATATGCTTGTGGTTTATAAAGATCGATTCTGTGGTACACTATACAAAAAATAGGTTGGAGGAGCACACTGTGAGTAAAGCAACATTAATACAGCTGTATAAATATACAAAAATGTATTAGAAAATTAATCCCATCAAAGGCATAATAGTTACATATATACCCCATGGGTAAAGGAAACAAATACTTATATATGAATATAAAAAATAATAATCTAACAAGACCACCACAAGAATACCAGGCAAAGACAGGAGGGTCACACAGTGCAAAAAAAAACGGTCACAGACGTTTCGGCTAAATAGCCTTTATCAAGGAGACCTGTCTGTGCCTGTTATTCTTGTGGTGGTCTTGTTAGATTATTATTTTTTCTATTCATATATAAGTATTTGTTTCCTTTACCCATGGGGTATATGTTACTATTATGCCTTTAATGTGATTCATTTTCTAATACATTTTTGTATATTTATACAACTGTATTAATGTTGCTTTACTCACAGTGTGCTCCTCCAACCTAATTTTTGTATATATTTCCATTAAGGGCAGTATTCGGACTCCCCTTGGGGTGATGCACCTTACTTTTATGGTTATTGTAATTCTGGTGTGCTTCTCTGATTGACCTGCTTATAGTGTACCTCTGGCTCCTGGGATTTGTCAGTCCTTGCATTAGGAATCCATTCAGATGTGTTGATTTAAGACAGATAAACTTTTGTTTTCCCACTTGAAAAGAATCAGTTGTCCCGAGTATGATGATAAATTGGGATCTGCTTTTCACAGTACATGCCAGTCAGGTAGGAGACCCTTTCTGCACCAGCAGCGAGACCCCCACACAATCCACATCTTGATTGGACTTATCAGGATGAGTCCCCCTTTAAGAAAAGTTTTAAAATGTGTGTCCCCAGGACACATTTCAGATTTCTCTCATACGTTCATATTCTTTAATTAAATGGTTACTGTTTTCAAAATAATATATTTGAAATGGTAGGTGGCATTTATGAGCCGCAGTGGGCTTCTTCTGCACATAAACCTGAGGTTTAAGACCC
The DNA here is from genome assembly GCA_036172795.1 of Pelodytes ibericus. Lineage (NCBI taxonomy): Eukaryota > Metazoa > Chordata > Amphibia > Anura > Pelodytidae > Pelodytes > Pelodytes ibericus. The sequence goes on along the minus strand of CM069860.1, from coordinate 12,670,400 downwards.
CTTTTATTCTGGTCTAAAGTTCATGCTAAGAGTATTTGCCTGTATTGTATGTTTGAATTAGATGCCAATTATTTAGTTAACCTGGTCTAGCACTAGTACTCTGATTTTCCATGATCTGACAACTCTCCTACTTTGGCCATAAGTTTGCAATTCTCTCTCTTTTGTAAATAAAGCCCTAACTACTTGTCCTTTTCCTACCAGGGCTCCTTCTCCCACCAAACGCAAAGAGCGCTCAGAAGACAGGACCAAGGATCGGACTAAAGAGAAGACTTCAGGCAAAGAAACCACAGATAAAGACAGGGGACGGGACAAAACACGAAAGAGACGCAGTGCCTCAACTGGGAGCAGCAGCAGCAGGTATGTGAGAAAGTACAACAATGTTCTCGCCTAGCCCCGCACTGCTCTTGGACCCCAGTCTGGCTGTCCATATTCTTACCGATACTATTAACTTCCTGATTAATCTCAAACTCTTTTTCCGTCTCCAGCCGCTCCCGATCCAGCTCCTCCTCCAGTTCTTCATCTGGATCCAGCTCCGGTTCCAGCTCAGGCTCCAGTTCTTCATCTGCATCCAGCCGGTCAGGGAGCTCCAGCTCTTCCCGGAGCTCTAGCTCCAGCAGCTCATCTGGCACCCCAAGCCCATCACGCCGCCGCCATGATAACCGAAGACGATCCCGTTCCAAGTGAGTCTTTCCTGCCCGCTTTATGGAGGGTGTCAGTTTTCATTCATTTTCCCACTAAGCAGCGATGTTCCTTTATTAAAATCAGTTTTCAGGGTGACTACTACGTGGAGTGAAACGCGCTGGGTCTAATATTCTCCTTAACAGAGTCTGCAAATACATAAAAAATGGCTCAAGTTTTGGTCCTTGGGAACTGTAGGGTTTGACAAACGGTCTTTTTTTTCTCTTCTATAGAGGAATTCTTTTAATATTGGATAATTTATAAAATCATTATCTTTTTATATATATGTCCAGATCCAAACAGCCCAAGAGAGATGACAAGGAGAGAAAGAGACGAAGTCCAAGTCCACGGCCCACCAAAGTTCACATTGGCCGATTAACAAGGAATGTCACCAAGGTCCGTTATTATATAGAAATCGGAGGATTTTATTTCCTGTACTCCCGACGTGATGTGAATCACTCATATCTCGTCTGCCTTTCTTCTTAGGACCATATTCTAGAGATTTTCTCAACCTACGGAAAGATTAAGATGATTGACATGCCCCTGGACCGCACACACCTTCACCTCTCTAAGGGCTATGCCTACGTGGAGTTTGAGGCAGCTGATGATGCAGACAAGGCCCTAAAGCATATGGATGGAGGTAAACAAGGATGTTTGGGCGTCTGAGAATGTGAATTACTGAATTTTCCTAATGTTTAATGAAGACTGAAACCGAAGGATCAAAAACTAACCCGCTTGAGATAACTGCGGAAGGACAGCGCATGTTAAGACAAGAACTAAGGAATCTATATATATTTTACAGGAATATACCTTGGAGAACAATGGAATGTGCGTTCATTCTCTGAAACAGATCCTGTTAATTCCCCACTTATTTTGTTTTCTCTTTACAGGGCAGATAGATGGGCAAGAGATCACCGCCTCAGCTGTTCTAACCCAGAGACCCATGCGCGTGATGCCTCGGCGGTTCAGTCCACCTCGCAGGATGATGCCTCCTCCCCCCATGTGGCGCCGTTCTCCCCCGCGTATGAGGAGAAGGTAGGCAAGCGTTAAAGCCTTTTTTTTTTCTGTTGTGTTTAAATTCTCATGCAGGTCCTTACAGTAACCGACATGCTTGTCATTCAGTCTGGGTTTTAAGCTGTTTGGTAATAAGATATAATAACCCGGTTAAAGGAGTCCATGGCTGTTTGGCAAAACCATTTGTGTTTAATGAGACAATCTATATGGGGTTAACCAAAAAAATGTATGACATAAGTTGTAACTTGGATTAATATATCTTAACATATCAGGAACAATATGTATAGTTATATAGAATAAGTGCCACCACATGAGTGTATATAATAAAACTAGACAAAAAAACACTCAATAGATATATTCTCAAAGGTACCCAATCTCTATGCAAGGCAAAGAAAATTAAGAGTACTAAAATCAATTAAAGGCCGAAAACATGGCTGGGCATATTGCTTGGTTAATACCTGCTCCAAGAGACGGCCTGTAATCTAGGGAGGTGTAACCCTGCCACAGAAAATTAGTTTGTATTACTTCACATGATATATAGCACCACAGATCTATCCCCTAACCCTGTATTAAACCGGACATCTACCGGCACACTGCCCCGGAGGTAATGCAGCATTATGTAACAAGGAACACTCCCCATGCACCTTTCACCCTACTTCTGATGTCGACACTAACCTTTGTTTTTCTGCAGATCCCGCTCTCCACGACGCCACTCCCCAGTCCGCCGCCGCTCTCGATCCCCAGCACGGCGGCGTCATCGCAGCCGCTCCAGCTCGAATTCATCTCGGTGAATCCTCTACTGCTCCTTTTTTTTTTTTTTTTTTTTTACCATTTCAAACCTTCCCACTGGCCCTCCCAAATCGTATGGTGACACAACTACCCCGAGAAATATTTCAGACTCTAAACTGTTAAGCGATCTTCCAGAAAAGTACTGTGATCCGCGGATTCACGTCTTGCCGCCGGTCCGTCTGCTTCCAGGTGGCACCTCCCTTGTTGGCCTCTTTGAAGGATTCTGTGCTATCACACTTGCCGCTTTCAGTGGATAACTAAGACAGTCTTCCTGTGTTCCTTCATCAGCAATTAATGCTTGGCTGTTATGTATTTATAGACACGTAACAAAACACACGCATAGGTTATATCTGACGCTAATGGTATATCCACTTGTACTTAAAGGACTTTGTCCCCTAAGCATTGCTTATACTGTGACTATAAAGAGATAAAATTATCAATAAACATTAGTGAGAAAATTGGTTTAATCTGTGTTGTCTCCTGTTTTTGACATCACCCTGCTTTTCAGAGTTAAATGGTATAATTTGCCTACAAAGCCTGGTGATGTCATAAGCAAGAGGCACCATAGACATGTTACTTTGGTTTTAATTCATGTATCTGCAGGACATTTTGCTAATACAGTGTATAGTTAATTTTTGATAATTTTGCAGATTTAATATTTGTGACCAAAACCCGTCAAATCTGAATCTGAGCTTGTGTTCGGTTGTGTGTCTTTAAATGATATGTATGCCTGTCTTACTGCAAAAAGGTACTTTTATCTGCAGGAACTGATGTGATGCTTATATGGGCAGCTTTTTTGCAACTGGCTGCATCTATCAGTCTCTGAAGCACTGTAGTAGCTGTCAGAATCTGACCTTGTAACCGGTTCTGATCTGGTAGAGGAATCCTCCCAGATGAACCGGTTATTGGTCAAGAGCTGTGATGGCTGACCTCTTGCATGTGAGCTATTGTGGGCTCAACTAAGCATGGGAAATGCAGCTTAAGTAGTCACAATTATTTTACCCAAGACCTTATAGACGGAGTTACACCTTGACATGTGGAGGTTGTAAGAACCTGAATTAACATCTTAGTGCCACGTTACCCAGCATCCCACCAACAATAGCGAATCAGTCTCCAGCCTTTTCTGGGAGCCACTCTCGAAAGCCAACAGGGAAGGGCCCTCATCTCTCACAATTACCAGCCATTTTCCTGGCAGAAAATACCAAGGACTGGTTAGATAAAGCCCTGGATTAAGTTGGGATTTAAAAAAAAAAAAATCCATTCATTTCCACAGTAAGTAAATATTGCCCCTGAGCTACTGGTAATGCGTTGATGTAACGCCTATGGTGCGTGCGCTGCTCTGCAATGCATTGTACAGTCAGCCATGCAGGCAGTTATTGGGTTAATTTTTCTAATCCCTTCTCGTCACTGTAGCATTGTGCCCTCACCACCTTTGCGGGCAAAAGAAAGATTTAAAAATGTAACTTGTACAGTTGATATTTTACATTGGGTGTTTTTATTTTATTTGGAATTTTTCATTTATTCTGTTCTTTTTTTAATGTCTGTTAAACTGTGGAATAAATAGACTAGATTGAATGTGCGAATCCATGTGCCTTTTTATTAACCCATGCACACTGACCCCTCTGTTAGCAAACACTGTTTTTTATTTTCAAATTTTAGTTTTTTTTGAGTACACCTACCTTCTATCAAAAAATGAAATACACTCATAGACAGGACTTGACAAATTCCAGGAGTCGGGGAGCCTTGGCTCCTAAAATCCTTATTGCTGATCCTAACTTAATTATTATTTTGAATAGACTTTTTCCCAGATTCTGAAAATCACTTGTTTTTTTTATTCGCCTGTTTGTCTCCTTCAGTCTGAAAATGTATTTTAAGCCCTGTAAATAGACTGATGACCATAAGCCCCGTAATGATTTTGCTTTCAGTAAAAGTTAGTTGTTACGGTTACTCCCAGGCTAGCTGGAAGCTGGACCGCTAGAAAGTCTGGATCCCAGTTTAGAGAGAGAAGCCACTTTTGTTTCGATATCCAGACGGATCTTGTCAGTGTAGATCAATCCCACTAGCTATTTTACAGCTAGGATACTCTTTCCCCACAAAACGAGTCAAGGCTGCGATTTGAAGGTCAAACAAGAACTGACCAAAACTGTTTGATTCAGAAACACAGAATATATACAGTTGAACATCTTGACAAACCAAATTGGACAAAGGAACTATAACAGGATTAAAGTTTAACCTAAGGACATACAAAGGGAAATCCTGCCTCACACCTTTCAGGATACAAAGGTGTCAAGTTCAGATACACACAGGAAACTAAATGACTTACATAAGACAATGGGAAAGGTGACAAGAATTACAGGGATTAAAGGATAGGATCCAATCTTAACTTGGGGAAAGCACAGTGAATAGGACAAAGACTTGGATCCTAGTAATTACAGTACATTCCTCTGCTTGGGAGATAATTGAGTTAACCTTTGTATCAGCTCAATTATCTCCAAGCTAAAATATACAGGTTTTATACAATATTAATAACTTTCAAAATATGCATCACATTCACATAAAACATACATTTTCAGAATCAGCATACTTTAAATATGAAAATAACTAAAAATCAAACAATTCCATCCAGAAGTTCAAAAGTTAGCTTTTTGGGCATTTTTAAAGGGCCATACACCCCAGGGCCATAGTCACAGGGGAGGAGGCTGGCAAACAAGCCTCTCCAAGACCATGTGGCGAAGGGCACTTCATCACATTAGTGTATAATGCACATATGTAGATGGTGCTTGATGAGGATGGAGCAACATGCAGACCTCCAGGTCCTTTAATGCCACAAATTATGGGTTGTGGGGAGAGTGCCATAAAGCCCACTCTTTCCATGCTATTTGGCTGTAGTAGCCCCCATATTCTGAGGCAAGATTATCCTCCATCTAAGGGAAGCTATGCAGGGTGTCCACAGTCTGTATGTTGAAGTACAACCTTGAACCCTTGTATGCGAACTGCGTTGGCCTTCCTGTCTAGGTGCTTACTTTTATATGTTGATGTCAATAAAAGGATTCGTATCACTTTTTTTTTAATAAATAATGCACCTCTCTCCCCAAAACATAAAATGGACAGCCCAGTAACCTGATCGCTTCTGCTATAAGAGCCTGAATATCTAGAGCCCTTCTCGATTATCAAGGTGGGGGGTAATTGGGCATGGGCTTAATGTCTATTTGAGATCTTACCGTGTGTGCTCTCTGCACCTCCCCAGCTTATTTTGAGAGTTAGATGTGACTCTCTTCCTCTATGTGTATACTACAGAGGCTCACCCAGAAGATGAGGTCACTATGTATATAGTAAGAGTTACAGGTCACATGGTTATCACTGCAGACATGGACACTCCCACTTTACCTACCAAACCCGCAGCCCACCACTCTCGTACCATCTGACAATAATGTTTATTAGTTAAATTACATAACCTTTGTGGGGTGGGAACGGGCTCAACATGACATATCCATGATCCTTGCCCACTCTACATAGATACCAACTACATCCTATACATAACTCATGTTCATCCTCCATGCCTGTCACGTGTTAACATGTGCGTGTCACCGTGTCCAGCACTTGTCTGGTTTAGTGGGCACGTGTGTCATCTACTGGCCCCGGCACGATCCATTCCTCCTCCTGTGATGTAACGAGAAGACTAGGATGCAGAAAAAACACCCCAACAGTATCAAACATAAAGACATAGGAATTTACCAGACCATCGTGGATCCCACCTTCCAGATGAGGCCTCAGTCTGACAGGGGAAGCGAGCCCCAGCTAAATTTAGCGTAATCACACCATGCTAGACCTTCTGGGTTTGGTCAAGTGTGATCACCTTGTGATCGGGGCCAGAATCACCAAACCTGCACTTGCGTCTTCACCTCAACTACAGCGACTTTATGGCCAATCAATAACGGTTTATAGAATTTAGACTAAAAATAAAGTAATTTTATTTACACAGTTTAATATAAAAACCCATTTACTGCAGTTCAAATACAATTTATTGGGAGTTTTAGTGCTATGGAATCTGTGATACACTCATACAAACCAAAAATTCTGAGCTACCAGGGACAAGGGAGATTAGGATGAAAAAATCAGGACTGTCCCTCCTAAATAGGTACACTTGGCAGGTGTGAGATAATCTACTGGGTCTTCCAAGGATGTTGAGATCATTGCCCCAAATCTCTATTTATATTTAACATAACCCAGTGTATCAGCTGAATACCCAGCAGCAGCATCTGCTACAATACACAGAGCTGCTTCCAATACTGGACCAGACAGAAAGCATGTAGCAGTGTATTAATAGAGGGGGCGTGGCTACGTGCACGACGTGTAGGTGTAGGAAATTGTGCGCAGAGCGCTTCCGGTGGGAGGAGGAAGATGGCGACGTACATGCTGTAAATGTGTTTACCAACCCGGAGGTTGAGTGAATGTAAATAGCGTAGGTCTCTCGCTGTTATAATGTTACACGAACGGATCCAGTGCATTTACTGCGGTAACTGGGGCAAAATTGGGTTAGTGAGGTCCAGGTATACTTGTAAGGCATTGACAGTGTAACAAAGGAGCAGTCTGAGATGTATTAGACTATAAATAGCGATTTCCAAAGGAAGCAGCCGAAGCCCAGATCAGAGAGAGAGGTTTTGGGATCTGTCACTGGAAAGGGGCAGATTGCCCTGTGTTTGGGGGCAGAATCCATTATTTTTGGGTCTGTTTAATCTTTGTTTATTAAGAGTATCATGTAAATAGACAGAAAATATCCTATCATAATTCTAAATATAGATTGGGGCACTGGAAATCGAAAAGAAGAAAAACAACAAGAATAAGCCAAAAAAATAAGAGAAATTACAATATTGTACAGTCAGTAGGTCCAATCTACTGGAAAAGAGATGAATTAGGGGGATGAAGGTAGGAGAAGGAGAAGCAGAGATTTTTTGCAAGTGTCGAATTTGACCAGTTCAACACATTTTGGTAATTTGAGGGTTTAGAGCAGGGGTGGGGAACCTGCAGCACTCCAGCGGCTGATCAACTACATCTCCTATAATGCTCTTTCAGCAAAAAAGCTGGCAGAGGAGTATGGGAAATGTAGTTCTGCAAAATCTGGAGAGCCGCAGGATGCCCACCCCTGGTTTATAAGTCTTCTATTTTGCTGAATTCAGTAAGTGTTTGAGGATTGATGTTTATATATTTAGAAATCGATGTGGGAGCAGAAGGATAGCTCTCACTGGAGCAGCAGGGAGAGAGTGCGGATCCATAAGTGTTATCTTTATTTCTCATTGCCATTGTTTTGTTGTGCAGATTCCAGTTTTGTACACTGATTATCTGGCTGCTGATTCTGCAAATGTGTGTTTTATATATGTAAATATGTTTCTATGTAGAATCTTCTGGGTGTTATTAAAGGGTTAATATTTTAAAGAGTCTCGGATCCCCCTCTTAAGAAATTCCTATATGACTAGTTGGTCTGCTAAATGTGAAAAGACCACCTTTAAAAACAACATAAATAATGGATACCGCCTCAGGGCAGTAGGTATAGGTTATTGATTTTTTAATTAATAGAAACATAGAATGTGTCGGCAAGTAAGAACCATTCGGTCCATCTAGTCTGCCCATTATTTTGGAGTACTTTTATTAGTCCCCCGTTCCCGGTCTTATATCTAGGATAGCCTTGTGTCTATCCCACGCATGCTTAAAATCCTTGACTGTGTTTACCTCTACCACTTCTGCTGGAAGGCTATTCCATACATCCACTACCCTCTCAGTAAAGTAATACTTCCTGATATTACTTTTAAATCGTTCCCTTTCTAATTTAAGACTATGTCCTCTAGTTGTGGTAGTTTTTCTTCTTTTAAATATACTCTCTTCCTTTACTGTGTTGATTCCCTTTATGTATTTAAATGTTTCTATCATATCCCCCCTGTTACGTCTTTCCTCCAAGCTATACATGTTAAGATGCTTTAACCTTTCCTGGTAAGTTTTATCCTTCAACCCATGAACCAGTTTAGTAGCCCTTCTCTGAACTCTCTCCAAAGTATCAATATCCTTCTGGAGATACGGTCTCCAGTACTCCGTACAATACTCCAAGTGAGGTCTCACCAGTGCTCTGTACAATGGCATGAGCACTTCCCTCTTCCTACTGCTAATACCTCTCCCTATGCAACCAAGCATTCTGCTAGCATTTCCTGCTGCTCTATTGCATTGCCTACCTACCTTCAAGTCCTCTGAAATTATTACTCCTAAATCCCTTTCCTCAGATGTTGAGGTTAGGACTGTACCAAATAGTCTATATTCTGCTTTTGGGTTTTTAAGCCCAAGGTGCATAATCTTGCACTTGTCCACATTAAATGTCAGTTGCCACTGCTCTGACCATTTTTCTAGTTTAGCTAAATCATTTGCCATTTGGCTTATCCCTCCATGATTATCAACCCTGCTGCAAATCTTTGTATCATCAGCAAAAAGACATACTTTGCCAACAAGACCTTCTGCAATATCGCTAATAAAAATATTAAAGAGAATGGGTCCAAGTACAGATACCTGAGGTACCCCACTAGTAACAAGACCTGTTTAATGAAACACATGTTGCAAGAGTTTATGATTTCAGAAAGATGGGATCGCTCTAAACAGTATGTCTCACAGAAATGATATGTAGAGTATTGGAAATCCAGAAACATTTACAAAAATTACGACGGTTTCTTTAAACATGTCTGCTAGCACCCAAATCACAGCGAGTTGGCAATATTTAGAAAGCAAGCTCTTTGGATCAGCCACTTTTGGGTTTATGCATTTTTGTTCACTTTAATATATATATATATATGAAAAAATGGCAATTTTGGTGTTCCTTAATAAAATTTGAACCCTCTGCTAATGCGCCATATCATTCTGCATTTTTGAGAGCGTTCCTAATGGTGGTGGTAGAGAGAAAAATGTAAAAGAAACCTGACGCATTTCACATCAAGTCTACATTCCAGTTGTTTTCTTAATGTTCTAATACATAGAATACGTAGAATTAAAGACCATGGTCACTGACCACCAAATGCACAGCTGTGGGTACATGAACAGAAGCCACCAGGATTACTTTCTGCTTTAAACAGAATTAGTGATAGAAAAAAGGTGATCTGAGACGTATTAGTTGGAGAAATGTTTCTTTCTGTTTTGATGTTTGTTTACATGGAACTCATTCAATTTCATGGTTTGTAAAATGATCTCTCCTGTTTGTAGGAATGGACACATGACCAATGGATTGTGACGCTAACTCTGTTTGCTCCGTGATTCAAGACACCATCGCAGGCTTGTCCAGAGTTAATGATGGAGACGAACTTGTTATATTGCTTAGAAGTGTCAAACGATACTTTGGTACGGATGATAACCCAGCCTCAACCCAGGCGAGGGCAGAGTTCAATAGACTTCATTATGTCCCTTTACTCAGGCAGTTGGTGACCCACATGGGGCCCAAGTGGATTGAACTCCTGTCATTAGAAAGACTTGAATTGTGGGATAGTTTCTTCTTGGAAGGACCGGCTGATCAGGCTTTCCTGGTGCTTGTGGACAGCGTGGGCAAAACTGGGTGAGTTTTGCCCATTTGGAGCAATCCTTTGTGGCCCGTTATGTTCATATCTGGTTGCTCCTTCTTGTTTGTCCTGTAGACTTCAGAATTCCGTGCGAAACGCAAGGTCATGGTCCCCCTTTTACCCTACGCGTTCCACCCTCTCCCATTGAAGTTGGGATTTGAAGTTTTAGTAGGGAATTTGAAGGGGTTAAATAGACTTTACTGATAAGACATTGCACCCCTTATGTAAAGACCACCACTTAATAACTAATTTCAGTCATCTTTCCCACCATCCTTCTCAATTACGGTCTGGAAGCAGTCAAGTATTTATGCCTAGGTTAAGGGTTGCAGTAGGGAGGGAGGCCTTGACATATCCCAGGAGCTAGCTGCTCACTTATGCGGATTGAGTTACTTTTCACTCAGTCGAATTGCCATGTCCCTGAATCTTTAATGATTAGGCTGGGTCCCGAATCAGTCACATGTGGCCTCTAAAAATGGTATCTCCATAGAAGACATGCTCTTATCTGGACCTCTAGTTGCTGACGGAGAGTATTTCTTGGCTTCTTGCTTAGTATCTGTTGTATTTCTTCCTTCAAAGATTCCAGTTTGTTTCTATTTTCATGCTTTGTCCAATTATTCCAGGCCTAGCGTCCGCCTGGACCGATGTGTGCACGTGTTAGAGCGATTCCTGCAGAAGGGGGCTCTGGCGGATGTCATCTGGGAGGTGTGCCAGCAGCAGCTGGCCCCCACTCCGACCCCAGTACTTCACGATGCCATCCTATGGAAGATCTGCAGTCTGCCGGACCATTTAGCCAACAGCCTTAAAAAGCTCAACAAGCCCGTCTTCTTGCCAAAGAGCTACTACCCTCGAGTGGCCAGTAACATCTTGAATGTGCTACACAAAGTCTCTGATTCCTTGAGAGGTATGTCTGACCTCTGCTTCCTCAGGGCATCTCTAACCATTGGATTATGTTAACATTTGACTACTGTCCCCTGAAAATACCTTTTACCCAAATCAAGAAAATTCCTAACCGTCTGTTTTCTGTAACTCTGTGGCACATGTACCCATGAATGTGGCCATCTTGAAATGACATCACAGTATGTGCGCCCTGGTATTTATACCCCAGCTACCTCAATTCAGAAACTAGAAAGGCAGAAACTATAGTTTCCCAAGTTGAATCAGTATGTAAAAGGAAATCGTAGAACTGTCTGGTGATGCATAGAGCCCACTATGTCCAAGGAAAGTATTGGTGTCTTAGAAAAAAAAAAAAAGCTGAAACCTACAAAGATATATAAAACTGATGAGTCTGCGGTATAGGTAGTTTTTAAAGAACTGTATGATGGTTCAAAGACTGTATCTAGTGAGAGTAAAACTTCTGTGTCCTATTGGTCTATGCTCTGAAACGAAAGCTGGGTGTAAATGTTTTTTTTAAGATGGTAAAGACTGTTCCATTTTTTTAAGATGGTAAAGACTGTTCCATCTCCTTCGTATCTCACATCCTGGGCAAGATCTGCATGCAAGGCCATCAAAGTAAGTGTCACCAATTGTCCTCTGCTCCTCTAATAATTACTTGCTTCAGTCGGTATCTCCTGCTAAACCTGTATTATAACCAGAGCAAGCTTTAGTTACACACAACGGCTGTGAACAGGCAACATCCAGGAGGCAGTGGGGGTCCGATACCCTTTACTCATTGGGGTGGGGGGGTTGTAAAAATAATGGGGTTGTCTCTAAGATTCTGCATAATCCAGTTTCTGTCTGCTCTTGTGCATTGTGTATCAGGCTGTCTCAATAGATTTTATACATGCTTCATTTTTTTTCGTCACTCTTAGACCATACGGCCACAAAGAGATCTTAAAAGTAGTGGTCTCCTATTCATTATTACACCAGGTGACCCATTGTGACTGTCTTGTTTCTGTCTTCAGTGGAGCTGCTGTCCGTCTTGGTGCCCCGCTTGGTTAACCTCATCCAGTCGGACTGCATCTGGCAGAGGATCTGCTGGCGGTTGGTGTCGTCTGTCCCTGACAGATGGATGGAGCCCGTAGTGGCTGGGTTTATCCGGCAAGCTCCAGGGTAAGGAACAGACCTTCTCTTAATGACTGTCTGCTCTTCTTTGTCTTGAAAACCCCCTTCTTGAACAGGAAACCCCCATCCTTCCTATAGTAAGCCTACTCTTTTGCTGCCTGCCCTGACACAGAACTCTGCCCTAGCCAGGTCTTTCCTTGCATAACATTCCCTTATTTCAGACCGGCTGCTGTATCCCAATTGCTGGGAGACCTGGTTTTGAAGAACAAGAAGGTGGAGTACCTGCTGACGCAGAAAATGATGTTCTTGTACTACGGTGTGAAGGTGACATTGCCATTTAGCATAGGGGGTATTCTTTAAAAAAAATTAGCGGTGGGGACATGACGCTTTGGTGTTCGTGGACTGGAATAGTGAGGCTTTCTAGCAATGATTAGGTTTGCTCACCAGACAGGTCTATCTGGCTCTATTGCAGAAAGAGGTCTTGCAGAGGGTTCTGGGATATCTGTCTTTGGAGGACAATCGCAGATGGTTATTGGTGAAGGTGAGTGGGAATTCTTTAAGAACCTCACAAAGTTTCTATAAACCTCATTGGCAGAGGAGTTAAAGGAATATCACTGGTTCAGATTAAAACACAATTTAAAACACAATTTAGTGACCACAACAAAGTATGTCATTCGAGCTTAGCTGTGGATTGGACGTTATCATTGTGTCTATGTGTGCCAAGAGCTCTACACAGACCATCTTGGTGCTGATCCAATGTCTTCCTGTGGCGAGAAATTTAGGGGCAATCTTATTTTATCAATCAAAAACCTACACCATTCATTTTATTTAATTTTTAATTACTTTACTGTGGCTTTAAGAATTTAGGCGATTCATTTAACGGTCCAGTGTTCTATAGAATGTTGCACGATTCTAAAGCCTTGAACGTTCTCCAACAGGTCCTGAAGAACCTTCTCGAGGTGTGGTCATCTAGAAGCGTGGTTTCCCATGCTGGACGCCAGCAGCTCCTAGAGATCAGCCGCTCCATCTTGATCTGTCTAAGCCTCATGAACAAAGAGGAAGTTGACGGCTGCAAGGAAGGTGAGGGCGAGTAGAATTACCGCTTGGTCAGTCCATTGTTGCTCCCTCTGTCCAGACATTTAACGGATGACCGCTGACCTTCCCTACGCTCTTTTCCTTAGTGTTACTCTTCGCTCTGACCCGGGGAACCACCTTGTATCTGGAGAGTTCTCTGCCCAACTACAGGCGCCTGGGGATGGTCGTGGCTGAATGTCTGAGTCGCCACCTTGATTGTTCGCTACCTGAACTCAAATTCGAGGTACTGCTCACCTTGCTATATGTGTAGACCATCTGTTAGGCTGTTGCCTGTTCAGGCTCTGAGGAATTTTACTTTGTTGATGCTCGGTCACTGGCTGCACCAGGATACTTGAAGTCCTGATGTTTGGCCTTGGATAAAAATCTCTTCTAACAGAGCAAATCGCTGGAACCTCACTACTGGCTCCTAACGTTTGTGATTGTTTTACATGGGACTGTATGGAGGGTAAGCTTTTCTGGATCCTTAAAAATAATTAGGCTGGCTCCTAAAGTCTATAAATGTCCTGTTTTCTTATTAGAGGGACCAACTCTACCATGTCCTGAGTAAAAGAGCATCAATTTCCATTGTCCTCTCAATCACTGATCATCCAGGCTTGGGTAGTTGGAAAGCACCAAATCTATTCTGTAAAGGCCATCGGTAAATGCTGTGGTTGGGTTATTAAATGGCAGGAATATCAGGATGCTGTTTGCTTCCCTTGGAGGGATCGAGATGTTCTCACCCACAGGATGTTCCCATGCAATTTTTTTTTCCAGTATGAAGATGATGAGGAGACCAAGGAACTGAGGTCCCTAATGTCTGCCCCCTGTGTTTGCCCCTCAGACGTAGTACTGGAGCAGGTCAATGACTCTGTGGAGAGGTAACTGGGTGCCCTATGGATTAGACCAGTGCTTGTCAAACCTGTCCTAAAACCCCCCCCAACGGGCGGATTTTATTCTCCGTTTTTGTTCAAAATAGGAATTTGTATTGCACCTGGTGTGGTTCCCTAACCATTAAGGAACCACACCAGGTGTTATACAAGTTTTTATTTAAACACAACTGAGTAATCCCTAAACCCTGGACCGCTGGAGGGTCTTGAGGACAGGTTTGACAAGCTTTGGACTAAACAATGACAAACTAAGGTGTTGCCTGGTAACTACATAACTGGATCTTTCTTTGCTTGCTAGGGGGTCTCTGACCAACGAAGAGCAGTCGTCAGAAGGCGATGTCCAGAAGAAACTGTGAGATTAGTGCGGGGGGGCGGGGGGTGCATTCTGACTGTATATAAGTCGAAGCTCATGAAATACTGTAGAGCGGCAGGATGCTGCTTGCCCTGTGGGCGAATGAAAGGAGAGGCTCTGTTTTTATTTTACACCTCTGTGTTCCTCTCACAGTTCTCCCCCCAAAGTGTCGCCTCCCAGAGATGATGTAAAACCAGAGGAGACCTCCAAGTCTGACAATAAATCTGATTCCGAGCTGGACAGGTGAGCGATGCATGTCTGTCTCTGCAGTGCTGGATTCTTATCAGCAGGGGGTGCTGAGCACTTGGCCTACTGGACGTCAGCCGAGGACTGGACTGTGAACTGCGTTTATTGTAACGCTTGTCAGGAAAGGTCAAAGGGCTCCATTATAAGTCTTAATGCTTTTGGTGATGGAAGATGCATTAAGCCTGCCTTAACAGGCCTGAACTGAAAAGAAAAAAAAAAAGAAAAACTTTTTTCCCAAATCTTACCTAATCATGCTTCGGCTTGCTAGGTTTATGGGGCAGGTACAGAGCCAGATTTGGCATATGGTCAGTGCAGCTTTGAAACGTGGAATTTAGTTTTGCAGACTACATTTCCTATTATGCTCAGCCAGCCAAAAGCAAATATAAATATAATTTTACCCTAGCCCTAACTACAAACTTCTTAAAAATGTATTTGAATTTTATTGAAAAAAAAAAAAAAACTATTTTGGGGGATGGGGGCAGGCTGCCCACAGTGTAATTAGTCTCTCCCTGCCCCAAGATTTCTGCAGGGCAGATATTAACCCTGGATGTTCCATGCCATCATTAGGTCCTCAAGGCATGAAACTAGATGACTGCATGATCCATCCTAGTGTCCTCGAGGGGTAAAAAACGCTTTAAGTTGTATTTATTAGTTCAGTTATATTTTTCTGGATGGGGGTGCGGGGTCCTTTTTTAAAGGCGTTATTTATAGTAAGTCTGTGGAGCTCAGGGAAGAGGAGTATTATATAGAGCGAGATATATCTGTCTATTCTCCGCTTTTCCTTTTCGAATACTTGTGTCTTTAAATCCTTGGCAGTGACGATGAGCTGACGCCGTATGATATGACCGCAGACACCGCACTGAAGATGAAGAATGCTCCCGTGTATATCCGAGATGCTATAGAAGGTGAGATTGGGGGACTGGATTAATTTCATGCAGATCCCCCACCCCCGGAACATTAAAGGGGTCTATTTGGATCATGCCCCCTCTGTCCAGACCTATTTGGAGCACATCGGTGTGAAGAGAACACTCAAAGTTGGTGCTACTCTGGGAGCTCTGATGTGCCTCCAAATATGTCCAGAATTCAGAAAACATAGGCGATCGCACACTGATACTCCCAGACACCGAGAGAAGCCAAAACTAAGTGGAAGGCTTGGTCCTCTATATAGATTTCTCCAGCACATTTCAGTGCCATTTGGGAAGGATTTTGAGTATTATGAATATAGCCAAAGTCAATGGGATGACTTCAGCTATAGCAGAAGTAGCAAAAAAAATCTCCCCAGAATGGGCCAAAGTGTAATAAAATAAAAACCATTAAAAATAATAAATGAAAATTGATACATCAATGAAAATACATAACAATAAAGTAAATAAACATAAAATAATGTTTTATTGTCATTTTCAAATGCTACTATTGATGTAAATATACTATTATAATATAGACCATTAATATACTATAATTAAATATTAATGTTTTTATTAGACTACTTTTGCCCCAACTGGCTCCGTTTCGGGCCGGGTCAGTCTATATTGAGTAGGCCCTGCCTGTAATAATTATTGGGGCAAATAGTTATGCAAGATACCACGGGACCCGCTATTAATTACCAGGGGCTGTGCAAGTTGTCCGCACTCCCCTAAGAATAATAAGGGGCTGGGAAAAATGCCCCTGCTAGTACTGAGAAAGGTGATAATGCTCCTTATTAATGAATTTATTAGTATAAACAGGGCTTGGGGCTAGCCAAAGTGCCCCATCCCCCATTACGTAAATGGTGCCGGCACCTATCCAATGGGAAACTGCATTAAATTTGTCAAAGAAAAAAAATACCGAAATGTGTATAATCTATATCGGATATACATTCACATAAATAAATCTATAGTATTTACTTGACCATCGTGGAATACAAGTGATGACAAAAAGCAGTCTTTTACATACTATCCAAAAAAGCCTGCTTGAAAACAAAGATGGCCGCCGTATCATTTCTCTCGTTGATCTTTCTGCTCTGCCCCGATACGATGCTATCATTTTTTTTATGTTCTTTTATTTTTAATAAATGTTTTGTTTTATGCCCTCTCCCCAGTGCTGCTGTCTGACGACACTGAACATCTTGAAGCCACAATGATCTCATTGGTCACCCTGATCAATAGAAACATGGAGGCCAGTAAAGAGGTACACGCGGCAAACGCTATAGATTGGAGTGAGAATTAGGGATGGCACGGACATCCAGTATCTGCCCATTTATTCTCTAGCTCACAGCTGATTAGTCATTCATTTTATATTGAATAACACGTTCACCGCGTAACTTGCTGCAGGTAAGCGTCGAACTGATCAAGATTCTCCTGCACCTCGAAGACCGACCCTGCGTTTCCAATTTAGTCGAGATCCGGCATGGAGCCATGGTGGCCGTCACAGTGATTGATCCTGTGTCGGTACGTATGGGGGTAAAGGATTAGGGAGGGAGGGCTATTAAAGTACTGCGGGCAGAAAAAACAACAGAAATCCCCGGTGAAAAAAATGACTTTGTAGTTCATCTTGTCATGAACACAGCGGCATGAAAGAGAAACACCTGACGCGTTTTGAGCTGCTAACCATATCTTAATCCTCTTAATGACATATGGATAAATATAAATATGTAGATTTGTTCTTTTATTTCTTTTAACATATGAGCGCCTGCTTTTTAAACATTTTTCGGTAGAATGATCTGCACTAATAAACCCATTGTGTTCATGACTTCTGCTCTGGAAAGCTCCAGCTTCTCCTGAGCAGCATGCACACTCTGGCTCCCTACTCGTTTTACAAAGTTGGGTCCAGCACCTCACTAGCCGTGCTACCTTACAAAAAGGAAACAAACTCAGGTGCCTTTGTCGTAGTTTAGGTGTTAGCATACCACGTCTGGTGTACCGATGGAAGAAAACTTTTTTTAATGTAATTATATTTTCCCTGTTAACAGGTGTCTGAGTATCTCACTGCTGAATTCTACTCTGTGAATTACAACCTGAGACAGAGGATGGATATCCTAGATGTATGTATACGTGAGATTCTCTCTGTTACTCCCAATCTCGCCTGCTGTTGATGGAAAATTAAACTTTCCTTTTTTTAACCCTTGCTTCCTTGCGTTTACTCTTGGCTGAGACACAGCTGGTACGCAGGACGACCACAGCCAATTAGAGCGGGTGCTCGTCTGATTGGGGTCTGTAGAAGTGTTCAGGTCCCCTCTGCTGATCCCATGTAAAAACAAGGGTCTCTCTCTTGCACAGAGAGACAGTCAGTGACCAGACCAGGCTCCCTGTGTCGTACGGAAGCATGGCAGCTCCCAGTCTGAGTATATATAACAGATACTATCAAACGTACACACCAGTTTTTCCTCACACTAGGGGCAACTCATTTTTCACTTGTGCTTCTACATTAGAAGCACCATTGCAATATGGCATCATTTGCACAGTATATTGCTGCTAAGTGGTGAGCTCAGCTAGGGAAGTCCCAGGTTCTGACTGGCTCTTTTTGTGTGTGATGTAATGCCAGGGTAGTAGTGAGAAAGCCGTCCTGTCCTCACATGGTAATTTAGTTAAAGTGACATTCACTTTTTTTTTAGATAAAAATAATACTCATTTGTTTGGAATATTTTTGTATTCTTCTCTTTGGCAGGTTATAGCATCTGCAGCAAAGAGCCTTTCGGAGAATGTCGCCCCCGAGCTGTCTGCTGGCAAAAAAGGGGTTCAAAAGGACGGTCCGACCGATTGGAGGAAGATCGTGGAGGCCAGGATCGCAAGCAAGACGAAAAGGTTTGCCAAGGTATGCGTAGAGGGGAAAGACAAGTGGTGTGGAACTGTGGTCCACGTACATCTCACCTGATACCCCGATACAAGTGGCTGGCCAAGGTGTATGGGAGACACAGTTCACCAACAGCTGCACTGATTCATGGGTGGAATATGTACGGTTAGTGAGTCTTTAATTGCACCCCTCTCTAGCCGACGACAACTCCCACAATCCTCCCGTCACGGGGTAAAGAGTTTATAGACCGATGTGTATAATTAGCTATCTGTGGCTGTCAAGCTGATATTGGACTAAACCTGCCACGATGCTCTATCATACTGTGGCCCAGCTTACAGCCCAGCCCCACCAAAGCTGCTCCATAGGGCAGCATCTATTCAATGAGCTATGGGTGCCACATGTTTGGTCGTGTCATTCTGATGAGGACTCTGTCTTTATGGCGCCAGTTTACTTGTCTCTTTTGCAATTTACCCTGACCTCTGCTTGTTTACACAGGGTTCTTCAGCTCCTACCCCTGCTGCCACACCAAATGCTTTCCACTCTGTAGCCGGCCATTTCTTCTTTCCGCTCCTGCAGAATTTTGACAGGTGAGTGATGTGCCTGTGGGGTGGTGCAGGAAAAGTATGCGTAATGACGATCGATACAGAATTTCTGTTTGTTTGTTTTTAGTCCGGCCATGACCTTTGACCTCCTGGGTGAGGACAGCCTGGTTCTTGGGCGGATGGTCCACACACTTGGCATCATGATGCACCTGGTGATGAATGCACCGGTAATAAATGGCGCCGTGGGAGGGTAACTGGTTCTCTGTTACAGGTTGAGTATCCCTTATGTAAAAAAAAAACTTTTGGTCCCAGGCATTTTGAATAAGGGATGCTTGTAAGCCTTATCCACAGACTCCTTATTGTCAGGGGAACATGTCCATCATCTTAAGAGTATCTCGCAACTAGCAGACAGTCCCTGGCTCTTCCGTTATAGATGATACCTGCCCCAAGGCTGGCGCTACCTAGATCTGTCTCCTTTCTGGCTCTCTGTCCTGAACACTGCGACAGAGGAAGACAATGCCAGGAAATAGATCTGTGCCGAGTTTCTATGTGAAGTGCTAATGTATCTTACGGAAAACCTACTATTGTTGCTCTGGAAGCTAATAAGTGTGCGCACCTTGCTAACTGGTCTGTATACACCATACAGTGATCCTGGTATTGTCTGTTCTCGGTTCCTTGCAGATTGCACCTCAAATGGGGAAGGCACTTTTGGAGTTTGTGTGGGTTCTTCACTTCCATAGCGACGCGTAAGTATTAAAGGGACACTACGACTTACATAAGATGTAACTAGATAACCTGGTCATTTAAAACAAACACATATATAAATCATATGCCACTGTTTTTTGTTTGTGTATGTGTGAATTCATTGCATATAAAAGTAAAAATAAAATTATGAGTATCTCCTGGCTCCATTTTGTGAATAATTCCCATGATGCAACATCATCCAAAATCTTCCAGCCAGTCTCAATTTACAACTGTTGCCAAAGCCTGCATGATGATGTCATAAAATACTCCTCTGCTCTCTTACTGGCTCCTGTGTATCATAGTGGGCAGGACTAGGTGGCTGTGTACAACTTTTTTTTTTTTTTTTACCTGCCTTTCAACACAAAGAGAGGAGATTAACCTGATCAAACAGGATCATAACTCTGCCCCCTTGTGATGTACTACTTACATTACCCTCCCATTAAATGCAAGTCTATGATCAGAATTCTAACTTATAGACTGCGTTCTGTGTCCCCAGCCCCAAAGTGAGATACTAGTGCTGTAAAGTCTCTGGGGGGTGGCACCCAAAACACTTTCACAAAATGGCAGCGCCTAGTCACACTGGTTTAGTTATATATTTTATTAAATACAGTCACATAACAAAAAAAAGACATATCTGAAATCGACAATACAAAATAAAAAAGTAAACCCCATTTTTTGGTGAGAGTGTCGCTTTAAAGGTTTATGATTATGGAGTGATCCATGGATTGGAAGCTGGATACTGCTGTATTTCATGACTTTGGATTCATGTTCCCTGGCTTTCATTTCAGTTACGTGAGACAGGGCCTTCTTTTCTGTGTCTCCACCGTTCTTCTAAGTGTTCCTTGGGAGCGTCTAATGACGGATATGTCACAGGACATCTTGGAGACCCAGCACTGGTTGGCAGGTGAGCACAGGATGGGGCCTCATCCTATACAACTGTACAAGAATCTAGGCTCTATGGGAATTTAGATGGTAGGACCTTCCACAAGATACTTGACCTGAAATTGTCATTCTCGACACAAAAGGCTCTAGATGAGGTTTCTTGAGCATTTACAATGTATTTGCTAAACACAACTAGAACGTAATTCTCAATATTCTCCGGCCAAACATCCTAACTGCCCACAGCAAGCTCATTCATTAGGGGGATGCCCAAACAAGCTGAAGTCAGACAAGTAATGTCTGATGTGGTCTGCAGAAGATCAACTCCAGCAATCGTGGGTAAGGGAGAAACAAATGACAGTACAGACAGCTTGCCCATGTTCCCTATGGTTTTTTTTTATTTTTAATATTACATTTGGGCTAGGGTTAGAGTTGGGGTAACAATAACACTAATCCTGGAAGTGTCCTATTTTACTCTCTACATTCACTGTATTGAAGGGTCTAGTGGTCAAAGCGCCATTTTGTTTGTATATTAAATGTTGATGGTTCGTGTTTGATTTTCAGATATAACCCAAAATGATACTAATGAAGACACTCGATCTGCTGCTTTGAACAGCCTTTTACTGATGGAGAAAATGAGGTGCAAGATGCAGACCTCAGGATAGTTTCCGAGCCCGTAGATGTACCTGTATGTAGAGCATCATTATCTGTTATCATTCCACTGTTAACTTATTGTTATTCAAATAAAGCTTAGCTGAAAATGATATGTTTTCTGTACATTGAATCACTTGGCAGATCTATCCCATCCTCAAACACACTGCCCAAACGGCCTGTGCTCCTGATCCTACAGTAGGATTCCCTCGGTCAGAGGAAGCCACTTGATCTCGGGTCTCTGCCTCTGGGATGAAGCCCCTTTTTTGGGAGCCTTTGGTTCTTAAAATGACTGTAAACATTACTTACGCTATGAAGGCAGAGAATAGAAAATGATGAACAAATCTATACATTGTGTCAGCAGAACAGTCTGCAAATGCGTAAAATAAGAGAAATGTTTTAAACGTCTGTTGCTTCTCCTGCTTATGACATCACCCTGAGGATTGGTATGCAAATTACACATGTCCTATTTTGCATATGGAGACTCATCAGACCTATGTAAAACATATCATGTTGTTTCATCATGTTGTTATTGTCTTATTAATTCACAGTATGAGCAATGTTCCAAAGCACCACTGGACCTAAAAGGAATTCAACTTTAATTTTTACTTGTGCATCTGATATAGAAGTAAAAACGAGTCCCTCGTGTGAGGATAAACTGGTCCTTTTGATATAACATGCCAGTAAACCACTAGAATGTTCCCACTGATTGTTCCACTTTTAGAAGTTTAACCCCAGAATGGCAAATGAAACCCCCAATGTCTTAACTAGGCCTATGGTACAATGATTCTGAAAAGACGTCTTTAAAGACCCTTGAGATGGTATTTGTAACATTATAGTTTGTTTCCTGCTGAGCTTCTACCAGGGAACTGGACAGGTGAATGGAGAGTTACAGAATTCACCATGGCTGATGTTTAATATGAGAGGCAGGGAGGGGAAGGCTGACTTCCCTCTTTATTTTGGCTTGTTCCATCCTGTACACAGAGTACCGGGAAAGGAAGGAGAGGGACTGGCAGGCTCAGAGTCATGCGGAGGGCATACTATATTAAGCTAGGCTGATCCCATGCTAAAAATACATAACAGGATCATCTTCCCACGACTCAGACTTTTTTTTTCTTTTGGGAGGGTATGGGGGCTGTCAGTCTCTTTCTGCCAAGGGAGGGGAGATGATACCTCTGCTGGGAAAGTAACTGAATTCCTTTCCAAAGCCTGTTATTAAAATGTAACACATACAATAGCAATGCATCTAATAAGTTAAATATACCTTGTGTGTGGGTGAAGGTGTCTAGTGTAGTGTTATGTAATGACCTGCCAAGTGACCAGATGATCTCTATCAGGAGGCGGACATGTTGTTCAGAATCTTGGGTCAGATTCTATTTGTTTCATCCAAGATTCTAAACAATATGTCTGCCCCCTCAGATAAGAGCTATACGAAGCAAAAAGGGCTCCATTTTTATATTAAAAGATTTCTACTGTAAACATCTGCGCTTGTTGCAATCTTTCAATTACATGATAGAAGTATTGTATGTAATCTGCTAAAGGGGTACTGCCATGAGCAGTTACTATTGTAATACCATTTAAAAGTGCCACACATTATTCAACATTAATACACTAGACAAACTATAACAATTCATTTTAATGTATAAATTGACAATAAAAAATAATTTAATTCAACAGTATTTTGAGGAGGGAAAAAAAAACTAGGAAACCTGTGAATTACCTGCTTTTACATTGAATTTTTTTTGCTATAAACAAAAAATCCAAGCTGGGGGTTTGTTTGAAGGATGGTTTTACACCTGGGGGAGTTTTTTTCCAATGAATCTGATGGACAGCTGCCCTGGAGGGGTAAGAGAATGTCTGTGTCTGTCTGGAGCAAGTTTCATGCTGAGAGTATGACAGATAAATGAAGGCCCCATGGGTTGACAATAAAAGGATATAGACCCATGTCTGCTCAGCATTGCTAATTTCCATCACACCAGGATTGGGGTTAGTGTCAGGTAGGTTGGCACGCTCAAAGCTTGAAGAGAAGCAGAACATCTTTGTTTATCCATTATAATCGCTATTGCTTTCATTTGTGGAAACGAGAAAATGGATAGGATGAGCAAACCAATCTCACCCCACGTGTATACACAGTGTTCATAAATAGTGTGTGTCCACTGAGCACCCAGCTGCTAATGGAAAAACAGGCAACTCTAACTGTAGTATACAATAAAACAAAATTCCACAGTGTATACACACGTAACCAAAATATATACTGCAATGTGCACAGAATGCACCAAACTGATACTCTTAAGAGAAAGATTCTGCAGTATGTGACACAGAGGGGTTGTCACTTTGTGTGTGTGTGTGTATACACACACACACACACCGTTCAAAGAGGAGATATAATATATATATAATTTCATTTACTCAAGGTATTTAGCACAATGCTATTGATTCCCCTAGAAGGGTGTCACTTTGGTGCATTATATATATATTTTTTTGGTCACTGTGTGCTTTTGTTTTCACGTTGGGGTGTAAGAACTTACAGCATGGTCCAAACATAGGGGTGTGGTGGCAAGGCAAGGGTTAATGCTCGTAGCCAATCTCTGGCACCTCCTCCACCTCCTCGCCGTCCTCCACGCTGTTGTGTCGCACGTGCTCTGACCCCTTGGGCCGGTTGAGGGGGATGGAGAGGGCGCGGTGCACGGCTTCCAAAGTGCCCTGTGATACGTAATACGTCAGGTTGGCCGAGGGGATCTTGGAGCGCATTTCCTCCAAGGAGCGGTACGCCTGAGAAAAAAGGGCGGAGACACGGTGAATGGGCAGCGCCAACAGGAACAGCACACTACCATCAGCGGTGTTACACGTGTGATACACTGTACTCTTCTAGGTTAATGTTACTTTCATGCTGCTATGAACAGATCATTTTAAACCATATGGTCGTGGGGGTTTGGTTTTTTTTTAGGGGGGGGGGGGGAGCTCAGCATCATAAGAAACATTAGGGGGGGTAAGCGAGGGGTGAAGCTCAGCATCATAAGAAACATTAGCAGGTGGGGGCACAACATCATAAGAAACATTAGTGGGGGGAGCACAACATCATAAGAAACATTAGTGGGGGGAGCACAACATCATAAGAAACATTAGTGGGGGGAGCACAACATCATAAGAAACATTAGCGAGGTGGGGGGAGCTCAGCATCATAAGAAACATTAGCGAGGGGGGGATCTTTCAGCATTATAAGAAACATTAGCGAGGGGGCGGGAAGCTCAGCATCATAAGAAACATTAGTGGGGGGAGCACAACATCATAAGAAACATTAGTGGGGGAGCACAACATCATAAGAAACATTAGCGAGGTGGGGGGAGCTCAGCATCATAAGAAACATTAGCGAGGGGGGGATCTTTCAGCATCATAAGAAACATTAGCGAGGGGGGGATCTTTCAGCATTATAAGAAACATTAGCGAGGGGGCGGGAAGCTCAGCATCATAAGAAACATTAGCGAGGGGGGAGCTCAGTATCATAAGAAACATTAGCGGGGGGGCTCAGCATCATAAGAAACATTAGCGAGAGTGCTAAGGGCTGTAATGATTATTTTATAGGTTACATCTCCCATCATGCTCAGCTGTCACATGATGAGAATTGTAACCCATGTGAAGTTGAACATCTATAGTGATCACAGCAGGGCACCTGTCTGGTTGTGTAATGAACTGCTATTGCCATGATATCAAGCCAGCCTCTCGGCATTACGGGAGGTGTAGTTTATCAACAGCTGGATGACTGCAGATTGCAAAAGACCTGGAAATAAAGAAAACGCACTTCCTCTTCTCACCTGCTCTATGGTGGACAAGGCCAAGCACCAAAGCCTGGCCTCACATCTCCACTATGCTCTCAACCATACTAAATTATCCTGTGAAACCATCTAGAGCTCACTCTAAAGTCGTTGTTGAGAGCAACACATTTTCTTGCCCAAATCAAGACTAAACCATCTCAGCCCCAGGTTGGTTCATGTACCTTTTGGAAGTCTCCTTGCTGTGCATAGTGCTCGATCAGCAGCCCGTATACATCCCCAACGCGGATAGCGCTGTCCAGATCTGGTTCTTCCAACAGCAGTTCACATTGCTTGATAGCTTCCTGGGTGTCTGCAGAATACGCTCTGTGTAGACATTGACCATTTAATGTGCAACCTGAACTTCCAGGTACCACGTGTACAGGCGCATACAGAGTTAAACCTCCAAGGTGAGTAAGACGTCAACAACACTTGGCCCACCTCACCTGCGAGCCTGGATGAAACGCTTCACAAGGTTCATTTTGCTTAGCATTTCCGACAGTTTCCTCTCCTGCTCCTCAGGGCTTCTCATCTTTGCTTTGGACAGGCACTTGTAGGCCTCAGTCAGAGCTCCCAGGGCTTTCTCATAATTCTGATACTCGTCAATCTCCACCTGTGTGGGAAGTCGGACAACGTTCAGACCCACATGAGGCATTAAATAAACCGCCTGCCCAATGTGAAGACTAGGACTTTGAGGAAACTGTCTGATCGTTACAATGCATTTCTGCTACAGTCTGAAAAAACATGGCACTTACCTGAGCGCAAGAATCGTAGAATCCAGCTAAGAGATCCAGGGCTCTCCCCTTGGTGTAGAAGCTGATGACGTTTTTCATGATGTCTGGGTCCTGGCGCCAGTCTAGTGACTGCAGATAGTTGGCTGCCATGATGTAAATTTCCCTCTGTCGTGAGACCCCCGCAAAAAACACAATCTTCTCCGTGTCTCCTGATTTTAATAAGGACCTCATGGCCTGGGAAAGAATACAGTCTTTTTAAAACGTTCTCAAAAAAAAATTCAGCCTAGACCTGCAGAGCATGTGGAGAATAATATAGCGAGACACAACGTCTACTTCACAATAATCTGAAATATCACTCAATATATTTACAAACATTGGACTTTTAACCCGAATCATCGCTCTCCAACTGTCCACCCTGGCCCACACTGAACATCTGCCACATTCAGTGGGGCCTTGTTTTGTTGGCAAATTCATTATGCTCTTTGAGGAACAGTCTCTAAAACTGGACAGATGTGTCATCATTGGGTGGAACTTCTCTACAATGTTTGCCCTGTGGCGGGTTTCTGAGGACGCATAAACTTTGCTGGGGA
Organism: Pelodytes ibericus; assembly: GCA_036172795.1. Lineage (NCBI taxonomy): Eukaryota > Metazoa > Chordata > Amphibia > Anura > Pelodytidae > Pelodytes > Pelodytes ibericus. The sequence continues at coordinate 12,644,059 of CM069860.1, read as the reverse complement.
TAGGGCTTTAAACCCCTCGGACCTTCAGCTTGTTGCCGGCCTGGGTGTATTTCTTGGTGGCGAGGTGATAATTTCCTTGCCGCATACAACAGTCAGCGATGCGTTCCAGCAGCTCTCTCCTGGCCTCCTCGCTCAGCTCTTTGGACCCCTTCGACACTGTCATCTTCTCAGCCATGTCTTCGGTGATGACCAAGTTCTGTTCCAGGCAAAGCTGAAGAGCGTCATAGTACTGTGGAGCAGAGATAAAGTTGGTGATTTAAGGCTAAAATATTCCCCGAAGTAGGATATAGATCCACCCTACTTCCAGCACACCACAGCCTGGGAGGACATTACCTTTTTGGCTGCCAGCAGTAGCTCTACGGCCTTCTCAAACTGACTGTGCTGGATGAAAAAATCAGAGCAGCGGGCGAGCAAAGCTGGGTCAGATTTTTCATTTAGACCCTCGGCAATGGACTGCAGGGCTGCAAACTGCTCCGTGGCGAAGGCCAACTCCAGAGCCTTGGAAAGGTGGCCAGCCTGGGAGAAGAAGTAGGTTATTGTAATTCTAATAGTGTTCCAAGGGAGGCTACGCTATGCATACTGATATACACACATGTTGAACTTTAAACTTATTCCTAAAAAGGTCTACTCTGAACAATTTCCCCTTTTTGTTACTTGTACCCTAAGAATCCATCCCTTTCAATATCACTTTCTGAATTGCTAATATCTTCTTGCTATTAACTTTTAAACAGACATTGTCCTAGCTCCTCCCACTGCCTGCATGTACAGCTGTATGCCTGATGTACAAGCTGGGGGTGGGGGTTGGGGGAGGGTTGCTTTGAACAGGCTAGAGCCTGTGAGTTAAAAAAATAAATAAAATAAAAAACGTGCTGCAAACCTGTTGTTTGTGAGTAAATTAAACATATTTCAAAAACCAATAAGCAAAGTTTCACAAATGTCAACATTTTTAGAATTATGAAGCGTCCTTTAAGGACCAGAATGGGGGGGGGGGGGGGGGGCATGGGGGCGTTAGGGCAGCAGATTGCTCACTAACATAATGATGTGAAAGGCGGCCGATTTGGATCTAGCAGTCTGGGGAGAATTCCTGGTATGGAAAGAATTACTGATGTTAATTTACAGCATTTCATTGTCCAATATAAAACGACAAACGGTAATTACTGCTGTTTTCCTCCTGGCCACTGGGGATCTTGAAGTATTCCAGAAGACTAGACCATTAATATATGTGTGAACTCTAGAGTAACTCAGCTCAGGATGACCCACACACATTCCATAAGGCCTCAGTGTCTTGCCTTCTGGTAGAGTATTACAGCCCGATCCATCTGTTCCCCCTTTTCCTCATAGTATCGTGCTGCATCCATCATGTCCTCTGGGCTACTTAACAAAGCCAGGTTCATCAGCTGGTCATTTAGATCATTTTCCTGGATAAGAGATGATGAGAGGTAACCGCTCTATGATCAGTCATGTTGACCTCGGATCCTGACCTGACTATAGAAACAGCCTGTTTCTTGTGCCAGTGGTTTTCATCTTATTAAACATACTCCTATTAAGAATGACATACCTTGCAGAGTCTGATGGCATTGTTATACGCCTGGGCCCTCGTGTAAAAGTGAACCGCCTGCTTGAGTTCCCCTTGGCTCTCGTACTTCCTTGCCAGGTGATAAGATGCGGCCAAGTTGCCGGACTCATTGGCAATCTCTGCCGCCTAGAACACCAAACATCGACAGACATGACCGAGGACTAATGAGGAATCTCGCAATGAGAGCCAAGGTTTATTACAAGTATTAGGTCAAAAAGGAAGGTGGTGGTGGTAAAAGTATTTGGGACGGTTGAAGGTAGGTGGGTTTGGAGATTAATTAGCGCGTGTTCTAGTTGCATGAGTTGTAAGCTTCCTTATTCCAAACAGTGTTTGAGGACAGTGAAAGCTGAGTGATTAGAGGAAAGGAGTGTGAGCAGTGTAAGATTTAGAGGAAAGATCGACAAAGGAACAAAAGGTGGAAGAGAAAGACAGATAAATAAACATAATAAAACAAAATCAGGTAAGAGAAACGATACAGGCTGAACGGTTCTGATTAAATATAGGTTTACCCTTTGGATATTCTTTAAGTAGCAGTGAACCCGGACCAGTGAGAGAAAATCCTGAGACATCTCATAGTATTTCAGTGCTGTGTCTAGATCTGCCTGGCTCTCCAGATACTGGGCCCACCATTTCCACAGATTCCTGTGGGGGGTGGGAAAGGGTAAGTGTTGTGGCCCATTTGTAGGGAGAAAGGAAAGCGATTTTTATAGCAGGATAAACAAGCATTAGATCATCTCCACCATATATAAAAGGGAAATTATAAAGTCCCCAACACCACAGGAGGATGTATTTGGCTTAAATTAGTGCGTGCCTGCTGTATACAATCCACGTTACCCAACACCAGATTTTACGCAAATGCGATATCATTTTATGAACCGGAGTTACACACAAACAAAACGCTAGCTAGTGTATTTTGCATCCCACCTTTCTAAAATCTCCTGCCCGTAACCAAGCAAACCGAGAAGGAGTTCTTACTTGTCCTTCTTCTTGTTGATATAGCTCTCTAACTCCTGTGGATCATCCAGAAGCATTCTCGGAATTTCAAAACGATGGGTGTCGGACTTCTCGTAGCTGTCCAGAAAAAAGACACGAGATCCATCAGTGGTCCTTGGTGACCCCACGCGTTTTACAATCTTATGTGTGCTACACTTATTATCACTTAAAAATTTTTTTGTTTTGTTTGTTTTGTTTTAGTCCATAATACCCATTATGATTTCTAGCCATTTAATAACGACCACCATTATCTCTATATATTGCCCTATTTGTTCCGCCAACAACTTGCACCTCACTAATCCTATGATCAGAGGCGTCGCTAGGGGTGGGCTAAGGGGGCTGAAGCCCCGAATGTGCTCAGCAAAGCCCCCAGTCTCTGCAGCTCCGTTATAGCTCCGCCCCCTGACATCACACAGACAGTGTGTGAAAGCCCTACACTGATAGGAGGCTGAGTGATGTGTCAGCCAATCAGTGCAGGGCTTTTACACAGCATCATTACTGTGTGTGAAAGCCCTGCACTGATTGGCTGACACATCACTGAGCATCCTATCAGTGCAGGGCTTTTACACAGCATCATCACAGGGATGTGAAGGAAGCTCCACGTGGGACAGTGAAGCAGCTCTGAAGGAATCATTACTGGCTGTCACCTTGTGGGAGATGCAGAACAGGTCTATTCCCACTCAGGTAAGCTCTGGATATGGTGGAGAGAGGGGAGGGTTGGGGGTCACTTATTTACATCCACCTTTGTGTATTTAAGCTATATATTGTTGGTTTGAGATTCCTTATTACAGGACTGCCAAACAGCATAGGAATGATTCATGTTACATTTGTGTGTGTATATATATATAAAACTTAAATCCTTCCTATGCTGTTTGGCAGTCCTGTAATAAGGAACCTCAAACCAACAACATATAGCTTAAATACACAAAGGTGGATGTAAATAAGTGATTTATGCTATATATGCATAATGATTTATACTATATATATATATATATATATATATATATATATATATATATATATATATATATATATATATACATATAATCATAAATCATTCCTATCCTGTTTGGCAGTCCTGTAATAAATAACGTCACACATGTGTGTTATGTGTATGTGTGACATGTTTTATTACAGGACTGCCAAACAGGATAGGAAGGATTTATGTTTATACCAGGGCTTGACAAATTTTATTTAGTTTTAGGAGCCAGCAAAAAATTTTAGGAGCCAGACAATGGCACATCAGAAAAGCATACATACACAGAGACATTCACATGCACACACCTCACAGACATCCAGTCATTCACATACACATCCAGTTACACACACACACCAGTCAGCAAAAATAAAAAAATAATTCCTTAATGTGTCCCACACGTCACATGCACAGCCAGTTACATACATATTCACATACAACACATACACAGCCAGTTACATGCATACACACACAACACATACACAGCCAGTTACATGCATACACACACAACACATACACAGCCAGTTACATACATACACACACAACACATACACAGCCAGTTACATACATACACACACAACACATACACAGCCAGTTACATACACACACACAGACAGTTACAAAGATACACACGCACACAACACACTGACACGCTCACACTGACATACACACACTGTCGCTCACACTGACATACACACACTCTCGCTCACACTGACATACACACACTCTCGCTCACACTGACATACACACACTGTCGCTCACACTGACATACACACACTCTCGCTCACACTGACATACACACACTCTCGTTCACACTGACATACACACACTCTCGCTCACACTGACATACACACACTCTTGCTCACACTGACATACACACACTCTCTTTCACACTGACATACACACACTCTCTTTCACACTGACATACACACACTCTTGCTCACACTGACATACACACACTCTTGCTCACACTGACATGCACACACTCTTGCTCACACTGACATGCACACACTCTCGCTCACACTGACACACACTCTCGCTCACACTGACACACACTCTCGCTCACACTGACACACACTCTCGCTCACACTGACATGCACACACTCTCACACTGACATGCACACACTCTCACTCACACTGACATGCACACACTCACTCACACTGACATGCACACACTCACTCACACTGACATGCACACACTCACTCACACTGACATGCACACACTCTCACTCACACTGACATGCACACACTGACAAGCACACACTCACACTGACATGCACACACTCACACTGACATGCACATACTCACACTGACATACACACACTCATTCACACACTGTAAGTTTTTAACTTACCTGCTGCAGGCATCTCTTTGCTTTGAGCTCAGTGTGAAGGAGGTCTCAGCCAATCATGGGAGGCTTCAGAACTGATTGGCTGAGACCTCCTTCAATCAAGCTCCCCTTGACACAAGAAAAAAAAAGACTGCTGCATAGAGCAGCAAAGTGCCGCCCCTGCCAGGGTGCTGCCTGCGGCAGCTGCCCCATTGAAGGACCGGCCCGGAGAAGGCTCCTAAATTACAAAACTGGCATGAAGCTCAGAGCGGTGAGCATATATTGGTAAGTGCCCGTATGGTTCCATTTAAAAAACTAAAAAAGTCTTATGGGCTATAGCCCCAGATCTTTTGGAAACCTAGCAACGCCTCTGCCTATGATCACATCCATCTCCCATACCCCCATTCATAGAGAGAGGGGGCTTCCTGTGCATTCTCTGCTGCTTACTAGCCAAGCGATCCGTGGCGGTCTCCTGTGGCTTCGAGGTGCTTGGCGTAGTTATAATACGTGGTGCGTAAGTGGACTCTGTCATGGGTCTCTGCAGTTTCGATGGCCTTCTGCCACTTGCCACAGGCCTGGTAGAAAACATTCAGCAGGTCGTAACGCTTGCAGGCTTTGTATAGCTGCTCTGCCTCTTCCTGTGCGAGACAATGGAGCAGAACACGTAAAAGAAATATTTAATATATAAAAAGCAATATTTGTAGATGGCAGAACAGAGATAAAAGTTAGCATAGTGCATGCAGATTGTCCAGTCTGCTGGCTCTGTTATTATAGATTAAATGAAGTGATCAGTAATATAAATATCCTTAATATCTTGCAATGCCTGCTGTAAAATCTGCATAGCTTGTTTAGTCTTTGGCCTTATTTCGTGTTCAGGATAGCCCAACGCGTAATCCATACATGTGTGAACTCCTTCACTGAATTAACCTCTACCACCTTCGCTGGAAGGCTATTCCATGTAGCCACCACCCTTTCAGTGAAGTAATGCTGTGTGATGTGTCTAAACAATCTCTCGTGCAAGTTTGTAATAGGATAGTAACAAATGTAAGTAAAAATCCAGCTTTTTGACACATCTATGTAGATCCAAAAAAAAATAAGAAAAAAAAAAAACACATCGAAAACAGTTTTGCTTCAAAAAGGAGGAAAGAAAAATTATTTTTTGATGCCAAATCGGGAATCAGATTCCTCTCTGAATCAACGAGCTCACATTACCAAGAAAGTTTGGTTTTTATATCTTGGTAAATGTTAGTCCTGTATTAAGGGGCTTGTTGTACAGTATCTGCCAGCACATACTTTCTCCAGAGTAATGCATTTTACAGATGTTAGTTGAAGTACAGAAGTCTGAGGCCTTTGGATTTGGTCAATGCTGCGCCCGCAGTCTCTGGTAAACTAGTCCGTACCATCAAATTATCTGTCGGCATAAAACGTTAGAGATTTGGGAGGATATTCACTAAAAGGCGACTTGACGTAGAATAAAGACTTTTCTAAAAGTAATGTAATCTGCAGGAACATTTTCCTGGTTTCCAAGGTGACTGGACTTTAGAACATTCCACAATTGACCTTATATATAACTCTCATTGTGTATTAATAAAAAAAAAAAGGCCTAATGTAGTCATCATGGATCTGCTGGATTATTCATTATACACCTCTTGTTATTTCTGTTGCCCACGGTTCTGAGAAGCCTAAGCCAGAGTCTACACCAGCATTGCTTATTGTGGCCAATTACTGGGGTCTGTGGCGGTTCTATGTTGCCTATCCCTGGTCCAAACACCATCTTGTTGATTCGGGGGTATAGCTCATGGTTAGGTCTATGCACTTTGTACCACTGATGTTAGTGCCAGCACATCTAAAGTCAATATTTTTTTCCAAAACATTTTCTTTGAATCTAGTTTTTGGTTTGGACCTCATACTGCTGAGGATGGTGGCACCATTCCTGCTCGGGTTTCCGAAAAAAAATGCAGATTTGCTGAACTTAGAAGATATTTGAGGAAGAAAAGGAAATTCCTACAAAGAAGAAACTTCCTTATATGTATAAATAAAACCCATAGCCTGTCTGAGAAAAGAACTGACACAGATTCCTATCAGATAAAAGAAAACTGCAACAAAAATAAGTTCTGTTTAACTGACATTTTCAGGGGAAGATATTTGAAGTAGACATGAAATAATATAAATAAAGCACCTTATTGAGTCCTCTCTGCTCGTATAGCACTATCAGGAAGCAAACATGTTGTTTAGAATCTTGGTTCAGATGAAAGAAGATCTGGCCCATCTGACCCAAGATGTCTGCCCCCTGATAGAACTATACAAGCAGAGAGAGCTGAGTAAGGTGCTTTATTTATATTTCTTTTCAAAATGCCTACATTGAATCTAGTCATATTATTAAACAAAATGTAAAGTTGTTCTTTTAAGCACAGCTAATGTAATAATGACCACCCCTGCCAGTTTATAGATTATTCACACTGAGAAAGGTATAAACCCATCCTCCTGATTTTGGGTGAGCAGAACAATTTTATTAAAAGTCCTCTGTGACCTAGCCAGAGTTCATGGATCACGTGTAAAACATAATCCTGTATCTATAGAAAAACACGGCAAGCAAGTGGATAGATTAAGAGAAAAAAAATATATATATTCACCTACCAGCATGCCCAGCTGTGTAGCCAGCATAGCCACCCTGGCTTCCATCTCTGGTTCCTTCTCAGCCTCTCGCAGGGCCTTGGCCCCTCTAGCATGACCCATTTTCCCCAGACACACCTTGGCCACATCCAGCCTCCTTGTCTTTACGCACATGCGTGCCATGTTCTCCCAAACCGTCTCACTGCAGGATGAAAGAGAAGAGTATGTTTTTACTTGTGTGTTCGTGACTTTTTCAGAGTTGTAAAATATAAGAGATTTAAACGTTGATAAATAAATGTCTTATTCTTATCTTCATACATCAGGGGGAGGCAATCTTTTGGCCCTCCAGGTTGCCTACCCTTTTTTAATATGTCTTCACTTACTTAGTTCAAAGTGCATTACTCAGACTTCTTTGCTCGACATAGTTCAAGCAGGGGGCGGACATATTTAGAATCCTGACAGAGGAAGATCTAACTCAAGATTCTATATAACATGTCTGCCCTTCATAGAGTTAGACTGATTTTTAACATTTGGCCACAGGGGGAGCTATAGATGGGGAGAGTCGCGACATTGAAGGGGACTTGTGTTTGACCTCTGGATCTTGGCAAGCTTATATATTGATGCTTTTTTGGGATGTTTAATGGACAGTGATGAGTGTTTATGAATGGAGTTTGAAACACAGTCCAAACATTGCTACACGAGAACACGTACACAGAGTCTCTTCCCATCAGTAAACACCTTCCTTTTCCCACCATCGTGTGGACAGAGGATTTCCTGTTCTGAGTGAACAAGGAAAGCTGTGCCCCTAAGCTCCTCAGACGCAGGGCACGAGGGAGAGCCGAGGGGGATTACACAGGAGTAGAGATGGTAGATCATAGAGAGGAAGCAGCAGGTGATGGAAGAGTAAGAGAGATATGTAGACACAGTGATGGAAGAGTAAGAGAGATATGTAGACACAGTGATGGAGGGTGAGAGGCTTTCAGTGGATTCATTCTATAATTAACGACGAGATGAAAGACGTGGGAAAGAGCCAGAGGAGGAAGTGTTGATAAGTAACATAAACAATGTGTAGATAAGAGACAGAGCATGGCAGAGAAAAAGGGAGCATAGGGAAGGAAGAATGCTATAATGGAAGACACAAGATGGATTCGCTCACAGGGAAACCAAATACAGGATAAGGAAGGCCATATTGCTTGGGTTTGCCATGAAAGCAATGGGATTAAAAAACAGAGAAGAGAGTGGGGAAGACAAAGGTGGATTTGGGGGATTATGCAATGGTTCCCCGTCCACATCTAACCATTGCTCGTGAGCTAGTCTTACTGGCATGTTGAAATGCGGCCCACCATGGGCTACAAGTAGGTTTCCTGCCTAGCTGGTATTTTACTGGCAAGCTAGTAAACTCTATGGGAGCAACAGCAAAGTCGCTATTTTGACTAATGTAGCCTAACTACATCTCCCATAAGCCTCTACCCCCCCCAGAGAGGTTGCTGGGGGAAGATGGGAACTGTAGTTTTTTTTCCCTTTGATAGAAGCCAGCAGTACCATTGCCTCCATTGCCATTAAGCTAATTTGTTTATCACCCTGTGGGTAAAATACTATGTGCAGAGCATTTATCCTTTATCTTCTGCACAGCGTAAGATGCACAGGCAGTAGCACGTTCATAGTGCATACAGAGTATGTTTCTCATTACGGCATCACAGAGAGGATAAGGTGTGTGCCTAGAGCCTTCCTCTGGACAATCATCACATCAGCCGCTGCTGCAGTGGGATAGACTCTTATGGCTCTTCCTGTCATCACTGTGACGCTGCTAGAAGGTGGGGTCCCTGCATGTGGGCGTGCGGGACGTTATGTTAAAGGACAACTGTAGCAAAAAATTACCTTATGTTTAATTGAAAGATTGTATCAAGTGTAGATGCTTTATAAAGAAATTATTTAATGAAAGAATACAAAAAAAGTTCCTTATAAAGCCTTCTTTACTCCATATAGTTCTCTCAGGGGGCAGACATGTTGGTTAGAATCTTTACCCCATATAGTTCTCTCAGGGGGCAGACATGTTGGTTAGAATCTTTACTCCATATTGTTCTCTCAGGGGGCAGACATGTTGGTTAGAATCTTTACTCCATATAGTTCTCTCAGGGGGCAGACATGTTGGTTAGAATCTTTACCCCATATAGTTCTCTCAGGGGGCAGACATGTTGGTTAGAATCTTTACTCCATATAGTTCTCTCAGGGGCCAGACATGTTGGCTAGAATCTTTACTCCATATAGTTCTCTCAGGGGGCAGACATGTTGGTTAGAATCTTTACCCCATATAGCTCTCTCAGGGGGCAGACATGTTGGTTAGAATTTTACTCCATATCGTTCTCTCAGGGGGCAGACATGTTGGTTAGAATCTTTACTCCATATCGTTCTCTCAGGGGGCAGACATGTTGGTTAGAATCTTTACTCCATATCGTCCTCTCAGGGGGCAGACATGTTGGTTAGAATCTTGGGTCAGATCTTCACTCACCTTGGTTCAGATGAACAAAGATCTGACCCAAGATTCTAAACAAAATGTCTGCCTCCAGGTGGAGCTTTATGGAGAAAATATGGCTCAATAATGTGATTTATTTGTATTATTTCATTAAAGCATTTCTATATAACATGCCTACACTTGATGCCATCTTTCAATTAAATACAACTTATTTTTTGGCTAAAAAAAGGGAAAGAAAATTATTATTCTATGGATTGATTAAATCACTTAAAAGCTGAAAATGCTGGAGGACAATAAAATAGGGTTAAGAAGTGTTTTGCCAAACAACAATTAACCACTTCCCCACCACACCCTGAACGAGCATACAATGTCAATTTGAACCTAATCAGAACTCCCTTAATCTGAGCGGAACATACTATACTGGCTTTCTGACAAATTTCACTTTCACCTTTAAATGGAGTTTCTTAGGAACTGTATTTTGGGGCCTTGTAACTTCCGGAGCGGTACTGTGAGGGGAAGTCATTTTAAAGGTTTCCCATCTGCCTAAGAAGAAGTACTGTTCCGATTCCTTACGACATCTGAGTAAACAAGCACTGACAGTCGTGCAAGTTATGATGTGATTCACTGTTACAGTCACGTTCGTGCCCGAGAGAACGCCGCGGTTTTCACTATTCCTAGAAATAATCGGTAATGGATTTGTTTTTCCTGTGTGATTCTTTATGCAGTATGTTCGGCATATAGTAAGTCGAGACGTAAGACAGAAAAAAAACTGGATGTTCAAAAGGCTGCTAATTACTAGACATGTGCATTCGTTTTCGGACTAATGCATTTTCGTCCGAAAATAGCATTTTCGTCCATTCGTCCGAGAAACGAATAACGAAAATGCTAAACTAACGAAAGATGAATGAACTAATGGTTAATAAACGAAAATCATTCGTCCATTCGTGCTATTGGCGATTCTATAAACCGAAATAGAGTTGGCTTATAGAATACCAATAGCATTACATATACATTCCATAAACCGACATAATGAACGACTTTCGGTTTATGGAATGCATGTAATACTATTGGCTTTCTTTGAACCGAACTAGAGTCCCCATTCATAAGAATTTCTTATGAATGGGGACTCTAGTTCGGTTTATAGAAAGCCAATAGTATTACACGTATTCTATAAGCCGAAAGTCTATAAACCGAAGGTCGTTTCGGCTTATAGAATACGTGTAATACTATTGCCTTTCTATAAACCGAACGAGAGCCCCATTCATAAGAATTTCTTATGAATAGGGCTCTCGTTCGGTTTACAGAAAGGCAATAGTATTACACGTATTCTATAAAACGAACGAATAAAACGAAAACGAAAATAATGAACGAATTTCATCTGAACCGAATGCAGTAATGAACGAAATTCGTTTTAGACAAAATAAATAAAATTTTCGTCCTAATGAACAAAAACAAAACGAAAATTTTAGTTTTGCACATGTCTACTAATTACAGAGAGACAAAACCCGAAATTGTCAGCCCCAGTCTTTAATAAAGCATCACCCTGTAGCAGCAGACCGAGGCGGTCCAACAAAAGTAGGGGTTATCCCCCACATTTCATCTCACCAATGTTACTATACATTGTGCAGGGACAAACCTGGAGAGTTTCCCCTACTTGGCAAACTCACCAGGTTTGCCCCTGCACAATGTATAGCTAAATTGCTGAGATGAAACTTCTAGTCCCCTGCAGTCAGGGCCGGCCTTAAGTGTCCCAGCGCCCTGTGCGGGCTTCCCCCGTGGCGCCCCCCCCCCATGTATGTGTCCCTTCCCTCTTCCTTGCCACGTCTGTCTCGCTCTAACTCCCCCATACCTGTTTTCTCTCTCTCCCTCTCCCCCTCCCCTGTTCTGTCTTTCCCCCCCAGACCCCCGTGTTCTGTCTCTCTCCCCCCTCCCCCTGTTCTGTCTCTCCTCCCCCTGTTCTGTCCCCCCCCCCGTTGTCTCTCCCCCCCAGACACCCGTGTTCTGTCTCTCCCCCCCATACACCCGTGTTCTCTGTCTCTCTCCCCCTGTTCTGTCTCTCTCTCTCCCCCTCCTCCTGTTCTGTCTCTCTCTTCCCCTGTTCTGTCTGTCTATCTCCCCCTCCTCCTGTTCTGTCTCTCTCTCCCCCTGTTCTGTCTGTCTCTCTCTCCCCCTGTTCTGTCTGTCTCTCTCTCCCCCTGTTCTGTCTCTCACTACCCCCATTCTGTCTCTCTCTCTCTCTCCCCCCTGTTCTGTCTCTCTCTCCCCCTCCCCTTGTTCTGTCTGACTCTCTCTCCTTGTTCTGTCTGTCTCTCTCTCTCCCCCTCCCCCTGTTCTGTCTGTCTCTTTCTCCCCCTCCCCCTGTTCTGTCTGTGTCTCTCTCCCCCTCCCCCTGTTCTGTCTTTTTTTTTTAACTTTTTTTTTTTTTACTTTTTTTTAAGCTGGCGGGCGGCGCCCCCTGGGGTGTTGCGCCCTGTGCGCTCGCACAGGTCGCACACCCCTAAGGCCGGCCCTGCCTGCAGTGCACCACTTAGTGAATAGTCTACTCTCCATCATTGGTTTGAAAGGGACAGTTCAGATTAAGGACCACTGTCCTGCTATCCCCATGTTTTTTTCTGGTGTTTTGGCTCTCTGGGACTGATGGGCAGTGTGCCTATGGATGGTGCTCATCAGAGACTCATCTGATGCGGGAGTGACATCATAATCACGCCCCCAGCGTCTCATTGGCTGCCCTGAAATGTTGGCAGGTATGCTTGCGCTATGTACTATGAGGCTTGATAATAAGACTTTATAGGATAGAATAAAAAAAAATATCTCTGGCCAATAACCTCCAAAGAAATAAAAGACAAATGGCTTTTTCGGGATATTTTTTAAACTCCATATATTTGCTCACTACCTAGCATTGGAATGTTAACTAGTTACGCTGTTCATTTTTGTTCCCTTTTGTTACTTATATTTTTCTATAGTACCAAATTACTGCTGATAAACCGTTCAACAAACAGGAATTTGTGAATAGGAAAGGCACACAGCTTTCATGGAGGAACAAAATATATAACGCTGGAAAAGATAGAGATTTCCTGGGAAAATGTCCGATGAGCAGCTATACGGGGAAGCGTCACTCGTCTCACCAGCACCCTCTACTGGCTGCAACAACAATAACTAACTAGTATACTGTATATACACACGTTATTACAGCATAGTTCTTGAGTAAGTACTCCCTTAGCACCAGGGAGGATGAAACTAAACTGGGTGGAAAACTGCACCAAAGCTTTAGATTCTTTTGGCAGGCACCCACATGGTCTAGTAAGCCTATGATTAGGCGTGTGTTCACGCGAAACGCGTAAGGCATATCGCTTTCCCCTTTTTTGTCTTGTATGCATATTTATCCCTGTGGTCTCTTATTGGATCCTTTTTTATTAATACAATTTGGAGTCACATTTTTCACCTAAGTTGGCGTGCATACGTCTTTTGTTCGCTTTTTCTTTGGTCTAGTAAGACCCTGATCAGGTCTCTGCCATTGTGTTCCTGACTACCCTTCCCCAGTGATTACTCTGCATGTTTACTGCAGGTGTGGCAGCACTGATTATACAGACAATGAGTATATAAAGCTTTGTTTGATTTAGTCACTTCCTGTGCTGCTGGAATAGAATACATTGTGTGGACTGTAATAGATTTGCTCTTGTACACTGTAGGACCTATTAACAGTGCAACACATTGTCTGACGATTTTGACTGGGGATACGTTCAATACGTAATCTGCAGCCATCTTTTTTTTATTTACTATGCCCATGGTAGTCAGTTCTAATTCCTCTCTGGATGTGTCATTATTTCCGCTGATTTCTTTATTACTTAACCTATTTGCACACATTGATCAGTGATATATGGATATATACGTCAGAGTCACTATTTGTTTATTTGCATTATTCATGCCATTCACTTACATGATACTGCTACACTTTGTTTGTATATATGTGTATGGTGTATATTTTGTAACATGCGTATACAGTGCCATGGCGGTGGATTAGACAGTGTTACGTGACATCTTTTTACACTAAAAAGAATAAGATTAAGCGCACTAATTCACGGTATTTGAAATTGACATCTTTTTAGGTCTTTTAGGTTTTATTTTGCAGTTATGACACAGATTTTAGCCCTCCTGTTGTTTCCGTACCTGGTGTGAAAGTATCGCTACAATACCGACAGGTAGTATTTATAACGGGGGTTGTTGTTTACTAATATTTGGGCTTATGATGTAGCAGGAAACACTTCTAAAAAAAAAGATTCCCAAATGCATTTGTATGCAAAAAAAACCAAAACAAAAAACCGCTGCATTGTACAGGTTAGACATTACCCGACGCATCAATCATAGTTTGCGCCAAAGACATGGCTGCAGCTTTTGGTGTCTTGACAAGTCTGACATGTATGAATACACCTAAAAACTTGAGTTTGTTTGACGGGTGACAATACATGATTGACGCACCCACGAACCAATGATGGAGAACATCGGTTTGCTGACCGGTACTTCAGTTCCGTGAGATGAGAGTCCCCCAAATCTGTTTTTTTCGTGGGAAATAAATTTAAATATATTTTGAGTGGCCTCAGCTAGGAGTCTTTTATTTGATTAAAACTGTAGGCAGTTTGAGCCTCATGGGATCTGTAGTTACCAAACATCTGCAGTGTTTTATTACAGATGCAGTGCTTGATAGTTACTAACTAATGTGTAGAGAATAAGTAAACCTTTGACAAGTCATGGCTCCCTCTTGAGTTTACTGGGAGGCCCTGACCCTTCATTATTCTCCCCCCCCACCTCCCTCTTTTTTTTTTTTTTTAAGATATACTTCGTGTTTGAGAAAAAAATAATGGGTAAGAGCTTGGAGAAGAAGGAAGGGGCTGTGAGAGGGGGTCCTTGCCTTCCACGAAAGGCATCCTGCTAGAATTTCAATACAGAGCTTCTATATACGCCCCAAGCTCCATCTCAAAATCCAGAGATGGGAAGGAGGGGGGATATGGGTGAAAGAGAGGAAAGGGGGGTGGGAAACGCAGCGACACAAAAACAACCATTTCCTTTGAGAGAGACAGAGAGGAAACAAATTAACAGAATCCCATGCCAAAAATATTTATATCCGAAAAAAAAAAAAAATTACTTCCCATCAGCTGCTACCTCCCCTACCTCTCTCTCTGACTACAGTCCTCCACATACACACACACACACACGATTCAACTTGCACATCCTACAGCAGCAGCTGATTTCGGATAAACTTTTCTCTGTGCTTCTCGCATTTGGTTTCTTCCTCGAAGTCGCTAGAGAGGTTCTCTATTCCCCCCATCACATCTGGAAAGCGTAGCACCTCTGTTCTTTAAGTGACTGTAACAGACGCCCACTCTGGTTGTAAGCTCGATAGTGAACTGAGAGAGAGAGAGGCCACATCTGGAACCCATCTGTCTCCTTGGGGCGTGGGAAGAAGAGAGTCTGATTTCGGCTGTTCGTTGTGGGCTCTACGTTCGTTGGGGTCCAGACGGGAATGCTGCGGCATCCTGGAGTAGAGGAGGTAGAGGTCGCTTTACAAGAGTGCGGATAGAGTGGCGTTAAGGATACTGGTGGATTCCCCACTTTACATTGCCTCTTTCATGGGACATCCCAGCCAGCTGGCCTGGCGGTACTTTTCCTGGGGTGCAGTCAACTCTCAGAATGAGTGGAGATGTCCTCTAGCAGCCCCTGACCCTGTGCAGTGCAGCAGGGGTCCCGTCTGAGAAGCGGGAAGTTTGGAGGAGACGGGCAATGGGCATGCAGAGGTTGGTGGCGGTGGCTGTTGGAGTGGCTCTGGTATCACTGATTCTCAATAACGTGGCTGCCTTCACCCCAAATTGGGTGTACCAGACACTGGAAGAGGGACGCAAACGCAGTGTGGGACTGTGGAAGATGTGTTTGGCTGGAAGAGGGGTGTTGGGACCTAGCAGTCAGCCAGTGCAAGGGGAAGAAAGAGAATGCCACTCCATTGGCTGGGGGTCAGAGCCCTCTGGATTACAAGAATCTCGTAATACAGTCAAACGTGAGTATCTGAAGATCATGGTTACATAGAACAACATCTTGTTCCCACTAGGTATTATGTATCTTTTATTAATATGAGCAGAAGATGCGTTCTAGTTATAGTACAAAAGGTCTCCACTTGGAGAAGTTACTTCAACTGATCTACAATTTCCATTCACAATTAGACAATGAACTTCACAAACGCTCTGCCACTAACTCGCAAGTTGGCTGCTCTTCAATTATCCTAGTCTGGCTACAATAACTCTACATATTTACCCAAAGTACATTTATTAGACATGATTTTGAGGAGATTTTCTCTCTCCAGGCTCCATTTGTGCGAAATTTGGCCAACACAAATGGCTTTAATATTTAAAATTACAGGAGAAGGAAAAGGCTGTAAAATACTAATTTATTTCTAATACACTAGTACTTCTGCTCAAGACAGGTATATAGCGATCAGCCTATATGACAGGGATGGCTAACCTTTGGAACTGCAGCTATGGTGGACTGATGTGCAGCCTACATATGGCTGGCTTAGCATCATGGGAAATGTATTCCACAAGAGCTGCACTTCTAATGGGCATACCCACTGGCTATAACCAGAGGACCGTCCGAGAAATTCCACTTATCTCATGATCTCCAAAACGTTCTAAGCAGATAATATCGCACGTTTTGGTAAATGGAGAATAAAATAAAAATAATTTAAACCTTCACCCAGCTAGAAAACAAATCTCCGGTTTCACAGTTACTCTATAGATCCTTTTTTAGGAGAGGAAGCCCATGTAAGATCAATGTGGCAGCATTTCTTTTATTACTGGAGCAAATCTTAATGAAGGTGATGGAGCTGCTTCATCAATACAATGGGCTGATGTTTAATTTAATAAATGGCAGAAGAAGGAATAACAGCTCCGTTAAACAGTGGGCTCTTTCGATGAAGAAGAAATCTAGCGCCCAAGGGACCATCAATCAGCATAGGATAAGCAATGCATTACAGAATACATAGACACAGGGTTTCTATCGCTCCTGCAGAAGGATTCGGGTTCGGTTGAAAAATGACACAGCTTCTCTCCTATACATTGGGTTTAGTTTGTAAACAGATATTTTGGAGCAAAGTCCTCCTGGTGAGGTGTGGAAGGAGCCATTTAACTCTTGCTTGCCCTCACCCTGAAATTGGGAAAGGGGGGGGGGGGGGGGGGGGTTTGTGGGATTCCGCTACAACCCAGCAAGGAAAGGGTGAAGAGAAAACCTGTTTGACCTGCATGAGGTCACTGGTCATAAAAGATTCATCATCCACTTTCCTTCCCCCACCTCTGGTCCCCCCACAGGTCAAGCAACACATGCAGAAAGCAGGTTTTTTTCAGGCAGTTTGGGTCTGTTAGCGTAGAGAGAGAGAGAGAGAGAGAGAGAGAGAGAGCCGTGAGCGGATTTCAAATAAGTGAGGTCCAGGCAGCATGATGACTATTTGCTATTTGACAGCTTTCAATGAAATGAATTTGGCACAGCAGGAATGTTTTGTACACTCACAAGGCAGAAAATGAACCTAAAATGAATAACAAAATGGCAGTATAGCCTTCAGTGCTCTGCATACTATCAGTTCCTACCAGCAACTTGTGTTAAAAGTTATGTTAAAGTTAAGTATCAATGACTACATGTTCATTAAAGGACAGTATACGTTATTAGGTTATTCTACATTTTTATGCTAAGAGAGCATGTTTAATTAATACTGCCCCAGCGGTCATTCTACAACTCTAATGATGTCATCTGCTTGAGAAGCATCATGGGTAACGTAGTTCTTAATTGTTTTTAGAGTTGGGCTGCTAAACCCTGGTATAAATCATTTGCAGCCTTTTCTGACTAATCCAATGACGTCCTCTTGTTGCTGTACTACAACTCCTGTCACTATCAGCAACAACGTGCCATGAAAGAGCAGCACTTTGTAGCATGGGTTAGGTCATCAGTTAATGGGTGATGTAATCCAGCCCTACAGATAGGACACTGACATACGTAGAGATTTCCTTTGTTATACCCTGAAAATGTATACATTATACCTCCTAACGTTCCCGGCCTTAGCTGAACAGTCCTGATTTGGGTCCCGAGTTGCTCTAAAAACTGCACCATATTCTATCACCTGACCCCACCCAGACCGCATCTCCCATATGTCATTCTTCAGGGTCCGCAAATGCCGAGATGTTTCTTTTTTGAGTTTTTTGTCACCTTTTGTATGGGAATATTTACCATTGTGACATATTAAATAATAAATAGGTAGGTGTAATTATGTATTCCTTTGTGTCTCCCATTCCAGTGCAATTTGACATGATGAGGGCCTGCAACCTTATTGCCACGGTAGCCCTAACGGCTGGCCAGCTGATTTTCCTGATGGGCTTGTTGGAGCTACCCATTATTTCTCAGGACTCGCAATGGTGGGAGGAAGCCATCGCAGCTGTATTCCAATTGGCTAGTAAGTGGTCCTCTCAGTCTTCACCCCAGACATGACACATGTATGATCTGAGATCATTAGATAGATATCCAAACTGGAAAATCTTCATAGTGGTGAAAAAACCCTAACTATAAAAGAGTAATGCCAAAATTGTAACACTTGTCTTCTGGATTTAATCATGTTTTAAATGATCTTTCCACCATGCTTCATTTACAAGCCAGCACTAATTATGTGCTGGAGAAGCTAAGCACTAGGTGACTTGTTTCTTGTAGTCAGTCCAAGGGGAGTGGCCTGTCAATGACCCTGTCTTATTGGTCTATATGGGTGTGTTGGACTGTTCAGGGAGCACCTTCACAGGCCTTGTCCACAAGTGGACATGAGAGAAAGTAAGTGTCCTAGTGCTTGGTTGCTCCCCAACTAGATCAGTGATATTTTCTAGCCGTAAACCGTGATATCGCTCAATGGGCTCATACATCATCTGTAGAATCTGTCCAACCCTTGGGGGTCACAGGTTTATTTGCCAGCAGGGTTGACTCAGCTCTTCCGAGGTCGATAAAATGAGGACCTTTTAAATGGGTAATAGAGTCCAGGACGTAGTTGGAAACCAGAGAATATCTGAATGTAGCTTTCCTGGTTAAATACTTAACAAAACGAGACAGGGAATTTGTTGTAGGGTGCTTCCATTGAGATACCCAGAATAAGGAATACTGAATGTACTTCAATACATTTATGCAACACTTTTTTCTTACAATGGTCGACATTTAGCAAAAGAGGAAAAGGGAGCCGTTTCAAATACATTAATATACAATGCTACAACCTCATCTGAAATTCCATATATAGAAAAAAAAATAATGGTTCTTTAATATTGAGAGCAACATTGTGGTGGAATATGAGAGTATAATGATTCAGTGAAAGACGTGCAGAATTGTTTCCTTGATTTCACTTGCGTTTTAAAAAAGGAACTGCACCTTTAAGTAACTTCCTCAGTGCTTCTCTCTATTAAATATCCCCCTCCCGGTTCATATCCCAGGCTTTGAAGGCCCAGTTTGTATAACAGGTAGTAACAGGCATTTCCTCCTCCTGTATGGGGACATCCTGGCGCCCTCCAGTCTCTGTCCCTCTGCCCGGCGTACAGAGCAGACTACAGCACAAAAAAAAAAAAAAGGAAGCGAGGGGCAGTCTAAATATAGATATAGGGAGTGTGCAGGCCGCTGTATGCCAAGGAGAGACAAAACAACAAACAGGGAGAGCTTCCTTCCTATGAAAAACACACTGGAACCAAGCGACAGCACTGAGATACCAGCAGCGTATTAGAATGTAATATGAAGGCATGCACCAAATGCCTGAGATACCAGGAGTGTATTAGAATATAATATGTAGGCATGCACCAAATGCCTGAGATACCAGCGGAGTATTAGGATGTAATATGTAGGCATGCACCAAATGCCTGAGATACCAGCAGTGTATTAGAATCTAATATGTAGGCATGCACCAAATGCCTGAGATATCAGCAGCATATTAGAATCTAATATGTAGGCATGCACCAAATGCCTGAGATACCAGCAGCATATTAGAATGTAATATGTAGGCATGCACCAAATGCCTGAGATACCAGCAGCGTATTAGAATGTAATATGTAGGCATGCACCAAATGCCTGAGATACCAGCGGCGTTTTAGAATGTAATATGTAGGCATGCACCAAATGCCTGAGATACCAGCAGCGTATTAGAATGTAATATGTAGGCATGCACCAAATGTATGAGATACCAGCAGCGTATTAGGATGTAATATGTAGGCATGCACCAAATGCCTGAGATACCAGCAGCGTATTAGAATCTAATATGTAGGCATGCACCAAATGCCTGAGATACCCGCGGCGTATTAGAATGTAATATGTAGGCATGCACCAAATGTATGAGATACCAGCAGCGTATTAGAATGTAATATGAAGGCATGCACCAAATGCCTGAGATACCAGCAGCGTATTAGAATCTAATATGTAGGCACGCACCAAATGCCTGAGATTCCAGCAGCATATTAGAATCTAATATGTAGGCATGCACCAAATGTATGAGATACCAGCGGCGTATTAGAATGTAATATGTAGGCATGCACCAAATGCCTGAGATACCAGCAGCGTATTAGAATCTAATATGTAGGCATGCACCAAATGCCTGAGATACTAGCAGCATATTAGAATCTAATATGTAGGCATGCACCAAATGCCTGAGATACCAGCGGAGTATTAGGATGTAATATGTAGGCATGCACCAAATGCCTGAGATACCAGCGGAGTATTAGGATGTAATATGTAGGCATGCACCAAATGCCTGAGATACCAGCAGCGTATTAGAATGTAATATGTAGGCATGCACCAAATGCCTGAGATACCATCAGCGTATTAGAATGTAACATGTAGGCATGCACCAAATGCCTGAGATACCATCAGCGTATTAGAATGTAATATGTAGGCATGCACCAAATGCCTGCCTGAGATACCAGCAGCATATTAGAATATAATATGTAGGCATGCACCAAATGCCTGAGATACCAGCAGCGTATTAGAATATAATATGTAGGCATGCACCAAATGCCTGAGATACCAGCAGTGTATTAGAATGTAACATGTAGGCATGCACCAAATGCCTGAGATACCAGCAGCATATTAGAATGTAATATGTAGGCATGCACCAAATGCCTGAGATACCAGCAGTGTATTAGAATCTAATATCTAGGCATGCACCAAATGCCTGAGATACCAGCAGTGTATTAGAATCTAATATGTAGGCATGCACCAAATGCCTCAGATAGAAAAGTATTAGAATAATACTGCTTTTATCATCTTGATTGTGCTAGCAGAATTGCAAGTAAATGCATAAAATCAATGTGTCTATGCCTTGATATGCAAATTAACTACTTTTAATAGAATATATGTAATAAATAAATAAATAAAAAAAGACACTTTTTGCCTTCAGTATAGTCTCAGTTCAATACACATTTATTTTCTTTCGATAAATAATGTACGAATTGGATCGCCTTTATTCAGACCTTCCTATAGTAATATGAAGACACATTCCTGTACAAACACTGCTTAGAGTCCTGTGGGTTTATATCTACTAAACTGTCGGTTTAAAACTACAGAGATAGTTATATCTACTGCATCTCAGCTGAACATGACTAGGAGTTTTCACAATATTGTGTGCACCAAAGTCACTGATGGGAAACCTTGTCAGTGCAGCTGTTGTGATCTAGGTTTTCCCATGATGCTCAGCTTGGAAGGTTGCTCACCACGGAAGGGGACTGTACCTCGTGGCCGCTTCATCGTGGGGAGGTCAGTTTTAGGGGGTGCACGTTCGTTTTAGGGTTAGTGTTAGAGTATTATGGTTAGTACTACAGTATTAGGGTTAGCATTACAGTATTAGGGTTAGCATTACAGTATTAGGGTTAGCATTACAGTATTACTGTTAGTATTACAGTATTAGGGTTAGCGTTACAGTATTAGGGTTAGCGTTACAGTATTAGGGTTAGCGTTACAGTATTAGGGTTAGCGTTACAGTATTAGGGTTAGCGTTACAGTATTAGGGTTAGCGTTACAGTATTAGGGTTAGCGTTACAGTATTAGGGTTAGCGTTACAGTATTAGGGTTAGCGTTACAGTATTAGGGTTAGCGTTAGAGTATTAGGGTTAGCGTTAGAGTATTAGGGTTAGCGTTAGAGTATTAGGGTTAGCATTACAGTATTAGGGTTAGTATTACAGTATTAGAGTTAGGGTTTAGGCGTCAGCGTTAGGGGTTAGTTTTAGGGTTACTTTATTAGCGGTGGTTAGTATTGGTCAGCACAGTGCTGTAACTGGTGAAACGGCCGAGGTGTCCAGTCCTAGACTTACGAATCATGAGAAATGTAGTCCATAACAGTTTAACCATCCCTGACTTTTCCATCCCTAACACTAAGTCCTCTTCAATGTGGACTAAACTCCAGTGACCTGTGATTTCATACCAGGATATTACAGGATTGAGTAAGAGAGGTAACCTTATTTTGTTTACTCTTCTTTTGCAGGTTTTGTCTTGGTGATAGGACTGGTGACCTTTTACCGGATTGGTCCATACACCCACTTATCCTGGTCTTGTTACTTGGACATTGGTGCTTGCCTGTTGGCGACTCTGGCCGCTGCTATCCTGATATGGAACATTCTCCATCGGCGGGAAGACTGCATGGCGCCTCGAGTCATCGTCATTAGCCGTACTCTCACGGCTCGCTTCCGTCGTGGCTTGGACAATGACTATGTGGAGTCGCCATGCTGAGAGTGGATAGGGTATGGCAGATACTGTCCATAGACAAGCTGTCGTCATGACAAAGCAGTGTGTCTAGTCCAGCAAGGGAAACCACGGTGAGTCAGATGTCCATGGGACAAAGAGAAAAACCCACAACACCATAAATATTAAAATGTATAAATATATATTGTGCCGTTTTGACTGCGATGGAGGACAATTAAAAGCTGCCTTGGTGGACTGTTCCATGGTTCTCAGACTCTTCGACGGGGTGGAACCAAATGACCTCAAAATGGCAATCTTATATTCCACATCCGAGCATAGAGTCTTATTAAATAGCATATGGAAAGAGATTGGCAAGAAAATGACCAACATGTTGAGATATCTACATTGTTTCTGGCCATATGGATTACAATTATGGATGCCTTGAGGTCTTCCACGGTCATGTTGGGTACTTGGGAGGTTGACCAGTTCAATTAAGGATCCATTTAAACAAGGGTTATGTATAACTCCACTGTTGAAGAGTCTTTGAAGATACTGAAGAGGTTTAAATGGAAAATTGGCAAGAGCAGACTATAGAGAATGCCTGGCTGAAGAGTTCATCCCTACATTAAGCAACTATCCCTGCTTCCATGTGTGGCACTTGACTTCTCTATCACCTAAAGTGGGCTGCTGACGGCACCAAAAGTGGTCTAATCCTGGGACCATTCCATTGGTTTCCTAGGTGATTGCACCACTTTTAGAATGGGTTAAAAAAAAAAAAACTATTTAATTTTTTGAAAACAAAACATGAGAAATAGGCAGTTTTATGCACTAATAAAACTAATACATATAATCTGGTTTGTAGAGAGGACCACTTTAAGAAAAAAAAAGTCAATAGCCCTTGAATTATTTTTAAAAGGACTTCATCCCTTAAACAGCATTTACAATGGTAAAATAGATCATACAAACTATAGACCTTATTGGCAGAATCGAGAGTCGATGAGAAAATGTTTTTTTGTGTGTTTTTTTTTTACATGCGTCTCCCCTTTATGACATCAGCATGCAACAACATATGCAAAAGAATAATTAATTTGTAAGCAGATGTTCACTCTTTGTATCTACATATATGCTGCCAGCATAATATATAAATCATTTTATTCTGTACATTCCCAGTGCAAACTCAGTCTTATGGGATGGGGTCCCTTTAAGTTTTCCCACATAACTGAGGTTTCACTAAAAAAAAATTTAAATAAATCTATACACCTAGAATGACAATCACCAACTTTATAACCATTACTGTATATGAATCTTGATAACAACATATTTTAATTTTTTGCATTGTTATTATTATTATTATTATTTATCACTGTTTTTGTAAATCTGAATTTAATGAACCAGTAAAACAAACTCTATATGTTTAGATTTTTTTTTCTTATTGTTCTTTGTGCTTTTCTCTTTTACACGGCCGGATACGATCAAGTCACTTGTAACGAAATAATTCAGCATTTAAACTTTTATCAACAGGGGAATGTCTGTCTCATGTCTACCTTAGTATAGCTTGGAGGAAAGATGTAACAGGGCGGATTTGATACAAACATTAAATACATAAAGGGAATCAACACAGTAAAGGAAGAGAGTATATTTAAAAGAAGAAAAACTACCACAACTAGAGGACATAGTCTTAAATTAGAGGGGCAACGATTTAAATGTAATATCAGGAAGTATTACTTTACTGAGAGGGTAGTGGATGTATGGAATAGCCTTCCAGCGGAAGTGGTAGAGGTTAATACAGTGAAGGAGTTTAAGCATTCGTGGGATAGGCACAAGGCTATCCTAGATATAAGATAAGGACAGGGACTAATAAAAGGTATTTAGAAATTCCCCCTTTAATGAATACAGTATTAAAGGGACAGTCTAGTCACCTGTTTGACTTTGGTGCAACTTGTAAGCACCAAAGGGTGAAACTAAACTGTCACGGTTTGTTTTCATTTTCTCTGGTAATTTCTGGTTTTTATTACCTTCTCAAGTGCTCCCCTAGTGTTAGAGCTGCAGACTGCAGCCATTGCGGCCGCATCTAGCCTTCACATGCGCATTGGACTTTACTCCCAGCTCTGCCTTCCGTATATTGACATTCTCTGATTGGCTAGGGGAGAGAGGGGGCGTGTGAACGAGCAAAGGCTCATCATGGATACCAGGGAAATATTTAGAGCAGAGGCTAAATTAAAAAAGACCAGTTTCAAACACAGAAGAAGAATGCAGCTACTCAGGAACACTGCAGGGGCAGAGAGGGACAGAGGGGAATGATCACGACTGAGAGGCTGTGCAGGAGATTTATAACCAAGATAAAATGTCATTACAGCGCTGCGAGAACAAAATAAATCAGCAATGAGTGAGACACGCGGGGAGGAAGTGAAACTAGCAGAATGAGAATCATGCACAGTAATTACAATGCTTAGGTGATACAGGCCCTTTAATAGCCATGTTGTTTGTCACTGCATCAGACTCCCTTGAAAGCATTGCTTTCTTTAAGGAGTGTGTTCCTAGGTCATTTCCTCCTGGATACAGAGGGGAAACCCACAAATGCTGCCATCAGCATAACTTAAGCTTCCTTGTAAATATGACCTCGGCACTCTGCGTACTTCCGAAAGATCCAGCGGATTGGTTATCAAATGCAAACTGTTTGCCAGACTGAGTGTGGATGCTGGCCTCTTGCAAAGCAGTGTTAAGAGGAAATGATTATTAAAAAGAAATCACAGAGCGTTGCTGTGTTCCTGCCTGAACCTACGGGCTGCCAACATGGGACAGGTCTGTCGCTACTGGTGTAAGTTCAATACAGGGCTTGACAGATATGTGTAAGGTTCAATAAGACCAGTTTAGGAGCCAGGGATCTAATACTTCATTAGTGTTCATTGTAAAACAAATAAAAAATGTTAAGAGGCAGCAATAGGGATTTTAGAAGCCAGGTCTCCCCTGGTTTATAGGGGGGGGGGGGGGGGGGGGGTACTACAGGGGATAAGGCAGCTCAGGCAAGCATCTTCTTGTAACCAGAGCTGCACGGAATCTCCATATAGAGGAATCAGTCCTGTTGTACTTGGGGGGGGGGGGGGGGGGGGGATCTGTCTGTGCCCTTCTGTTATCGGGCCTGTAGATAGGACTTGTCCCCTAGTCTAAAGCTGCCTCTGGTCACCAATAACTGTTACACTCCTTTTTCCAGATTTCCGGTTCTCTTTACTTAGTGGGAAAGGTAGAACATGGACCAGAGGGGCTCACGTATAGAAAGGGCATAAAAGCAATCTAATTAATTGTGTTGGATATAATGATAAGTGCGACAAGCTGTGTTGTTGTAAAAGAGATCTGTGATTTGAGACACGCACACTCTGTTGTAGTAACTCTTCCTGACATTTCCTAATAACGAGTCAGTTGTTATCTTCAGAGCATAACCTTGTGTTCCAGCACATCCGCAAGGGCCAACACTTGTAAAGAACAGTAACTAAGGAAGAGCTTCGACTTCAAGGGTAATAAACATCGAGGTTGGAGACACTAATTCATGCCATATGCAGTTATATATATATACACACAGAAAGATGTGTCCATATAGGCACCAAACACTGGTGGAGAAAAATAGTAAGCAGGGTCAGTAATTTTTTTATGTTTTTTTTTTACAGAACAGACAGTTCTGGGACCGCCTACTTCCTGTTTATCAGGACGACCCGCCTACTTCCTGTTTAGCAGGTCAAACCGCCTACTTCCTGTTTAGCAGGTCAAACCGCCTACTTCCTGTTTAGCAAGTTAAACCGCCTACTTCCTGTTTAGCAAGTCAAACCACCTACTTTCTGATTAGTATTGCGCGGCTCTTCAGCGACAAATACCGCCATTGGACCCATCCACATTCATGGATTACGCTCCTCAGTCTCATTTTGTGTTTCATCGCATTCACAAACCCTACAATTCAACTTTTACTATTAATTTATGCATTTAATGTTAATAATTTGATTCACCAGTTTGAGGTGTAAATAGGTCAATATATTGGTTCAATTTTTAATTAGATAATTTTAAATATTTAAAGAGACAATAAAAAAAAATATATTTTTTTTTTTATAACCCAAAATGGCTTCGATAACCACAGAATGACACTTTCTCATCTGTGTTTAAGCCAATCTGCTGGAAAGAGATATTAAGGCTTTGATTTAAACCACCTGAATCCTAGCTCTGCAGTTGGACTGTTTGACTAATGAAAGTCTGCTGGGGTAGGACTGAACAAATTCTCATTTAAAGGACAACTGTCAGCAAAAAAAATTAAAAGATGAATTAAAAGATTGCATCAAGTGTAGGCATTTTTAATAGAAATGCCTTCAAGAAAGTGTTTGGAATCTTGGGTCATATGATCTGACCCAAGATGTCTGCCCCCTGATAACGCTATAAAAGTAAAGATGGCTCACAATAAGGTACTTTATTTATATCCTTTCATTAAATCATTTCTAGTTAATATGTCTAAACCTGATGCAAACTTTCAATTAAACATAAGTTGTCCTTTAAATAATCCAACACAGAGTGGTGTATGAGCTTCATGGTACTTCCCCCTCTGTTCTTAATCTAGCCAATTATAAAATTCAATCATGACAATGGTGGAGTTTGCTTCGCTAATGAAGGTATCAAGAAAGCTAGACGTACCTTTTGATGAGCTTGATAGATTTAAAGGCTTCATCCATGTTTCCTACAGTGAGGTAGAAGCTGAAGTTAAGCATGGCGCTTCGTGTGTTCTTGTCACACTCTTCAAGCCCGATAAAGTCTCTCAAGGGTCTTTTTGACACCATCTGGGGGATTTTCGGTGTCCCACCTTCTACCTCAACAGGCTTATCCTCCCCAGGCTGTCAGAGTTTAATAAAAAATAAAAAAAGTAAATTAAGTACATAGTATGTAAATTGAGGCAACAATACTAAGTTTGTCATTTATTTATTTTTTTTTACTTATTTGCTCCTGGTTCAAATTACCACGCTGATGTGTTCTCTTTAAAATAGATGTATTAGTAAATGCTAGGATACAAAAAAAAGGGTAAGTGCACTCCACTCTCTGGATTCAATGCAAAAAAAGGTGCTTTATTCAGTAGTAGCAAACAGGAAAAAAAAAAAAAGCACCTTTTTTTGCATTGAATCCGGAGAGTGGAGTGCACTTACCCTTTTTTTTGTATCCATTTGATCTCGTCCTCACTCACGAGTAGGAGCACCTGCCCTCCAGATTTTCAAAGGCTGTGAGTAGAGCCGGTGCTGGCTTCTTTTTCAAAACTGATTAGTAAATTCTAGACCTCAGAGAAATGTTTAAAGAGACACCATCTATAGTGTTTCTATCGCAGAAGCCCAAGTGTCTAGTACATATGTAGTATTTATTTACTATTCTCGTACTTACTGGAAGCATAAGCAATAAAAGTTCAATCAAATTCATGAAAGGATATTTTATTTAAAAAAAAATTATAAGTGAATTCTTCAAATCACAAAATGGTGATATTGGCAACCCACAGCTTAGGGCAATAACGAGTTGGGTTCTGTGGGCTGCCGACATCAACACTTGGGGAGCCAGAGGGTGCACATAAATATGGTTCAGTTCCATCTTGGAATTGTATTGGTTGACGTCAAGTAATTGGGATGACAGTTGGATGACTTTCATTTAAAAACCGCAGAAGGAAGTGGAATATTCAAGTCAACAATTTAATTGCCTCAGGAAGTACTATAGCTACAGCTGTCGTATTAGAACCAGCCTTTTGCCTTCCTGTAGGTCAATATACTCTTCTGAAAATAGTAAAATGGTGGAAAATCCCTTTTTCTTTTTAGATTTTTTCGGTTTTGTTTGAAATGTAGTTTGTGACAGTTTGTTACAATACAGCTGTGTATGAAATACAGATGCATACTTACAACAGGCTGATAGTCACAGCCCCTCCGAAATAACAACTGAAGGCATATGGCAAAATAAACAAAATGAATGAAAAATCAAAAAGACAAAACAATTGTGCACATGCAAAGCAGAGTATAAACACAAGCAGCATAAACGAAAAGAACAAAGACGGACGGATGGCAGTAAATCTAATAAAGGACATATTATGATAGGCTAACGGTCACACATAATGACTGTACACGTGTGAACACATGCAGTAAACTATAGAAAAAGTAGTGTTGTTTGCTGTACTCTCTATGTCTCAGCTCAATAAATATCCTATGCTGTATTATTAACCTTTAACAAAAATAACCCAGCTGTGACAGCGCTTGTGGATGTGAATGTAAATGGCAAACGGGAACCAAAAGCTGCAGAGAAGAAGCTGGAAAAGCAATGGAGGGAATCTCTGCCTGACTTATCCCATTAGTAGCACATAGTGAATGATGTATAATTACTCCCGCACTGCAAAGAGAGAGATATAAAAAAGCTTTAATCAGCGTTTTGTTTATATATGTATAAGGCGATTGCGCCTTTTTATAAATCTCAACACTTTGAAGTACGGGAGAGAGAGACGTCCGCCAAACATTACCAATGGACGTAGCACAGACTACCGAAATGTGCTGGGAGTCTGCTTTATACATTGGCACACACAACGATATCGCCATTAATCTGCGATTACCTACGTGTGCGCTGTGTTTATACATGACCTCCATAGCGTATTAACAAAGAGGACTGGCCGAGACACAGACATTAATATACATATATCAAGCAGAAACAATTAAATGTCAAGAACAGGCCGGCAAACTAATTTCCTGTACTACATCAAATTCCGCGTTGAACTACACATGCTCAGTGCTTCCCTCAATGAAAATAATAGAGGACGCAGAAGTCGTCGTCCGTGAGTGTGACGTCACTTGCATCCCATATGCGCACACACACAGTGCCTATGTTTGACCCCCCAGCACTCCTAATGTGTATGTGTGCAAATGGTGTTGGGGGAGCCCCCACGTGGTACTCTTCCGATTGGCACTTAAGAGGTACTCATTATGGTCTTTTAAGATACTGCCCTCTAGGCTGATGAGATTTAAAAACATGTCTGTAGACTGACTGGTCCCTGTTCTCTGCTCCTAAACTAAAAACATGCGTGAGGGTGTGGGGTGGTCATATATCAGTATGTGGGCCACCCACAGCAGCAGAATGCTGACCTTCCTTGTGAAGTAGTAGTGTGGGACTTCAATGCCGAGAAGGGATTGGAGAGAAGCAGGCCTCGGGAAGCTATCTTGAAGCAATAGTCCATGTTCCTGGGTGCTGAAGAATGACATGACCAACACATCCTCCTGTAATCAAAGCACAAATCTCTCACAATGATGGAAACATGCTTAAAGGGACACTCCCACCAAAAAATGAAAAGGGTTTATTTTTCTACTTTGCATTGTTGATTTCAAATATATCTTTTTATTTTATGAAAATTTTATTTTATGAAATATGTTACAAAACAAGCGTGACTGGGCTTTTGAGTGTGACTTTACAGCACTAGTATCTCACTTTGGGGTTGGGGACACAGAATGCAGTCTATAAGTCAGAATTCTGATCACAGACTTGCATTGAATAAGAGGGTAATGTAACAATTACATCACAAGGGGGCGGAGTTTTGATCCTGTTTCATCATGTCAATCTCCTCTCTTTGTGTTGGAAGGCAGGTAAAAAAAAGTGTACACAGCCACCTAGTCCTGCCCACTATACACAGGAGCCAGTAAGAAAGCAGGAATGCATCTTATGACATCATCATACAGGCTTTGGCCACAGTTGTAAAGTAAGACTGGCTGGAGGATTTTGGAGACTGTTGCATCATGGGTAAAATTCTCAAAATGGAAGCTGGAGATAAACACCTACATTTATTTTTACTTTTTTTTTTTTAAATATTTTATTTAGGTAAATTGTAAATCAGTACAATACAATCTTAGTATTATTCAATTGCAATTATTTTTACTTTTAAATACAATTCACTCAAACGTAGAAAAAAGCAAACCAGTGGCATATGTAAACATATGTCTTATTTATGTGTTTGTTTTAAATGCACAGGAAATCTAGTTACATCTTCTGTAAGTTGTAATGTCCCTTTAAAGAAGCTAACAGTCCAGTTGTCTGACACCCCTGATCTAAACATTAATCAGGGACTAATCTACTAACTCTTAGCGCTTGTAACATGTGCCATACCTTCCCGTGAAAGACCTGGTCCGCATGGTGCTTGAGAGTGGTCTTGGTGGATTTTGGAACTGCCAGTACGGCCTCACATACAATAAGCCGAGGTTCACTCTGGTCCCAGAAGTGATTGATTGGTATTCTGTCTAGTAGCTTGGTGTCTTCTGTGACATTACTGTTGGGATAGTAAGGCATTTATAAAAACATATCATCAAATAGAAACGTCAGAATGTATCCAGTGTACTGCTGGAGACATATTGGTTAGTAAACACCTGCCTGATTAAAAAGGCTTCCCACATGGAGCTAGAGCTCAGCTGTATTGGAGAATTTGTCCAACTCGGCTACTTTGGCCTGAAGTTTGAAATACCCTGCAATTCTCTCCTTATTGAGTAGAATCTTAGAACTTTTGGTGGCCCTTGTTACAGACTACGCACCCCATTGATCCAGCTTGTGTTGTACAAGAACAGCATTAAAATAGAAGCGTACAGAATGGTTCGCACATAAGGTATAAGAAAAAGCAGGAAACTTACATATCCAAATCCTGGTTAGATCGGACTTCTGCTTCCTCTGCCTGTCCATTACAGAAGTCAAAAAACGTAACCGTGTCCAGTTCAACATCATAGAAATACATTTTGGAGTCCAGATGACCGTCGGCCTAGAGAGATAATTGCTACTAGGTCAACATTTCAATAAT
Source organism: Pelodytes ibericus (assembly GCA_036172795.1). Classification (NCBI taxonomy): domain Eukaryota; kingdom Metazoa; phylum Chordata; class Amphibia; order Anura; family Pelodytidae; genus Pelodytes; species Pelodytes ibericus. The sequence continues at coordinate 12,612,566 of CM069860.1, read as the reverse complement.
TGAGCACCACCTAGTGGTAATTAATAGACACAACAACTGGAGAGTTTTGCAAAGACAGGATTTATAAACATTACATTAACAATAATTTCACTAGCACCAATAATTTACATAGTGCTTGGTACGGAGCAGAGAGGAACACTACATACTATGTTGATAAACAGAGACAGACTGATACATGAGGTAGAGATCCCTGTTCACAAGCTTACAATCTAGAGTGATGGGCACAGAAGACATTGGGAGTGAAAAGGTCAGGGGGGGAGGTCGTGATAGTAAAAGTATTTGGGAACATTGAGAGCTAGGTGGGTTTGGCTAGAGGATAATTCATGTGTTTTCTAAATGGATGACTTGCAAGCTTCCTTATTTTGAACAGTATTTGGGGACAGTGAGAACTAGGTGGGTTTAGCCAGAGGTTAATGAATGTGTGTTCTAGCAGGATGAGTGGTAAGCTTCCTTAAAGAGCTGCGTTTTGAGGGACTTTTCAATATAGAAAGTTAGGAAGAGAACTGGATGCTGTGCGGAAGGAAGTTCACACCTACTTGGCACGTCCTGTGTGAATCAAGCGGTTTTCGCGATTAACGAACGCGAAAACCGCTTTAACGGTGCTGGTCTATTGCCTCGATGTGGAGGCAATAGCCAGCACTGAAATTTCTATTTTGGGTCACCCACGGAGCATGCTGCTCCGTCAATATGGCTAAGCCCTCTGCCCGTCTGAGCTTCGGAAGTGAAAGTAACATCACTTCCATCGCTCTGAATATGCTACTTGACTAGTGGTAGTTAAGTAGCATTGCAATGGAAAATATTTAAAATACATATTTAATTAATTAAAAACAGGTTATATAGATAGATTAGCCTATAGGGTTAAAATTAAATAATTTTTAGCATAAGGGATAGGGTTAAAATTAAAAAATATTAAGGGATATAATAAGGATTAGAGTTGGGGTTAAATTTAGTGTTAGGGTTAAATTTTGGGTTCGGGTTGGGGTCAAAAGGTCAATATAGGGAAAAACCAAAAAACACTATTTTTGGTTTTTGCCCCATAACTGGCAAAAAAATACCGAAAAATATGGAAACATGCATATTTTTGAACTCGGGACAACATTTAGAAACTATTTAGACGGGGTCTTATTTAATGATTTTATTTGTGTAAATTATATTTTAGGTCAAAGTTAGAAAAAGTGGGTTTTTTTTAATTTTTCATCATATTTTATGATTTTTTTTGTAGTAAATTATAAGATATGATGAAAATAATGGAATCTAATGAAAGCCCTTCTTATGACGATAAAAACAACATGTGGGTACTGTATGTGAGAAAGAAAAAAATTACAGCTAAACACAAACACCCTAGAAATATCAAAACAGCCATTGTCACCAAATGAAAGTCAAGGTGAAAATGTCTTGTCACTAAAGGGTTAAAGAGTAAGGGGACAGCAGTAGTGTATCTTCCACAGGACAAACAAAGCACTGGCCTAGGGCGGCACTTTGCCAGAGAGTGTTAAAGCACACTACTGGTGCTTCAAACATTTCCATTCCTTCCCCCACCGTTCAGAAAGCTTTAGCTCTTTCCAATTAATCAGGGTGATGGGGGCATGTAATGGACGTGGTGGGGGTATGTAATGAGGGTGATGGTGGCTTGTAATGGGGGTGATGGGGTATTTAGTTTGTATGCAATGTGGGTGATGGGGGCATGTACTGGGCTGATGAGGCATTTAATGTGTGGGTGATGGGGCATGTCGTGGGTGTGCAACGTGGGTGATGGAGCATGTCGTAGGTGTGCAAAGTGGGTGATGGGGCATGTCGTATGTGTGCAGGGTGGGTGGGGGGTTTCCAGAATTTTGTCTGCCTAGGGCAGCACAAAACCTAGATATACCACTGGGAGGAAGTGTGACTAAAGTCTCGCAGATGCGAGTGGGAACTTGTCTTATATTTCCCTCATATAAAGTGCACTGCTTGGGCAATAACAAAAGCACAATCCAACTTGAACACTACGATCCAGGGTAAGGGGTCGAAAAGAAGTAAAATGTTCTCATGCTCATAAATGTCATCACTTTTTTTTACCACTTTTTAGTTTTAAAATAAAAAGTGCCAGTTTTGCTCTGAAGACTAGTAATTCAGCTTCCAATCAGTACAGACTCCTGGAAAGAGACTGAAATAATGGAGTCTTGCTTACCCTGTTTGCGAGGATGCTGATTTTGCTGCCATTGGCATTACACTTCACAGACACAATGCTTTCCAGCCCTGGTACCAGGTCGCAGAGGTTTTTGCAGTTGCTGTGGGATTTGGCCTCTCTTTGGATAAAGAGGAGACATAGAGATTAAATCCCGACTCCTACTGCCTAGATTTACCTCAGTCACTGACGAAACTCTCCAACAGGACACTCGCTTTGTTAAGTGTTTAACCTCTACACTATTCAGCCTTTTTGTGCATAAGAATACTAGTATTCCTTATCAATCACTAAAAAAAACATTAATGCATATTTATATTTCAAATAATGTGCATTTATTCATCCAGTTCTTTGGGGGGGGTTTTAAGGCTGGGGTGAACCTCTCTTGAGCAGTTCATCTTTTGCATTCTGTCTGCAGTCAGCGAATGCTATAGTGTATTACCTTCGTGAGAGGTCAAAGACCTTGAAGTGAGCAGTGTCTGTGGCCACCACCAGGAAGCTCCCACAAATGTCCAGCATGCACGGGTTACCCTCGGATTTGGAGAAGGGCAGCAGCTGCTTCACAGTCCCCTGAATTAAAAAGGAGTGATAAGATTACAGGAAAGAGGTAGGAGCACATCTGAACACTGCCAGTTTGTAATAGACAGGCCTCAGCACATGATCTGAACACTGCCAGTTTGTTATAGACAGGCCTCAGCACATGATCTGAACACTGCCAGTTTGTAATAGACAGGCCTCAGCACATGATCTGAACACTGCTAGTTTGTAATAGACAGGCCTCAGCACATTATCTGAACACTGCCAGTTTGTTATAGACAGGCCTCAGCACATGATCTGAACACTGCTAGTTTGTAATAGACAGGCCTCAGCACATGATCTGAACACTTCTAGTTTGTAATAGACAGACCTCAGCACATGATCTGAACACTGCCAGTTTGTAATAGACAGGCCTCAGCACATGATCTGAACACTGCCAGTTTGTTATAGACAGGCCTCAGCACATGATCTGAACACTGTCAGTTTGTAATAGACAGGCCTCAGCACATTATCTGAACACTGCCAGTTTGTTATAGACAGGCCTCAGCACATGATCTGAACACTGCCAGTTTGTTCTAGACAGGCCTCAGCACATGATCTGAACACTGCCAGTTTGTTATAGACAGGCCTCAGCACATGATCTGAACACTGCCAGTTTGTAATAGACAGGCCTCAGCACATTATCTGAACACTGCCAGTTTGTTATAGACAGGCCTCAGCACATGATCTGAACACTGCCAGTTTGTTATAGACAGGCCTCAGAACATGATCTGAACACTGCAGGTTTGTAATAGACAGACCTCAGCACATGATCTGAACACTGCCAGTTTGTAATAGACAGACTTCAGCACATGATCTGAACACTGCCAGTTTGTTATAGACAGGCCTCAGCACATGATCTGAACACTGCTAGTTTGTTCTAGACAGGCCTCAGCACATGATCTGAACACTGCCAGTTTGTTATAGACAGGCCTCAGCACATGATCTGAACACTGCCAGTTTGTTATAGACAGGCCTCAGCACATGATCTGAACACTGCCAGTTTGTTATAGACAGGCCTCAGAACATGATCTGAACACTGCCAGTTTGTAATAGACAGGCCTCAGCACATGATCTGAACACTGCCAGTTTGTAATAGACAGGCCTCAGCACATGATCTGAACACTGCCAGTTTGTAATAGACAGGCCTCAGCACATGATCTGAACACTGCTAGTTTGTAATAGACAGGCCTCAGCACATGATCTGAACACTGCCAGTTTGTAATAGACAGGCCTCAGCACATGATCTGAACACTGCCAGTTTGTAATAGACAGGCCTCAGCACATGATCTGAACACTGCCAGTTTGTTATAGACAGGCCTCAGCACATGATCTGAACACTGCCAGTTTGTTATAGACAGGCCTCAGCACATGATCTGAACACTGCTAGTTTGTAATAGACAGGCCTCAGCACATGATCTGAACACTGCCAGTTTGTAATAGACAGACCTCAGCACATGATCTGAACATGGCCAGTTTGTTATAGACAGGCTTCAGAACATGATCTGAACACTGCCAGTTTGTAATAGACAACAATACCTGGTTTGCCTGTCTTTGTTTCCCCATTGTATGGCGATAAGAATTGTAATTTATAACTAAAAGACTATATCAAAGGATGATGCAATAATAACACATGGGTAACCTGTAAATTCTGAAACAGGACTTGAAGAGTAAAAAACCTAAAATGTAACTTATAATAGGAATGTAAATAAAATTGAATATAAGAAAAAAATACATAGAAAACACTACCCCATCCACATTAACAACAGTGGGGTACATGTATAAAAAAAAATTCTCCACTGTAGTGTCGGTAGAGGCACAAAAAGGTCCAATCCCAGTTTGTTATCTCTCCTCTGCCAAACCTGGTTCAGCGGATATTCCCCAGGCTCTGCTTTTCAGCAAATGATTATTTATACATTGGCTGTGCCGGAGCAATGAGTGCCATATGTGTGTGCCACATTTATACATGATCCCCCAATGTGCTCAATGTAAAATGCCCTTTGATTGGTGGGTAGTCCATTCCAAATGAACAAACAGGAAGGGGAAATTGTATTACTAAAATAATAAACTTTTTTTTTTTAACGTAATTTTCTTTAAATGTATAAAAACAACATTTCCCAGTATTGTCTCATGAATAGCTGGCTGTTGGACTTGCCTGCAGAGTGCGGATCTGGACACGGTTTGGTTCTATGGTGTAAATATTCTCTTCGTGCATTGCGAGCACTGGAGAGTCACTCGAAAAGGAACCTTGGCCCAAAGAAGAAAAATGACATTGAATATAGACAAAACTAAAAATGACACCAGACTACAGCCTATTTATAAAGGAACAGTGTGATGGAATTAAATAATTAAATCAAACCCATAACAAGTTGATCTAAAAACAGAATACGAGATGAAGTCACATGGACCCTGATTTGAGAAACACCGCAAAAAAAAAAACAATCCACTAAATGGTTACAAAAGTCGTGTACACTTGAGTGGGAAAAAAAAGTTAAATGTAAAAAAAAAAAAAAACTGGAGCAAAAAACCCCACAAAGAATGATAAAATAAAAAAATCTTGAATACGAACAAATAATACTTAGACTTGAACCACAAAGTATATCCATATTTTTCAAGATTTTTTTATTTTACTATTCTTTGTGTATTTTCCTATATTACATTTTTTTTCTCAGCACTCCAGTTTATCTTTTATTCTGTATTTTACATGAGGTTATGATAAGGTATTATTTGTTCTAATACCGTAGCGTCGTCACAATCACAACAGTTCTATCCGTAAATGTAAACCAGCAAAAAAAACCTGTGATCAAGTTTAGCGAGAACCAGGGCACCCGATACAGCAAGATTGATGCAATAAATAACCTAATGAAAGAACACATATTGTGCTTATCAAGCAGTAGACTTCCCGGCTATGATTGTAGGTTTGTTATGTGTTCTAGATCATTGCAAATAAAATGATCGCACAGACGCCAAGAATCTTGTTTACAGTTGTTATTTTTACCTAGACTAGTAAACAAGATTGCTGAATATCCCTTTGTTTGGCACCTAAACCATGGGTGTTCGCGGAACTTTTTCCATGGGGGTGGGGGGGTTTACAATTCCTTTGGTATTCAGTAATGGGCTGGTTGTACATCATGGGAGCTGCAGTCAACAACAAAAACGTTTGTGTGTAGTGTAGTATAGGACATCACAATCCCAGTCTGTAACTCCAATAACGTTAAGCCTGCAATTTGGTTGGATGAATATTATTGTAGATAACATTCAATAAAAGGTTTTTTTGCTGCAATTCCCTATCTGAAAGGTGTATGATCTATATTTCTAGTTAACCAAACCTAAGCAGCCTACTGCTTCTGCCTCCCTTGCTGCAGGTCAAAATTCGCCCTTGTGGACGCCCAGGACCTAAACATCTCACCTGTGTTTCTTAGCGCAGGACCTGCAAGTTCATAGACAGTGACCTGCTGACCATTCCAAATGGCAACGGACTCCTGCAAACAATACACCCAGAAATAAGGTAATAATAATAAAATCACATATTAACTGCTTAAAAACACAGACGTATTTTAATCAGTTTTATTATTTTAAACAAAGAAATATGCTCACTTTCATAAGAGAAGTCAAATTATTAGGGGTTACAACATCCGGTTCATTTGGTGCAAGTTAAATACGTTGAGATATATTTAATTTAGGAGTGTCTAGCTGCAACCCTCAAGCTGCTGGCGAACTTCATCTCCCACAATCCCTTGTCATCTAAGAGGCTGTCACGGGAGTATAGGAGATGTAGTTCTCCACCAGCAGGAGTATGGGAGATGTAGTTCTCCACCAGCTGGAGTATGGGAAATGTAGTTCTCCACCAGCTGGAGTATGGAAAATGTAGTTCTCCACCAGCTGGAGTATGTGAAATGTAGTTCTCCACCAGCTGGAGTGTGGGAAATGTAGTTCTCCACCAGCTGGAGTATGTGAAATGTAGTTCTCCACTAGCTGGAGTGTGGGAAATGTAGTTCTCCACCAGCTGGAGTATGTGAAATGTAGTTCTCCACCAGCTGGAGTATGGGAAATGTAGTTCTCCACCAGCTGGAGTATGGGAAATGTAGTTCTCCACCAGCTGGAGTATGGGAAATGTAGTTCTCCATCAGCTGGAGTATGGGAAATGTAGTTCTCCAACAGCCGCTGTTTGACAAAACTTCCCTTTGGGATATGGTATTATTTTGGGCGCAGTATGACCGATGGATACACAATCTAACTAGTAAAAATTGGCTTTGGGCACCGAAAAGACCAGCAGTGTGTTGGTTTTACGAATACACCATAATTAGACGCTCACCTTGGTGACAAACACTCCTTTAATATACATGTCTGTTCTCAAGTTATGCGCTGCTCCCGTGTTAAAGTATGTCAAGTTGAGTTGGGTGGGGGCCACCTGTATGGCCGCCACCTGCTGGTTAAAGTGAGAAGACATGACATGCTCGCTGAGGGTCAGCACAGAGTTCAGATTGTTGACAGCCAGGAGGTTTCTGGAGGAGCCCCACTGTATCCAAAGAGAACACGTTATAGGACAAAAGAGAAGGTATTACATGCGTGTCAGTCACAGCAACAGAAATAATACCCATGGCTTCAGCCTGGTTCCCAGGGAGAATAGGTCAGGTTACATAGATGATGCAATGAACATTGTGATTTTTTTAATCTTAGTACAAAATCCCAAATGCTAATTGTGTGTTCAGTCACATAGGGGTCTGTTCAATAAACAGTGAACTGCAAATAATCAGGCATTATTAGCAAACTTGTCTCCTGATTATTCCATTTTCATTCTCCGTTCGCGGTTCACTGAGTAGGCCTTACAAACTCACTCGACACATTCTCACACAGGCTGATTACGGACCAGTCTGAAAGTTTCTGAGGTTATCAGATAGCCCACACACCATGGTTTAGGTACCCATGCACTAATGATGTGCAAGGATCTAATTGGCTTCCTATTACCTTGATCTGAGTGATGTTCCCTTCCAATTCTGTTGGTGTCTTAAGCTTCCAACTGTCCTTTCCATCTGACCTTGAGGACCTATGACCTGCAGTAGACACTCTGCCCCACATGGCTACTCTGCCCTTATTGGTTCCAGCTGCCAAAATACCTGTATTGGCAACAACAAAAAAGTCATTATGCAGTAGGATGGTGATGGTGAGAGGAGATGCAAAAATACAGTGAAAGACAATCGGACATGTCACTCATTGAGATTGATACTATTAAGAGCTTGTCTGTCACTTTTTAGTGTAATGGTTTAACGGACTATAATGGGTGAAAGATGTGTCAGTCGGGGCGTGGCTGTCAGCAAACATGAGAAGAAACCTGCCCAGTGATTATATCATTATGGGACTATCTGAGATTTGTAATTAAACCATTAGTCACACACAGCCTTCTCGAGCCAGTAAATGACAAAAGTGAGCTATTTTATATTTAAAAAAAAGTTCTTGCCAATCCTTCTGTTTTGAGAGATTGCTTGCATGTAACCCTTGATGCTGCTGAATGTAAAGTCTCTGAATTTACAATACAATAACCCCACATTATCTGGGCCTCCCTTGACAGTACTTGGGAAAACACACCCAGAATCCTCTGGGGTGAACGTGTCTGCCTCTACCTTTAGCTTTGCTGTAAGAAACACAATTGATGTTTTCTCCAGATTCAAAACCTAACTGCTCGTCCAGGAAAAGCACATAGTTGTCATCCCGTTCAAGATCCCAGAAACTAAAAAAAGAAAAACATCTAAAATTAGACAGATTCTAGAATTGAGCATTCTTTTCTATGTACAATTACATTTCTACAATGCAATTTTTACACAGATTTAAGGGTTTTTGCAGAGCACTGTTCAGAAGCGATTTAAACAACTTGTAATTAAACATTGACCTCCGAGCTGCGATATCGCAGAGATGGTTCTTTGCGACCTGGCAGTGGCGATTGGTATGCGCCTATTATCATCTGCTCCCCAGTCATTAGCCGTGTGGTGAACGACTGGCGGATGAACAAACCAATCAGAGAGAGCAACGGTTATCAGACAGTCTTTCTCTGAAGACGAGGTGCTATGCTCTGTGGGATGGAAGCTGATGCAAACACTAGGTTTGAATATCTTTAGAATGAATATAAATAGTGCAATATTGAAAATACATGTTTAAACAGGCAGAAGAAGTATTTTGTCTCCGTAAAAGAGACAAAATACTTCTTCTTGGTTCTTGGATGCATTAAAAAAAACATTAATCACAATTTCGAAGCCATTAGATCAGGGGTGGGCAACTCCACTTCGGCACTCCAGATGTTGTGGACTTTATCTCCCATGATGATCTTACACCAATAATCCTGGCAAAGCATAAAGGGGAATATAGACCACAACATCTGAAAGTGCCAAAGGTTGCCTACTCCTGCACTAGCTGATTGGACAATGTACCGTATAATACTTTCTCCAGTCGCTGTAACCAGGAGACTGTTGTCTACCCAGAGGATGTCGGCAGCTTGACCAATCTTCCCAGTCAGCTTCACCTGTACAAGAAGAAGTAAATACTCATTCAACCAGTTGTAAGCCATTATGCCTGGAGGAGAATTCTAATTCTCACTAGAATAACAGATAAGCAGACTTCGAGTGATTATGAGGCCTTGTTCACATCCACATTGGGTTTTACATCTTACCTTTGAGAGCTCCTCTGCTTCAGCTTCTGGGTTGATGAAGTACTGGCACAGCAGAAGGTTCTCAGTGATCACCACTAGAATTGACTTTTTCTCTATGAAGATCAACCTTCGGATGGGACTGTTCATGGACACAACTTGACTACTCTTTCCCTGCTCGTCCACCCAATACACAGAACCTGCCAAAAAACAAAATTAACCTTAAAAAAAAAATGCATGGGTTGGTAGCAATCTGACTACACACCACTAGACTTAGACGGATGGCTAGAAAAGCTTCAGACAGGCAAACTATGTGTAGCCAATGGAAGAAGGAATCTCTGCCCTGCTTGTCTGCCATTGACTGCAAACTGTTCTAATTTAGAACACAGAGATGCACATACAGTTCTATTTCGTCAGTATATGAAAATGTTATTTCTAGTATGAACATGGCCATCTGCACACGCAAATAAAACAGGCCAGACACACAAAGCTGAATGTCATAAAGGAAACAGAACTGGGAACACTGGGAACGCTCTTCACAGCCCAGAATCCTCCTTACCATCGCCTCCACTGACAAAAAAGGAGAATTCCTGTTGTGTTCGTGCCTTGGTGGGAGAACCTTTCACTGTTTTCTTCCAGTTGAACATGTCTAGAGCTTTTTCATCCCCACTCACTGCTGCTTTGGCCAGCTGTGCCAGGTCTCTGCAACAAGAGGGATGATTAAGAGGTTGGAGAATGAGTTTTAACTAATTTAGATCTTACATGCAAACCAATGTTTCAGTGAGAATTCTAAAAACTCAAAATAACTTGTAAGTAAACAAAATCATATTAAATGTATAAGGACGCGTGGGAGTCGCGTCTAGGACAGTTCAGCGTGGCCGCTTCACAGCTGACAGTACAGCGCTGAACTGTAAGTGGTGAAACGAATTGCGGCTGTTTCACCAAGGCAATGTAAGCGCTGACAGTTCAGCGGTGAACTGTCAGTGCTTACAATCAGAGTAACCCCCTCATATAAATTAAAACCCCTAATACTAACCCGTAATACCAACACTAACTCGTAATACTAACCCCTAAGCCCTAATACTAACCCCTAAGTACTAGTACCAACACTAACCCCTAATAATAACCACTAAGCGCTAATACTAACACTAAGCCCTAATAATACTCACCTTGTATGCGATCCCGCGATGAACTGTCTGCTATGGCCATCGCGTGAAGAGGCTGCAATGAAGCAGCCGCCGAAGAACAGTCCCATCCCCGTGTCGAATCGGCATGTATGGTGCATAAAAGGTGTACTGGTATACCATCACACTCAGAAAGCCAACCATTACCACTTACTCGTCAGGAGAAAGAGGTTTGAACAAGCAGTGAGTCAGAGGTTTGTGGTACTCATGTTTCAGCAAAGGCATGCCTTGAACCCGTCCTCTCTGGTCTAGCCTCCATACCACTAATACACCAATCTAAGACAAGAAAAGAAGATTCAATGAGGCGACAAGTGCTGCTCAGGATGTCATAGTACAGAAAGACCCAATCATGAACATGAATATTAAACATGAGTCGATGTGGAAAGAAGTGAACAAGCTCTGCCATAATAAAGATTGTATAAGCAGTGGGTGGTTGTCAATTATCACATGATAAGTGGAGCTTTTGTCAGTATGTTATGTTGGTAAAAAAAAAAAACATAAAATATTAACCATTTTGTAATAATGCATATAGAACAATAATTGGTCTAACAGCAATAATAATAATAAGCAATTTTAAAAGGGACAGTCACCAAAGAACCAATAAATAATACATAATATATAAAGGAAGATCCTATGCGTTGGCACATTTAACAAATAAACTCAATAAGACAAGAAACATAAACAGGATGACGTGTAAAATACATCTACCTGCGACACCAATCAGCCAAGGTGGCTTCGCGTGCAAATGTAGGTAAAAATCTGACCCCCAGCAATGAAAAGGATTGTGGATGAATCAGCCCACACAAGGTTCTGGCAGTCTCGCACTCGCCAATGATAATGAGTTTTCAGCATCTCTGTAGCAATGGAGACTACAGGGGGGACTTGGGGTTACATGGTAGTTCGCCCTGACTCCGCCTACCTTGATGTATTCCCGCACAGTCTGGGAAATATAGCGGATCATGAGGAAAAACATCATTTACGCAAATAATTGCTATGGCGACTCTCTATACCGGATCCTGCGATCGGTTTGTTGTATTATCACGTGGTTGTTTGGCACTGGGCACCATTTGTGCTGTTCATTTCCTGACAAAGACATCTAGTTGTGGAGAGCAAACAAATCAACCAACTTTATTTCTTTTTGCCTATAACAAAACAATACCACTGTAGGTAAAGCCAGTGGCTCTTCTTTCCCAGTAACACAGAGAATTCTCCATTTAGTAGAGGTTACCAGTAATCTCACTATGATACGTACCCGATCTCCAGACACTAGGTGACTATTGTTGTGACTCCATTCCAGCATTGTGATTTCAGCACCATGTATTGCTGGCACCGTGTACAGCTCCTTCTCTGGTTCATTAAAGATGACCACCTCACCAGTAGACCAGCCCACTGCCAGTATACTCTTTGTGGGGTGCCAGCTGAGGATGGTGGGTGGATAGCCTCTTTCTATGTGGGCGCCATTAATATGCTCACCCTGCGAAAGACAAAACATAGAACAATATGAGCCATGAGGGATTGTGTATTAAATCCTATCATATCAATGGTTAACATGAAATGAAAAGTACAAGACTGATGAGCCCCAGCACCTGCATTAAGCCCGATTTTTTTCAGATTCAATGATATATGGCAGGGTGTCCAAGATTTATCAGAAGAGGGCCACTTTTCCAGAAATGTATGTGTGCGTGGGCCACATTCATTTTTCAATGTGGGAATACACACTATATATATATATATATATATATATATATATACATATACATATACATATACATACATATATATATATATATATATATATATATATATACATACATACACACGGGTATATATCACAGTAATAATGACAGCAATACAACACATACATACACAAATACAGAGTCACACATACACATTCACACACACAGATTTCTGTGATACTTAGACATCTACATACACTTACACGCACACTAATACATACAGAGAGACACACACAAACACAGGGTCACACAGTTACACACACAAACACAGGGTCACACAGTTACACACACAAAAACAGGGACACACAGTTACACACACTTACACATGCATTTTACACAGCTAGTTACACTTATACATAGATACATATCCAGTGCCAATCTTACACACACACACTTACACATGCATTACACTTTATTTTATTTTTTTAAAACAGGGTTATGGGTTCGCGATGTTCCTCCACAGACCTTATGTCAACCAGTGTGCTTCTGACTTCCCTGCCTTTGACCCTTGTGCATGACCCCACGTGCAGGGTAGAGGAGGGAGAATCCGCACTGCACTGCAGAAAGTCAGTTTCTCTGTGTTTTAACACCCAGGGGGTCACTTTCCACATACAGTTACCGCAGCACGTGGGCCGCACCTTCACGGCCATGTTGGACGCCCCTGATATATGGCTTTTTCATGTATAAGCATTCAATACACTGCACCATGGGACAAATATTAATTATTCTACGCATAAAGCTGTAAGCTCAGAGCTGTGCATGCCTAGCATATAACTAATTTAAATGTTACAGAATGGTCTAAACCATGTTTTTCCTGGGCTTATTGATAAAGATACAAAAGCACCCTACCAGTTCACCATAGATATCCACAGAACCCCCAGCGGTTGAACAGGAAGCCACAGCAAGCAGTGCATGGCGATTGTGCCAGGAGATGACCGATGGAGAGGACTCTGGATCCTGGGGCTCTATTCGATGATCAAAGTACACAGCCATCGTGATATGTTCCGGTTGTCATGGGCCAACCTTTGTGTTATAAAAATAAGACAATTAGCATCACTTGACTGTTCTCCTGTACTAGTGCAAATGCATGTTTATGAATGGGGTTTTGTTCCAAAAAAGACTGATCGTGCAAAAAGGAGTGTAAGCCCAGAAGGTATCATTAGTGAAAACATATGAGGAGACACATGTGAAGCTCTAGAACAATTCTGCACTGACACAGGTAGTAATGCCTCTTCCAGTTCAACAACAGCTGCAGAGCTACCAGTTGACCCATTTAGAAGCCAGTATACAGCACCAGACCAGACTGCTCAACCCTACAGTAAAAGGGGCTGTCTAGTGACCAAAATGCATCTTCCACATATTAATGCATATTAATGTGCTTTCAATGTACATGTTCTACATTTTGCATTGCTTAACATATAAAATACTTCAGCTAGATGAAATTGTGAAATTACAGTAATTTGCAAGAAACCAGGACTTCCCACACTAGCTGAGTAAAAGTAATTCTTCTTTTTTTTTTTGCTGCTGGAACCAATGATAATAATTTAATTCAAATGAATGGAATTTGCTGTCTCTCTAGTGATGTCATCAGAAATGTGTTGCACTGTTAAAAGATCCTACTGTGTACAAGAGCAAGGTCACTCTGAGTCCACACAATGTATTCCATTCCAAGAGCACAGGAAGTGACTAAATGAAACAAAACTTTACATCCTCAGTGTCTATATAATCAGTACTGCCGCACCTGCAGTAAACATGCAGAGTAATTATTGGGGAGGGCTTGGGTTAAATATTACAAATGTGATTTATGCAGAATTCCTGCATCAAATCACACTAAAGAAAAAAGCCAGTGCACTATACAAGCAGTAATCTTCATCTTGCACCAAACTGAGTTTGGGGACTAGACTGTCCCTTTAAGAAGGATTGTGACTCACTAGTGTCCACTAGTGTTATGATGACGTGGGTCCCAGTGCTGTACTTGAATTTCTGGCTCTTGCTAGATGGGTGAACTTGTCTAGCCATTTGAATAGCCAGTGTGTGGGGGCTTCTCTCTCTGATAATGCTAATAGTGTGTGCAGACCAAAGTAGTCGTGTAGTTTGACCTTACGTTTGCAATTCCCTTGTCGGTTCTCTGCAATGCCATCTATCCTGACTAAAGCCCATTGTGTTTGTTATAGGTGAACTATGTTAGTAAAGGGGAATCCTATTGATGGGAAATATATAATATGGAGTTTTTACAATGTTTAGGATTTCTCTAGATCAAGATATAGGACCTGTAATCCTCCATACAAAAAAAAAAAAAAAAAATTGCCTCTGAAAAAGTCACAGAACCCAAGTGTGCGAAACGTGTTAGCCATTTTGGATTACTTAACGACGCAAAGTGAGCACTAAAAAGCTGAAAATATACATGTTTCTTGATTATAGTGAAACTCCTGTGGAAGTAAAATTCAATTTAAATAACATTTGTTAATCAAAGTATTGCCAGTTTTAATATCGAAAATCTGTTATTGTATATGAATTTTTCAGAAAAAAGAAAAAGAAGCAATGTATTCACCCTAGTGGCAATCCTAACCACAGAGTTAGATTGTGTGGTTGGTGGCGAGTGTCATGCATGGGCCACATAGACCACACACTCTAATATAGTGTCCCACACAACCCAAGTGTGCGAAACGTGTTAGGCATTTTGGATTATTTACCAATGCAAAATGAACACTAAAATGTAAAAAAATATACATGTTCTATGATTATTGTGAAACTGCAGTTTTAATACCAAAAAAAAAACAAATAATTAATCTACTAAATATAAATGTTATGCAACACTGATAATGCGTGGTAACATTTACATTAACGCTTATAATATATTTTATGTTTAGGAGATAAGGAAGGATATTCCTTATTCAGCATAGTGCTCTCACAAACACTGATAAACCCTACTAGAAAAAAAAAGAAGGGGGACAGTATACTAGGGGGCTGTAAATGTAAACTGTTAAGCAGTCTTCATGCGGCTCTATGCAGCCCTTGAGTATGCATTTGTTATAAGTGCCCCCCCCAGCAATGTTGTCACCCTAGTGGCACTCCTAACCGCATAGATTGAGTGGTTGGTGGCGAGTGTCACGCATGGGCCACATAGACCACACAGGGTAATATAGTGTCCCCTTTCTGTGACCACTGTGTGAGTAAAACCCAGAATTACACTAAATTATCATTTTGGAGGGACAGTCCCTATTTTGCACTCAAATCTCCCTGTCCCTCTTTCTTGCTATATTGTCCCTCATTTCTGGGAGCTCGGGATGCTTGATTATTATAGAGCTCCAGAGCAACAACAAACAAACCATAAAGAGTTCAACTCCATTAAATATATGCTAATTTATGTAAATAAAATACCGTATTCTTATTCGAATTGACTTGTAATATATCCACAATGGTTTTCTAGCCCCTCTCAGTTGGTACTCAGCTCTCTGGAAACCCCGGTGTTATCTTACCACTTCTTTCCGTTAATTGCCTACCGTTGCACTGGTTTAGGCGCCGAGCTGTACAGCAGGCCGCTTCGCTTCCCGTTACCCCTGACAACGGACCGGCGCGTCACATGACTGCGACCTGCCAACTGCTCTCCGAAGGAAGCCGAGAGCTTCCTCGTTTCCGAACGCACCGGCCTCCCCCCTCTGCCACACGAGAGGATTCGGCTATTTCCGGAACTTGATGGCGAATGGCAATCTGGCTGCTATAATGCTTTCGTAATGTAAAGGCGATTGCTCAATGATAACGAATTTTGAATACTCTTTATGATGCAACAATAAAGGGAACACGTGATCACACACACCTCCCCATTCCTTTTACTTCATTTACTGCTTCAAATGACATTACTATAGTATACTAGTTACAGGGTTTGCATTAGATATAATGGGATCTAATACTATTTTGACCTACTGGGCCCCTAACTGACTGGTTACCCCCACTAGCTCCTCTATATTTTAAGAACCTCCTCCTCAATCATAAGGGAGTTCATATTACTATCCCAGCCATATGCTGTTGTGGACTACATTCACAATGATGCTTAGCCAGCCCATAGTTGCCAACATTGGCCATGTTTCCAGGGACACATATGTGTTCCACATGCTGCAGAAAGAGCATGCAAAGTGCAGCCCCGCAGTATGTAGGATGGATATACACAATTAAATAATCAAATTAATTAATCAGGGTGGAGATCTCATAGGACCTACCATGATAAATTAATTGGATTGTGTCTGTGCGTATATCTATCTTACATACTGCTGGGCTGCAGTTTGCATGCTCTTTCTGCAGCATGTGGAACACATATGTGTCCCTGGAAACATGGCCAATGTTGGCAACTATGCCAACCGCATGTGGCTGAGCATCATGGTAAATGTACAGCTGTACTACTAAATCGCCAATCTTCGGCAGTAAAACTGTTGTGGAATACAATAACAATGATGCGTCGCCTACCAGATGAATGGCTTTTCTGTTAAAGTATTCTGTGTCAGTTTTTAACCGAGCTGTGGAGACATATTTTAAAAGACAACTATAGCAAAAAAAAAAATAACTTTGTGTTTAATTGAAATATTGTTTCAAGTGCAGATGATTTATAAAGAAATTCATTAATGAAAGAATACATATTAAGAGCCTTATTGAGCCTTCTTTTGCTCCATATACTTCTCTCAAGGGGCAGACATGTTGGTTAGAATCTTTACTCCATATTGTTCTCTCAGGGGGCAGACATGTTGGGTAGAATCTTTACTCCATATCGTTCTCTCAGGGGGCAGACATGTTGGTTAGAATCTTTGCTCCATATCGTTCTCTCAGGGGGCAGACAAGTTGGTTAGAATCTTTGCTCCATATCGTTCTCTCAGGGGGCAGACATGTTGGTTAGAATCTTTACTCCATATTGTTCTATCAGGGGGCAGACATGTTGGTTAGAATCTTTACTCTATATAGCTCTCTCAGGATGCAGACATGTTGTTTAGAATCTTGGGTCAGATCTTCACCCACCTTGATTCAGATGAAGAAAGATCTGACCCAAGATTCTAAACAAAATGTCTGACTCCTGGTAGAGCTATATGGGGTAAAGATGGCTCAATAAGGTACTTTATCTGTATTAGTTCATTAAAACATTTGTATATAAAATGCCTACACTTGATGCCAACTTTCAATTAAACAGAACTTCATTTTTTGCTACAGTTGTCCTTTAAGGTTTGTGAACAAAGTATCCTTTTAATACCTAAAGTGCACATGATGTCGGTTAGGTGGGGCCACCCTTTGATACGCCTCCTGTCTCCATGTCTGCTCCCAAACGGATGAGATGGGAGCATTAAGTACTTAATATATGTTTATTATATGTTATATCAACATTAAAAGCATTATCTCCACAACTGTGCTAAAACCAAACCAAACCAAAAAAGCACTAAAATTTGTTAATATTTAAAAAATATTTTAAGAGCACTATAATGTTGTGTTGTAGTGCTGTCTAGCAAGATGCTTTAATTGATTTGATGGACATCAGTTAATTTGGATCATCAGTTAACCTCAGTCAACCTGAACATTGCTCATACTGTAGAGAATAATAAGTATTTCAAAAAAAGGATCTCCACAGTGTATTAGCAGAATTGTACTCAAAGGAAAAAAATAAGAGAAAAATGAATTAAAAATGTGTGTGGAGTCTCCTGCTTATGACATCATCTGTGCCTTGATCTGCAAATCTACTCTTTTTTAATGGGAAATGTGTAATTTGCATATGAAACCACAAAGTGATGTCATAAGCAGGAGACACACATTTAAACCATATTTTCTCTTAACTTATGCATTTGTTCCAATTTTGCTAACACCGTTTATAGATCATTTTTCATCATTGTTTTATTAAAAAAGTTAAAAAAAAAAAAAAAAAAAAAAAACAATCCAGTAGTGCGGCAAAAGGTTTACAAGGAGTATCTGAGTGTTGCTAACCTGGTTCTTGGGGGAGGATGTGTCACAGAGTGTGAATACTGTAATGTGATTGGCAATATATAGAACAATTGGTCTGGAGGTGGTACAGTCACTTCCTTCATGTCTGTGACAAGTTACATGCAATAAAAACCAGCATATGGTACACAATCCCTCTTTGATCCTTAGGTAACCTCATGTATCTTCAGAAAGTGGGTTGGGTAAAGCAGGTATGGCTTGTTTTAGGATAAAGCAGCCATAAGGGTCTACTCAATAAAGAGAGAATTGCAGATGGGTATTTCAAACATTAGGCCAGTGTAGCCAAGTTTGAAAAATGATCCAATGCAGCTGAATGGAACTTGGCTACTTTGCCCTTAAGTTTGAAATTCACATCTCAGTTCCCTGCAATTCTCTCTTTATTAAGTAGACAACATATAATGTTTTCCTAAATGCAGGTTTCTGATAAAAGTATTGTATTTTATTTAATTTGGTTTTGTTTCACAACCAAAAAACATTCTAAACTGAAATTAGGACAAGGGTTTTTATGACATGACATGGGTCAAGTCACAGCATGACAAGCCTTGAAGCACTCACCGTAGGTTTTTCACAAGCACAATTTTGGCATTTAATCACTTAGAACAAAAACTCGCAAACTGCTTCCTCCAATCGGACACTTTTTCTGCAAATAAGCAAGGATTCGACTATAATTTATTAATGATTGAATTATAACAATAAAGTATTCTACCAGGACGGATACATTGCGCATTCCTTTATTTTCAAGTATTTCCTGTGGATGTTGGTAGTTGCTCAACATCCTGGGGATAATACATTACTTAAAAGGTATTCATTTTATTGACCTCAGAATAATAAAAGGCTGAATTGACCTCACTAAGGATGGTGTTGATTTAAGAGTGGGTGCATTGGGCTAGGTCACTGCTTCCCTGTCTGTCCCATTAAAATGTTGGACAAGAATTTTTAAAATGTTTTTAGTCTTGAATAAGTGAGAACGTGATATAAAATCAATATATAGTGAGATTTTTAGCGAAATTACAGACCTTAGACTTAACATAAAGTTAAAAGTGTGCATTAAGTTAGCAGAATTTGAAGGAGATACATAGCTTGAGAAAATGTGTTTTAAATTTGTATGTGCTGAGAAACACTACCAATATACATATCACATACGTTATTTTGGAATACCTCATTTGCCTATACGTAAACATCTTTTATTTTCTAGATTAATTATAAATTATATAAAGTAAAAGGACTTTACTCATATGTAGTCACACTGTAAGTTCTCGTTAGATGTACTAAAAAAGTCTTGAGACTATTTTAAAACTTTCATACTATTAGAGCAGCTGTGATTGAATGGGACAGAGAGTTCCAGAGTGTGGGAGTGGCAGAGCTCAGTGACCAGGAACTTGATTTTATGTTCACTCTGGGCACATGTATACATGAAGTTTGAATTACTGGAGATACATATATTACTATTTTATGCACTTCAATGGTTGCACTGCTTTCCTCCACACATCATACTCGAGGAAACATTGGGTAGTGTATAAAGGAAGCTGAGTAATTTATCCTTTAGACTTAGTCCTAAAAAGCATGGTCCTAATGCAAACATGGTCTTTATGACAATATTACTAAAGAAAAAAAAAAAAGCATTCAAAATAATGAATGAGTATTTAAGAGGTGTGTAACTTATGTTCAAGGTCATTTTAGAGATGTCAATGAATTACTTAATAAGAACCTGCTATCTGCTGTCACTTCTTATGAATGACTGTACTTCCGGCACGCCTCTCTCGACATACGTCACTCCTGTGACTATCCAACCAATAAGATCAAGGAAGAGGCGCGACGCTTGTAGTGTCTGCTTCTCCTTTTTTTTTTTTTTTTTTTAATTGCTCTGCCATAGGCTGAACCGGTCAGCCAATTAGCGCTCTTAGACGTCTTCTCTTGACGTCACAGGTTGCCGCCTACCAAGCCCCATGGATCTCAGCGCCGGTCTGGCGTTACGTCTTCCCATTGGTTGAACCTGTGTAGGCCCTGCCCGGCACCGCGACACTGACCAATCGGGTGTTTTGTTTGGGTTTGACGGGGCGGGGCTAGTTTTGGCAGGCTGGCTTGGCGCAGGTTGTTGTCAGATCAGGACGCAGTGGAACAGGGGAAAGACAGCTCCGCTTAGATACCGAATAGGAAACTGGGCCCTGGCTTCCCTGATTGCTTGACATTATTTCCAAGGATTATTTAACTTCCTGGTCTTGTATGTTGGTTCTCAAAGGCCTGGATTTATCAAGTCTACTGCCAGGGTCCAGGAGGAAGGGGGAAGCCATTCCAGGCCCACCCAACCCACCCTATAATCCTTGATGCATCAGGTAAAGAACCCTAATTTATCTCTGGATCATGTATGGAGGCAGAAAGATTAATGAATTGTCCCAGTAGGGCAGTGCTGGAGCTGCCATAGGGTTTTACCTTCTTACACTGGCTCTTTTTAAGTAATTGAATGGGCAGATTTTATAATGTGATGAACTGATGAGCAGCCTGTGTTACAAAGTGTCACTCATCAAAAGTATTATTAATTGAACTCATTCTGCATCAACTGGGCTCAAATATAGCTCACCTTTTTGGCACAGCGCATCCCTTCCTATAACTGGCAGAGCATTATGGGAAATCGAGTCCACAGCTGCTAGAGTGTCAATGGCATGCCAGTGCTACATGCATATGATCTTTTTCAGGCATGGAGGAAGTGATGCATGATTATACTCCCTACTATCTGTTTGTTTATTACCTTTAACCAATTTCTTGATGTCCTTCCAAGTAGCATCTGATAGAAAAAACAAATGCACATTCCCTTATGGTTTATTTGCTGGAAATGAATGATCAGATCTGATGTAGCAAGTCATTGTCACAGGAGTGGATTGATTGGCAGGGTGTTGGATATAGACATGGTATAGTTTACCCCCAGACACAAGTGGGTTTAGAAAGAGGAAACAGGTGTGCCTTCAGTGGGTGTGATGGTTGGTAGCAGCTGCCAACCCTTGGGGATCTGATAAACCATAAAAACTTTTTTTTTTTTTTTTTACTTTCATCTTTCTAGTGTTAATCAACAAAATAAGTCTCTTTTTTTAATTTTATATATATATATATATATATATATATATATATATATACACATAATATGTAGTGAGAGATCATCAAACCAGATGTAGTTGTCAAAAAAGGAAACAAAGGTTCTATACAGATTCTTTAGGAATCAGTATACTGTTTTTATCACTGCGCCTCTATTAGCACTGCACTACAATTTTACAACTATAGTTATATGTTTCCACAATTTTTTTTTACATTTCAAACTGTTCAATGCCAAACTGTAGGAAGGGAACATTGCATTTGTGTGTCTTACAAATCCTCCTATGTGATCAGACATTTTATTCTTGCTTTAGCTCAGTATCATTGCTGATGTTTATTAGTTATTTCTATTTAAGATGGCAGATTAATCAGTTAAACAGATTGCTCCATCTTTTGTTTTGAAGTGCTTTTCTGTTGACTGATCTTTTTTTATTTGTCTGATTTTCTAAGTAATCCTAGATACTAAATTCTATACTTTATGTAACAGGTCTACAGAGATGCTAAGGCTGCATTTACTGTAGCAAAACAAAACTGTTGATTTTTGTGTGTGTACTTAATGTTCATTTTAGAAAAGTGTGGTTTTTCATGCAAATGGTAATTACACTGGTGTTGTGTTTTGTTGTTTTTTTGTTATAAAATTGGTAATTTGTCAAAATGTATTTGAACAAAACTTGCATTTTGCAAGATAGGATGATATCCATTGTGTGATCTGGTGGGTGCCTATTGGAAACCAATGTTGCAGATGTACCTTTGTTTTGGAGCTATTTGCTTTGCAAAAATCTAAAAATATTTGATTGCCCTTTGCAGGGCTGTGTGCCAGGAGTTTTGTGGTGGTTCCTGATCCCCTAAAGCATTTTCAGTCGTTTAATAAAATTAATTTGGAAATGCTGCAAGGATGATGACGTAGCAAGCAAAGTTCAGCTCCTGACTTATCCTTTTTAACGCCCCAATCGGTGCCCCGTTTTTGGCGGCGCCCCGTTTAAAAACGGGAGGTCGCCCCGGCCATCGGGGCACGGGCTCTGAAAGCTGAGCTCCTCGGCTTTCATGTGCGCCGGGTCCCAGGTCTCTGCGACCCCCCGATCCCGAGTTAGGGGGTGTTGAGTGAGGGGTCCCCTTGCGCGCTCTCAAGCTGCAGAGTGCATTTTTGGTGGAAGCGAGTTTTTGCAGCTCCAGCCAGAGAGACGCGCAGGGAGGCGAGGGCTGCTCCCTCCTCCGCCAAGATGAGCGATCCCGGGCAAAGCAAGGCTCGGGAAGGCACGAATCCATGGTGAGGAAGAAGAAGACACCCCAGGGGTGCCAGGGACACAGGAATGGGTAGGGGTCGGCCGCCCCAAGTCACTTTTAAAGGGCTCTTCCCCAGCGAGCAGGCAGAGCAAGGCGGCTGCTGATCATCATCATGTCGGTTTTCTTGCACAGCACAGGCAAAGACAACAACAAAAACCTGCCCCATACACTGCTCTGCCTCACCCTCCACTTACCTCTCCGGGGCTGGGCATCACGTCCCGGGACCCCTCTACCCCATAGCCAGCCAGGGGAGCCGATCCCGGGCAGTTTGGAGGGAGATTGAGCCCAGGATATGGAGTCAGGACAGTGCAAGAGGATTTGTCACTAACAATGGCGGCCATGTTGTTAAGGATCTTTATATTTCTCTCCCTTGTCTGTCTCTCTTTCTTACCCTATAACTTATTTTTTTTTTTACCCCCTATAAATTGGGGTATTTTAGAAAGGGGGGGTAAGAGGGTCTGGGTTTTCTCTTTATTAAAACCCCTCACAGATAAGTCTTTAATAGTGACTTTTACTGTTTCTTGAGGGACACACAGCATTGAGTCTGTTTGTTGTACCATACATGCCAATTCTTTTTTGGGGGGGTTTATTTTTGCACTCAACATTGCCTATTATTATTTAATATTTACACAGTATTCTATTTCTTGCTTTGTTAATGTTGTCTTTATTTCTTTTGTGTTTTTTCTTTTGTTTGTAATTCTTTTTCTTTTTTCTTTTTAAAAAATTTTTTTTTTTTTTTTAGGATGACAGTAAAGCTGTGCAGCGGAGAGGAAAGCGTGAAAAAGCCAAATAAGAGAGGACCAGAAGCTGATGAGGAGGAAGAGGCGACAGAAGAAGTGGAAGAGACCGGCATAAAAGGCGGACCTGAACCTCTTTTTCAGGCACCCTGCTTAGAGACCCAAGAGGATCCGACTCCCAGCGGGGATCCCCAAGAGGATCCGACTCCCAGCGGGGATCCCCAAGAGGATCCGACTCCCAGCGGGGATCCCCAAGAGGATCCGACTCCCAGCGGGGATCCCCAAGAGGATCCGACTCCCATCGGGGATCCCCAAGAGGATCCGACTCCCATCGGGGATCCCCAAGAGGATCCGACTCCCATCGGGGATCCCCAAGAGGATCCGACTCCCAGCGGTGATCCCCAAGAGGTCCCGACTCCCAGCGGGGAGCCCCAAGAGGTCCTGACTCCTAGCGGGGAGCCCCAAGAGGTCTTGACTCCCAACGGGGATCCCCAAGAGGTCCTGACTCCTAGCGGGGAGCCCCAAGAGGACCTGACTCCCAGAAAGGAGACCCAAGAGGTCCTGACTTCCAGCGGGGAGACCCAAGAGGTCCTGACCTCCAGCCAGCCGTCCAAAGCGCAGCAGGATCAGCACCATTTTTTAAGATCTAGCGTCAGGCCACACAGCAAGAGATTTAAGAAGGATCTTGGTGGCGATGCAGGAACCCCTAGTCCTAAAACTAAAGGTAATGTAACCACACAAAAAACTGTGGTTTACAGGTTCTGTAGAATTCCCACAGAATTTAGGATATTGTGGCAAAATGTCTGTTTTAAAGATTTTATGTCAGTTTTTTTTTTTTTTTTTTTTTTGCTTTGCTGAAGGAGGCAGTCACATTTAGGTTGTGTTCAGATTCCTGTGCCAAAATTAATCTAAACCTGATTTAAAACAGATCAAATGATACCTTTTCCGAAATCTTTCATTTCTGCAAAAAAAGAATACAGATTTCCAGTTTTTTTTATGCATTATAAAATGACACCCAGGCATATTGTCTATAAATACACAGTGCAGGCTTGTGTGGCAGATGGCATTTCTGGAAGCACAAAATGCTACTCCTGAGAGCATCATAGGTTCATCATGGACTCTGAACTGAGGATTATTTGGAATCTTTGGTGATTTGGTACTACAGTACAATTACATGGGCAAATGCTCCTTCATTAGAGGGATGCTTTTTCAAATTGCCCTTTTACTTGCAAATAAATAAAAGATTAAGTATCTGATTTTAATATATATATATAAAATATACATTTTCATGTTTTTCAACTTTTTGAAAATTTTGCACATTTTTGTGAATAATTAATTATATAGTTTAATATATTTAATTTATTAATGTTAGTGATTTGTTCTCTCTCCTATTCATGCACCTAAATTTTACATCAATTGTTTAAAAGTATTAGCTAGGTATTTGTGAAAGCAATCATTTTATTCAATACTTTGTTTTTAAAATTATTTCTTTAAAAAATAAAAAAAAAAGTAGAGTTATATAGAATTGAAATAGCTTGTTTGCACCTCATAACAATCTTGGTTAAACCTTTTTACCCATGATTTAAAATTACCTATAATGATTTGGGCAAATTTCAAACTACGGTAATTTCCTCAGGTTCATTTTATTTTTTATTTTATCTTTAAACCTACCTTCTGGTCTATCATGGGGATCTACTGGATTATGGCTCATTAATTCCAGTTTTAAAATTTATTTTAATTTGTTTTTTTGATACATGTTTAATTTAACAAATGAGGGAGATACAATATGATTCTACGGTAATTCGAATTGTGCCACCTTATTCGTACAACATCCAAAATGTAAACTTTCTTTCTGAAATCCCAATTTCTAATTAGAATGACCATTTTTGGAAAGCCATTTATTTTTCAGTCCTTTTTTAATTGTTATTTTTTTTCCTACCAGGCCAAAAGCCTATATTTGAGTATGCACACATTTTATTCCTTTGGTGTGTTCTCTGTTTCTCCACTTGGCAATACAGTGTTAATTTAGTTGCATGCTACAAATAACCTCCTTAGAGCATTATATTAATATTTGTATAAAAAGACCACAAATTAGTGCAGTTTATATATATGAGCCGAAATTTAAAAAAAAATACAATAAACAGTATATTGCAAGAACAACAAAAATATTCCTTTCCCCCCCGACTACTAATGAGCAGTATAATTTGTTAAGAAAAAAAAGACATGCAGGTGTTAATTAGCTTGTTTTTTTATAGTTTAATTGTTAAAGTGCCTTACATTTAATTGATTCATTACTATCCTCACTAACTTGACATTGGATGAGGTAAATATTTTAAAGTCTTGAGGAGTGTCAATGTTGTCCCCCCCCCTCTAAAATACAATTAATATATAGCTTTCTGTTATCTATAATATTTTCAGTGCTTTCATCAGCATATAGCTTTTTTTATTTTATTTTAAATAATGAAATATCTGGAGAGAGAAAAAAAAACTGAACATCCGATGAACTAAAAAATGAGCAGTTTTTTTTAATTTTCAATTATTTTCTTTGTTTTATTATTTTAATATTTTTTTTTTTTTTTACTTCTTAAGATTGAAAACATTTTAAAAGACAGTCTGCATTATATCATTGCAAAAAAGGGTCTCGTCAGGGAAAGCACTGGTACTTCACAGTATAAATGTATTTATAATAGAATATAAAATTATATTTTTTTTTATAGTTAACTTAAGTGAAATAAAAAAATATAATTGTGACTTTTTAGCCAAATACTTTTGGAAGAGGACTTTTTAAAATATGTAACAGTATAATTATAGTGCTTTTTTTTTTTATTTTTTTTTATTTTTTTTTTTTAAATCTAATTTTTTTTCCACCTAAATCACTTTTTATAACAATATTGCCAACAGATTCATATTATTTTCATCTAACCTAGCTGTTGTAAATTGAACTTCGCTAAAGGGTCCACTTAATGAAGAGCATTTTTGGTGATTTCTTGGGTTTGGTCATTTTTTTTTTTTTTGAGTTTACCCCTGCTGCTTTCCAAGTCTCACTGTACAATTTGCTATTAATAAGAATTTATTACATCCTATTTTGGTGATTTATTTGCATAATTGTGCTGTTTTATTTCTACTGTAGCCACGTGTATTCGATAGATATACATATATTCGTAAAGGAGATGGGAGAATTCACAGGTCTTCTGACGAAAGTTTAAAAATATTATTTATACGTTGAAATTACCTGTTCTGGAATAAAATGTTTTTCGACTTTCATATAAAAGACACATGAATGCTCCTGTCTCCTTTATGAATATTAACTGGTCTGGGATAAATTGCACACATATATTCTATACCCCTGGGATATGCTTTTACTCATAATGCAATGAATACTAAACATCAGTAGATTTACAACTATTAATAAGTTCTGCAGCGGCTTTGGTCCTCAGCATCCTTGCAGACCCATTTAATTTGGCGTTGTATCCCTTTAAAAAAAAAAAAAAAAAAATATATATATATATATATATATATATTAAAAAAATCCTTGATTTAATTCTAGCAGATGAATGTGGCCAATATAGATATTAGGCCTATTTTAGGATACTCCTATATGCTAGTGCAATGTCCTCCAGTTGGTGATGAACTACATCTCCCTTAATGCTCTTTCAGCGAAGAGGCTGGCGGAGGAGTATGGACGAGAGGTGAGATGTCTCTATGTGTGAGTTTTAGTCTATAAATACACTCTGACTTCATTCTGCAGTCCCTGTGCTTTCTCCCCCTCCGGCACACGTGGGAGCGGGCCTCCTAGTACTTGCTATGTATTGTGTATCGTGTGAAGATCTGCCATTGTCTAGGCAGCATCTCTATGGCTGTGGTACTGCTGCTGGAGGGGAGGAATGAATCCAGAGTTGTCAGAGTATGAAACTCGAGGGGAAAAGAAAATTACAGGCTTGGTAATAAAAGGGCCGCTCTGCAATCTGACAATACGTAAGGCGTTCCCCTTGCACGTGGATTCCCCCCACTGCATTCTGGGAAAATGTATAGATCATGACGGCTTGAATCCATGTGCTCTGTATCTGCCAGTGCAACCAGGATCTGAAAGGGACTTGGTAAGTATTTTAAAAAGCAGGGGGAAATTTTGTCATTGGCTAATATAATGTCTATGTATAAATATGAAATACCTCAAATGGGGCTAATTTCTCGATTTCCCTAAAAAATAAAAATTATTTGTATATTTCTTGTGGCTTCTAATCTATACTTGGTTTTTGTTTTCCATTTTGTGTTGCCAGCACTGGACAATGCCACTCCATCTTCACCCAGCTGTTCCACCGGGTTGGCACCCAGCGCTCCAAAGGCATCCGGTCGAAACGTTGGACCCCCACCAGCCGAGAAGGAGGAAGGGAGCAAGAAGAAAGTGCGGCGGCAGTGGGAGTCGTGGAGCACGGAGGATAAAAACACTTTCTTTGAAGCACTCTATGAAGTAAGCGGCAGTGTAATGTGTATTGCTAATTCTATGTGAAACATAGAAACATAGAATGTGTCGGCAGATAAGAACCATTCGGTCCATCTAGTCTGCCCAATTTTCTAAATACTTTTATTAGTTCCCGGTCTTATAGCTAGGATAGCCTTGTGTCTATCCCACGCATGCTTAAAATCCTTGACTGTGTTTACCTCTACCACTTCTGCTGGAAGCCTATTCCATACATCAGGGCTCGACAAACCCCGGGCGCCAGGTCGCCATGGCGACTAGGAAATTGTACCTGGCGCCCGGGTATGATCAGCAGCACACAGCGCTCCACCGTCCTGAGGTTAGATTATTATAAAAAAAAAAAAAAAAAATACCGGTATTATTCTTTCGAGGGTAAGCAGAGTGTGCGCTTCCTGCTCCGCCCCCTCGCGCTGTAGTGTCGGATCGGCGGGTGTCACGTGACATCCCACCGATCAGCAGCAGCATGCAGACGGTCTGTGCCTGTGTGACAGGCATGGACCAAGCTGCAGTAGAAATCCCCCTCCCGTGCAATAAGGTAAAACAGCAGGGAGGGGGAGTCATTTTTTTTAAAAAGAATAGAGAGAAAAAAAGTAACAACCTGATGCTTATGTGTGTGTGACTGACTGTCTCTGGATGTGTGGATGTGAGTGACTGACTGTCTCTGGATGTGTGGATGTGAGTGACTGACTGTCTCTGGATGTGTGGATCTGACTGACTGTCTCTGGATATGTGTGGATCTGACTGACTGTCTCTGGATGTGTGTGGATGTGAGTGACTGACTGTCTCTGGATGTGCTTGGATCTGACTGTCTCTGGATGTGCTTGGATCTGACTGTCTCTGGATGTGCTTGGATCTGACTGTCTCTGGATGTGCTTGGATCTGACTGTCTCTGGATGTGCTTGGATCTGACTGTCTCTGTATGAATGTGACTGACTGACTGACTGACTGTCTGTCTCTGTATGAATGTGTGTGTGTGTGTGTATGTATGGTTTCGTGAATGTGCCGTTGTCTGGCTCCTAGATTTTTTTTCTGGCTCCTAAAAGTAAATTAAATTTGTCAAGCCCTGCCATACATCCACTACCCTCTCAGTAAAGTAATACTTCCTGATATTACTTTTAAATCGTTGCCCCTCTAATTTAAGACTATGTCCTCTAGTTGTGGTAGTTTTTCTTCTTTTAAATATACTCTCTTCCTTTACTGTGTTGATTACCTTTATGTATTTAAATGTTTCTATCATATCCCCCCTGTTACGACTTTCCTCCAAGCTATACATGTTAAGATGCTTTAACCTTTCCTGGTAAGTTTTATCCTTCAACCCATGAACCAGTTTAGTAGCCCTTCTCTGAACTCTCTCCAAAGTATCAATATCCTTCTGGAGATACGGTCTCCAGTACTGCGTACAATACTCCAAGTCAGGTCTCACCAGTGCTCTGTACAATGGCATGAGCACTGTCATTATCATTTGAAGGGGGAAGTAATCTTCCTGATGTGAACTGGAAATACAAAATAGCTACTTGCGCCAGGAGTACGCATATCCTAAACTCCCTACTTGGAATATCTCTAAAACAAGTAGTGGAGGAGCCAACTCGAAAGCAGGCCATACTAGATTGGCCTTTAAAGATTGGCCAGTGGGAAATTTAAATTTACATCTGAAAACGGAAGAGGGACGAAACCCTCCTAAATAACTTTTAGTCAGTTCTTGTGTGTGACTAATGGCTTTTAAGTCCAGCTCTATTTGACGTGCAGCATCTGTGATGCCAAACTATGCCTCCAGCGGGAGAGTAAATGCTCCTCGCCTATTATTGGCTGTGTGCCGTTCGATAGACATTTGCACGCACCAATGAGAGAGAGGCTCGCACTGCTGCTTCGAAGCTCTGCTCTGTGTGATGGACACCTCCATGTCTTTGCTTTTACAAAAATTAGGGGTGAATAACAACAGGTGTACCATTCGAATTAAAGTTTATAATAATGGTTAGTCCCTGTTTAAGGATAGTACGATCATATTTATTGTTATTCATATAAATACAATAGGGTATTATGTGTCTATTACTCCGGACCTTCGAACATATGAAGCAAAGAGAAATGTATGGGGATAGTTACCACACTAAGAATGAAAATGTACCGTGGTACTCTCAAAGACGGAGCTTTCCCCCATTGTTGTGTTACCATGTTAGAGGGACACCTAGTGGTGTATATGTGCATTGCTCTGACTTAATGCGGCTTTTGGAGTTTTTTGCCGGGCAAAAGTTAGCTAGTATTTTCCTTGCTTTAAGATCCAGCACTCCTAGTACATTGCTGGCTATGGAGCTCGGATCTTGTCGTTCAACCACTTTTGGGCGGTGACCCATTCTTTTGTTGTAGTCCTATTTAGGAGGCGGTAGTTTTTAAGGTTACACTTTGGAGTCTCAAAGTACGACATGAAGGGTATGGCATTACAGGCAATAACAAAATATATACATTGTGCCAGCTGATAAGTGCTGGAAAATGTATGAACATTTTATTTATTACTGTAATACATTTTTCAATATGTCCGCCCAAACGGATGTACATGGATCTGCCCAAAGATGACATCAGTATCCCAGAATGCTTTGCGTGCTACCCGCATGCTAGCCATTGTAGGATACTGATGTCATTATTTGCGTTGGTGACTATTTTGAATGTGTCTGCGAGCATTTTGGTGGAGCTGGGATCAACCTTCAGGTAAGTATATCATTTAATCCAGGGTGGTCCAATTTGGGATTTTTTTTTTTTTTTTTTATGGCCACATACATACGGAGAAACTCTGATTGGGGCACCAGAAATTACAAATGTCATCACATAATCCGATTATGCCAAAATAGGGGGCCACAAAGGACCCCTTAAGGGCCACATCCAGCCCGCTGGTTGCCAATTGGACATCAGTGTTTTAATCTACCATATTTCCTCGATTCTAAGACGCACTATTGTCCCGATTTTTTTTAACAGCTCTGGGAAAGGGATGCGCCTTAGAATAGATGACGTCTTACATTCGGCTGACGAATATAAGGCGCAATACTTGTCTCGGCAGCCAAGGTTTTTCAAGCTTCGGCTGACATAAGGGGGAGGAGTTTTGGCACTGGGGGGAGGAGTTTTGGCACTGAATGACGTGCGCCACCGTTATGCAGCTCAGTCGGTAGGTTGTGCAGAAAGGTAAGTAAAACTGTTGTAGTTAATTCCTCGATTCTAAGACTTTTCAATTTTAACACCCCTGAAAAAGGGGGGGGGGGGGGGTGTCTTAGCATCGATGATGTCTTAGAACTGAGGATATAGTGTATATATACTAGTGATTGTGATATTTTGTTTTTCCTACCGAAGCTGATTTTTTTTTTTTTTTTTAAATTTGGAACAAATCCATAGATGCAGCTGTATATTGCATATACAGCTTGATTTGCAATATGTCTTCTCTTCCTTAGCACGGGAAGGACTTTGAAGCCATTCAGAATAATATCGCCCTTAAATACAAGAAGAAAGCAAAGCCAGCCAGCATGGTCAAGAACAAGGAGCAAGTACGGCACTTTTACTATAGAACGTGGCACAAGATCTCGAAGTACATAGACTTCAACAATGGTGAGAGTGTGCTTCCACAGCCACGTTTCTAACCTTGGTTTGTTTTTATTTTCTTTCAAAGCGGTATGAATTTATTTTTTTCCCTTCTCTGGTCCAGTGTGTGTGTTTGTTTTGTTCTTTGTTATTTTGTGATTCCTGATATTTGTGTCAGACTTGTGTCTTGTCTTTGCACAAAGTGACACGCATCCAGTAAAAACACCCAATACTTCTTAAATAAAGGGATGAGAAGGGGCTCTATTGACGAGAGAGGCATTTGCCAAAAAATAGCGAAGTTTGAGGTGTAACTGTACTGGACTTTTTTTTTTTCCCCAACTGCAGGCAGACGATGGAACTATGAGTAAATGAAAGATTGCCTGAAATGTAGGCATTTTAATTAGAAACGCTTTAATTAAAGGATACAAATAAAGTACTTTTTATTGAGTCATCTTTGCTTGTATAGCTCTATCAGGGGGCAGACATGTTGTTTACAATCTTGGGTCAGTTGAGTGAAGATCTAACTCAAGATTCTAAACAAGATGTCTGCCCCCAGGTAGACCGACATGGAGCAAAGAGGGCTCAATAATATACCTTATTCTTTCATTAAAAATCCATATTGCCTAATTGTTTGAGATATAAAAGCAGAGAGCGAGATTGGTGGGTGGTTTTTGGAACATGTGGACACCGTAGAGCGTGCTTGTGATGTGTTGTACGTGGGTATAACTCAGTGATTTTCTTTGCCTTTGTACCTGCTACTGCCATTAAAATATATTGGACAAACCAATCGCTTGAGTTTCGGGGCAGCTTCATCTTATGTGGATTAAATCCTCTCCTGAAGAGCTTATATCCCATCCCACGTTTATATGCTTATCTTGTGAGTTTTATCCTGCATCACTTTTGTTGGCTGTATTACACTATTCCGGTTTATCTTCTCTAGATTCTCTGTGTGAAAGTAAATCTTTGCTTTATTTAAGCACTAGTGGGTGTTTATATGGTGGCATGCGTCACTTTGCCCAGGTTTCGCTGTGTGTTTGTTTTATATGCAGTAGTTGTGCACTCTGGTTACTTGTAATGCCGGTATTTTTTTGGATTGTTTGTTTGCGCAGTTTCTAGTCTCTGTAACATTCCTGAGATTTTGTTTCTTTGTGTTTGTCTAGTATTTTCCCGCGGCCTCAAGAAATCTTCGCAGGAGCTCTACGGCCTAATCTGTTACGGAGAACTCCGCAAAAAGATTGGTGGTTGTAAGTCAGTCAGTCGTGTTTGGGTTTTGTTTGGGGTGGTTTTTGACTGCTATTTTTGCTGCGAGCCATGTAACAGGGTCATCCAAGTTTTTTTTTTTTTCTGAAGTGGGCCGGACTTTTCCGAAACGCATATGTCTATTGGGCCTTCAAGGCTCATGGTACTTGCGTCCTAGTAGATGCACTAAAATGCCGTTTTTGTGTGTTCCTGGCCCCCATCACAAAGCGATCAGTAGCCAGGTACACAGCGGCAGAGACCCTATCAGGATCCTATGGGTCCCTGACAAAATCTTGCGAGTTCTTGTGACATCACTTGTCACTTGGAAGTTCTGGCACCACGCATTTTAGTAACACTTTTGAACCTCAACCACATTTGCCTTTCAGACTGAGGCCATGCTAGAAGGGGTTCCATTTCTTCATTTACAGTGAAGAATAACTTGTTTTCCAAATAAAAATGTTTGGTTGTTTAGTTTGTCTGAAAAAAAAAAAAAAAAACTGCCTGAAAGCAGCTGAAATCCGCTTTAGTGAAAGAAAACTACACATTTCTAAGGTCTAATGAGCGTACAGGTAGTTAAGTCAGTTGGATCGCGCCTCGCTCTTGGATGGACCCCTCTAATGGTCCCCTCCAATACTTCCATTTACAGGTATGGACGATAAGAACGCCACCAAACTGAATGAGCTGATACAATTGGGGTGAGTGTGAAAAATATCTGTTTCAGTTTATATGATGTCCCTTATATACCATCTTCACATGTATAGCTTGGAGGAAAGACGTAACAGGGGGATATGATAGAAACATTTAAATGCATAAAGGGAATCAACGCAAAAAAGGAAGAGAGTATATTTAAAAGAAGAAAAACTACCACAACTAGAGGACATAGTCTTAAATTAGAGGGGCAACGATTTAAATGTAATATCAGGAAGTATTACTTTACTGAGAGGGTAGTGGATGCATGGAATAGTCTTCCAGTAGAAGTGGTAGAGGTTAATACAGTGAAGGAGTTTAAGCATGCATGGGATAGGTATAAGGCTATCCTAGATATAAGATAAGGCCAGGGACTAATGAAAGTATTACATTACTGAGAGGGTAGTGGATGTATGGAATAGCCTTCCAGCAGAAGTGGTAGAGGTAAACACAGTGAAGGAGTTTAAGCATGCCTGGGATAGGCACAAGGCTATCCTAGATATAAGATAGGGAACTGGGGACTAATAAAAGTATTTAGAAAATTCTTATCTGCCCACACATTCTATGTTCTAGCCTTATTGGCGAGAACAGTGTATAGCAACATAAAATAGTATTAACACTGTAGCTTTCCATTATGTTAGTTCTGTCTTCCATAGTCTCCTCCCCACCCACTCTGGGTGTTACCAGTCGCTTGGTTCATCATGCATGCCATTTTCCATTCCCAGAGCAACCACCGTGCGCTACAAAGGCAGGAACCTGCGCATCAAGGCTCCCATGTGTCGCGCGTTGAAAAAGCTCTGCGACCCTGAAGGGAAGACAGGTACTGTGACCCCTACACCCATCCCTGAATGGCGCAATGGGTCATGAGCTCATCAAAATTGATCCTTTTCTAAACTCTAGATCTGGAATTTGGTTTCTTCTACGGGGGAAAAAATATTATATTTTCGCCTTCTCCACAGGTATGAGCGATGAAGAAGACCAAAAGCCAGTACGGCTTCCTCTTAAAGTGCCTGTAGAACTCCAGCCGCGGAACAATCAGGCCTGGGCTCGAGTGCAGAGCTTGGCTCAGAACCCTCGACTCAGGTAAGGAGAGGTTGTTCTAGATCAATTTGTCTAGAACATGGTCACCTGTTCACCTTGCTCGCCGTGACATTGATTCAGCAAGATCAGGGCAACTTAATGCAACTGAATAGAAGCAGTGTGTCATGCCGGTACTGAATACCGCTGTTCGATAATTAGTGTTATGTTCGTTACACGTACATGCCTCCTTCTGTGTCTATAAGTATTTATTTTCGTTGAGGTGTTGTATTCATGTATTTATTTCCTTGCCATTTATTTAATTTTTTCATCTAAGCTGCTCACACCTAACTTGTGCCCCATGGGGTGTAAGTAGAATTTTTAAGGCCCCTAAATTGGCTAAATAAGGTCAGCAGCTTCCATTACGTTACCTCACAAAATAAATGGTGAACGAAATAAAATATAGAGCAGCCCTGTTCAAATATATATATAGATAGATAGATAGATAGATAATTATTTTATTTTTTTCTTTCGGTAACATAGTCTATCAGATAGGGAATGCACATGGTCTAAAGACTGATAATGCATTCATATTTTACAGATTAAATAACAATACAGAGTGTAAAATATAATTTCCCTCCTTTTTCCCTCCACACAAGTACTGCTTGCAGTCGAAGGGAGCAGCCATGTTAGTCACCCTTCTGTGAGGTCAATGCTTATTAGTCCCGTTACTTAATGTGTGTATTTTTATTTATTAAATATGGCCACAGCTGGCCTTGATGACCCCGCCGGTGGTTAATTCATTACATTTATTGATTTTAACCTAGGATGATTGTGGAATTGCACCGGAAAGTCTCCAGCCTCATCGAGTTTCTCAAACAGAAGTGGGTCCTGCACGAAGTTCGAGTTGTATCCTTTTTATGTGGAAAACAAAATGGTTGCTCGGTCTGTGTAGCCCAGTGACGGCTGACGTTGCTGAACTACATATCCCATGATGCTCCATCAGTCATCGTTGCTGAACTAGTGATTGCTAAACCAGTGCTCGGTCAGCCATACATCCGAAGTGCCAATGTTGACCGTTATAATCCACTGTGGAAATGGACATTAAGTAGGGTTGGTTTGTCACGTCTGTGTGGGTGTCCTTCAACTCTGCCTAGAGGAGGACTCTCCTAGATCATGAAACTGGCATTTGTTTTTTATAGTTTTTTGTTTTATAGTTTTATTCAGTTCCTTTCTGTATTTGTTTAGCTATTTAATTAAATTATTAAAGTACAACTGCAGGCACAACGAAAATAAGTTTTGTTTAATTGAAAGGTTGCATAGTATGTATTTTTTTTAAATATAACTGCTTTAATAAAAAATAATAAAATACAAGTAAAGTACTTTATTGAACCCTCTTTGATCCTTATTAAGTCTGTCAGGGGGCTGATATCTTGGGACTAATGAAAGAAGTGCTGACCGAAGATTCTAATCAACATGTCCGCCCCCTGACAGAGCTATACAAGCAAAGTGGGCTCAATAACGTACTTTTATTTGTATTACTTCAGTGAAGTATTTCTATTTAAAATTTTTACATTTTTAAATATATATTTTTTTGCTGACCGTGATTATTTTATGTCTTTTGAGGGATCATTCGTGGTGAAACATAAATAATTTTGTAAGTCGTAGTTGAAAACACACCATTATATCTAATGGAAGAACCAATGGGCACCAGTCCCTTTTCATACAACAACCCATGGTCTTCTGTCTCAAAACTTAGCATGCTTGTTAAATGGTAATTATCCTTGATGACGAGTATCACAGAGGAAGTCCTTGGAAGATCACCAGCTGGAAGGGATGGGACCCCCGGAACCTGAAGATGAATTATTCTTGTTCCCATTGGAATCTTCCGTCCTCTCTCCCTTACCAGGAGTGGCCAGAGTGGTTCACTCAAAGGCCTTCTGTACCGTCCATTGGCAGGAGACTGGAAAGTGCAAACAAAGTGCCAAGGACACACATCTCCTGCCACCTGCCCAGATCCTTGGCATCCAAATGGGGCAAGGTACAGCCAGGGTTCAACTGAAGTGTCTTCAAGGTGGCACAGATAATAAGCAAGGAATCAAAGCAGATGTTGTTACTGATGCCCCTCCAGATAGGACTCAAACAGTAGAGAATGGCTCATTGGAGAATGTATCATCTGAAGGGGTTACACTTGGTCCAAGGACTCCCGATGAAGTTCCTCCTGAGCTTGTGGACTCCCCAGTGGAGATGGCGATGGAAGTATGTAGTAGCAATCCTCCCGTTGTGGAGGAGCTGTCATCGATAGATCCAGTCCCTACTTATCTGAAATCCTGCCAGGACCTAATTATTCCAGAGGAAAGTATTTGCACAGAAAAAGCCCCTGCAGGCTCCCCAAAGTCCCCCGAGACTCTCCCTACAGCCGCAGGAGAAGCATCTCTAGCCCACGATCAAGAAGAAATGCAGGTCGGAAATGCCCATCCAGATCCTTGCACTACAGACACTTCAGGAATGGACACTCAGGAGAAGGACTGTGCCTCGTCCAAACCTCCCAAAGAGGACTCTAGTCGGCTTACTGAGCAGCTACGTCAGGATGGCTGGAACCAACGGACATCTGAGAACCTGACGTTGGCCGAGGTCTACCTCATGCTAGGCAAACCAGGGAAATTACAACTGGAATACGAATGGCTGGCGCCCTCCGGCACAGATGGTCCAGGCTCCCCATTGCATCACAAGCAGAAACTCCTAAGCTGCCTTTTGCGTCTCATCTCTACAGAATTGAACCCAAAAACCGTAAGCAATAATTTAGCCCCTTTAACTGGGGCACTTTTTCATTTATTTTAATGCATATAAATTATATTCTATCCTGTTACTGCAAATGTGATGCTAATATGACTTTAAAATAGCTTTGTATAGATTTCTTGCCCACCGTTGATACGTATATAATATTTAAATTTCATTTTACGTCGACCCCCCACCCCCCCTTACCCTTCCTGCTGACAACTTTCAGACTTCACAGTCAACCGAAACGACATCAGTGGCCACCTCCCCGCTAAAACTTCCATCTCAGGAGACGACCTTGACCCCACCTCGGAAGGTCATAGCCCTACTGTCCAGGAATCCTGAAAGTTTAAGGCCCCAGCCTACACCTCACATGCATACCAACTTCCCTTCAGCATCCAGTACCTCAGGTAAAGAAAAAGAAAAAAGGATACAGCTTCGTGGCTACCAGACATTAAAGAGCCACTAAACTGTGGAAAAACAAAATTGTTATGTGCATTTGCCTGTCTGACTGGCTGAGCACGTCTTTGTGTAAAATCCCTTTTACAGCTGGGTCCAAATAATGTCATATTTATTTCATTTTTTCCAGGCTTTAGGAATCTGCCGCGTCCTCTCTTAGTCGGCAGTCCTTTAGGAACAGTGACAAATAGCAGTGACGGGGGAGTGTTTGCTGTCCCCACCATGCTACCCCCAAACAGGCGCCATCCAAAACTTTCTTCCCCAAACCAAGAATCTGAGATCGCAAGTCGCCAACAGCTGGATACTATCAGCGTAAGTACAAATGAGACCTTTGATTATGTGTTAAACCTCTTCTGTATATGTCATACAGAAATTATCCAAGCTCCTCCCCTTTTTAATGCACCATCCGTTTAGAATGCTGTGGTAGCAGGAAGTTGTTCTAAACGCTCTGTCACACTTCCTCCAAGTTCTTCTGCGAGTCTGTAAAAGAGGAGGGGCTTAGATATTTTTGTTGTACAAGTAGTCAAAGAAAGCGCACAATGCATCTTGACACAGATTTTCTTTGCTAGTACCATTTTATTTATTTTTTTTGTAACCCATTGGTTTTCAAGTACCATATTGTCCCAATTATAGGCCAAACTCCCCCCCCCCCCGCCTATAATCAGGGTTTAACATCTGAAGATGGCCAGTGGGGAGAAAAACATGTGTTCTGAGTTAAACCTGTGCGCGGACAGACTAAGCAGAGCTACTCGGAGCTCTGGTGATCTCGCGGTCCATCTAAAGTGCTTCCACCCAGAAACCAACAAACGTGCCGCGCTACACTGGTAGCTCAAAACTGGTTTAGCTTAGCACACTCGGGGCACATTACTTAATCCTGCTGGCCACTCTGACTTGATTGACCCATTATGGGGGGCACTTCTAGGCTTTCAGTCAGAAATAAAGTTTGAGAATCAGTCCAAAACCTAAAGTAGCAAAATTCGTTATTTATGGGTATAGGAAGAAAAAACACAACTCATGGGATACAGCAGATCACTTGATGCGTTTCGCGTTTACTTATTTATAAGAGGACATTTTATTCAAAGATCCCATAAGTCGGTTCCCCCTTTTTCCTATTTTTCTTATTTGGCTCCCTGACAACTGTGGTTCTTTAACCTTAATTAGACAAAGGGTATTTGTCTTTATAATTCAAATGGGAATGTTCGATGATTAAGGGTGTGTTCCATGTCACTATTTACTGGGGATCTCTTTAGAGGTTCACTATGAGTAAGCCCTTATCTTAGAGTGAAACGCGTTGGGTTGTTCCGTGGGTCTGCTATATATTTTTTTTGTTGCTCCGGACAGTGAAATAAATCACTATTACTGAAAAGAACATTGCGTGTGCAGTTTGAATGCAGTGCTTCTTTATTCATTATTATTTATTTTTTTTTACATAAAATTCCACAACTTTTCCCTTCTTTTAACATTACAATGCTCTCTCTATCTCTACAGTCTGATTTCTTCTTACCCAAGTCAAAGAAGCCAAGAAGTAGACCCCTTAGGAAGCCCTTGGTGGTCCAGGTATGTAACGTATCCTCTCCTGATTATTTCTATTGTACTGGATGTCTGTCACAAAGGGGGGTGATATGTAAAGGTGGCGCACAAACTAATGGCGCCTGATAGTGGTGCTATTACATGGATTTCGATACATATATTGCGTGAGTTAGCGCTACGTGTGCTGGAGTCGCAAATCGTGCTCTACTTTCGCCAATGCCCGTTTGGCAGAGGCACAGGGACAGCTTTAGAGTCAGGTTGTGTATATATAAAAATAAAAAAATTCAATTGCTTTTCTACGCCAGCCGTTTCACAAGCTGAATAAATTAATAAAGTTTGGATCAAGGACATTTTTCATTTTTTGGCTGCTAGTTTTCATTGAGGAAATTTTTAAAAGATTAGTAATAATTCTGTTTTCTTGACAGAGGACCCTCCTCCCGCGACCATCCGGGAGCTCCTCCCCCCACGTGTGCTCCTTCTCCATCTTGTCCAACTCCTCCATCACAGGTACCCTAACAAATATTGTTTTAGTTTTAAAGGCCGCGGCAAGTTCACCAAATTATATAGACATGCAGAAATAAAATAATGGACAAAATGCAAACAATGATATTTATTTAGCATTTTATTGGAGGAATGACTAGATTCAATTTGAGATTAATTTACGTTCTACAAAAAAAAGTATATTAAAAGCTACACCTGGGTTTTGCAGTGTTTTTGAACTCTCTAGGTGTTATTGTTTTTTTTGTTTTGTTTTTTTACACAAATTATGCCTAAACCTTCTGGATTAAATAAAGGGGACATTTTGTGTTTGTGCCGCCATTTTGATTTACCTTGTCTAACAAGTTATTTAATCTTTATAGACCTTTACTCAAAACCAAAAGTGCAATAATGTCATATCGGCTTGTAACTTTTTTTTTATTTTTTTTCCCTCCCCTTTCTTTTACTTTTATTATGTTTTTAGGCAGAGGCTCCTTTCGCCCCATTCACTCCTCCCTCAGCAAGGCTGCTATGGCCCATCCAATAATCCCTAAAGGGATTCCTTCCTCAACTGCTAATCCTCTAGCCAGTGAGTATGATATCCATCCGTGGTCGACCGGGCCCCAGATTTCCACCAGTTAAAAGCAGAATAAAAGAACTGATAAAAAAAAAATATATATATTATTATTATTATTATTATTATTATTATACTGTGACACTAGAGATTAAAAGCTGATGGAAAACAATCTATACATTGTGTTAGCAGAATTGCAAGCAAATGCTTACATTAAGAGAAAATGTGATGTCTCCGATTTATGACATCACGTTATGGTTTGATATGCAAATTACACGTTTTGAAAGGAAGTGACATCATGAACAAGAGACGATACATTTAAAACACATCCGTCTCCTAGTTTATGCATCTGCTTGCAGTTCTGCTAACACAAAGTACATTGTTGATTGATTTTTTTTTTTTCGTATTCTGTGCCTTTTCAGTATAAACTAGGTTTGGGTGACTGTGTCCCTTTAACAGTTCGTTGTCCTGGATGTATATGTAGTGCACACCCAGGCTACTGGTTTAGGTTGCGATGACGGGAGAGAAGGTAGATGACCTGTTAAGTGAAGCTTAGCGTGTAAAAACTGTAATAACCATGTATAAATCTTCCTGCAGGTGCTATTGATCTGGCTGCTAAAACTGCAGGTATTATCCCAGAAAACCCACTTCCTGTCCTGGAGACAGACGGCTTAGTGGGCATCGGTTCTTTACACCCTGGGGCAATCTCTGGCACAGCTCAGGAATCTGTAAATGATGGTGCCAGCAGTGATGCCATGCAGTCGGTCACCATGTGTACTGAGGTACATACCCTATACTAATCGTCCTGTATCCGCCTAACTACGATCTCTCTTCACGTTCTCCTTTCATTATCCTTGCCCCTCCTTCAACGCACTTATGTCTTTCTTGCAGGAATCTCTACCTTTCATTGCTCTTTCGACGTCTTCTGTGCAAGAGACCAACCCAACCTTCCAGGTACGAAGATTCCCTAGTATGTTTACCTTTAAAGGAATACTGAAACATGTCCCTAGAGTTTGGAGTAAGCCCGACATGTATCTTAATAGATACACGCGGGTTTACTATCTGCTGTGTCTCACATCTGAGACACTGCAGTTCCCGCTCCGACAGCTGAATGCGAGGGTCTCTCGCTGCTGGCGCAGAGAGAGAGACCCTTGTTTTTGGAGTGGGTACCTAGTTAAGGTCCCCCCCTGCTGATCTCATGCAAAAACGAGGGTCCCTGTGTTAGCAGAGAGAGTCAGTCGCCGACCTGATGGCTGCCTGCTTCCTATGGTAACATGGCAGCTGTCGGTCAGAGGATAAACTGGCGTGTACTATCAAAAGCACACGCCAGTTCATCCTAATACTAGGGACAATGGACATTTCACTTGTGTTTCTGTATTAGAAGCACAAGTGAAAAGTAACGTGTAGTGTAATGAGCCATAGATTTTCGCCAACCTGAAAATCAAGACTGACCGTGCATATGCCAGGGGTGGCCAACATAGGCACTGTTTGGGAACAGCATATCCCATCATGCTCAGTCAGCCTTACTACTCAAATAATCCTGTGTAGGTTTTCCCCCCTTTTAAATGTACTTTTTCCCCTGCACTATAATTACCGGTGCAGTAAGGACACAGTTTGGGAAACTGGGCCTCAGAAATGCGTTGGGTAATAATAGAATAAGTAGGATTTTGCTTGGCATTAGTATAATATTTGAGGATGTTATTTTTTAGCCGGTGCTGCTTTCTACACAAACCACCGAATATTCCCAAAAATATATATATATGTAGAGATTTCTGATTTAAATCTTTTAAAAATTGTGTTTGGTTGTATGTCTGTCTATGCACACTGCTTTTTTCTTTCCATGTGATCAGTAACAAAAGTACTGAAAAATCCTATTTATTTACTCACACAGAGCAACACCAAAATAAGTCTGTTCCCCTTTCTCCCATTGTGCTTCTCTGAACAAGAGAACCTTGTGAACGTTTCCGGGTTTGTGGCATAACATTGACATGTGACTCCTTCATTTCAGCCTTCGTCTGTCCTCTCCTTGACTCCGCTCACCCAGAATCCCATGCAGAATGGTCCAGCAGACACGTCTAGTTGCTGTACATCCACTGGTAGCACCTGTCTCTCTCCACCCAATGTCTCAGCCTTGTTGGACATCTCTCTGCCCGGCCCCCCGGATGATGTCCTTTCCCAGGGAGACACAGCCACACACATCAGTGATTCGATCATTGAAATAGCCATTAGCTCTGGGCAGTTTGGTAAGTTTTCTAGTTCCTTTTTATACCTCTGCCCTTAACACCCTTTGGTGTATTTGTTCTTAAAGGAACATTAAACCTTTTTTAACCCATGCTTCCTTGAATGAAGCAAGGGTCAAACTAAACATGTCCCGGGACTTTTAAGTAAACCCGACGTGTATCTTAATAGATCCACGCGGGTTTACTATCTGCTGTGTCTCACATGCGAGACACAGCAGTTCCTGGTTGTAGTCAGCAAGCGCACAGCCAATCAGAGTGGGTGCTCTCCTCGCTTCGACTGCCGAATGTGAGGGTCTCTCACTGTTAGCACAGCGAGAGACCCTTGTTTTTGCATGGGATCAGCAGGGGGACCTAGTTAAGGTCCCCCTGCTGATCCCATGCAAAAACAAGGGTCTCTCTCTGCGCTAACAGAGAGAGACAGTCGCCAACCAGACGGCTCCCTGCTTCCTGTGGAAACATGGCAGCTGTCGGTCAGAGGATTAAACTATCCAAAGTACACGCTAGTTCATCCTTACACTAGGGACAACTAAAATTTCATGTGCGCTTCTATATTAGAATCACAAGTGAAAAATAACGTTTAGTGTCCCTTTAATGATCGAAACGCACCCAAGGGAGATTTTGTGTTCCTGGTTGTGATCAGGGGTCAGGAACACTGTAGCAGACACTCAATCAGGTTGTTTATAGACCTTGCGACGTCCATTGCGTGTTCAGGCACTGCACAATTTTTGCTGGGTTGAACGTTGGTTATATTTACCTTGTCATATTGAGGCCACTCGTAGTGGGAACCAGAGCACAGCTCCTCGTGGGCGGCGCCAATGAACTGCCGCTCAAAGGACGTTTAATGCTGTCCTCGTGGTCGTTTGTGCAACGTGTTTTAGGAAGACCTAGAACGTCCAAATGCGTCAAGTGGTTATCAACATAAACAAGACTGGTGCTTTGCAGATTCAGGTCTACTCTCAGCTGAGAGAGAGCAGAATGCTGGTCCGCGATGACACTTTCATGGATGAAAAAAGTTTACTGTTTCTTTAATCACTGATTGCATATTGATAGTGATGCCTCTCACCTTAGTAAGTCCGACCCGTTTATAACTCGTATACATAACACAACCTATCTTTTCTTCATTTTGCAGGAGAAGCAGTCCCATTATCCCCAGCCAAGCTCAACGAGAACTCCAAGAGCCTTCCCTCCCCTTCCTCGAGTCCACAGCAGAATTGGATTGCCTCTCCCAGCCACGACCCTCAGTGGTACCCAAACGACTCCACGGACTCCTCAATCAGCAGCCTGTTTTGTGAGTATCTCCGCTTCAGACCGTGCAAATGAATCTTTCAAATCTCACAACCTTTCTTCTAATCAGGGTAAAGCATTCTCCAATCCCTTGTATTCCAATCATGGGGAATACATCATCTTAGGAAGACTCTGAGTTTATATTATGGTTCTTTTTTTCTTTTTTGTTCACAGCCAGTTTCATTTCTCCGGAGAAAGGCCGAAAGACCTTGCCTGCAGCCTCCGGACACACCAGTGGCACATCCTTACTGGGTCCTACTCTGCTGGATGGCAGCTCTCGGGACTCTTTTGCATCTCGCTCCATGTCGGACGTGGCTGAGGTTAGTAGAGGAATAAATTCCGTGTGTGAGAAGTAAGTAGGACACATGCCAGAAGGGAGAGGAAAGAAAAAGATGGGAGAGTAGCTGCTACGTTCACCATATGCCAGTCATACCATACTATATCCATGTCAGCCATCTATTTGGTGTCCTGATAGATTTTACACTAGGGGAGACGAGTTGGGTTTTTATTTTTTTTGCATGTGGTGCGAAAACTTAGCAGCATCGGGGGAC
Organism: Pelodytes ibericus; assembly: GCA_036172795.1. Classification (NCBI taxonomy): domain Eukaryota; kingdom Metazoa; phylum Chordata; class Amphibia; order Anura; family Pelodytidae; genus Pelodytes; species Pelodytes ibericus. The sequence continues at coordinate 12,568,326 of CM069860.1, read as the reverse complement.
TTGGTCCCAGGGGCAGAGCAAAAGGGGGCGGTTATTTGATGGAGCTGTGTTCCCCAGCTGCGCTACAGCCTGTGTTCCCAAGTAACTGCGCTACAGCCTGCCCCCTACAGGTACCTGGTATCTGGCGCTTACCTCTTTACATGTATTAGTTATACACAATCCCAGCTGTGAATGATTCCCACCACTGAAGGCTTCTTTAAATAATGCTTTGTGACTTTTACGATGGCGTTGGCTTGGATCTTATGACAGATTCAGTCATTGAATCGGAGGGGGAAAGTGTCTTTCTTGTTTTTTTTTTTATATATTTTTCTTCTGGAATTTGGATTTCACGTTATTCTGTAATATTAACTGATAACGTGCAATATAAAAGAAACTGAAAAAGAAAAACGAGTTTATAAAAGATTCCCGACGCTTTCTATATGACTCCTCATCCTAATTTAATTGAGCTTATTTTAAACTGTACTATCTGAAGATATTACGTTAATGTTTATTTATATAGCGCCAACAATTTACTTGGCACAGAGCATTGAAGGGAACAAGCACTATTTTAGACGAGCAGGGACATGAGGCTTACAATCTAGAGGAGGCAGTGAGTTTTCTAGTCCAGCAAGAGCTGATGAACACCAAGTTCCTTGGCAGTGATGGCTAACCTTGGCACTGCAGATAGCACCTAGAGGGACACCTGCTGCACCACATTGACGAGGCAGAAATGTAAGTTCCGCCCTTATTGGTGGGACCAGTATGATATGCTATTTGAGAGATCTCCTGTAATGGTGACCATGACCAAAAACGAGTAGGGATTATCCTATAGTACAATGCTAGCCGTTCTCTGTGAGATGTCTTCCACTTCTTTTGTCTCTTGGCACTGCAGATGTTTGAAAACTACATAACCCATGATACTCAGTCTGTCATAAGGGTGACTGATCATCATGGGTTATGTAGTTCCCAAACATCTCCAGTACCAAGGTCAGCCATCACTGTTCTACAGACGTGGCTTGCGTTGTCTGACAGCGGCTCTGTTTGCAGGTGGTGGATTCGCAGCTGGCGTGCCTGATGAACGAGAACAGCATCGACTACATCTCTCGCTTCAACGACCTGGCGCAGGAGCTGTCTAGCGCCGATACTTCGCGGAAAGAATCCTCGTTCGAAAGCGGTACCGGACAACTCATCCGCGACCTGACCTAGCTGCTGCTCTGATCATAATGGGTGCTCGCCTTTACCCATCTAGGCAAGGAGCCATGGATTATCTATTCTTGCAACCAACGGTGCTGTGGTGGGTAATGGGAAAGAGCAGGTGCTCTGAGAAATGAAGCTACTCGTTGTCCAGATTGTGTAGTGCTCACTACATGCGTTGATGCTCCTCTCTTGTACATCACCCTAAAACTACCGATTACCATGACCCCTGTGCACACACTAGTTAGGCCAAGTGGCCCTGGACTGCCACCTTCTTTCTGTTTTGTTGCTTCTATGAGAGCTTTTTGATGTCATCTGTGATGGCGTTATGATGCGTACAGCATGAAACTACACGCAGAAAAGGCACTGAAGTGGTTTGATTACCAAGGCCTCTTCTTACCTGTATGATGGTATCCAAACTCCAGAGGTTTCAGCTGTGAGTGTACGAGACGTGTAAATAATTATTCTGTTGATGTTCAATGGATGGTTGCTCCAGAGTGTCCCTTCCCTGTCTGCCATGGAGAGGCCAGGAGATGATAATGTGTTATTTTTTTTATTATTACGTTTATTCGAGGCAGGCAGGATATATACGTTCTAAAGGGACACGGTGACCTAAAAAAGTATTTAGAGAATGTAAAAGAATTTAATTTATATGTTGTGTTTATCAGGATATCAAGCAAATGTATTGATTTAAGAGAACAAAAAATACGTTTTTTTCATTTGTTTGTGTTGCTTATGACATTGTGTGGCATGATCTGAAAATGACACGTTCTCCACGAACGTTACGAATTGTACTTCTAAAACCATACAACGACTTCTTGCACCAGAGGCAACTAAGACACAATGGTAAAAAAACTAAAATTCTCGTCCTATACATTTGCTTTCAATTCTCAACATTAAAAAATCTTGGGTGGCAGTCTCTGCAGTAGTACTACTACACCCGTAACAAGGAACATCTTTGTGTGTGCTGTCTTTGTTAAATATAATATGTGTGTGTGTGTGTGTAGATGTACACTATTAATATGTATGTATATATTGCAGTTGTACAGTAAACCCACAGAGTGCTGGATTTGGCTGATCACTGGCACTCAAAGGGTTAAAACAAACAAAAAAAAAAAAACCTTTTTAGATTCTGAATTTAAGGTATGTTCTACTGCAGGTTGAGTGGATAGATCCTTACAGCAATGCATAACTCTACAGAGATAAATAAGCCATAACATTGTACATTTATTCAGATATATTTATGAGCTTGGTGCAAAATAATATGCAAATTGTTATTGGTTTGTTTTTTTATGTGTTGTGGGTCGTTTTATGTTTTTTGAATCCGTCAAGAGAAGGTGGGAAACTAAGTGTTCTCTAATACTCCGGTATCATTAACCGGTATGAGTTAAAATGAGAATCCTTTTATTATTTCTCCTGGAATCCCTTTAATATTGTATCTGTTTTTTCTTTGCTAACTGATCTTGCATCTTTGTATCTTGCACTGTAGAACCTGCAGTTCTTGCTCATCCCTGGCTGCCATTCTAGAGCTTTTTGCTCATCCCCAGCTGCCATTCTAGAGGTTCTAGCTCATCCCTGGCTGCCATTCTAGAGGTTCTAGCTCATCCCCGGCTGCCATTCTAGAGGTTCTTGATCATCCCCGGCTGCCATTCTAGAGGTTCTAGCTCATCCCCGGCTGCCATTCTAGAGGTTCTTGCTCATCCCCGGCTGCCATTCTAGAGGTTCTAGCTCATCCCCGGCTGCCATTCTAGAGGCTCTAGCTCATCCCTGGCTGCCATTCTAGAGGTTCTAGCTCATCCCTGGCTGCCATTGTAGAGGTTCTTGCTCATCCCTGGCTGCCATTGTAGAGGTTCTTGCTCATCCCTGGCTGCCATTCTAGAGGTTGTAGCTCATCCCTGGCTGCCATTCTAGAGGTTGTAGCTCATCCCTGGCTGCCATTCTAGAGGTTCTAGCTCATTCCTGGCTAAATTAGTTGAAAGGTTTATTTTGCCTTATTCCCTCCCCACTGATGAAATTTACCTAAAAGGGGAGGAGTCACATCAGATTGGATTAAGGTATATCCAGGGAAGGCTATCAAGTGGGTGGAGCTAAAAGTGTCTCCTCCGAACCCAGAGAAAACCACAAATTCCAAGGCAATCCCAACCTCAATTTTTGGTGAAGTTTAACCCTAAGGGCGCATGACATTTACGTGAATGTAAACATGGACTATTATTATTATTATTTTATATCACATTAAATTCTGCTTTAAATGGATAATACATGGCATCAATAAAAAACAATACATTCTCTTTAAAAAAAAAGTATATAGCATGAGAACACTAAATCAGAGATGAATTATAGTTAAACACACACATAACAAAAATAAGAAGAAAGCACTTGCCCTTAAGTGATTTAATAATGAGCGTAAAATGGATCAATAACAACAGAAGCAAAATAGTACAGAAATGTGCCGGCAGTCATTCTTTAGGAACTATGGTTAAGTAGCTTCTGGCAAGCCCTCGTCATGCCCTCGTCAAGCCACTTTAGGAAACAAAGATGTGATTCACTTCAGATCACAAATGTATCCAGCTAGGAATCCATTTCAGGTTTTTATTTGTATTTCTCTGCCATATACTTCTATAAATATCTGTATAGTATCTGTATAAAAAAAACAAAAACCCATCACAACCGTTTGTAGCCTCTCGATTATCAGTATGGGTTCTATTGACTTTTGTTTTGTAATATAATTGTAAATGTAAGTTATTTTCCAATTTTGGAATGGTTGGCTATTGTTTTCTTTGGAGATGGGTGGGTTATTTAATAAGAGTGGATGATATTTAACTATTTGCTGTTTGGCTTGCATTAAATGCAGTTTTTGTTAGTTTTTTTGTTTTGTTTTTTAAAATCAAAGTTGAATTTTTGTAATATTTCCCCCCCCTCTGTTTATGGTGCATAAATACATACATACAAATACTTTAAAAAAAAAAAAAAGGTTTCCTAGTTCTTATTGGTTTGGATTTTTTTCACATCTCTACAGCACATATATCTGTTGTGTAGAAGTGCATATAATGACTTCTAAAATCAATTGAGAGTGATGTAATTAAATGAGAACTGCTATCAAGTGATCTGTTAAAGATGGACCCTGCATTTTCTTTCAATGAGAGAGATGTAACCTTGTATCCGATTAAAAATGTATGCTATTTGTTTATATATATCTATCAAAATATATTTGGTTTTTAAATGGGGGGGGGTGGGTGGGAGCGGCTGAAACTCAAAGCATAAAATCAATGCGTTACACTGAAGAAAAGTCCTGAAAACAGACCATCCTGAAGGGTCTATGACACTTAAACGCCGCGGCTTCATCGCTGACAGTTCAGCGCGGCAGTTAGAACGCTGAACTGTCCGCAATGAAGAATAACGCGGCCGTTTCATCGCGGACGCGGCTATGTAAGAGCTGACAGTTAAGCGCTGAACTGTCAGCTCTAACAAATGTACAGGTAAAAAGAAAATAACCCCCCCTAATCAATGATTCCCCCCCCCCAAACCCCAATACTAAAATTAATCCCCAAACCCTAATACTAACCCTCTAAACCCTTATACTAACCCCCGAACCCTAATACTAACCACCTAAACCCTAATTCAAACCACCCTTAACCCCAATACTAAAATAAACTTACCTTTAGCGATAAAATGTCCCACGACGAGCTGTCGTGTGGTGAAGTGACGGCGGTGAAGCGGATGCGATGAAGTGTCCCATCCCCCATCCTGATTCATTCTGCTACCCTAAGTGCACTTAGTCATAGGCTTATTTCATTCCCTAACCTTGGCCAGTTTTGTCCTCTACATATCAGACATTTAAATATATAATTAAAATACTGGTAGCACGCCACCTTGACCTACATACTCGGATGTAGTCCCGTCACTTTCCTTTCCCCACAAATCCCTTATAATTAAATTTTATCTCCGATCATATCACAAATGCATTGACCTTTACAGTGCTGAGGGCGAATCCATTCAGACCTTCCCTGCGATCGAAACAGACAATAGGGATGTTGTGTATCAACTGGTGGCATAGACCTTCACCTCCTTACATGAAGATACCAAAGGTTTGTGGAAATCATAGTAAACCTTTGGTTCTTAAGTTCCTTTAAAAAGGGGGGAGCTATGAATACCCTGATTGGACTACATTGCTACTTAAGATGTAAGGTCTTCTGCAGACTGTATTATTTACTTTTATCTTGATTTATAACCAAAGAACAAGAGATCCATTGTCAAGGCACAGTGGTTTGGTCAAGCCACGTATCGTATGATGGGGTCTTTGGTTCAATCTCCAACTATGCCCACATTTAAATGGCAACTATGGGGCATGGCAGGTTTGAGGTTGGGTTGTGACCTAGGATGTGGCAGGTGCAACTTCAGTGCACTTCTGCTACGAATTTTTGAAAAACTTGTTGTGCACAAATTGGACGACTCAAGGACTGGACGATGGGTTTAGCTGGTATAGGCCTCCAAAATTTGCTTAAGGGTGTGAGTAGTCCAGACGTGTGTGTATATTCAGTACGTTTGACAGAGGCACAAACAGAGCAGGGGCTAAACGCAGGGCAAAAGATTGAAAATCCTAACACGGTTGAAAGAGTATCTAAATCCAGCAGTGATGAAACACATAGGGATGCGGTGAGACTTTGATAAAAACTGGGAAGGGGGAAGCATGATCTCCAAAAGCCTGGGTACCACAGTTCTATACTAAAAGGTGTTTGACTTATCCCTTCTCTGTAACTTTACACTCCCCCCTACACTGCCCCCTCCCTTGTATATGCAACTCTATTTAAAGACGAAAGATCTCCAGACACATTTCAACTGCTTTTACCTAGACTTTTTAATTAGATCAGGAGATACATAAGGTTCCTTATTTTCCTGTTCTAATAGGCACTTGTTTATCACTGAACAAATTGCTATATCTCGGACACTCTGGCGACAGCTTTGTTCTGTTGGAGTAGAATGTACTCCAACCAATGCACTCCAATGCACCGGTTAGGGGACCTACTCTCCTACCTGTTTCTCATCTTTCCTCTGGCTGGGACATTGCACAATTAAACATTTGTTCCTGACCTAGTTGTATAACCCAGTTACCAACTCTGTGTCTTGTGTACCTGCAGATCACATCGGCACTGTCCCAGTATTTAAGAGGATGGGCTGAATGTCTTTCTTATTTAAATATTGGGGCATACCCTCTTAAAAGGATATATTTCAATTCAAATCCATATTTCATCTTTCTTAATAGTGCTGTAATGAACTAATGCTTTTTCTACCAACCCCAGTGCTAGTTATTTTTGTCTAGCTTCCTAAAAGGCCTTACAGAGTTCTTCCAAGATACTAAATAAATTGGAGCAAGATTAATTCTACCCCTGGAGTATAATAGTGTATACTTGTATTAAAAAAAAAATGTAAAATAACTAATGACTGCTACAAAAAAAAAAACAGTATTTTACCATTCTCCGTTAAGCAAAGATCAAAACAAATAATTATATATTCAGAGGTTCAACAAACCCAAATTAGAGAGAAAAAAGACTTGTCTTCGCCCCCTGATAGAGCTGTACGGGCAACAAGATCCCACTTCTTCCATTATAGGCATTTTAAATATAAATGCTTTATTTGATGCAATATTTCAATTTAAAACAAAAAGTTTTGTAGACCGTTGTCTTTAACAAACAATTTGCTTGAGGGGGGAAATTGCATTTATGGTACATTCTTATATTGAGTCACAAGTATAAGCACCTCCCACCACAACCATGGGGGCTAGTCATTCAAAGGAAACTGACAAGTGAATTGCAGAAATCAGTTATTACATTTTACAACTCCACAAGTGTATGGCAAAAATGAATTACAATTAATTATTTTTTTCCAACTCTACTAAATATTCATGCCTGAATTTTCAGGTGTAAAAAAAATAAATAAAAAGGAGAGCTGGTTACCATTCCTTTAAAACATCTTTTGCTATGGATATGTTCAAACTTTAATTTTTCCACCCTTGAGCTATATCAAATAATATGAGCTATATCAAATAATATGAGCTATATCAAATAATATGAGCTATATCAAATAATTTGCAGGTCTTTTGTATTCAATGTAGGTAAAGGCTTTTATAACACTTGGGAATGTTTCATTATTATTTTTTATGGAGGAGGAAATTGAATTCTATCTACAGTTTTCACCTGGAATTTTTTAAAATAATAATTAGCAAAACCTTTTTTAAGCAAACCTGACCCCTACAACCAGAGGATATTCTCACCATGTTGGCATGTAACGCATTCCACCATTGCATCACCAGTTAAAGCTCATCAATGGGCGTGCGTTCCATTACCAGCCAATCAAATTAACTTTTAGGGCGTGGGCGTGGTCTCATGGCTCTGTCACCGCCCCTCGTTCCGGTGCGACCCAATAAGACTCTAAAGCCCGAAAAACTGACGCCTCCCTGCCAACCTGTAAGCGGGCGGGAAAGAGAGGGGCGTTGGTTTTCCGCGTGCTGGTCGCTGATTGGCCGGGGAGGCGTTGACAGGCGGCGGACACGCCCTATGGTTGAGCATCCCGCGCTGGCCCCGGTTTCCCTGCAGTGAGGTGAAAGGCTGTTGTATCGCCCTGTGAGCTCGGTAGTTGGAGAAGCGGCCATGACGTCTACACACACCTTCCAGGGCCTGGAGAGCGACAACAAGCCCAGCTCTAGGTGAGAAGAGGGGTTCGGTCTGCAGGGCTTAGGGGAAGAAGTTCCTGTCAGGGGGGAAATTAGGGAATCTGAGGCAGCTCAATGAGGAAGCTCCGTGTCTCAGCAGCCTCTGGGCCCGTCCAGGCACAGTCAGCAACACTGCCTTATTAACCCCCTGTGGCACAGTCCCCAACAGCGTCTTTTCAACTGTCTCTATTAACCCCTTCTGGCAACGGTGCCTAATTAACCCCCTCTGGCAACGGTGCCTAATTAACCCCCTCTGGCAACGGTGCCTAATTAACCCCCTCTGGCAACGGTGCCTAATTAACCCCCTCTGGCAACGGTGCCTAATTAACCCCCTCTGGCAACGGTGCCTAATTAACCCCCTCTGGCAACGGTGCCTAATTAACCCCCTCTGGCAACGGTGCCTAATTAACCCCCTCTGGCAACGGTGCCTAATTAACCCCCTCTGGCAACGGTGCCTAATTAACCCCCTCTGGCAACGGTGCCTAATTAACCCCCTCTGGCAACGGTGCCTAATTAACCCCCTCTGGCAACGGTGCCTAATTAACCCCCTCTGGCAACGGTGCCTAATTAACCCCCTCTGGCAACGGTGCCTAATTAACCCCCTCTGGCAACGGTGCCTAATTAACCCCCTCTGGCAACGGTGCCTTATTAACCCCCTCTGGCAATGGTGCCTTATTAACCCCCTCTGGCAACGGTGCCTAATTAACCCCCTCTGGCAACGGTGCCTAATTAACCCCCTCTGGCAACGGTGCCTAATTAACCCCCTCTGGCAACGGTGCCTAATTAACCCCCTCTGGCAACGGTGCCTAATTAACCCCCTCTGGCAACGGTGCCTAATTAACCCCCTCTGGCAACGGTGCCTAATTAACCCCCTCTGGCAACGGTGCCTAATTAACCCCCTCTGGCAACGGTGCCTAATTAACCCCCTCTGGCAACGGTGCCTAATTAACCCCCTCTGGCAACAGTGCCTAATTAACCCCCTCTGGCAACAGTGCCTAATTAACCCCCTCTGGCAACAGTGCCTACTTAAACCCCTCCAAGGGTTAAGGTTTTAAAAATAAAAAAAATGACATGCACACAATGGATCTGTTACCGGCTGAACTAGATCCCTCTCCCTGTAATAGACCACAGCTCCAGTGATGCTCAGCCAGCCAGTCCTGGTATAATTCATAATAAATTGCTAGCTCTGCTTGTGCCCTGACTGTGTAATGTGCCTCCTCCATTTTTAGTTATATACCGGGTTTGTGCGGATACGGGGGGGGGGGGGGGATTGGCCCCCTTTCAAGGGACCACTGTTTAGATTGTGATCTTTGGGGCAGAGGTTTTCTTCCTTTAGGTGAGGTTTGATATTGCACCGCTGTCTATGCAGGTGGGGAAGGGTTAATGGCAGGAAGGTGGTGTTCTTGCCATGTGTTAGGAGTATTGTCTGGCCATGGCGTAGCATGGGGATCTAACCTGCTCAGCCTGTGCTTTTGTTCTGCAGGGTTTTCTTTCATTTCCTTTTTATTAACGTGTTCACCTCGCATTGCCTGGTAATGAAGGAAACCCATGGCACTGAACAGGCATTTTGGTGCATATGGGGCTGAATGAATAAAGGAGGTGTTTGGCAGGGCCACACCTCAAATCATTCCTAAATATGGGATGGTACCAGACAATGGCACTGATAACCTGCCAGGGATCCATAACATGGCAGTGGAGAAGTGCTGTAGGAGGCAATAATTAGACAGGTCATATTAATAGGATCTTCAATTAATTGTAGTCTTGGCATATTAAACAAAAGGAAGCCAATAATGACACTGATGCGTGCGTTAAATGTGATTATATATGTACTTGAACCTCTCCCTTGCACAATATACAGCTTCACTTTTGAGTCAGCCGTTGTACTACAGCCATAAAGATAAGCATTACATGGTATTTGCTGCCAGACCTATAGCTATCTGCATATTCAGATATGTCTGACCAACTCATTCTGTTGCTCTGCAGGCTGGTACAGGGCATCTGTATACATGGAGCCTAAATCAGATGCAGCTTAGGCAACGTGTGTGTGCTCTGTGTGAAATTCCCATTGTTGAAAGTTCTGCTGGACTGCAAAATGAATTGCACCCTTAAACAGCATACGTGTGTGTGTTAGCAGCATCCCCTTGCAGTATGTATTCTACAATGAACATGTGGAATCTGTTTGCTGCATGAGAATGCTACCCACTCTACGTGCAAGAAACTGCATTATGTGTTGGTTAATCCCTTAAAGGACCAAATCCTTTTCATGGGCACATTCTAGGGGTTTTATATATATATATATATATATAATTTTTTTTTTTTTTTTTGTACTCTGAAAAGTTCTGCCCAGCAGGATATGCCTTGCTGTGAAAGGTCCTGTTTAGATGACTTGACCTAGGCTGGTATGTGAAACATGTAATTTGTGTTGATGCTTGCTCTTGGTTGACAACAAAAGGAACCTTGTTCTCTTGATAGGTTTGTATATATGTCAAAACGTTCCCTCCCCTCCTTTAGTAGGGTAATTCGGCAAAAAATAGTGTATTTTTTTTTTTTTTGAGCGAGCCCTACATATAGAGCATATATATATATATATATATATATATATATATATATATGTTATTGTTCCGTGTTACAAAAGTTAATCTTGCCCTCCCAGTGTTTTCCCCACAAAGTAGAGTTTGCCTAGTTTGTGGCTAAATTTGTTTTTTTTTTTTTTTTTTTAAACCTTCAAGTGCCAGATGTTTGAATTTCAGTATGCAGGCATGTCACAACCAGTTAGTTAAAGTTTACTTTGCTGTGCAGCATTCATGCAATGGAGCTTCAGAAGGATAGAGATTTCATATTTATCCCATTTTGAATTGGTGTACAGTCTGCAAGTCAGCTCCACCAATCAGTCCTTCAGTTAACAGGATGTGCCATCTAGCCTGCCCTGAGGATAAGTCTGCTTCCTGGAGTTGCAAACAAAATGCATTACAAATAAGCCTTGTTACAGTCCCCCATATGTAATCATTAACTTGGTATTCAAGGGCTTACTTTAAATTAGCAGCAAGACATGTCCCAGAGTAGGGTTTATGGCTTAAACCACTGGGGTGACCTGATAAGAGTCTGGTGAGTTCAACATGTGGCCCAAGATGGAAGTTGAGTAGACATCATGGTTGGGGAGTCTTTTTGTGGCTATTAGTTACCTAACGTTTGCAACTATGCAAACTATATAAGAATGTAAGCTGTGCAATACTGTGAGGCAGCAAAATAAAGGGGCTTGCCAAACATTATATCAACTTATATAAAGAGCAACACATTGCAGTGATCAGTCTATAACAATCATGTAATATCTTCAGGAGAGGAGGCCTAATCGGTTAGTTCCATAGCCTTCCGGCAATCTGGATGACGTGTCTTTTCATGTGTAACCTTGTGTTGCAATCTCATATTGATACAACCGAGGTAGATGCTATGTTCCGGCATTTATGGGTGAGATTGGATCTGCTGACACATATTCCACATGGAGTTCAGAAAGATTATCTCCAGATTGTGAAACAAGAGCATTACTCACACCTAATTACTCCAACCAATACATTACATTAATATGTATTTATAAAGAGCCGGCAACTTAAAGGTACTTGAAAGGTGTCCCAAATTCTGCACTCAGAATTTCTGTAAAATCCTCTTGTGCTTGTGGCTGCTAGCTCTGATCACAGGAGGAACATAATTATTGTTTTCCTCCCCAACACATTTCGAACATTCATTGGACAAGAGTTTTTTCCAGTGCGAAGCTTAAAACATGGTCGACACCTTAGCAACACACAGTACCAAAACTACATCTTTGCAAGTGATTGGTGGGACCAATAGCAGCCTCGTGCACAGAGGGGTTTCATTGACATTCTGTGTGCAAAAGATAGGGAGTTTGCAACAGATTGTGCTATGTGTGTTCTTGCTCAGTTTTCGGTGAGGCGATTACATGCAAAATAATTAAGTTTGTTTTATTTGAAAGATTGCATCAAGTGGAGACATTTTACATAGAAATGCTTTGCAGAAAGAATGCATATAAAGCACCGATCTATCGGGAGTGGATATCTTACGTCAGATGAAGAAAGATCTGACAAAAGATTCTAAACCTGTCTGTAGCCTGATAGAGCTATACAGAGAAAAGGGACACTATCTGTATTCTTTCATTATAGCATTTCTTTTTAAAATTTCTATGCTTGTTACAATATTTCAGTTAAACATGACTTAGTTTTTTGACTGTAGTTGCCTTTTATCCCCTTCCTGCATATGGATGTTCTATGTGCTGTCCTAAAATACAGGGTTTAGATGCCCTTTGGACAGCAACCTCCTCTTTTCAACAGCTCATGATAGCCGTACATTAAGATCCCACCTGTCAGAGTGAGAGTGGCCTCCATCTGACAAGGAAAATATACCAGATGCTCAAAGTAAGTCATCTACACTTCTCCAAAATGTGCCATGCCCGAACGTCCTGATTCACAGGCCTCCATGACGTCACTTGTGGCATTGCAGAGTCTTGAAACTTTTGACAAAGACTCAGTGTGCGAGACTGATCGGGTCTTTGACTCTATGTCCCTTGTCTCCGATCAGTCTGATAAGGGCAGGAAAACAAAAAAAATCCATAGTTTTTAGTGCACTATGTGCCGCCCAGAGGTTAAGTATTTCAAGCAGTATTAAATTATATGGCGGGTATGCCATTTCTGCCAATCCATTTTGAGTTTGTGTTCACTCCTCCATTCGATGAACACAGGAATATACAGTGTCTTACTTATTGGATTTTCAAAAAAAGATGCAACTTAGAGCAAGGACACAGTTTATGCATTAATTTTTGAGCACCAAAAATATCCTTGTCAAGCGTTATTCCAATATTTACTAGATGTCGGCCTTAGTCTAACTTATCAATTCAGCTCAAAAGCCACAGTGAACATCTGCAAGAATTGTCCCAGTTGTGTAAGTGAAGCCCTCCTCTCGTATAGCAATGGAATGATCTCACTCAGTCTTCCATTTTTAGAACTTTACCCAATAATTGCTCTTTAAACATTACTGCCATGCTTTTTTAATATAAGCACCGAGGAGGTCCTCATTATTGTGTGTTAATAATTTGTAGCGATGTGTAACAGAGATGGATAATCGTACAGGAGGTGAGGATGTGTAACCGGTAACTATTTTAAGAAAGCCATTGTAGATCTCCTTAAACTTGACACCTCACATAGATCATCATGGCAGGTTTTGTGTGCGGCACAGCTAAGGTTACAAGCTAAGTATAAATACTTCATTATTAACAATGTTTATACAACTCAGGGTGTCTATATTATCCTCTATGTGCTGGGAATTGCACCAAACCACGGCATCTCTCCAGTATTGCCTTCCTGAATGTATAATCAAACTCCACACTGCTTGGATTTCCCTTCAACTTCTTTTTCTTTTATCGTGAGGTTTACATGTTATAAGACCCACACACTGAAACACACATTAAGAGATAAGACAAAGGATTGAGGGGTCACAGGAAGTCTCCTCTTGTATGTTCACTTACAATTGATGGGCATACACAGTATTTCCAAATATTTATACTTAGGACTGTAAAAACATACATTAACCAGAGGACAATAACAATTCCCCTTGTCATGCACACTTCACTGGCTTCAAAAAATTCTGGGGCAGAGAAGTTTTGACATGCCACCAGCAGGGCGGTCCTAGTTAAGGCCCCTCTGTTGGTGAAATGCAAAAACAATGGTCTCTCACTCTTCCTGGTTAAGCCTCACGACAGTCTGAAGATAAACTGGCATGTAACTTTAAAAAGTACATACATTTTATTTGAAGCACAAGGGAAACAATTGTCTCTTTATGCATTCAGGCAGAGCTCACCCATCTTTTTGGGCAGACTAGATGGACCGAATGGTTCTTATCTGCCGACACATTCTATGGAGTATACACCACCTGTAGCAGTTTGAGTTTTCCAATGCACAGCTCTTTATAGTATTAAGTAAACCTAGATTTAATGAGCCTTTCCCTGTCTGTAGCTATGCCAAAGATCTCTTTATTAATGCTGTTTAAGAGCCTTGAATGACTAGAAAGGTTTTTCTTTTTTTTTTTTTTTCTGGGTGCCTGAGAAGCTGGGGAACAATAACTGTGCATGGGTCTTACCCTTGTCATTTCATGTGTGAATTTAATCTTCCGCCTCACAAAGCTTGAGAGACGGGTTTATTAATGCATCTCAGCAGGAGACGTCTGGGTGTGACCAGCAGTGAACGGGCTTTACACAGCGCTACAGAAAGGGTGCAGTCAACCTGGAGACAAGGTGTTGGTGATGTAATAGAGTAAATTAGTTTCTCCTGGTCTTGTTCTCCACAAGAATTTGCTTAGTCAAAAACTGATCTCTATTACGTCTCCAAAAACTTTATTTATTTAGAAAGCTTTGCCAATTTATTCTTTTTTTCCATTCCTAAATATAGATTTATTCTGAAATAAAAGATGTGTCACCCGAAAAGGTCTTACACCAGTCTCTTTGAAACTATATTACCAACAGATTACTATGAATTAAGTGAAAATATCACATGTAACTACTAATTGCGCCTTTCATTGTGGAAGCAGCTGGACTAGAAATGCTTCCCTCTCCCCTCCCTCAATGTAAAAATAGTCAGGTTTTGTCTTCAAATAAAAATTAAAAAGTTTTTCAATGTTTCACCCAGGTGTAGTTCCTGTGTTGGGAAGACTGGAAGTGCCTTGTGGACATCCCAGTAAATTCCCCATCTTAAGGAAAGCCACGTTTGTAAAGGACATTACTTGGGTTCACCTGAGGATAAATCATTTATAAAGGAGGTTCTCGTGGTAGCACACATAGTATTTAATCACATACTGATAATGGTTGCATCATACAACCAAGAGTGTGACACACGCCACTGAGGCTTGAACATGTAAGGACTGTACTATGAAATGGTACTCGCAGTGTGATGCTTGGAGGAAACGCTGGGATCATTATTTTGTTTCCCTTTTTACATACATGTGTTCCCATTTATACATGAACAAGGGGCTCTGCAGCAGTGACCTTGACTGACACATTTCTAAAAAAAAAAAAAAAAGAGGGGTGGAAGATCTCTCTGCAGCAGGAAGTGCCTGACTGGTACATGAGAGGCCACATAGCTCATTATGTGGGGGGGGGGGGGGGGGGGGGTCTGTGATTTTGTGTACAGAACTGTTATGTGACCTTCATATTGTAAATTGTTGCCCCACTTTTTAAAATTTTCTAAGCTTCTTGCTCCAGATACGTGGTAGAGATGTAGGAGGATAGTAGGCTGTTTTTATAGCTTCCCTCCCACCCCCCAACATCAGGAAATCCATATATCCAAGATGTTTCCTGCTTCTGTCATACATCTGCCTGGTAACCTCTTCAGTACTCATGACTCTTGGTAACAGTAGACAAGAAAACAAATTCCTTGTTTTCTGTTGCTATATGTGTAAAAAAAAAAAAAAAAAAAAAAAGATTGTATATTGTGCTATTTATTCCATCTGGATTTGAACATTCCATGGGTCAGGGGACTGTGTCTTGACCTTCTACTGCTGGAATATACCTTCAAGTGGGAAGGTACACTGTATCTATTATTATACATTGCTTTGTTTCATTAACTGCTACCAATTGGCCAAAACATCCTGAAAATTCTGTTTGTTTGGTTTTTTTAGCTAGTTTGCTGCATTATTTTTCAATCTTGTAATTGTACAGGTGAAGTTTCCTTAGCCAATAATCGCCATATTGGGAATGGTTTGCCTGCAAGCTTTGTATCTCTGTAACAAGAACTTTTCCAGTTGGTTTAAAGCCAGAAGCGATTTCTCCCCAAATAAAATGATTTGATAAATACAGTACGTTGTTAGCAC
Source organism: Pelodytes ibericus (assembly GCA_036172795.1). Lineage (NCBI taxonomy): Eukaryota > Metazoa > Chordata > Amphibia > Anura > Pelodytidae > Pelodytes > Pelodytes ibericus. The sequence continues at coordinate 12,552,581 of CM069860.1, read as the reverse complement.
TGGATGTCAGCACATTCCTGTATTGCTATTGGCCCTTTCACACTTTAACAAGCGGAGTTAAAACAATGAGCTATTGTAAAAATGTTCTGAAAGTTCAGGTATATCTTGTAGACTAAGAATTGCAAACCGGTGCCAACATATAGTTTGGTTCTCTAACACTATAGCCACAAAGTGTGTGTGAAGTCTAATACACTGACACATGACATGTGCTTTGGTAACTGCAATAACCCAATACATCTAGCATTTAATCTGATCTTTATATTTTGCATTAGAAACATGGCTACAGATGTTCTGAAAATTTGTATTCAGCTTGTGCTGTTATCATTTTGGAAAGATTGTGTTAATTAACTTGGTCTCAGACTAAAGACTTACACAATAGTTAACATAAACCTGTTACAGGAGCATATTATTAGATTAGTGTTTAACCAGGAAAGGGTACTTTCAAGCATGTCCTGTGGATGTAATTTTTGCCCCAGCATCCAGGGATGTTACTATTACCCATTTCAAAAGTATTCATTTTATCTACCTCTGAGATTGCTGAGTTGGCCCTGTCAGGAACAGAACCTTCAAACTCTAAGGATTGAATGGATTTTATCAATAGTGTATTAGCTCTCTGAACCATCTTTCTCTTTAATTTCATGTTGTGTGACGTTTGGCCACTAATTATTGTTTTTACCACCCAAAGCTACTTTTTTTAGAGTGATGTGCTGTCCAATGTTTTTTTGTTTTGTTTATTAAACAGGCTCCCAAAATAGCCTGTCTTGCTGTCCCCAGCACACATTTATCTCTTAATTGACATGTTACAATAGTGTTTATTTTTACCTCGTGACAGCAAAATAGATAAACTGGACCAGTGTTACAGACAACCTAGTTTTAAAACCTGAATTCCGTTGAGATAAACTGGCCCTGTGCTGTAAATGGTCATTATTAATCCACAGAGCAGACGC